>CM038144.1:329562790-330299999 GCA_021437245.1 Aegilops speltoides | reverse complement strand
CTCATGATTAGACCATTTGCTCGCTCGACTTGACCGTTAGTTTGAGGGTGATAGACTGAAGCATAGTCGAGCTTGATGCCCATGTTTTTGCACCAGAGTTTGACCTCGTCGGCCGTGAAGTTCGTGCCATTATCAGTGATGATGCTGTGGGGGACGCCGTAACGGTGTACGACCCCTGATATGAAGTCTATCACTGGTCCGGATTCGGCCATCTTAACAGGTTTGGCCTCTATCCATTTGGTGAATTTATCCACCATGACCAGTAGGTATTTTTGCTTGTGGGTTCCTCCTTTAAGGGGTCCAACCATGTCAAGCCCCCAAACCGCAAAGAGCCAGGTGATGGGTATAGTTTTGAGGGAGGTGGGTGGCATGTGGCTTTGATTAACAAAGAGCTGGCAACCGACGCATCGTTGGACTAAGTCCTGAGCGTCTGCCCGGGCCGTCGGCCAATAAAATCCTGTACGGAAGGCCTTGCCTACAAGGGCCCGGGCTACGGCGTGGTGCCCGCCTAGTCCGGCATGAATTTCGGCCAGAAGATTCCGCCCTTCCTCTTCGGAGATACACCTTTGAAGGACTCCGGTTGTGCTTTTCTTATAAAGCTCTCCCTCGTGGACCTTGTAGGCTTTAGATCGCTGCACTATGCAGCGGGCCTCATTTTGGTCCTCGGGAAGTTCCTGCCTGGTTAGGTAGGCTAGGAATGGTTCCGTCCACGGGGCGATGACTACCATTATTACGTGGGCTGAGGGTGTTACTTCGTTGGCAGAACCACCAATTGTGTCAGAATGTTTGGTGTCGGGCAGTGCGGTTGGGTCCGGGTTGTTATTTCCGAACTCCCCCTCCCATAGTACGGATGGCTTAAACAGCCTCTCTAGGAAGATGTTGGGAGGGACGGCATCGCCCTTTGTGCCAATGCATGCCAATATGTCTGTTGCCTGGTTGTTATCTCGGGCTATATGGTGAAATTCGAGCCCCTCGAACCGAGCTGACATTTTTAGGACGGCGTTGCGATAGGCTACCATTTTCGGATCCTTGGCATCGAAGTCTCCATTTATTTGGGATATCGCAAGGTTCGAATCCCCGCGCACCTCTAGGCGTTGAATGCCCATGGAGACTGCCATCCGGAGACCATGTAGAAGGGCCTCGTATTCGGCTGCGTTGTTGGAGTCCGTATACATTATCTGGAGTACGTATTGAACCGTATCTCTGGTTGGGGACGTCAAAACGACACCAGCCCCTAGACCAGCCAACATTTTGGAGCCGTTGAAGTGCATGATCCAGTTGGAATATGCGCCGTACTCTTTAGGGAGTTTGGCTTCAGTCCATTCGGCGACGAAGTCGGCCAAAACTTGCGACTTAATAGCTCGCCATGGCTTATAGGTTATGTCGAACGGGAGGAGCTCCATGGCCCATTTGGCAATCCGGCCCGTCGCGTCGCGGTTGTTTATAATGTCGTTAAGAGGTAATTCGGAGGCTACTGTTATCGAACACTCTTGAAAGTAGTGTCGCAGCTTCCGGGATGCCATAAACACCGCATACGCTATCTTTTGATAATGTGGGTACCGTGACTTGCATGGAGTTAGGACAGTGGACACATAGTAAACTGGTTTTTGAAGGGGGAACTTGTGCCCGTCCGTTTCTCGTTCGACAACGAGTACCGCGCTTACAACTTGATGAGTTGTCGCGATATATAATAGCATTGGTTCGCCCATGTTGGGCGCGGCCAGGACCGGGTTTGTTGCCAATATGGCTTTTATTTCTTCGAGTCTGGCCGTGGCGGCATCCGTCCACTCGAAGTGTTCGATGCGTCGGAGGAGGCGATAAAGGGGTAATGCCTTTTCTCCCAAACAGGAGATAAAGCGGCTTAGAGCCGCCACGCATCCAGTCAATTTTTGTATTTGTTTGAGGTCCTTTGGGATATCCAATTGTGATAGAGCTCGGATCTTGGCTGGGTTTGCTTCAATTCCTCTGCCGGATACAATGAAGCCCAAGAGCTTTCCGGCTGGTATGCCGAAAACGCATTTTTCCGGGTTGAGCTTGATGTCATATGTTCGGAGATTATCGAATGTGAGCCTCAAGTCGTCTACTAGAGTTTCGACATGCTTGGTTTTAACGACCACATCGTCTATGTATGCCTCCACTATTTTGCCGAACTGGTTTGCCAGACATGTCTGAATCATGTGCTGATATGTTGCGCTAGCGTTTTTGAGCCCAAAGGGCATTGTGTTGAAGCAGAATGGGCCGTATGGGGTGATGAATGCCGTTGCGGCTTGGTCGGGCTCTGCCATCTTAATTTGGTGGTAGCCGGAGTATGCGTCGAGGAAGCACAATGAATCGTGTCCTGCGGTAGCGTCGATAATTTGATCGATGCGGGGGAGGGGGAAGGGATCCTTTGGGCAAGCCTTGTTAAGGTCCTTGAAATCGACGCATAGGCGCCAGGATTTGTCCTTCTTTGGTACCATCACCAAGTTTGCTAGCCAGTCCGGATGTTTTATATCTCTGATGAATCCGGCCTCAAATAGTTTGGCTAGCTCCTCTCCCATGGCCTGTCTCTAGGGTTTAGAGAAACTACGAAGAGCTTGTTTGACTAGCTTGAATCCTTTTAGGATGTTTAGGCTGTGCTCGGCCAGCCGGCGTGGGATTCCTGGCATGTCTGAAGGGTGCCAGGCAAAAATGTCCCAATTTTCGCGTAGGAATTGTCGTAGTGCGGCGTCTACATCAAGGTTTAATTGTGCCCCGATGGAGGCCGTTTTTGTAGGGTCCGTTGGATGGACTTCGAATTTGACTATTTCGTCCGCCGGTTTAAAGGAGGTGGACTTGGATCTCTTATCGAGTATCACATCGTCCCTGTTCACCGTGGGCGCAGCGCGATGAGTTCCTCGGCTGCTAGGGCTTGGATAGTGCCTCAAGGGCCATCTGGCTGTCTTGTTTTCGGTAGCGAGTGCTATGTATCGGTCACTAGCAAGAGTGATGATTCCGTTGGGCCCGGGCATTTTGAGCTTCATGTACCCGTAATGGGGTATAGCTTGAAAAATTGTGAATGCCTCTCGCCCTAATAGAGCGTGATATCTGCTGCTGAACGGGGCCACTTGGAACGTGACCTCCTCGGACCTGTAATTATCCGGCGTGCCGAACACCACATCCAGTGTGATTTTTCCAGTGCAGCATGCTTCCCAACTGGGGATTATTCCTCTAAAGGTTGTGCTGCTTTGCTCAATGCGGCTCCAGTCTATTTCCATTTTTCGGAGGGTTTCCTCGTAAATGAGGTTCAATCCGCTGCCACCGTCCATGAGTACCTTGGTAAGGCGAAAGTCGTCCACTATTGGACTGAGGACCAATGCGACTGGTGCTCGGGCTGTTCGGAATTTAGGTTCGTCACTGGCATTAAAGGTAATAGCCGTGTCACTCCATGGATTTATTGTTGCTACTTGGTAGACTTCGGCAAGGCTGCGGAGTGTTCGTTTCCGCATATTATTTGATACGAAAGTCTCAAGATGTTAATACCGTCTTGGTATCCCCGGGCTGGTGCTCGAGTTAGAAGCTCTTCGCCACTTTGGGCCACCTGCCGTAGTATCCAACATGCTCTAAGGCTATGAGTTGGAGTGCCGCCCTCTGTACTATGAATTTTGCAAGGTCCATTGAGCCATCCCTCCAGTACGGTTCCATGCCCTATAGAGGGTTTTTGCTTTTTGGTATTTAACCCAGGTGCCTGGCGATAATGCACCCTTTTATTTCGGACTGGGGTTGTATTCAGGGCCGGATTGTCCCAAAATTGATTTCGGTTTTCGAGCGCTTTCCATCGCACAAGATTTTCGTATTATGGACGCCAAGTCAGCGAAGCGTGTAATTTCGCGACGACTTACGACGTTGAGGATTCCCTTGTCCGTGCAATTATTGCAGAAGAATGAAATTGCGTCCTCCTAATGGCAATCCTTTATCCTGTTCATGACCAGGAGGAATCTGGCCCAGTAATGGTGTACTATTTCTGCGCGCTCTTGCCGGATTTGGGATAGATCGCTTATGTTTGGGTGGGCGGGTGGAATTAAATTCGACACCCCGTCCAATCTAAGACTCAGGGGCCAAGAAGTTTCCGAACTTGGAAGCTTGGGTTCTTCGATGTTGTCCAATGAATCTAGCTCGCTGCCTGACTTTAGGTTCAGGGCTTGAGTGATGTCCTCCCCTCCGCGGAAATCCGGCATGGAGGGATCGGGAATCCAGATATAGCTAGTCCTTAAAATAGAGGAAGGGTCGCCGTATTGTTCCTCAACCACGGCAATGTGGTGGGTAACCTGGGGAGAGTTGATCTCTCTCAGATCGGGTTTAGGCCCAATCTGATCGTAGTCTGTAGCGACTCCTAGGGCGGAGATGCGATCCAAGAGCTCGTTTAAGGAAGAGAGCTCCATCGGATCTAACTGCTCGGCGAGGTCCGAGTTAACATGAAGATTGCTTTCGATGACCCGAGAAGTCATCGTCGGCGCGGTGGCCGAACAGGCGGTCATAAGAAAACCGCCTAGCCGGAGAGTTTGGCCGATGGCCAAAGCTCCTTTAGCAACAGTGCCTTCTTTAAAGACGGGATGAGGCATCCTTCCTGATGGCGACGACACAGAGGAACTCTCAATGAAAACACCAATGTCGGTGTCAAAACCGGCGGATCTCGGGTAGGGGGTCCCGAACTGTGCGTCTAGGCGGATGGTAACAGAAACAAGGGACACGATGTTTTTACCTGTGTTTGGGCCCTCTCGATGGAGGTAAAACCCTACTCTGCTTGACTAATATTGATGATATGGGTAGTACAAGAGTGGATCTACCACGAGATCGAGAGGCTAAACCCTAGAAGCTAGCCTATGGTATGATTGTTGTTCGTCCTCGGACTAAAACCCTCCGGTTTATATAGGCACCAAGAGGTTAGGGTTACACGAGTCGGTTACAATGGTAGGAGATCTACATATCCGTATCGCCAAGATTGCCTTCCACGCCAAGGAAAGTCCCATCCGGACACGGGACGAAGTCTTCAATCTTGTATCTTCATAGTCCAGGAGTCCGGCCAAAGGCTATAGTCCGGCCATCTGGACACCCCCCAATCCAGAACTCCCTCAGTTGTAGTGCTTGAGGTAGGAACCTAACACCTTTTGATCACCCCGGGAATATACGTTATGCTTATTATTGCTTAGCCATGCTCATAGACGGGGATTGGATCGTGATTCACACATGGAAGTTTGAGGGTCATTTAATTATGGATAACATTAAGCTGGCAACTTTAATATACATCTGGGTGGATTGGTTGAGGCACCTGGGGAACCCAGTGTTGTCTGTTTTGGAAATCCCGGAGTACCCATGTGATTATTCTATGGAATGCCACCCAGGCTCAAAGGGATCATAAGATTATTCATGCTAGAAACTTCCGTGTGCAGCCACAAGCCATTATGGTCTCTGGCATAGTTGCGTAAGTTGCGTGAGCTCTTGAAGAGGTAGACTAGCAGAAGTAGAGGGATGTAGGTGGTACTGTCTACCCAGAGTAGAGAGCTAATGCTTCAAAAAGACTATGTCTCGATCATCCGATCATGGATGCGGTCGAGTCTTGTGGGGAAAAGTGCGCAAACCTCTGCAGAGTGTATAAACTAATAATGGTTAGCCGTGTCCCCGGTTATGGACATCTTGAGTATCTAGTACTTGAATCTATTTATGTGATCTCATCACGTTACTCTAATTAATTATGATGACGGGTTAATGATGATACTTTTAATTGGGATTTGAGTTGGGGTTACCTTCTCAAATAATGGGCAACATGGGAGTAGTTAAATAAATTTATTCCTTTTGTAGGGAAAAACTAGCTCTATGCAAAATCATGAAACTTACAGCCCCCACCAGCCAAATATAGCATGTAGATATAGTTCTTGCATTATCATTGCTTTACAGTGTAACTATGCCAGCATATTCCATGTGCTGACCCGTTTCGGGCTGCAACGTATTATGTTGCAGACTACTCAGACGACGAATAAGGTGCGATAGGTCGTTGTTTTGCACTTAGCTATGTCGTTGGAGTTGATGAACTCATTTACCTTCGAAGCTTCCACAGTTATCTAGTTTAGATGGCCTTCAGCCATGATTTATTTATGTAATCATACTCTTTAAGAGGCTCGATGTAATAAGTGTGTGATTGAAACTCTGTTATAATTCCTCGAGTACTGTACGTGTCGGCATTACCGATCCAGGGATGACACTGATACGCAGAGACTTAACCGTTTAAGGTCTGGTCGCTACACTTCTAGATTGGTTAGGTGTCACTTGGGAGCCTCCAAATCTTGTGTTGTTGAACCAAGGAGTTTGTAAGGGTAAGGAGATTGCCTACTTCGTGAAGATCTACCTCGAGTGAGGCTAGTTCTTCGTGGACGAAAGCCATGGCATAGAGGAGCGCCATCTCATAATAAATATTTTCAGTAGGTGCAGTAGGTTGAGGAGCAACTCTTTGTGCTTCTGGTCGAGGTGAATATACCCCAAACAAACCCCTCAAAGGGTTGTATTCCATAGTAAGAAGTGACAGCAGCTTTCAGCACGTAATATAAATGCTTCCTTACCGAATTCCACTCACCAAAGGCGCTTTACTCCCCGGCAAACGGCGCCAGAAAAGATAATAGATGACCCGCAAGTATAGGGGATCAATTGTAATCCTTTCAATAAGTAAGAGTGTCGAACCCAACGAGGAGCGGAAGGAAATGACAAGCGGTTTTCAGCAAGGTATTTTCTGCAAGAACTGAAATTATCGGTAACAAGTAGTTTGATAGCAAGGTAATTTGTAACGAGCAACAAGTAGCAATTGTAACTAAAGTGCAAAAAGGTAGCACAATCCTTTTTATGGAAAAGGATAGGCCAGAGCGGTCTCTTATAATAAGCAAAGCATTCTTGAGCACACACGGGAATTTCATCTAGTCACTTTCATCATGTTTGTTTGATTCGCGTTCGTTACTTTGATAATTTGATATGTGGGTGGACCAGTGCTTGGGTGCTGTTATTACTTGAACAAGTCTTCCACTTATGATTAACCCCTCTCACAAGCATCCGCAACTACGAAAAAAGAACTAAGATAAATCTAACCATAGCATGAAACATATGGATTCAAATCAGCCCCTTACAGAATATCGCATAAACTAGGGTTTAAGCTTCTGTCACTCTAGCAACCCATCATCTAATTACTACTTCACAATGCCTTCCCTTAGGCCCAAGGATGGTAAAGTGTCATGTAGTCTACATTCACATGACATCACTAAGTAAGCAACAACATACATATCATCAAAATATCGAATGAATACCAAATTCACATGATTACTTATGACAAGACTTCTCCCATGTACTCAAGAACAAAAGTAACTACTCACAAATCATTGTCATGTTCAAGACCGGAGGGGTATGGAATAGCATTAAGGATCTGAACATTTAACACCAAATAAACCAACTAGCATCAACTACAAGATGTAATCAACACTACTAGCTACCCCACAGGTACCAATCTGAGGTTTTGATACAAAGATTGAATACATGAGATGAACTAGGGTTTGAGATGGGATGGTGCTGATGAATATTGGTCCTCCCATGATGAGAGAGTTGTTGGTGATGATGATGGCTTCGATTTCCCCCTCCCGGCGGGAAGTATCCCCGACGGAATCGCTCCACCGAAGAGAAAAAGTGCTCCTGCCCAGGTTCCGCCTCGAGACGGCGGTGTTCCATCCCGAAAGTCCTCTCCTTATTTTTTTTCTAAGGAAAAAATGGGCTTATATACCAGAAGATGGGCACCAGAGGCTGGCCAGGGGCCCCACAAGCCACCAAGGCGTGCCTAGGGGGTGGGCGCGCCCTGGTACCTCGTGGGCACCTGGGTTGCCCCTATGGTATTTCTTTTCACCAATATTTTTTATTCCAAAATAATTATCCGTGAAATTTCAGCTCATTTGGAGATGTGCAGAATAGGTGTCTCTGACATGGCTTTTTCAGGTCCGGAATTCCAAATGCCGGCAATCTCCCTCTTCATATAAATCTTGAAAATTAAGAGAGAAAAGGCATTAGAATGGCACCACAAAGTATTATATTGATCAAAATATTATAAATAACATTTGGAAAACATGATGCAAAATGGAGGTATCATCTATTCACCCCCCTTCTAGACCTATCTTCTCGGTCCCTCACCACACCGCTGTGCTGGATTGCCACTAACCACCACCATGCATCAGCCATCGGAATCAAGGCATTTGAGAGATAGGGAAGCGGTGATGTTAGCGCAAGCCTCAACGACAACCATGGGCCCCTCCAACCGAAATAATCTCCAAACCGATGCTCCCGGGAGGGTACGAAGACACAGGTGACATCATCGTCCAGTCCGAGGGAACCCGAACCTAGGTTTTTCCTTGGAGCAAAAGGAGCTCGGAGAAGAGAAATGCATCTTTGACGCCTTCAGAAAGGTAACAACGTGTGTAGGTGTCGCCATTATCAACATTCGCTAACGTTCTCACCACCCAATCATCTCGCTGGCTGGACTATCACAACCACCACCGACGTCGACCCCCTCACAGCAGCGAGGGCTTGACTCCTTGTCGCATATCTGGAAACCAGATAAAGGAAAGGAGCGTGACCAGGGAGGGCCAAACCGCATGTCACCGTGTTGTAGGCCACCACATCACCCCAATACCGGGGATGGATTTTATGACACCCGACACAAGTACACCACACACACATATTCACGATGTACCATGTCGTCGTCCCTGTGCTTGATTTGAGCAGGGAGCACCAGAGCTGAGCGGTCATAGCCGTCCTCACCTTTATAGTGCCTAGAAGCAAGGCGGAACCACATATGTAGATGCGGGCGTCGTCGCACTTCCGAGTGGTCTCTACCACAGCACCACACACCACCCCGAGATTGCCAAGCTAGTCTTGCCACACATCAAGCCTGGTCCTTAAAGATATTTTTAGTATGAGTAATATGATTTATATCTTGATGGATGACCACATCATTCACCAAGGGTAGTCCCCAAGGAAAATAAATGGATGATAACCATTTTGCATCATGCGTAAATTTTGGGAATTGAACCCTGGTGGCCAGGCTGCAGAATCACATGCATGACCACCAAACCAAAGCTCGCTTTACTAAAAGAAACATTAATGGCTAAATTTCATATATCATGGCCTCTGCTTGTGGAATGGCCATCGAGCTAGGGCCATCAACACACAGACGGAGAAGAGGATCTACTGTCATCGTAGCCCGCCCTACCTGTCGCAGTTGTCTCATCTCTGACAAGGCAGAATCTAGTCACTGTGGTCGTACATCCACTAGGAAGCAATGCCACGAGCACGCACAAGATATCCTTACTGCTCCTATAAGAGACCGTGGTGGCGGCGGATGGGATCTCCTGAGCCGCCTAAGGGATGAAGCGAGTGGGGGCTAAGATTTTCTTGCTCATGTACGCCCTTGCTATGACTAACTCTATTTTGTTCTATGTTATACTCTTTCTGTCACATAAAATAAAAGCGTCTTTGGCACTAGTGTATAAGTCTATTAGTGACCAGCCTTGTCTGATTTTAATGTACATGTTTCTTGCCAAATGAGGGTGATATCCATTGTGTTGCCGGTTAGCCTAATAAAGGAGTATTAAATGAGTCCTATTAGATACTCCGTCTGTAAATTAATATAAGATTTTTAATGATCTAAAAAGTTTTATAGTATTAAATTTCCGCAGTAGCTGTATCATTACAATTTGTCCCACTCTCGCTGCAGACAAGACACAAGAGTACATTGAACCGTAGGCCCTTTTGGGGTCATTTGGACGTAGTAGTCATGCTATTTGAACCTGCAACTTTAAATAAATGAAACGTGGGGTGAAGAAGGGTCAAATGTTGAACATACGTAGAATGAGGCCACTAGAGTCGATTTGACTTGAAAGCAAAATTCTCTTGTTTGTCGACTCAAGACAAAAATGGAGCAACATCAGTTTGACTGCTCTGGGTAGTACTACTACTATCAAACATTGCCTCTGACGTCCGTGCTTGAAAGTACAGAGAAGAAGGTAGAAGTTCTAGAACGTTTCCAATTGGCCGAGACCAGAAAATTAGGAGCACGGCAACAGTCGAAGCTTTGTTAGAGGGTGCTTGGATACGTTTTAGTCCCATGACTAAAAGTAGTGGGACTAAAACTTGTTAGCCTCACCCATGCTTGGATCCAAATACTAAAAAGACTAAAATCAAGTTATTGAGCATTTATTATCCTCCAAACCTTTCAATCCAGAACTCGCATGTGTTAAAGGAGAGGAATTAAATGAGGAGAGAGAAGGCTAATACATATTTTAGTAGGTTTCCTATGACTAAAAATTTTTAGCCTCAAGACTAGTCCTAGCCTCTCTTTAGTCAGAGGTGCTTGGAACTTTAGCCTCTAAAAGAGACTATTTTTAGTCAGACTAAAAATAGTCCCTTGAATCCAAGCACCCTCTTAGTTAGTGGGTTGGAGAGAGGGCTAGCTGCAGCGGGGTGATGGTTTGACCCAAAGCCTTACGAATGGAGCATCACCGTGGTCAAAGTCGACAGTGCATGCATACAACGAGTCACAATAACTGACCGACGATTAACAATCGCCCATCGCCATTGGCAATGGCAATAGCAGCAGTAATGTGGAAGATTATCAGGGAGGAAAAGGATGGAAATGGCTGGATTGGATTCCTCCGACCCTCTAATCTGCTAGCGCTAGTGCCATGTGATCATATTAGTTCTTTCGTGTATATATATGGACGGTGATGCCATTATACATCACCATTCCAATAATCACGAGCACTAGCTCCGGTAGCTGGCGTTCCTGGATCGAACAAAATGCGACCCCCTCGTTCGTTTATGCGTATAATTGCAAACAGTTGGGATCACTACTAATCCATCCATCTATCTATCTATCTAGATATTTCGCACTTCACTTCACTAACAGTAGATAGATGTAAAAATATCTGGAGAGGCGAACAGTAGGAATACGGGCAGGTGAACACTCGGGAGCTCTACTTCGCCGTCACTCGTGACACAGGGAACCATCACTAGTGCTGGAGGCGAGGCTGGAGACGCCAATCCAATCCAAGCCAAGCAGATGAAACAGGGGACCTATCTATGGATTCTACCTACTCAAAAGCAGGGCACCGATCCAATGGACCAATCCGCATAAAGATGGGTAGGAATAAGCATCAGAGGAAAGCAGGGGACGCAGAAAGATCGAGGAAGATCCAATGATACATGCCACTAGCCACTACTAGGGCACATTGGCATTGGCATTGGCATTGCATGCATGGCCGGACAGCCACAGAGCCCTGGGTTGGAAGCTAGCTAGCCCGGATCGACTTGCGCATCGACCCACTCGGATAAGGCGTACGGCCGTGCGGTTCCTTCCTAGCTTCATCCATAGCTTGGTGCTTGGCGCTGTCGTCGAGCTCTCTCTCTCTCTCTCTCTCTCTCTCTCTCTCTCTCTCTCTCTCTCTCTCTCTCTCTCTCTCTCTTATTAGAAAGCGTTTGGCCTCCTGTGCCTGCCTGCCCCCTGCCGGCTGCTCCAGTGCACGTACGCATCACGCATTCCGCACGCACACCCGCTTTCCGGGGCAAAAAGGCTCCTCCTCTTTGCCCATATCTTCCTGCCTGCTGCACCACCACTATCAACCGATCACTGTGCCTGCCTGGGCGTGGCAGCAGCTATCACAGCGACCAGTGTTCAACAAGCTATACGCTCCACGTTCAGAATGGAAAACAAGCTAGTACTACGCTGGCTGCTATGCTCTACTGATGTTCAGTTAGACGTATGTTTATCTGGCTACCTAGCTAGCTGCCTACATGCCGCTTAATTTGGATGTGTAATGGCAGGGGCTGGGAGGAGGTGCGCGCCGCACGCACGCACGCAGCGGCCGGGCGGGGCACCGTGTTCTGCGTTTGCTCCATCGTGTCACTCTCGTGCGCCCTGCACTATGCGATCGAGCGAGCACTAGCCCATAGCGCGCGGCTGCAACTTGGACGCGCGACGTGCGTGCACTCACACGTACCCTACAGCCTAGTATCACCCCGTAGCCTTAGCCTGGGCCGTGTTGCGCGACGTCTCGTACGCCGCTGCTGCCCCGCACCGCGACGGCACACGTGTTGCGCTGCCACTGGTTGCAGCTTCTGCCGCCCGGCTCCACCCATCGTCAAAGTCAACTAGAGCCTAATGCGCGCTTCTTTGCGTCATTCTTCGCTCGTGAGATTAACTCTCTTTTTCTAGCAGACTGCTGTGATTGTTTGTTCGATTGGTTTTATTTATCTGTGTTGGCTTAGGTTTTAATATATATGTTCTGGTGGTGTCCTTTTTCACTTGTATATCTTGCTGGGCAGCTGCGTGCTGTTGAAGACAGTGTTTGTTCTCAGAGGTGGAGTGGAGTTATTCAGTGTGTGAATGTGGTGCTCTTACATGTTTCGACATTGGTGTCAGTCGGTGATGGTTGTATACGCACCTTGGGAATTCCTATCCCATGCAGAAACCATGGAATTGCTGCTATAACATCCATATTAGCCAACCCATGAAGCCCCCGCTCATTCAGCTCGGCTCCTTGCTCGCTTAGCTATTTTTTTCTACTCTCCATACCTAAGTTGTATCCCTATAAACTTGTTAATTTTTTGTCAATAAAGTGGAGTGTGTGTAGACTAAAAAAAGCTCTCTTTTCTACTCGCTTCAAAGAAAAGACCTTGTCTTATTTTATTTCAATTTTTTTGTTAAATACAAATTTGTACATGGATTTAAAAACAAATTAAAAATGTTTAAATATTTGTGAACTTTTAAAACATTCATGAATTTGGAAAAAATATTTGTGAATCCTAAAAAATGTGCACAATTTTTGAATGTTCATGAATTAAAGTGTGGAAAAACAAAATAAAAATATAAAACAAATAGGAAAAAATAATGTCAAAAGAAAACACAGAAAGAAAAAAAAGAAAAAAACTCCTATAACCTTCTCAGAACCGGGAAAATCGGTCGGCCCATTAGGGATATATAGGTGTGCGTGTTACTCTCAACCAGCGATACACCCCTTACAGGCGGGGCCCATAATGACCCCACATCCCCGGCGCACAAGGAGGCTCCAAATCTAGAGAGCTTGGTAGATTAACTAAAGGCTTGTGCGCGCTTTGCCACGCTGTTTTTTCACTCATGGTATTAATTATTTTTTTCTCTAACAGGTTATAGGAGTGAGTTGTTTGTTTCGATGTTATATGCGTTGGTTTGGATTTTCTTTATGCGTATATCGTACTGGGATGTTGTTCGAGATGCATTTGTGTTGAGAAGAGCGTGGAGTTGTTCCGTACGTGGTCGTGTTTTTCTTACACGATTTAGCCTCAATATTAGCTGGTGGTGGTTGTGGGATTCCCTTAGGAGTTCATGTTCCATGCTAAAACCATCGAATTGTTGCTATAACGCTCAGATGAAGCTTTATCCCCGTAAGGCTTAGATAAAACCATGGAATTTTTAAAACCATGGTTGCCCTCCTATTCCTTACACGATTTAGCCTCGATGAAGATTTCGCTCGCTCAGCTCAGCTCCCTAATACACTTGCACGCTTAACTTTATTTTTTCACTAACTCCACTGCTAGCTCATAATGAGCCGATTATCGTTTTATTTAAAAAATTATTAATCAAAAGGTGTTCACTATTTTTTAAAAAAAATTATTGGATTCTAATAAATGTTTTGAATTGAAAACATGATTTCTTTATAAAAAATTTTGCAATTTAGAAAAATATCCGTGGATTTCAAACAGCATTTGTAAATTTGAAAAAGATGCGCAAATTTGAAATGTTCATTGACTAAAAATATTCATGAATTTTAAAATACTCATGGATTTCCAAATTTTCAATAAATGTTAATAAATTAAAATCTGAAAATATAATAAAATAACAGATAGAAGAAAAAAGAAACATGAATTTAAAAATAGAAAAAAAGAAAAATCCAAAAGAAAACTATTAAACCCATAGAGAAAATACACACACAAAACATGCAATGCCATTCTAGAATCGTCTCAAAACCGGAAAAGTCGGCCAACGTGTTACGGTTATGTAGACTTTTTTAGGATATGACTATGTAGGTGTGCATATTCTCAACGAGGACACATACCTTACAAGCGGGGCCCATAGCCCCTCACAACTGACGATACACAAGGCTTCAGATCAAGGAAGCTTAGTACATCCTCCTTTTCTTTTGGGTACTGTTAAAAAATCTGACGTCATATTTTATTTTAACCATGACAAATTGAACATGTTTTATGGCAAATTATGTTGTTGCTAAAGTTCGATTTGTAACGAAATTCTTTCTTTTACTCTGCATATAAGATTTGTCTGAAGTTTAAAGAAAAAATATTACTCCCTCTGAACCAAAGTAAGTGTCATGTTTTCAGTTCAAATTTGAACTAAAATCACAACACTTATTTTGGATCGGAGGGAGTAACATTCACAATACGAAATCAGTATCATTAAATGCACTGTGAAATTAATTTTCATATTATATTCCTCTAGTATTCTAGATGTTGATATATTTTCATATAAATTTGGTTAAATTGTATGAAATTTGACTTCAAACAAATCTTATATGCAGAGTGAAGTTAGTACAAAGTTGAGTCACTTATTTTTGAACATACTCCCTTCCTCCCAAAATGAGTGACTCAACTTTGCACTGAAGTATACGAGCGAGAATTAGAGAGAAAGGTAGGGCTAGGCGCGGCATGAGGCAACCAGCTGCAAAGTTGCTTGCCGCCGCTGCTCTCCATGTGCAGTAGGCAGTAGCTCTCACGACGTACGTACATAGTCTTCGTCGTCGTCGTCGTTCGTGGTGATCACCGATCTATCTACATGTCCCTGTCCGTCCATATATCCGCCTGTACGCAGTAACGTAGGTGTGTGGCTCGCATACCACCAGCAACAGCAATGATACGGGCGGTAAGATATGGCCAGGAATTGACCTGCGCCGGCGGCCGCGATCGTGGTGTTCAACTCCGATCCGGCCGAGAAAATGTGGCAGCGCGTCGTACGTGTATATCTACCTGTGTATGGATCTGTATCGGTTAGTGGGGGCAGAAAGCCATGGACGGCGACGGATCCATGGGCACTCGCGCTGCGCCCGATCGACCAGTGCGTATGCTGTTTGACATTCGAGTTCAAAAGGGTGACAGCAACCAAAAAGAATTCCTCGCAGCTCATGGACTCTTTACGTGTCCTCTAACTTTACATTAGTCTCACCACATACCTGTCCGGGTGAGCCGGTTTCCGCTGTGGAATTCGGCAGCTAGACTGACTCCTGCGTCCCGCCTTTTGAAGAACAACGTATGATCCATGAGCATGCACGCTGAAATGTGGGAGGAAAAGAAGGAACAGCAAGGAAGAACTCGAGGGTGCATGCATGTGTGGATGTGATCGGTTCCTTGCGTGGACTGTGTTGCAAATGTATATCCATGGCGACCTGATCCTGATCGACGGTGCATGTGTCATGTTATCATGCCATGATACCTAATCCTCCTCTTGGATCACCTCGATAGCTGCAGGTCAATGTACCCTCCATTTGTCTGAATGCTAATTATCAACAAGGCATGAATGCCCAAGCCATTAGCCAGTGACCCCTGACGAGGCCACGGAGGACATGGCATGCGGGTTCTCAAGCTGATGTGCATGGCTCACCTGACGCAGCTCCATTGCGGTCTGTGCGGAGACGACAGATCGAGCTCGGTTGCTTTCTGCGTTGGTTCTGCGTCGTCATCGATTTCCTCGTGTGTGTGTGTGTGTGCGCGCGCGCGCTGCAAGTTGCGCGCGAAGGGTGAAAGTTCCAATCCCCACTCACGGCGGAGACCGATCGACGACGCACCGGCGGCGGGCGATCGGCCAATGTGCATCAACAGTTGGTCCACCTGAAGATACCATGCATGCCGGGGGGAAAGCACTTAACTCATCCTACTGAAAAACTGGGTTAGTAATTTGCAGTGGGTACACGGGTTTCAGAAAGACGCATGCACACTGGGGAAAGGGACTGACACTAGGGAACTAAGTTCGGTAGCGGAGCTCCATCCTCAGGTCGTCCTACAGATGCTCAATTAGATGGTTCAGCAATCAGCACGCGTGATTGAGCAGATGGTTCAGCAATCAGCACGCGTGATTGAGCAGCGCGATCCCGGTTATTCGAACCGGATCGATATGAACCGCAGCGGCGAAATGTGAAGGCGTTGTGAAGAAAACTACTGAGCAGAGTTGACGGCATAATCTGTGAGGTTTGGCTAGCTAGCTGTAGGGAGAAGAAAAGAGCATTTGATGTTTTGCATGTGAAAAATAGTGGATGGCGCTATCAGTGAAACCTGTGAGGTTTGGCAGCTTGACATGTTTGAACAGAATGGGAAAGGGGGACACACACAAACAAGCAGACGGTTTTAAGTTGCATTTCAATAGCTCTTCCTGTGGCTCCAGGCAGGCGCAACTTGATGCATAAAAGAGGTTTATCCATCTTCATTTGTCAACCTCCGAAGTTACAAAAGTGGATATGCTTCCCTCTCTTTTTTCTTTCTGGCACTCTTTTGGTGAAGCAGCAGCAGCAACATCTATTTTGGAACTGAGGGAGTATATCGGAAGACAATGTGCTGTTAATGCTTTAATGGGGTTGTGGCCAATGTGCGCTTAAGCCAGCCCTTTTTGGGGTGACTGACTGTACACGCACACCCTTTTCTGCACGAAATGGATTCATGGCTTTACAAAAGGGGTACAACTTGAATTTCTTTTCCGCCGTTTTTCAGCACCTTATACTTCATACACAATGATACAAGGCCAAGTTGACGAGGGGAAATTATCTGAATATGATACGATATTGTCTTCATCGTGCATTCACAAAAAGATGAACTACCAGGCATCTCTGGAATCAGATGCATTCTTGCTATTGCACCTATTCGTCCGCGGGTAGCCCTTCCTCCTCTGCTGTGTCTGATGACAATGGACCTAAGATACCCTCTGAACTGAGAGACAATCCACTCTGTTAAGAGGTGACACAGGAAGACAGACAAATTATTTCAGTCATATGTTACTCTAGTGAATGAAAAAAGTTGCGTAGACTGCATCACGTCGGTGCATAGCCGTCACATAATGGTTATAGCCGTACCTCTGGCTGGAATCTTAACATGTCGGCACGAGCCATTGCCTCTGCTTGAGCTATTCTCTGCCTGAATATCTGCGCCATCTCATCAGCCTAATTTGGGCATAGTAAACCAGTATGTCAGTTTGTCTGTTATGACATATTCCAGTGAAAAGGTATTGCCCCCATTACTTACCTTTTCAAAAACCAGCTTCGGGTTACGAATCATGTCACCAGGTGTTGGCTCAAGCTTCTTTGTAGAAAGGCTAACCCGGCCCCTTTCACGGTCGTGGCTTAGTATCATAACCTAATAACAAAGAAAGTCCTCCAGCCTTAGCTATAGAAACAGCAAATTGGCATAATTTACAAGTAAGATGACGGCATTACCTTGAGGGTATCTCCTGGTTGAAGAACTGTCGAGATATCTGCAACACGGTCATGACTAATTTGGCTGACATGCAGAAGTCCATTGATTCCACCGATATCGATGAAGGCACCATAAGGTTTTAGGCTTTCAACAGTTCCCAAAACAACTGAACCAATACCAAGCTGGGCCTGGCTGTCGGCCATTGCCTTGCGATTACTGAGGACAAGCCTGCCTTGTTCCTCATCGACCTCCACAAACTTCAGAGGTAGCTCTTTGTCAAGCAGCTCTTCAGCAGTTGTTTTCTGATCAAGGTCAAGCAACAGTTAGTGAAATAGTGAGCAGCTAGTCTAAGGATGGAGCAGCCCAAAACTCAACCATAGTATATCAGGATCAAATTGGTAAAAGACAGCTCATGCAGCAACAAAACCATAGGATATAACAAAGTTCTGTAATAGGAGTATAGGACTGTGAACCAACCGATGACACTTGTGAAAATGGAACAAATGCCTTAAGGCCCTCCACAAGAGCCACCACACCTCCTTTGTTACCACCAATTACCTGCAGGGCAACATTGCAACCTGAGCACACAGAATAAAGCTGCCTAGACTAAATCAGTGCTGCAATTTCACCCCAAAAAACTAAAAAACAGTACCACAGTATCTAAGGGGGCATGAGTCGTGCATATCAAAGTAACAACATACAGACATGTGGGCCGGACAAAGGATAATGGAACTCGCAGAAACAACAACAGAAATCAGGAAAGCTGTTGACAAAAGCTATCCATTGACATGCTTTCATAAAATGACTGGTCTAAACTTCATAAATTCATTAGCAGTCACACATGAGCAAACTAGCAAAATCATTACAATCCAATGAACACATGATAACTACTTGATAAGAAAGCCATCCTAAGTTAACAGCAGCATGAACATTGGGATTATTAACCGAGGTCATATACAAAGTGAATCTACACCATAAAGACCCACTGAACTGACATTCATTTTCTAAGGAACACTGGCTGCTGTTGCCAGGCAGACATTCAAAAAGGCAAAGTCTGATTTAATTAACACAAACAAGGGGCAGGAAGAGGCAATGCTTTCTAAATATTTAGTTTATAATAATTTCTACAGGAGAAGTTATTCAACGATTAGGGAACAATGGTTATAGCATGTATATAGGTCCTTCTGCAAGTATTTTACTCACTTTACCCGTGATAACAACATCCTCTGCCTGAAGCTGCCTGCACCTTTCCCAAGCAAGGTCTTGCTGAATTGATTGTAAGCTCAGAATCAAAGTTTCATCATTTGGGTTCTCATCAATTATCATGAACTGCTCCACTAAACCCGGCCGGATGCCTGCCTCCTCTATATGGTCAATATCGAGAAGGCATGCCTCATCTATAGGCAAGAAAGCAGTAGCCTTTGATTGGATGTCAATAAATGCACCATTTGAAGTGGTCATGAATACTGTCCCTTTAATCTGTAGTCATCACAAGCATGCAAGATATTTTTTAGATGTCAGGAACAGTGTGATACAAAAATTTATCAAGCTAATTAAGAAATCTTATACTATCAGCACCAGCATGCACAAAACGTAGTGTGTTGCACAAATAACAGAGGAGTACCACACAGAAAAAAAAGGAGATAATAATAGAATTGTTGGCACTAAACTAAAAATAGTAATGGAGAGCTGCAAATCCAGCAGATCTTCCACCCCTCGCCATTGGTGTGTACAATGCTAATATTAAACTGGTCGTTTACGCGTATCTAGCACCTTTTTAAATCAAAGACGTGATTTCAGGCGCGTTCGAGAAAAAATAAATCCAGCAGCTATGCAACTGCATTTTGTGTCCATGTGCATGTGCCACGCAACAATATGCAAAGCAGACTGTTCACTGTAATACATACAGTAATTTAATAATTCGATGGATCTGCTTAATTCAATATCACAGACCTAGTTGGAGGGGACCTAATTTAGAAAAACACGCAGCAGTCAGTCAGTTGCTGAAAGTATTGTGTCAGATCAGAAATAACCGAATTGGCTAATCTTTAAGTTGCTCCAAGGTCCCACAACTCAGGAATTTCAATTATATTTCCATTTGATGTAAGAATATAGCTTTATTACCCCCTCTGTCCCATAAGTGTCACTCAAAAAACGTCTTACATTATGGGACGAGGGAGTACTTTCCTTCAAAATGCATTGAACAAACAGTAATGGTGCTGTCGTTGTAGATTACATAGTAGTACCACTCGCCCCTCAAAAAACAAAAACGATAAGGAGATGGGAAACTAATACGGCAAACCCCTTCTAGTTCACTTGAACATTCTATTCGAACCTACGGGAATAACATTTTACAGGAACATGAGAAACATAGCACAGTCAAAGTTAGTACAAAATGAAAATCTGAAAAACCACAAGCAGTAAGAAATATGACACGTCTTCAGTACTAAATAAACTTATGAGCGATCTAAAGCCAATTAAACGAAAATCTATAAGCAAATATAAGCAATACAGGTGACGTACTATCCCAGTCCCCTACTAGTGATACGCAGTTGAGCACCCATTGCTATCTGTTCCACATGAAACGAGCGAGCAGGAACAAGAAGAGGGGGGTATTACGAGTGAGCCAATGTCAGTGTCGATGTCGGTGGTCTCGACGGCGGATTCGAGGTCCTCGGGGGAGAAGGTGATGCCCTCCATGGGCGCAGTGCGGCAGCGCTCGGAGGCCTCGTCGAACAGCGTGCGCATCCGCTCCCGCTCCTTCTCATCCTTGCTCAGCACGTACGTCCCGCAGACCAGCGCGGACGGCCGCATAGGCGCCCCGGGGCGGCGCGACGCGCCGGAGAGTGGTGGGCACGCGAGCCCCGCGACGTGCTGGACCAAGGACGCCATTCTCTTCTGCCTCTGCTGGGAATGAGGAACGGGCAGAGAGGAGGGGGCGTGGCTGTGTTATCCGGTGGCCGTGGGATTTGAGGATAGGAGGAGATGATTGGTTTTTTGGCCAGGCCGCTAGACTGGGCTACACTTGGGCCTAGCCGGTGCGTGTAAAAAATAGGCCGTTTTGTTTATTATCTCTACTAGCAGAAGGGCCCGTGCGTTGCAACGGGAAAAAAAATAATCATAATCTCCAATGGCATGATCATATTTTGCTGCATCACCGAGATAGACTATCAAATTTTTTCCTGAGATCATGAAAAAAAATTGAAATCATGAACATTTTTTTTGAACTCATGCACATATGTGAAATCGTGAACATTTTTCAAATTCATGAACACTTCTACAAATTTTTGAACATTTTTTAAGATCAAGAATATTTTTTGAATTCATGAACATTTTATACTATTTGCAAACATTTTTTAAAACATGAACATTTTGTTAGTTATTTTTTTAGAGTATTACTACTCAAATTTCAACCATATATACCACTCAAAATTCCGCTCTACCAAAAATTTCACGGCTATTTAGTTGACCGTTAGCTGTCTATCAAGAGATAGTTGAAAAAGATGATTTTATCCATGGCCATCACGGGCATTGCCATCCGGTGTTCATGGCCACCGAGAACTTTTTGTTAAACAATTTTCAGGAGGTGGCACATTATCTGAAATCTTCCTTGCCAAACGATGCATGTAAACAAACCACAAAAAAGAACCCATCCGACCCATCCTTCCCAAATCCTCCCGCCGTCACTGCCAACTGCTCAGCACGCCGCTGCCGCCATCCCTCGCCGCCGAGACCTAGCGCGCTGCAACCGCAATCTCCACCAGTGAGCCGCCGTCGCGAACTTCCCGATCTCCAGCCCCAGGTCCTCGTCCTCTGACCTCCCAACCCCTGCCTACCCGTCGCCTTTCCCGGCACGCTGCCCCCACCCTCCCGCACCCTACATCCACTATCCCGCCGCCGGCCACGGATCCCTCTGGCGGGCCCCATCTCCCCCCCCCGGGCCTTCTTCCACAGACCCGGTGGCGTCCTTCTTTGACAGAGCCGGCCTTCTCCCCATCCCGCCGCCCTGTTCGCCTCCCGAGCAGCAGTACGTCGCCGTCTGAGCCCCCGTGCATGGCCACTGCTTTCCCTGGCGTCGTGCCCTGCCCCAACCCACCGTCCCCGACGACCGCCTCAAACTCACAGTCACCCTGCCCAAGCCCCATTGCCACGACACCCTATACCTCGCTGCCCCTTCTACTCGCGCCGCTAATGTCCTTCCGCTGTTGCTGCCGCTAGATGAGGAACTCCAAACATCATTGGATCCAGGATAGCGCGAGCCCGTGGCGAGGAGCTGCTGCGTGCGCGTGATGCTCGGTTGCCTCCACCCTACATCATACACAGCAGCCGTCGAGCTCGCTGTTCGGCCGTATCTTTGGTCTGGACACGTCCTGGACCTGGAGAATGGCCTGGAGCAATGACGCCGCTGTCTGAGGTCCGCGGTTTCAATCCCGTAGTAGAACCGCCTATGGGGCTCGTGTCCATTATCTCGGGTGCTCTTGCTTGCTGCCTCTACCGCAAACATATCCGCGCGCCATCGGGAGTCAGGATGATCGGCCGAGGCCTCGTGCTACTGGATAAGATATAACAAAGGAAAATTGTTCGTGCGTTGCAACGGGAGAAAAATGGCGTTCTTCACTCCAAAGCAAACGCCAATTATCATTAATCAAGTCGGACAGGTAGATAATAAGTTTGACAATAATAAATATGATGGATTAATTAACAATAGGATTCCTTGGCACTAGTTTGAAGCTCAGGGACGTGAATTCTAGTCAACTAATCGGATAAACAATCGTATCCTTAGATTACCATAGTGATAGTAAAAATATCATACACGCAATGCTTCTTCACAGATACCGTCAAATATGGTATACTTCATCTCACGTCCAGACATGCATGCTTCTATCGTGTGTGCTAATCATGAAGCATACCACATTAAAATCATTCATAAAAATGTGTGTTGCTAGTGTCTTGTTTTCCACGGATACAATTTAAGAAGCAGAAGAATGTTATGCTATTGTAGGTTAGATCGCCGATGTCTAGTGAAAAAAATACCACATCGTCCTAGTAGCTGGTATAAGTTCGTGAGGGACACGAACATAGTCAAATTCAACCTTTAATTAAAAATATATAGCACCAAATCCGACAACGCATGCAGACTTTAGAGCATAATTCGGAGAATAAACACACATGTACACGCTAAGAGCATCTGCAAGCCAGGCACCCCATATGCTCCTCAAACGTATACGGACACTCCTGGTCACTGACCAAACATGAGAGAGAAGGAAAAAAATAAAGCAATCACACGCCTCATATATCATCCCTATACGTTTGAGTTGTCTGTGAACCCTCATATTGAGGAAAAATATAGAGAGGATACGTGGGCATGCGGACCCATCTGGTCAGTCTACCACATAGCACGCCGCCCACCTCAGGCCACATTTTGTCTTTCTTTATTCATTGTTTTCTTTTTCTCTCTTCGTCTTCACCAATCACGCATGTGTAACCGGACATACAAAGAAGAAAATGAGAAGTATGATGGTATGAACAGACAAATACGTGTTCAAAACGTACACATCCCATCATACTTCTCATTTTCTGCTCAACGTATGATGGTCAGTATGAGAAGTCAGCCGCGCTTGGTCTAAAAAAGGAAAAGGAAATCAGCGGCTTCGCTGGCGCTTCACGATCGTTATTAACTCACGCTTCTCGTCGACTGGTAGCAAAGTTTATCCCAACCTCCCCCATATCGATATCTCCGCGGCCCCCAGAACGCGCCGCCGCCTGCACCCACCGTCGTCGTGAGATCCATCCCTTGCGCCCCACTACCACCACTGCGTCAACACCGGACCGCCCCGCTCCCCCACGCGCCGCCGGGATCCCCACATCCGCGGCGGCCATGGCGGGCTCCAACATCTGCACGTACCCGGGATTCATTCCCACGGCGGCCATGGCGGGTTCCAACATCTACGCGGACCCGGGATTCATTCCCACGGTGTCCATGGCTCCTCCGCCGCCAGGCGCAGCCACCGTCGGGACCCCTCGCTCCCGCTGAGGGAGTCCTGGATTAGGGGGTATCCGGACAGCCGGACTGTGTACAACGTCCGGACTATTGAAGCGTGAAGATACAAGACTCAAGACTTCGGCCCGTGTCCGGATGGGACTTTCCTTGGCGTGGAAGGCAAGCTTGGCGATCCGGATATTATATTTTTTTCCTTGTAGCCAACTCCATGTAAACCCTAGCCCTCTCCGGTGTCTATATAAACCGCAGAGGTTGGTCCTTAGAAGGCCGATCACAATTACAATCATACCATCATAGGCTAGCTCCTAGGGTTTAGCCTCCACGATCTCGTGGTAGATCTACTCTTGTACTACCCATATCATCAATATTAATCAAGCAGGAAGTAGGGTTTTACCTCCATCGAGAGGGTCCGAACCGGGTAAACATCTGTGTCCCTTCTTGTTACCATCAGCCTTGACGCACAGATCGGGACCCCCTACCCGAGATCCGCCGGTTTTGACACCGACATTGGTGCTTTCATTGAGAGTTCCTCTGTGACCTCGCCACAAGGTTTGATGGCTCCTTCAATCATCATCTGCAACGCTGTCCAGGGTGAGGCTTTCCTCCCCGGACAGATCTTCGTGTTTGGCGACTTCACGCTACGGGCCGATCCACTCAGTCATCTGGAGCAGATCGTGCCAGGATCGCCGGATAGTTATGATGAGCTTGGCTTGGACCTGCCGTCAGACGATGCTCGGGATATTACCCCAGCAGAAGCCTCGGGTCTAAATCCGGGGCAGGTTGCATTGCCTAGGGATGGAGGGCTGGTCCCTGTCCTGCAGGCCGTACCCTCGTTGGCGATAGAGCCGAACACAGGTCTCACCTACGCGGGAACCTGTGACTCCGGACCCTGGATTCATATCCGGATGTAGGTTCCAGTCCGTGCGCCCCCGAGCCCGCTGATCCTGGTTGGGCTCCGGTGATGGAGTTCACCGCGGCCGACATCTTTCAGCATTCACCCTTTGACATACTAAACTCATTTAAAACCCTCTCTTTGACAGAGAACTTCGGGCCGAACTATGTAAGGCTAGAGTGGGAAGCAGGCGATGAAGAAATTCGTTACCCACCCACCACCCACTTGATAGCCACGGTTGATGATTTAACCGATGTGCTGGACTTCGACTCCGAAGGCATCGATGGTATGGACGACGATGCAGGAGAAGACTCACAATCTACGGGGTACCGGATTCCCGCCTCGTCATACGACATATACATGGTGGATACCCCCAAGGAAGACGATGGTAACAATCCGGAAGATAACACCCCTGGGCAAAAACCAAAGCGACGGCGCAGACGCCGTTCCAAATTTGGTAACAACAACAACATCAGCAAGAGCGCCAGAAGAATGGATACTCTGGTCAACCCTGAAAGCAATAACGACCAAACAGAACCAGCGATGGAGCAGGACGAACCAGGTCACGCCGAACATAGTCCGGAGCGTACGCCCGAAGAAAATGATCCAGAAGGACGAGTTCATCAAACCGGCCCAGGACAAGAATATAGTCCGGACGACGACGCATTCATTGTTCCGGAAGAACGCGAGGAACGAGAGAACCTCCACAGAAAGCTTATGGCCACAGCAAGAAGTCTGAAGAAGCAGAAGCAACGGCTTAAAGCCGCACAGGAAACGCTCAATCGCAGATGGAACAAAGTGCTAGACACTGAAGAAAGATATGGCGACGATCGCCATACAAAGAGCTACCCAAAACGCAAGCTACTGCCAGAATTCGACGACGAGGCCGTTCCACCGAAGAATAACACGACCAGGATACCAGGAGTACCACTTCATAACCGCAATAAATCAGCCACCGAAGACGCCCACGATCTACGTGAGCACCTGGAGAAGAAAGCTGGCGCAACTAGGTCCATCTACGGATCTAAAGGACACACCCCGGCAAGGACTATGGTCGTCAAGACAATTATGACAACCAAGCACCAGTTCGGAATAAACACCGAACACAACAATAGCCGACGGCATACCACGGCACGTCCAGATACAGAGGGGCTGCTCACCCCCTGTGCTTTACTGATGAAGTACTGGACCATGAATTCTCACATGGCTTTAAACCTGTAAACATAGAGGCATACGACGGAACGATGACCGAGGGTCGGATCAAGACTTTATCCTCCACATACACATGGCTCGTGGAGATGACCTCCACGCCATTAAATACCTTCCCTAAAATCTGAAGGACCAGCTCGGCCTCGGTGAAAAGCCTCCCGAAAATTCAATCGGAGCTGGGAGGAACTAGAGGACGCTTCAGGGGCCAATTTTCAAGGGACTTATGTCCGCCTCCGGATCTTGACGATTTAAGTCACATAATCCAACAACCCGGAGAATCCGCCCGCAAGCTTTGGAACAGATTCCTCACTAAGAAGAATCAAATCGTTGACTGTCCGGACGCCGAAGCCTTAGTGGCATTCAAACACAGCATCCGTGACGAGTGGCTCGCCAGACACCTCGGCCAAGAAAAGCCAAGGACAATGGCAGCCCTAACAAGCCTTATGACCCGCTTTTGCGCGGGAGAAGATAGCTGGATAGCCCGAAAAGGCACCAGCGACCCTAGAACATCCGAAATAAGGGATGGCAACGGGAAGACACGGTGTAATAAAAATAAACGCCAAAACAAGGAAAATAGCCCGGACAACACAACGGTCAATGTCGGATTTAGGGGCTCTCGACCTAACCAGCAAAACAAGCAATCTAAAGGCAGTAAAGAAGGACCGTCCGGTCTGAACAGAGTTCTGGACAGACTATGCCAAATTAATGGCACCTCCGACAAACCTGCGAACCACACGCACAGAGAGTGCTGGGTCTTCAAGCAGCCCGGCAAACTAAACGCCGAACACAAGGAAAGGGAAACACCAAGTGAAGACGAGGATGAACCTCGCCAGCCGAACACTGGGGGACAGAAAAAATTCCCGCTAGAGGTCAAAACAGTAAACATGATCCACACGACTCGCACGTCCTTGGGAAGGCACGAACGCACCCATAAAGACGCGCACGATATAGATCCCATCGTACCCACACCTAACTACTGGATGACTTGTCCGACCACTTTCGATCGTCTGGACGGCCGAACGAGTATTCAGCGCGAAGGATCAAACGCCTTGGTGCTTGACCCAATAATCGACGGATACCATCTCACTCATGTCCTCATGGACGGCGGCAGCAGTCTCAATTTAATATATGAGGACACTGTCCGCAGGATGGGGATAGACTCATCCGAATCGATAAGATCAACACCACCTTTGAAGGGGTGATACCAGCGTTGAAGCCTCTGGCGAGGGCTCCGTCATCTTTGAGGTAACATTCGGCTCTCGAGCAACTCGAGCGAAGAACTAGTCTTCATCATCGCATTCTTCCAAAGCAGCTATCAAGCATTGCTTGGAAGAACGGCCTTCGCCCGCTTCAACGCATTACCGCACTATGGCTACCTTACACTTAAGATGCCCGGTCCTCGCGGTGTCATCACCGTTAGCGGAATAACAGAGCACTTTTCGCGCGCAGAGGAATACGCGACAGCCCTAATGGCCGGACTATAAGCGGCCTCTAACAAAAATATACCGGGTCGTTAAGACCACGGACACGGTTAGACGAGTCCGGCAGCCCATGTTAACCAGGGCATTGTATATGTAATCCCATAGTGGACACCAGGGGTTAATAATAAAGCTCCACACTCGGCTCAACCTTATTGGCAGGCCAGCACCTTATATTTTCTACTATCCATCGCACACTTACGTTGCACTCTCCTAGGAGATTCCCTTTTCTGCAGACAACGTCCGCGCGATACCCTTCTAGGATGCGGCACAACGGAGACAAAGACGCAGACGTGCAGCAGGGCCCCGTGCAACATGTTTCTTTTTAGATTAAGCCCTTGTGTAAACATTTTCTATTGCCTCTTGTTGTTTCATCATCCCATGGGTTCCATACCCACAGAGGATACTGCCGTTTTTGGCATTTTGCCATGACAGATTAACGCACGCACCTGGAAATACGGGGTTTATAATGAATGGGCATTCTTGAGCTCATCATCTGTTACAAAGTCCGAATACCTTCGGGAGTGTTCGGCGTCACGAGTTTGGCCTTATATGCATCAGCTCCGAATCATGTCTTTGGTCAAATGTTGGGTTTGCTTCGGCTCTGGTTTCCGCCTTACGTTCGTCATAATCGGCTAAGGTGGCCAAAGGAGAACTCTGCGATTGTGCCTGGTTATTCGGATGAGCACCTCGATAAAAGCCAAAATCGACCGTCATGACACAAATGAGACCGCTCAACCACTGACGACTCATCGGAATCTTTAGGATTCCTCCGCATTAACGAAGGGCCATTTCCGGCCAGTACATACGCTACCGTATTCGGATGCACGCTGGTACCAGGGGCTACATAGTAGCCCCAACATTAGAATCCCGGCTAAGCGAAAGTGTTCTGACTATATAGTCCGGTTGCCTAGTTCGCGTGCGATCACCTCCTTCTTGGACCAAGGCGTTGGATAAAGAGTGATTAAGCACATTTTTTCGCAAACACCCCCGCATTGTATGCGCGGGGGCTGAAGCCAACGACTGCTATCTTTCGGATTACCCACACACACAGAGAGAAAAAAAATAGGATAGCACTATTCTAATCCTGGGATTAGAATAGTTATTCTGATCACGATCCACCCTATAGGGCCCGATGGATGTTCCTGAGATCCCGAGCAACCCACCCGACCGGTACGAGGAAAAGAAGCTCAGCCCACCTGCTCCCACGATCCCCTCCCCTAACCTTCGGACTGCATGACGCCGCAACCACCGCCTCCCTCCCTGCCTCGCGCCGCCGCCGGGCCTCGGCCACGAATCGCACTGCCGCCATACCCCGACCTTCAACCGAGCCGCCGCCGCGTCCTCCCTCCCGCGCCACCACCGCCGCCTCCCTCCCTACCTCGCCACCAACCGGCGCTGCGCCGCACCCCTGACCCCAACCGGAGACGCCGCCTCACCTCCTCCCCGGAGCCCGCGCCATCGTCCCCCACGCGCTGCCGCTGACGACGGGAGAAATCACCGGTGCGGGCTGCTCCACCACCTACCGGCCTTCACCACTTTGCTCCACCAGCATCGGCCCCGTCCCATCCGCCGAGCACCGGCGTCCCCATCTCCCTCCACCTTCCTCTACGCGCGATGGACGCCATGGCACGGGACCGTGAGCACGCCGGTTTCCTTCCCCTACAGCCAGCGCCACCACCTACATCCGGCGCCATAGTCATCCAGGCCGTTCAACTTCGCTGCCTCAGGCCGTGCAACTCCGCCCGTGTGAGCGCGCGCCGCTCCTCCGCAGCTTTTCCACTTCAAGATGGCAGGTGACCTCGTTGATGTCTGAAGCTACTTCCTCCCCCCTGTCCTAAAACTGAATCCATATCAAAGCATCAATTCCTCCCCCTGTCCAGTCTTGTATTTGTTCTCAAAGTGATTTTCATTGATGTCTGAAATTCAGATGTATCTGCAGCTGCAAAACACTCGTGTTTTTGGGTCTGAAGTTCAGATGTATCTGCAGCTGCAAAACACTCGTGTTTTTGGGTCTGAAGTTCAGATGTATCTGCAGCTGCAAAAACACTCGTGTTTTTGGTCCATTGTTTTCAGTTTCACAAGCCGCAGCCCATGCGCCGCCCCCATTCCATCCCAACCAACGACGCCGCTTCCGCCCCGCCCCCAATCGGTGCCGCCGCCGCGGTCCCGCCCCCAACTGAGCGCCTCCCCTGCTCCTTCAGGCAAAGCGCCCTGTCTCGCGTGCCTTGTTCCACTAGCCACCGGCTCCGTCCGCCGTCCTTTTTTCTCCTGAACTTCTTCTCCGTCGGTAGGGACGAGCAGGGAGCTGTCATCCATGTCGTCCTCAGCCAACATCAGCTTGTGAAAAGCAGTTAATTGCTGGCGCTTAGGGCCAATGCCAAAACCAGGCAAATGTGCGGCTGAAGAAGTTCAAACTAGTGGCGCGGAGTAGCTGGAGGCTAGTGAGCAAGGGGGCGAAGCTAAAATGGAGCAGACGAAATCTTCGCGCAGTGGCGCACAAGCCCTGAGTGTGTAGGGTGTGCCTTCGAGCAGCTACCATGCATGATGCGAGCAGCTTGGGAAGCAATAATACTACTGGAGACGGAACCTCAAGATGACTGAAGTCCAACTGTTGCGTTGGACAAGGTCCATCAAATTCGTGGTTGACAAATTCAACCCTCCCAGGATGTGCCTATTATTTTTAATATATCACAAAGATGAATGCATATTCACAGAGATGAACATTGTTGTGAACTCTATTATATTTTGCAGGGGAAGATTTCAGATTTTGATATTCAGCATATTACCAGAAGAGTTGGGTGAAAAAATCACCCTCCAAAAGACATCCAAGTAATATTTTCAAGAGGCAGATGAAAAAATGGTTAGTCGTTTTCTCTCTCTTTGCTGAGAATGGAAGAGCTTCAGTTTTCTGAAACTTTATCCTAGTGGAGAATCAATTGACTCAGCTTGATTTCTGTTCTGTCACAGTTGATGGCGAGATAGATTTTGGCGAATTTGCCAGGATGATGAAAAAGACCAGCTATGATGATAACTAGGTGGGGAGATGTCATTTCTGAGAGTGTGGATCTTTGTGAAATTGTTCAATAACCACCGCATGTATGCGTGATGTACTTACTGAAGCTTTGGCTGCACGTCCATGTACAGTGTGAGTTACTAGTTGAAAAATGGGTGTTCGCACTACAGGATGCTGCTTGCACTTAATGTATAGGATTTTTATTTTTTGTGTTGTTGATTTGTGTAAGGTATTTTGAGTTTTGGAAGTTCAAAATTCTTGTGCTGGAGAGTTTTGCTCCATCATGCATGACAATAACAATATTTTTAAATATAAAAGGTTTCTTGTCCATCTAAAAATGCTTCAACATAAAAAAGAGAATAAAAAATAAAAAGGAGTGCAGTTCAATCACTGATAACAGGGGAGTCCAGTAACAAAAAAACTTCAACTAACTTAAAAAACATTGATGCGAAGTTTATATTCTCTACCCCGGATAGTTCAAAATATTCGCTTACGACAAAACGCACACTTTGGGTATCCAAAAACAAAGAGGCGACCACAAAGAAATCCATGAAGTTCAAATTTAAAAAAATAGAGAAGTCAGAAGTTTGTTAAAAAAGGAAAAAAAAAATTTCGTTAATAAAAAATAAAATAAAATGTTCAGGTTTAAATAGCACAACAGTTGTATGTTCATTAAAAATACTCCTAGTGAAAAATAAAACTAGGAAGTTCAATTTTAAATAATAGAATAGTTTGATGTATATTAATATCTTGATTTTTTCTCGTTATTTAAAGAATAAAACCACGAACTTTTGACTAAAATAACGGAGTAGTTCAATGTATATAAAAAAAATCAGATTTTCTTTATTACTAAAACAATAAACCTAAGAATTTCAATTTATAATAGTAGAGTGGTTTGATTTTTGTTACAAAACTCGGATTTCTCCCTTTAGTAAAATCACGGACTCGAGCTTGATCATATGTCATTTCTGTGGTACCACCACGAGGAAAAACTGTTCTATTTTCCAGCAGCGGATGATGCCAGTTTGAGGAGGGCTGAAGTTCAGTGTGATGTGGATGAAAGATTTCAGAGTTTTTTTTGTAAGTACACTCATACACGTTTTTCTCTGTTCAAAAACCTCAGAAATTCAAATCTAAAAAACGGAGCTGCTCGATGTTTATTTAAAACTTGGATTTTTCTATTACTAAAAGAAACAAAAATAAGAAGTCCAAAATTAAATAAAAGGAGGAGTTCAATGGTTACACAAAATTTCATATGTTTCCTCATTATTAAAGAATGAAAGCAAAAAGTTCAAACTAAAAAAATCAGAAGCCCAAATTTTAAATATAGAGCGGTTCAAAATTCATAAAAAATTGATTTTCATCGTTACTAAATAAAAAAAATCTAGAAGATCAAATTTAAATAACGGACCAATTCAATATTTAGTATAAGCTAGGATATTTCCGTTAATAAAAAATAAACCAGGAAGTCCAAATTACAAAAGAAAAGTAGTTTGATATTTATAAAAACCTTAGATTTTCCTTGTTATCAAAGAAATAAAATCAAGAAGTCAAATTAAAAAAGGAAGTAATTCTATGTATGTGGAAAACCAAAAATTATTTCCTTTTCTAGGAGAAATAAAAGAATGAAGTTCAATTTTAGCAAAAAAGTTTGATGCTTATTTATCAACTATATTTTTTTAAAAATAAAACTAAGAAGTTCAAATTCAAATAATAGAGAAGGTCGAAGTTTATACAAAACTCAGATTATTCCCTCGTTAGTAAAGAACAAAATGAAAAAGTTCATATTAAAATAAAGGAAAAACTAAAAAAGTTTGAAAAGATTTTCCCAATATATTAAAAAGAAATAAAACCAGGAAGTCCAAATTAAGAATATGGAGAAGTTCGATGATTATGAAAAACTCAGATTTTCCTCATTATTACAGAATAATAACACGAAGTTCAAAAATAAAATGAAAAGAAGTTCAAATTTTAAAAATAGAGCGCTTCAAAATTAATAAAAAAGATTAAGAAATAAAACCAGGAAGTCCAACTTAAAAAGATGGAGAAGTTCGATGATTATAGTGAAGGAAATATGCCCTAGAGGCAATAATAAAGTTATTATTTATTTCCTTATTTCATGATAAATGTTTATCATTCATGCTAGAATTGTATTAACCGGAAACATGATACATGTGTGAATGCATAGACAAAACAACATGTCACTAGTATGCCTCTACTAAGACTAGCTTGTTAATCAAAGATGGTTATGTTTCCTAACCATGAACAAGGAGTTGTTATTTGATTAACAAGGTCACATCATTAGTAGAATGATCGATTGACATGACCCATTCCTTAGCTTAGCACACGATCGTTTAGTATGTTGCTCTTGCTTTTATCCATGACATATACATGTTCTGTAACTATGAGATTATGCAACTCCGTTTACGGAGGAACACTTTGGGTGCTACCAAACGTCACAACGTGGCGGGTGATTATAAAGGAGTACTACAGTGTCTCCAAAGGCAAATGTTGGGTTGGCGTATTTGAGATTAGGTTTTGTCACTCCGATTGTCGGAGAGGTATCTCTGGCCCTCTCGGTAATGCACATCATCAAGCCTTGCAAGCACTACAACTAATGAGTTAGTTGTGAGATGATGTATTACTGAACGAGTAAAGAGACTTGCGTAACGAGATTGAACTAGGTATTGGATACCGACGATCGAATCTCGGGCAAGTAACATACCGATGACAAAGGGAACAACGTATGTTGTTATGCGGTCCGACCGATAAAGATCTTCGTAGAATATGTAGGAACCAATATGGGCATCCAGGTCCCGCTGTTGGTTATTGACCGTGAATAGTTCTAGGTCATGTCTACATTGTTCTCGAACCATAGGGTCCGCACGCTTAAGGTTTCGATGGCAGCTTATTATGAGTTTATGTATTTTGATGTACCGAAGAAGTTGAGTCCGGATGTGATCACGGACATGACGAGGAGTCTCGGAATGGTCGAGACATAAAGATTGATATATTGGAAGCCTATGTTTGGAGTTCGAATGGTTCGGGCGGCGGAATTCTGAGTACCGGAGGTTCTGGAACCCCGGGAGGTAAATGGGCCTCGATGGGCCTTAGTGGAAAGGAGAAGGGGCCAGCCCTAGGTGGCGCGCGCCTCCCCCCCTTCCCTAGTCCAACTAGGACTAGGAGAAGGGGCCGGCCCCCCTCTCTCTCTTTCCCCCCTCCGGGAATCCTAGTCCAACTAGGATTGGGGAATCCTACTCCCAGAGGGAGTAGGACTCCCTTGGCGCGCCTCCCTTGGCCGCCGCCCCCCCCTTGCTCCTTTATATCACGGGGCGGGGGGCACCTTGAACACACAAGTTGATCTTGAGATCGTTCCTTAGCCGTGTCGGTGCCCCTCCACCATATTCCACCTCGGTTATCTGTCGTCAAGAAGCTTAGGCGGCTCTGCGCCGTGAAACATCAAGATCGTCACCACGCCGTCATCTTGTGGAACTCTCCTCGATACTCGGCTGGATCGAGTCGAGGGACGTCATCGAGCTGTCGTGTGTCAAGAACTCGGGCGTCGAGTAACGGCGCCGGATCGGTCGGATCGCGAGGAGAACGTCGACTACTTCCTCTACGTTGTGATCGCTTCGCCGGGTCTACAAGGGTATGTGGACAACACTCTCCCCTCTCGTTGCTATACATCACCATGATCTTGCGTGTGCGTGGAAAATTTTTGAAATTACTCGTTCCCCAACAAAGGCATCCGAGCCTAGGTTTTTCTATGGTTTGATGTTTTGCACGAGTAGAACACAAGTGAGTTGTGGGCGATACAAGTCATACTACCTACCAAATGTCATACTTTGGTTCAGCGGTATTGTGAGATGAAGCGGCCCGGACCGACATTACGCGTGCGCTTCGCGAGACTGGTTTCACCACTCGAGCACTCGTTGCTTAAAGGTGACCGGTGGGTGCTGTCTCTCTCACTTTAGTTGAACCGAGTGTGGCTACGCCGGTCCTTGAGAAGGTTAAAGCGAGTCTATTTGACGAAATATCGTTGTGGTTTTGATGCGTAGGTGAGACTGGTTCTTGCTTAAGCCCGTAGCAGCCACGTAAAATTTGCAACAACAAAGTAGAGGACGTCTAACTTGTTTTTGCAGGCATGTTGTGATGTGATATGGTCAAGGCGTGATGCTATATTTTATTGTATGAGATGATCATGTTTTGTAACCGAAGTTATCGGCAATGGCGAGAGCCATATGGTTGTCGCTTTATTGTATGAAATGCAATCGCCCTGTAATGTTTTACTTTATCACTAAGCGGTAGCGATAGTCGTAGTAACATAAGTATTGGCGAGACGACAACGATGCTGCGATGGAGATCAAGGTGTCGCGCCGGTGACGATGGTGATCATGGTGGTGCCGCAAGATGGAGATCGTGAAGCACAAGATGATGATGACCATATCATATCACTTATATTGATTTGCATGTGATGTTTATCCTTTTATGCATCTTATCTTGCTTTGATTGACGGTAGCATTATAAGATGATCTCTCACTAAATTATCAAGAAGTGTTCTCCCGGTATGCACCGTTGCCAAAGTTAAATCGTGCCCGGACACCACGTGATGATCGGGTGTGATAAGCTCTCGTCCATCTACAACGGGTGCAAGCCGGTTTTGCACACGAGAATACTCGGGTTATACTTGACGAGCCTAGCATATGCAGATATGGCCTCGGAACACGGAGACCGAAAGGTCGAACGTAAATCATATAGTAGATATGATCAACATAAGATGTTCACCATTGAAAACTACTCCATTTCACGTGATGATCGGTTATGGTTTAGTTGATTTGGATCACGTGATCACTTAGATGACTAGAGATGTTTTTCTAAGTGGGAGTTCTTAAGTAATATGATTAATTGAACTTAAATTTATCATGAACTTAGTACTGATAGTATCTTGCTTGTTTATGTTTGATTGTAGATAGATGGCTCGTCTTTGTTGTTCCGTTGAATTTTAATGCGTTCCTTGAGAAAGCAAAGTTGAAAGATGATGGTAGCAATTACGGATTTGGGTCCGTAACGAGGATCATCCTCATTGCTGCACGTAAGAGCTACATCCTGGATGCACCGCTAGGTGCGAACTCTTCTTTGAGCAACGCCGGATGTTGTGAGCGTCTGGCGAGCAAAGCGATGACTACTCTATAGTTCGATGTGCCATGCTTTACGGCTTAGAACCGGGACTTCAACGACGCTTTGAGCGTCATGGAGCATATGAGATGTTCCAGAGTTGAAGTTGATATTCAACAGAATGCCCGGATTGAGAGATATGAAGTCTCCAATAAGTTCTATAGCTGCAAGATGGAGGAGAACAGTTACATTAGTGAGCATATACTCGTAATGTCCGGGTACTACAATCACTTGACACAATTGGGAGTTAATCTTCCGATGATTGTGTCATTGATGAATTCTCAATCACGCCACCAAGCTACAAAGGCTTCGTGATGAACTATAATATGCAAGGGTTAGTAAAGACTATACCGAGCTCTTCGCAATGCTAAAGGCTGCGGAGGTAGAAATCAAGAAGGAGCATCAAGTGTTGATGGTCAATAAGACCACTAGTTTCAAGAAGAAAGGCAAAGGGAAGAAGAAGGGAATCTCAAGAAGAACAGCAAGCAAGTTCTTTGCTCGGAGAAGAAACCCAAGTCCGCCCTAAACCTGAAACGAGTGCTTCTACTGCAAGCGATCGTCATTTGAAGCGGAACTGCCCCAAGTATTTGGCGGATAAGAAGGATGGCAAGGTGAACAAAGGTATATGTGATATACATGTTATTGATGTGTACCTTACTAGAGCTCGCAGAGCACTGGTATTTGATCTTGGTTACTTGCTAATATTTGCAACTCAAACAGGACTACTGATTGCTTAACTCGCAAAGGACGAGGTGACGATCTGCGCGTGGGAAATGGTTCCAAAGTCGATGTGATCGCAATCGGCACGCTACCTCTACATCTACCTTCGGATTAGTTTTAGACCTAAATAATTGTTATTTGGTGCTGCGTTGAGCATGAACATTATATCTGGATCTTGTTTGATGCGAGACGGTTATTCATTTAAATCGAGAATAATGGTTGTTCTATTTATATGAGTAATATCTTTTATGGTCATGCACCCTTGAGGAGTGGTCTATTTAATCTCGATAGTAGTGATACACATATTCATAATGTTGAAACCAAAAGATGCAGAGTTGATAATGATAGTGCAACTTATTTGTGGCATCGCCGTTTAGGTCATATCGGTATAAACGCATGAAGAAACTCCATGCCGATGGACTTTTGGAGTCACTTGATTATGAATCACTTGGCACTTATGAACCGTGCCTCATGGGCAAGATGACTAGAACACCGTTCTCGGTACTATGGAGAGAGCAACAGATTTGTTGGAAATCATACATCTGTATGTATGTGGTCCGATGAATGTTGAGGCTCGTGGCGGATATCGTTATTTTCTCACCTTCACAGATGACTTAAGCGGATATGGGTATATCTACTTGATGAAACATAAGTCCAAACATTTGAAAAGTTCAAAGAATTTCAGAGTGAAGTTGAAAATCATCGTAACAAGAAAATTAAGTTTCTACGATCCGATCGTGGAGGTGAATATTTGAGTTACGAGTTTGGTTTACATTTGAAACAATGTGGAATAGTTTCAGCAACTCACGCCACCCGAACACCACAACAGAATGGTGTGTCCGAACGTCAGAATCGTACTTTACTAGATATGGTACGATCTATGATGTCTCTTACAGATTTACCGCTATCGTTTTGGGGTTATGCTCTAGAGACGGCCGCATTCACACTTGAATAGAACACCGTCAAAATCCGTTGAGACGACACCTTATGAACTATGGTTTGGCAAGAAACCAAAGTTGTCGTTTCTTAAAGTTTGGGGATGCGATGCTTATGTGAAAAAGCTTCAACCTCGATAAGCTCGAACCCAAATCGAGAAATGTGTCTTCATAGGATACCCAAAGGAAACAGTTGGGTACACCTTCTATCACAGATCCGAAGGCAAGACATTCGTTGCTAAGAATGGATCCTTTCTAGAGAAGGAGTTTCTCTCGAAAGAAGTGAGTGGGAGGAAAGTGGAACTTGATGAGGTAATAGTACCTTCTCCCTTACTTGAAAGTAGTTAAATCGCAGTAAACCGGTTTACGAGACATCTACACCAAGTAGCGAGGAAGTTGATGATGTTGATCATGAAACTTCAGATCAAGTTACTGCAGAACCTCGTAGATCAACCAGAGTAAGATCCGCACTGAGTGGTACGGTAATCCTGCTCGGAAGTCATGCTACTAGATCATGATGAACCTACGAACTATGAAGAAGCAATGGTGAGCCCAGATTCCGCAAAATGGCTTGAGGCCATGAAATCGAGATGGGATCCATGTATGAAAACAAAGTTTGGACTTTGGTTGACTTGCCCGAGGGTAGGCAAGCAATAGAAAACAAGTGGATCTTCAAGAAGAAGACCGACGCCGACGGTAATGTTATCGTTTATAAAGCTCGACTTGTCGCAAAAGTTTTCGACAAGTTCAAGGGATTGACTACGATGAGACCTTCTCACCAGTAGCGATGCTTAAGTCCGTCCGAATCATGTTAGCAATTGCCGCATTTTATGATTATGAAATTTGGCAAATGGATGTAAAGACGCATTCTGAATGGATTTACGGAAGAAGAGTTGTATATGATGCAACCGAAGGTTTTATCGATCCAAAGGAGCTAACAAAGTGTGCAAGCTCCAACGATCCATATATGGACTGGTGCAAGCATCTCGGAGTTGGAATAAACGCTTTGATAATGTGATCAAAGCATTTGGGTTTGTCTGCACTTTTGGAGAAGCCTCAGATTTACAAGAAAGTGAGTGGGAGCTCAGAGCATTTCGATCTTATATGTGGATGACATATTGCGATCGGAAATGATATAGAATTTCTGGATAGCATAAAGGGATACTTGAATAAGAGTTTTTCAATGAAAGACCTCGGTGAAGCTGCTTACATATTGGGCATCAAGATCTATAGAGATAGATCAAGACGCTTAATTGGACTTTCACAAAGCACATACCTTGACAAAGTTTTGAAGAAGTTCAAAATGGATCAAGCAAAGAAAGGGTTCTTGCCTGTGTTACAAGGTGTGAAGTTGAGTCGACTCAATGCCCACCACCGCAGAAGATAGAGAGAAAATGAAAGATGTTCCTATGCTTCACCATAGGTTCTATCATGTATGCAATGCTTGTGTACCGGACTGATGTGTGCCTTGCTATAAGCCTAGCAGGGAGGTACCAAAGTAATCCAGAGTGGATCATCGACAGCGGTCAAGAACATCTGAAATACCGAAAAGGACTAAGGATATGTTTCTCGATATGGAGGTGACAAAGAGCTCATCGTAAACAGTTACGTTGATGCGAAGCTTTGACATCGATCCCACGATTCTAAATCGCAGACGGATCGTATTTACATTAAACGGAGGAGCTGTCGGTTGGTGCGCTTCTAAACAAAGCGTCGTGGCGGGATCTACATGTGAAGCGGAATACATAGCAGCTTCGGGCAGCTAATGAAGGAGTGCGGATGAAGGAGTTCATATCCGATCTAGGTGTCATACCTAGTGCATCGGGTCCAATGAAAATCTTCGTGACAATCTCGAGCAATTGCCTTAGCAAAGGAATCCAGATTTCACAAGAGGACCAAGCACATCAAGAGACGCTTCAATTCCATCCGGACTTAGTCCAGACGGAGACATAGAAATTTGCAAGATACATACGGATCTGAATGTTGCGACCCGTTGACTAAGCCTCTTCCACGAGCAAAACATGATCAGCACCAAGACTCCATGGGTGTTAGAATCATTACTATGTAATCTAGATTATTGACTCTAGTGCAAGTGGGAGATCAAGGAAATATGCCCTAGAGGCAATAATAAAGTTATTATTTATTTCCTTATTTCATGATAAATGTTTATCATTCATGCTAGAATTGTATTAACCGGAAACATGATACATGTGTGAATGCATAGACAAAACAACATGTCACTAGTATGCCTCTACTAAGACTAGCTTGTTAATCAAAGATGGTTATGTTTCCTAACCATGAACAAGGAGTTGTTATTTGATTAACAAGGTCACATCATTAGTAGAATGATCTGATTGACATGACCCATTCCCTTAGCTTAGCACACGATCGTTTAGTATGTTGCTACTGCTTTTATCCATGACATATACATGTTCCTGTAACTATGAGATTATGCAACTCCGTTTACGGAGGAACACTTTGGTGCTACCAAACGTCACAACGAATCGGGTGATTATAAAGGAGTACTACAGTGTCTCCAAAGGCAAATGTTGGGTTGGCGTATTTCGAGATTAGGTTTTGTCACTCCGATTGTCGGAGAGGTATCTCTGGGCCCTCTCGGTAATGCACATCACTGAAGCCTTGCAAGCACTACAACTAATGAGTTAGTTGTGAGATGATGTATTACGGAACGAGTAAAGAGACTTGCCGGTAACGTATGTTGTTATGCGGTCTGACCGATAAAGATCTTCGTAGAATATGTAGGAACCAATATGGGCATCCAGGTCCCGCTGTTGGTTATTGACCGTGAATAGTTCTAGGTCATGTCTACATTGTTCTCGAACCGTAGGGTCCGCACGCTTAAGGTTTCGATGACAGTTATTATGAGTTTATGTATTTTGATGTACCGAAGAAGTTCGGAGTCCCGGATGTGATCACGGACATGACGAGGAGTCTCGGAATGGTCGAGACATAAAGATTGATATATTGGAAGCCTATGTTTGGAGTTCGGAATGGTTCCGGGTGAAAACGGGAATTTACCGGAGTACCGGGAGGTTACCGGAACCCCCCGGGAGGTAAATGGGCCTCGATGGGCCTTAGTGGAAAGGAGAAGGGGCCAGCCCTAGGTGGCGCGCGCCTCCCCCCCTTCCCTAGTCCAACTAGGACTAGGAGAAGGGGCCGGCCCCCCTCTCTCTCTTTCCCCCTCCCGAATCCTAGTCCAACTAGGATTGGGGGAATCCTACTCCCGGAGGAGTAGGACTCCTTGCGCGCCTCCCTTGGCCGCCCCCTCCCCTTGCTCCTTTATATACTGGGGCGGGGGCACCTTGGAACACACAAGTTGATCTTGAGATCGTTCCTTAGCCGTGTCGGTGCCCCCTCCACCATATTCCACCTCGGTTATACCGTCATGAAGCTTAAGCGGCTCTGCTTGGCGTGAAACATCAAGATCGTCCACCACGCCGTCGTCTTGACGGAACTCTCCCTCGACACTCGGCTGGATCGAGTACGAGGGACGCCATCGAGCTGTCGTGTGTCAAGAACTCGGGCGTCGAGTAACGGCGCCGGATCGGTCGGATCGCGAGGAGAACGTCGACTACTTCCTCTACGCTGTGATCGCTTCCGCCGGGTCTACAAGGGTATGTGGACAACACTCTCCCCTCTCGTTGCTATACATCACCATGATCTTGCGTGTGCGTAGGAAAATTTTTGAAATTACTACGTTCCCCAACATATAGAAAACTCAGATTTTCCTCGTTATTACAGAATGGAAACAAAAAGTTCAAAAATAAAATAACAAGAAGTTCAACTTTTAAAAATAAAGCGCTTCAGAATTCATAAAAAAGATTAAGAAATTCAGATTAATATTTGTAAAAAACTCAGATATTTTCATTTAACCGACAGAAGTTTAGAGTGATAACCGCCAGAAGTTCACGTACTACAAGGTGTACATTTTGTGTTAAAAAAAGAATAAAAAAGCAATGACTAAAAGTGTTATTGTTATAAGTTCCTGTCCTTGGTCGGAGAAAGTTTAAAAAATTATTGTGAGAGACGTTTTTACAAAAGAAATATTATTTGTGTAACACTTACGAATGGATGAGAAAATTACAAACAAAAATACATCCCAGAAGTTCAACCTGAAAACAACAGGAAGTTCAACTACTACGCTAAATAAATTTCAGATGAAAAACTTTCAAAATCGTCGCGAGTATGAAAAAATGATCAACACGGGAAAGTTGCGTGTTTACAGCAGCTTTCCATCGGTATTCACGCTCAATTCCGTGAGTGGGATGGAGAGCTACGACGATGGATGAAGATCTACGAGCAAAAAAATCACGTGAAAAACAGAGTGAAGTTCAGGTACACGCACTGAGAAGTTTAGGTTCTTCACGCGGTGAATTTTCGAAGAATCTGTTTCGCGGTAGAGGCAGAATGAATGATCCCGCCATTTTTGGAATTACTTGAAAATGGTTAGGAATTAGAGAAAACCATCAACATGAAAAAGTTTCGCATTTTCCGTAGCTTTTCAACGGTATATTATTTGCCCAATTACGATAAAGTTTGTAGAAATAACGGCAAAAATACATTTTCACCATTTTCGAAACTGACTTAAAACCGTAAAGAATTGGGAGAAACAATACATAGCAAAAAGTTTCGCATTTGTTCAAGCTTTCCAACGCCATATCATTTGCTGTATTTGGGCGCATGGTTAAAAAATTAGCTCAAAAATACGAACTCGGTAGGACTTGGACCATTTTCTAAATTACTCTTAAACCATTCAAAATTAGAAAAAAACTTTAAAGATGAAAAAATAGCGCATTTTCATAAGCTTTCCAACGCCATATAATATGGCTCAATTGGATTAGCCGTTTGGAAATGGCATCAAGAAAACAAACTCAGTTGTTCTGTTTATGAAATTTTACGTTTTTTCAAATTACTCTTTAACCATAGGGAATTAGAAAAAACTTTCAACATGTGGAAGGAGTGGTTTTGCAGCAACTTTCTAACGCCATATTATATGCCTCATTCCGATAAACGATTTAGAAATGCGATCGAAATTATGATTCACGTTTTTTGTGTAATATTAGCAGAATAACTATTCTGCACACCACTTCGCATCGCGACGCCAATGTAGCAAGATCGCATCATTTTGACGACGAGCACTGCAATAGAGACTAGTGAACTTCTCGTCGGAAAAAACTGCATGCGTTATTTTTTCGGTACTGTTTTCGCTCTAATTTTTGAACCGTTTATCGTAATGAGGCATGTAATATACCATTGAAAAGCTATGGATTAGGCGCAACTTTGACATGTTGAACACTTTTCGAGATTTCACACGGTTTAAGAGCAGTTTTAAAAATAGTGCGGCGGATGACGAGTGACAGCGAGCGTTTTTTCGTGTTTTTTTCTAAACCGCTTGTCGGAATGAAGCAAATGATACGCCGTTGGATAGATATCATCGAGGCGCATCTTTTTCATATATAAATCTTTCTCCAATTCGTTATGGTTGAAGAGCAGTTTCAAATTTACTAAATCGCGGAACTCTGTTTTTCAATTTTTTTGAAATTTTCGGTACCGTTTTCGTTCTACTTTTCTAACCGTTTGTCGAAACGAGACGTATGATACGCCGTTGGAAAGCTATGGACAAGGCGCAACTGTCGTATGTTGAAATGTTTTTGAGATTCCTTACAGTTTTTACTTAATTTTGAAAATCGTGCGGCTGACGTCGAGAGGCAGCGGCTGTTTTTCGCGAAATTTTTCCGAACAGCTGGTCAGAATGATTCAAATCATACGCCATTGGAAAGATATCGACGAGACGCAACTTTTTCATGTAGAACACTCTCTCTAATTCCTTACGGTTTAAGATCAGTTTCGAATTTACCGAAATGCGGACACTGTTTTTCGCAACACCCAAATCGACGTGGGTATTTCATCCGACTGAAAACCGCACTGCAACGGACGAAAAACCGCACTGCATCACACGGGTAAGAGAACTGCATGATTTCTTTTATTCAAACGTAATTTTTTCAAGAACGAAAAAGTAGAATGCACTTCACATCGGGTGTAAATGAACCACAACACTATCAAGAAGTGAACCACATTACTTTTTTTCGCTTCCGTAACAATTTTTTTGCACTTACGGGATGAACAACATCATATGGCCGACCGCACTGCTTCAGAATGAAAACCGCACTGCATCGGACGGGCAAGCGAGCTACATGGTTCTTGTACTCTTTTTCTATTTTATTTTTATGAATAAGTTCTTTTTTTATGAACGAGAGTGGACCACAGAGATAAGGCCAAGTGAACCACATTAAGAGAAAAAGTGAAACACAACAAGATTCTAAGTGAAACGTTGAACCATATCATTTTTTTGTCTTTTTTCTTTTTTTTATAAATGCATCCGAGCTGCATGGTGAGAGCTAGTGAGCTTCATATTTTTTTGGTCTTTATTATATTTCTTTTTTATTTACCCTATTTTTTTGTTTTTTCCAATTTCCATTTGATTAACCTATTTTGGACGAGGGAGGAGGAGCGTAAACTGCATGTTGTTTATTTGAAAAGAGCCAAAGCGTACTTCATGAATTGGGAAACATCTTTTCTTTTTATGAGAAGTGGACCGTGGAGTCCCTTTAAGTGCACTGCATTGTAGCTTTCTTTTTTTCCAGCTATTTTGCCAAAGTGGGCAACTTTTGCAATTAACACACATGTCCTTCAATATGTAAAAAAAGTGAACGACAAAAATCGATGCATTTGCTATAGCCGGTGCTGATAGCACGGAAGTGTACTGCTTGGGGAGTCGGCGATGGCCCGGTGAGTCTGATGGTAAAAATAGGTCTAGTGGCAGTGTGAGCGGGGGCATCCCGGAGGCGGAGTTTAGTTTTTCTTTCTTTTTTGTTGTTTCCCCATCTGCAAAAGCAAACTGAACCTGTAAGAACAACAGATAGCAAATTGCAGTGCACTCAAGATTTCGATCCAAAAAACAAAAAAACTGAGTCTAAAGTGTACTAATGAGAGTAGCAAACTATAGCAAAAATGTACCCTGCACCGAGGGACACAAACAAGTTGAAGTGCACTGCACTGCCAGGGGGAGGACAACACCAGGTTACAATAACTGAACAAGCAAAAAAAATATGAAATACATGGGAGCACACCAGGGTTGAAGTGCACTGCACTGGGAGCACCTAGTGAAACTCCACCGCCGTGGCATCACCAGAGTACTACACAGCAGCGAACTGCAATGTCAGGGGGAGGTGAGAATCGTGCTCAGGGAAATGGATTGCACCATAGCTTCTCTATACTGCAAAAAAGAAAAAAAAGAGGTGACTCCGATGAACAACGAACCCCACGGGACAAGGCACCTCGTCGCCGTGCACCATGGTCGCCAGAGAAGGGCATGTCGGATCCGAGGACAAGGGCCAGCACCGGCGACCACTCGGTGTGGTGCTTGTCATCCTTACATTCGGGAGGACAGCAGAAGGGTGCGCCATGGACAGCGAGCGCCGCCGCTGAGATGGGCTGCATGCACACCCGCCGCACTGCACCTCGAGGGACCGTGCACTGCACAGGCACACGCGGGAGGCTCACCATGGCTGGAGCGTGCTGCCTGCGCCGGCTTGCGAGAAGGAGGAGAACCAAAGAGGGGACACAGAGAGGTGGTGGGCGCGGCTGCCGGCGAGGAGATAGAGCATGTGGGGAAGGCCATGGGAGGCAAGCCGAAGAAGATAACAGGCAGCAACATCAGCAGCTTGATTTGGTCGGGGAAGGGCAGCACCGGAGCCTATACCGAAGTGTAGCTGCTTGCTCCGTCGCCGGCGAGGAGCGGCGCGACGTGTGAAGATGGTGCCCAGATCCGTCGTCGGCCATTCACGTGGTGGTGGTGGAGGTCCGATTCATCGCCGTCCTTGTGCGACCTGGCAGTAGTGCCCGGATCCATCGCCGACAGTGCGCGGGAGGGGCCGTGGCCACCATGGATCCAGTGTAGGAGAGGATGGGCGGCGCGGGAGGGGCCGTGGCCGCTATGGATCCGGCGTAGGGGAAAGTTGGGCGCACGGGAGGGGCCGAGGCCGCTATGGATCCGGCATAGGGGAACGTTGGGCGTGCGGGAGGGGCCGGGGCGGTGCAAGGTGGGCTAGAGGCGCGATGGCCGGTGGCGGAGTTGCTCTGGCGGGGCTCCGACGCGCGAAGGAAGTTGGTCAAGAGAGGTGGGGATCGTACCGGGTACGAGTAGCGGAGGAAGAAGGTGGGAGGGATTGGGGAATGCGCGTGGGGACGAGGAGGATAGGTGGCTGGCGTCTTTTTTTCCCTCACCCGGTGGATGCGGTTCAGTAGCATTAGCGTGTTGATTCAGTACGAGGCACCGGGTGTTATCAGAATAAGGTTTGGGTGTGCAGAATAAGGCCTTATTCTGCACACCCGTCGCTTATTCTGCACACCCGAGGCGGACCGCATAGCAACCCGGTAAAAACTACAGTAGCCCAAGCCCAACCCGGCACCCCACCTTCTTCCTTCCCCCGCAGGAACCCACCCCACATGCCCACCTTCCCCACCACCACCAACACGCCGGCACCCCACCCACCTCTACCGCCCCACCACCCCCACGCCTCCCACCCAGTCCACCATCCCCATCCCCTGCGCTGCCCCGCCCATCCCCAGGCCGCCACCGCACCGGCCATCCCTAGGGCCCGCGCCGCCCTTTCCTCTCGAGGCTACCGCGCCGCCCATCCCCAGCTCGCCGCCGCGTCGGCCCTCCTCAAGCCCCCGGCCTGCAGCGCACTGCCCGGCCCCCGGTCCACCCTCGAGCAGCAGACGGCGGGATTCTCATCCACCTCCCACCTCCCTCCCCCGCCTGGCCATCTACCCGCCCCTGCAACCACTGGATTCCGGCGGGATCCTCCTTCCGTGCCGGCCCGGCGACGCGACCATTCCTAAAAAGAGGCGAGGCGTCCCCTCACACCGGTCTCCCGCCCCCCTCCCCGCGCCGGCGCGCCCCGGTGGCCGTCGGATCCGGGCGCCTCCATCTTCCAAAGGTCGCCGGATTTCACCCTCACTCGTTTTCGTTGCCGGATCCGGCTTTTGTCTCGCTCGTGGGCACCGACGGCCGCCGCGTCGACCAGGGGGGAAAAGGACTGCACCCCACTCCCTTCCGCATCGAACTGCATCTCCACCCGTAGAGTGCAGATGCCCTGTCCTCATCCAGATCGAGGCCATGGCTGCCTTCCCCAAGCTCTTCGTCCAAATCAGGGCCATGACCGCGCGTGTGCCAAGAACATATCTCCTCCTTGCGGGGAGGACGGATCCGATGGTGGGCTCCTCCTTGTCTAGTTGGTGGCCATGGACGGGAGACTCCGGCGACCACACAACCCGCCACCACATCGGCTCCCTCCTCCCCACCTCCAACATCGGCCTCCTCTGCTCTCCAAGATCTCCACCCAATGCATCGCATGCAGTCCACTCCTGCGAGAGAGCCCACACCACCGAAGACTGAAAGTAGCAGCAGCAGTGGGGAGGTGTTCTCCTCCGTGGCGGCGACGACGACCGATGGAAAGAGCAGTAGCGGAGCGAGCAGTCCACTTGGTTTTTGCGTTTTTTCTTCAGACTTTTGCTATGCAGTCCGCACGTTTTTTCATAGTTTTCAGGTTTTTGCAAGCCGTGTCGGAGTCGATCAAAGTGTGTGCAGTCCTCCAGGATTCAAAAATTGCAGTATGTATAGATGGGCTTGTGCGGTTCAAAAAATGAAAAGAAAAAAGCTCTTGGGCGCGCTTGGCCGGCCTAGGGCGGCAAGAAAAAAAATGTGTTTAAAAGGTTCATGCAGTGCACTCTATTTCTGTAAATGACTTTAAATGGTATTTGCAACTCACTTTGGTTTCCTGTCCGCAACTCACTTTGGTTTCACTTGCCTAAGGCACAGTGCATTCGTTGCAGCTCACTCCATTCTTGTTTGTTGAGGAGTTTGAATATGGACATAGTTTGAAAAATATAATGAAGCAGTACACTACCATGGACTATCATCAAACACCTGCAGTGCGTTTTGGTTCTCGATGTCATTCACTTTTGAAAGTGATACTGTTCCCTTGCGCACAACATTGAAGTGTGAAAATAGATTAGTAAAACAAAAAAAAGCAATGCGGTTCACTTCGATATATGTCGCGGTCCACTTGCCCTCCTCTCTGCAGTCCACTTTCGTTCATAAAAAAATGACAAAAAAACTCACAAAAGCTCATCTGAGAAAATTTACGCCCGACAAAACAAATCATGAAGTTCACTTGATATACGACATAAAGGCGGTTTTCATCCGATCGGTGCGATTCACTTTCTCGTCCTTGAAAAAATTACGTTTTGAATAAAAGAAACCAGACAGTTCTTTTACCCGTTTGATGCAGTGCGGTTTTTCATCCGATGCAGTGCGGTTTTAAATCGGATGAAGTACCCACGTCTATTTGGGTGTCGCGAAAAACAGAGTGCCCCGCATTTTGGTAATTTGAAAACTGCTCTTAAACCATAATGAATTACAGAGAGTGTTCTACATGAAAAACTTGTGTCTCGTTGATATCTTTCCAACGGCGTATGATTTGAATTATTCCGACCAGCCGTTCGTAAAAATTTCACAAAAAAACAACCGCTGCCTCTCGAAGTCAGCCGCACGATTTTCAAAATTAACTAAAAACCGTAAGGAATCTCAAAACCATTTCAACATATGAAAGTTGCGCCTTGTCCGTAGCTTTCCAACGGCGTATCATATGTCTCGTTTTGACAAACGGTTAGAAAACTGGAGCAAAAACAGTACCGAAAATTTCAAAAAATTTGAAAAATAGAGTTCTGTGATTTAGTAAATTTGAAACTGCTCTTAAACCGTAATGAATTAGAGAAAGATTTATATATTAAAAAGATGCGCCTCGACGATATCTATCCAACGGCGTATCATTTGCTTCGTTCCGACAAGCGGTTTAGAAAACAACACGAAAAAACGCTCGCTGCCACTCGTCATCCGCCGCACTATTTTCAAAACTGCTCTTAAACCGTGTGGAATCTCGAAAAGTGTTCAACATGTCGAAGTTGCACCTAATCCATAGCTTTTCAACAGTATATTACACGCCTCATTCCGATAAATGGTTTAAAAATTAGAGCGAAAACAGTACCGAAAAAATAACGCGTGCAGTTTTTTTCGACGAGAAGTTCACTAGTCTCTATTGCGGTTTCGCCGTCAAAATGATGCAATCTTACTCATTGACCGTGCAGTGCCGAAGTCGTGTGCGAATAGTTATTCTGCTAATATTAGCAGAATAGACCGTCTGTATATGACAATTTTTTCCTACTACCGGGTGTAGTTACTCCCACTTTTGTTTCATACGTTCTAGGTCGTATCTATTATATCGGAGAGTATGTACGTGTAGTATGTCGTATATAAGAATATTTAGGTAGTATATATACTACTTTTTTGGTTGTATGTACCATATTTTATGCATACTTCATTTCGCGTACAAATATGTACATATTTCACAAATACAATAAAACTATGAGCTCACTTGCAATTTTTTCATATAACTCACTTTGGAGTATCTTAGATATAGTATATGAACGTAATAAAAATAATAAAGTAGAGTATATACTATCACATGGTAGTATATAAGAAATGGGTGTAGCTACACCCGGTAGTAGGATGCATTTTCCAGACAAAAGTCATAAATATAACCTTCTAACCAAAATGTTTTTACAATGATTTGAATCATCACTCGAAGAGGAGATTCTTCGGGCACTGCGCCTCTATCAGGCGGGCACCCTCCGTGACCTACGCCAAGTAGTTCCCGGCCGGATACTGGCCCCCCACCGGATCTTGAGACGCTACCATAGTGGCATCCATATCCGTCCAATATGCTTTAACGCGGGCATGGGCCATCCGCGCACCCTCTATGCATGCTGACCTCCTCATGGCATTGATCTGAGGCACGGCCCCAAGGAACTATTGCAGCAAACCAAAGTAACTGTCCGGCTTAGGCCCCTTCGGCCAAAGATGGTCTATTACAGACCACATTGCAAGACCGGACAGCCTGTGAAGCTCCGCTACAGCGGCCATCCTATCACTTAACGGCAACGGGCGAGTAGGAGCATTGAACTGCGACCAGAAAAGCTTCTCCACCTCCTTCTCACCCTGATCTGTGAAGAATTCCACAACATCAGCCGTACTCTTCGCCAGGTCTGCGTATGCGTTTGGCGAGCTCCAGCGTCCATCCAGGGGAGCATACTTCGGATCGAAGAACTTCGTCCGCAGCAAATAGGAGCCTCCAGACGCGATCTTACCGGCCTATTGAAGCTCCTCCCGCGCACTTCTGAGCTCGGTCCGTATTTCCTTGGTGGCATTAAGTGCCTTGCTCAGGTCAGCCGATTTATCCTCATGCTCCTTTTTCAAGAGCTCATACCAGTCAGCGGCATTCTTTAACTCGATAGCCATTTCGGCTACCTTTTCCTCTCTTCGGCGATGAGCAGCCTGTTCAGCTCTCAATTCCTCGGCCGCCTTGAGGGCAGCCGCATGGCTCACCCGAGCCTGTTCCTTGGCTAGAGCAAGTTCCGCCCTCAGGGCCTCGACGGCAGCAGCACCATCTGCAGTCCGAACATATTACATTACTATATGCCACCTTAAATATTTTCCTATGCAAGAAAGACAGGACACATACCTTGCGATTTATCCAGCCGCTCATTCATCAGAGTGATATCGGCATCAACCAAACCAATTTCCCTTGTCAGTTCGGCTACTTCAATGGACGGGCCGGCGGTCGGACCCACAGGTACCTGCACATACTTACAACATAAATCTTTGGTTTATGATCCCCCGTTTGCCGCCTAAGGCGGGCAACCAGAGTCTCAGGGGCTACTGTCTATATGGAGCACACCTAGCGCCTGCCTCACAATTAAAGAAACAATGGATTCTCCATTACATACCTCAAAGCCTCTGAGCAGGCTTGTGAATGCTTCATTCAAACCGCTTGTAGCGGATGAAATCTTCGTAAGCACCACACTCATTAATGAGCGGTGCTCCTCCAAGAGCGCAACTCGCTCCAGCAAACCCGTTAGCACGTCCGGCCGGACATCGAACTGCGCCGAACTCTTCCCATCGCCCCCCGTTGTAGCCAAGTGCTCTGGGTGCAGGGCGGCTGACGAATTGACTGCCGAATTCGGCGGATCCGAACTCCTCCGTGATGACACCTCGGTGTCGCCCGCTTCACGAGTTGGAGAAGAGGGTGGGGTCTCGCTCTCCATCATCTCCGGAGGAAGGTCCCCCGAAGACGAACCCTGTTGAGAGGAGCTGCTGGCCAGACTGCAAAAATTTGGATCCTGGTTACTGACCTAGGAGAAACGCAGCACCTTCGGATTGTAGATGGACTTACAGCTCGATGGAGGGCTGGCCCGTTGGAGGGCATGGTGCGGTGAGGGTGCCTGTCGGGGCAAGGCCCCCTGGGGATGCCTTTTTCCCCAATTTGGGCATCTCTGCCTCCAAATCTTCGGAGGCGACCCTCTTCTTCCCGCGCGGGGAGGAGGCCTCGACCTCTCCTCCCCGACTATCCTCCTTGGGGAAGGTAGCAACTCCCCCAGTTCGGATGTGTAGCATGTGGGGTTCGGATTTTTCATCCCTCCCCTCGCCTTTCCCCGAGGGCATCCTGCTGAGTTCTCGGTAAAGCATCTTGGTCATGGCGGGAGCGGGCGAGCCTTCGGAAGTGGCGCCGACACCGATTCTCTCGCCTTCTCGAGCCATTCCCGACACGTATGATTTTCAGAATAAACAATCATGATAAATACAAAACGGGGTGTCCAGTATCAAGGCTACTTACTCGAGTGTCTAGGCGATTGCAGCTTAGGCCCGCATCCTCGGTGATGTCCGGACACGTTACTTTCCGTCTGAAGAATAACTTGCACATCTCTTCGAGCTTCAGGCCGAAGAAGTGCTTGACGGTCCGCGGACCCTCCGGTTGAACTCCCACATCCAGAGAGGCCGGCGTTGGCACGACAACATCCGCCGGATCGACATCACTTGCATTATGCTGACGAGATTAACGTCCCTTGCAAGAAGCTCCCGGATGCGATCCTGCAGTACTGGTATATCACCAGCGGGTCCCCAATTCCGCCCTACGTCTGTCCAAGATGCCGACTGTGACGGAGGGCCCGAGCGAAACTTGGGGGCAGCCGCCCACTTTGTGCCTCTGGGAGCCGTGACATAAAACCACCTCCGCTGCCATACATCGGATACTTCTGGAAGAGAACCCTCCGGCCATGGGGCGTCGATGTTTCTGCTTATTACAGCACCTCTGACTCCACATGTCGCCCCCCGATCATCTTCAGCTTCACATTAAAGGTCTTGAGCCATAAGCCCAAGTGCGGGGTGATGTGGAGAAAAGCCTTGCATACGATAATGAATGACGAGATATGGAGGATAGCGTCTGGGGCCAGATCATGAAAACCCAACCCATAATAGAACATGAGCCCCCTCACGAAAGGATCGAGGGTGAAACCCAAACCGCGGAGGAAGTGTGGGACAAAAACAACACACTCGTTGGGCTTCGGCGTGGGGATGACTTGCCCTAGAGCAGGAAGCCTGTGCTGGATATCTGCGGTTAGATGTCCGACCTCCCTAAGCTTTGCAATGTCCTTCTCCTCAATCGAGGAGGCGACCCACCGGCCTTGAGGATCAGATCCAGACATATTGGAGGATTCTGGAGGGGTGGAGCTTAGGTTTTGGGTGTTAGAACTCGAGGTGCGAGAAGGCGCGATGAAGGTGAAAAAAGAAGCGTAGGTCTCGACCCCTTTATATAAAGGGTGAATATCAAGAGTCCCCGGTGTGACCGTTTGAGGCTTATCTAGAAACACACAGGGTAATACCAACAGCCATCGTGGGGTCATGCACGCTCATATTGATGGAAAATCCCGTAATAAAAGGGACACGATCTCTGCCTCGACGGGACGTGCCAATAAAACCGCCTCGTAACACGAGTCGTTGTGGGGTAGGAAACGTCGGTTCACGTTGGACCGAGCCACGATGCAGGGGCACGACGCACAAAGATTGCCAGCAAATCAGATCTGTACCATAGGAAGACCATCTTGCAGATCCGAACACGGTCTACGTGTTCGATAACCACTTTGGAGTATTCGGAGGAGGAACCCGCCTTGCAATGCCGAAGACAATACTGTGCGCCGGACTCATCGTCACTGAAGCCTGGTTCAGGGGCTACTGAGGGAGTCCTGGATTAGGGGGTATCCGGACAGCCGGACTGTGTACAACGTCCGGACTATTGAAGCGTGAAGATACAAGACTCAAGATTTCGGCCCATGTTCGGATGGGACTTTCCTTGGCGTGGAAGGCAAGCTTGGCGATCCAGATATTATATTTCCTTCCTTGTAACCGACTCCATGTAAACCCTAGCCCTCTCCGGTGTCTATATAAACCGGAGAGGTTGGTCCTTAGAAGGCCAATCACAATTACAATCATACCATCATAGGCTAGCTCCTAGGGTTTAGCCTCCACGATCTCGTGGTAGATCTACTCTTGTACTACCCATATCATCAATATTAATCAAGCAGGAAGTAGGGTTTTACCTCCATCGAGAGGGCCCGAACCTGGGTAAACATCTGTGTCCCTTACTTCTTGTTACCATCAGCCTTGACGCACAGATCGGGACCCCCTACCCGAGATCCGCCGGTTTTGACACCGACACCCGCGGCGCGCGCCCTGCCCCGAACACTACCCCCTGCTCATGCTCCTTTTGTCTGTCCGCCCCCTTGTGTGGCTGACCACGCCGCCTTTTTTCAATTTCATGCGCCTCTTCAGATCTTTATCTCTGTCCGTCCCCTTGTTATTATGCTCAAATCTTTTCATTAGGCTCGGTATTTTCATGCACCTCTTGAGATCTTTATCTCTAGCCTCTGGGCTGGCTCATATCTTATCCTCTTTTTCTCGGCTTGTTGATTCTGACAACTACAAACGTATAACTTCCTAAGATTTGATCTAGCGGGGCAGTGTGGGACTATTAATTGGAATCTAAAATTGTAGCATATATAGGTCTAAGTAAACTTTTCTCCCAGCAGCCGTAAGGAAGGTGGGGCAGGTGGTGAGGATGAATATTTTTAGCAGCCCATGGCAGAAAACTGGCCCGTTGACGTGCGAAGCTCGTACCAAACGGAACTTCCCTAAAAAAGAAAAACCAAACGGAACAAAAGTTATAAGAGGAGGTGGACCGACATATGAAGCCGAACAAAAATTATAAGAGGAGGTGGATGGACCAAAAATGTGATAGCCCTTTTATTAGTACCACCTCGTTTATATTACGATTTTGTTTATACGAATCGTAAAAGCGTATTATGACTGGGCGGAAGCATATTGCGACGGTGAATCCAAGGAGTCAATCCGTGCTTTATTATTAGGGAAAGATATACATACACTAGCAAAAGAGTCCATGAGTTGCAACAAGAGAAAAAAATACCATACGTCCCTAACTCGATAATCATGAATGAAGACCTCAATAGGACCACGTCATTTATTTCAACATGACATTCCATTTGTGTTGCCGATTATCCTCCTTCCGACCATCACCGGCGGTGGCTTCAGTGCTCACACAACCATAATGCGTACGAATATGCTTAATCCAAAGGTGTCTCTCTTTCGGCACAATATGAGCAATTTATTTTTGTTGTGAGATATTTTTATATATATTTTGTGATATTTTGATGAGGCATGCATGCATTGTTACTGTTGGTTTTTTTCGTCTTTAATATGGTTTTGTTCAGGTGTTCGTTTGCAATCCAAATGAATGTTGGTAAAAAAGGACGGGTCATTCTATTGATTAAAATTGCACCCTAAGTAGGATTTTATAAAATATTTAACGGGTAAAAGAATGTCATATTTAGATTCTGCACATTTTTCTAATCAAACTTCATATATAACATGTTAAAGTTGGAGTTAGGGTTTGAAAGATATGTATATTTAAAAACATTTGTCTTAGATGGACTTTGGGTTGGTTTACAAAACTATCAGGAGGTTTCTCTTTAATTCATGTCATTATGTACTGCAGGTTAATTATTAGAGAGGGCAGGGGGTTTTCGATAAAACTGCAATAAACGATTCATTTCCCTAACTTAAAGGTGGACTACGGGGTAATTACCATAAAGTGCAAGGGGTTTCTATAAAATGCAAAAGAAAAACATTTTGTTTTCTCTGACTTAAGTTGGATTGTGGATTAATTAATATCAAAAACTGTTTTTTTTGTAAAAGGGACGATGGATGTGCAGAAGCAATAGTCCCTTTATTGTCTATATCTATACCTACTAATAAAGCAAGGTGTGTTTCTTTGGGGTTTTTATCCGTTCATTTATATTATTATTTTTAGTTTTTTTACTATCCGAGGTGGTACTAATTTTTAAGATTTTTTTACGTTGAGTTCCATTGGTTTGTCCTGTGCGGTGACTTCTGTCCGTAGGTCTTGGGTCGTGGTGTAGTTTCCTAACAAAAAATTCGTCCGTCCCTTGCATGGGCCAAACTGGGCTGATACACATCTCTTTTTTCCGATCAATTGGGGAGCAGCGAAAAAAATATTGCACTCGCGTGAGATTCAAGCTCACAACCTTCCATGTGGCATATAAGTCCATAGCCAACCAAGCCAACGTGCCTTGGTGTTACAAAATAAGGTTTCTAACCTAATTGTCTCACCTTGGTTCTTTATACCAAATTCCACCAATTCATAAGAAACAAGCTACCTTACAGGAAATATTTAACTTTGTTCAAATTGAAGAAGAGAGTCTCCCACAAGCTTGGGGAGGCTTCTCCAATTGCTTAATGCTTTGGCTGATCATCCTCTTAGAAAAATGAAATACTTGATATCTTCTATAATGGACTAACCGATGCTTCTAGGGATTTCCTAGATAGTTGTGCTGGTTGTGTTTTCAGGGAACGAACTATTGAGCAAGCTGAAGAATTACTAAATAACATATTGAAAAATTATGATGATTTGACTCCTCCAGAAACACCGCTTAAACCCACTCCGAAGAAGAGGGGTATCTTATATCTCAGTCCTGAAAATATGCAAGAGGCAAAGAAATCTATGAAGGAAAAAGGTATTAAAGTCGAGGATGTAAAAATTACCACCTATTGAAGTAATACATGGGCTTGAAGCACCACCACCACCTAAGGTGGCAGAGGTAAAATCTTTAATGAAATTCAATGATAGTGATGATCCTCATAACAAACATCCTAGTCAATGCCTTTATGAGTTTGATAATTACGTTAGAAAGCAAGATCACTTCAATGCAAATGTTATGAAACAATTGAAATACAACTCTGGTATGATTGCTCGCTTAAGTGACTTGTTATTTAGAATCTCGAATGTTGTTAGAGGTGTAGGAAAGCATGCCTCTATGGTTCAACTCAATTAGAACAAGTTGCTAAATCTCAAAGAGAGTTACTTGATGAAATGAACAGCAATATAAGTGACTTTGTTGTTAGAGTAGCAACTAGAGCAGGTAAAATGACTCAGGAACCACTTTATCCCGAGGGACACCCAAATAGAACTGAACAAGACTCTCAAAGAATTAACAATGATGCACCTAGTCCTTCTAAAAAGAAAAGGAAGAAGAAAAATGATAGGACTTTGCATGCATGTAGTGAACATGAAGTAGAAAAACCTCCTGATAATGATAATGAAGTTTCTATCTCTGATGCTGAAACTCAATCTGGTAGTGAACACTCACCTTCTAATAATGAAAAAGATAATGATGAGGTTCATGAAGACACTCAAACAAATAACAAAGAACCAGATAATGATGTTGAGATAGAACCAGTTGTTGATCTTGATAACCCACAACCCAAGAATAAAAGATATGATAGAAGGGACTTTGTTGCTGGAAAACGCGGTAAGGAAAGAGAACCATGGGTTAAAAAACCCATGCCTTATCCGCCTAAGTCAACTAAAAAGAAAGATGATGAAGAATTTGAACGCTTTGCTGAAATGTCGAGGCCAGTCTTTTTGCGTACTCGCTTGAATGATATCTTAAAAATGCCTCCTATGCAAAGTTCATGAAAGACATCATCACCAATAATAGAAAAATACCGGAAGCTGAAATCTCCACTATGCTTGCTAATTATACTTTTAAATATGAAGTACCTAAAAAACTTGGAGATCCGGAAATACCAACTATACCTTGCTCCATTAAAAGAAATTATGTGAAAACTGCTTTACGTGATTTGGGAGCTGGTGTTAGTGTTATGCCTTTCTCTTTATATAAAAGACTTGATTTGAATAAACTTGCACCTACTGAAATATCTTTGAAAATGGCTGACAAATCAACTGCCATACCTATCGGTATTTGTGAGGATGTGCTCGTTGTTGTTGCTAATGTTACTATCTTGACTGACTTTATTATACTTGAGATGCCCGAGGACGACAACATGTCGATTATCCTTGGTAGACCCTTCTTGGATACTGCAGGGGCTGTTATTGATTGCAATAAAAGCAAGGTCACTTTTCATATCAATAGTAATGAGCATATGGTGCACTTTTCGAAGAAACAATTCCAAGTGAATGGTATTAATGTTATTGAAAAATCTTCCACAATCACTATTGGGAGTTTCCAACTACCTTTACCTACTATTAAAAAGAAATATGAAATGCTTATTGTTGGGGACATTCATATCCCCGTTGTGGTAACTTAGTGATTTACGAAAGTTCTTCGGTTTCACATTAATCGAAAGTGGTTGTTAATAAGACTTGATCAACCTTATTAATGGATCGTTTTTTAGAGGTATGAAGTTGATGAATTTAGTGAGCACTACCTTCTGTTCTTACCTTTTGTTTTCTGTGTTTCTTAGTTAAATAAAATAAAATGCCATGCATTGTCTGTTTTCTGAATTTTCCGTGCAATAAAAAATGACCCAAAAATAAAAGTTCTCAGAATGTTCTGAAAATTTAATACGATATTTTCCTGAATATTTAAGAATTTCTGGTGCAAATAATATCAGAGGGAGATGCACCAGGTGGGCACAACCCACCTGGGCGTGCCAGGACTCCTATGGCTAAGTCAAAGTGTTAAAGCCCTATAGTCCGATTGTTGGGGAACGTAGTAATTTCGAAAAAATCCTACGCACACGCAAGATCATGGTAATGCATAGCAACGAGAGGGGAGAGTGTTGTCCACGCACCCTCGTGAGACCGTAGCGAAGCGTTATGACAACGCTGTTGATGTAGTCGTCGCCTTCACGATCCGACCAATCCAAGTACCGAACGACGGCACCTCCGAAGTTCAAAGACACGCTCAACTCGATGACGATCCCCGCTCCGATCCAGCAGGTGTCGGGATGAGTTCCACAAGACGACGGCGTGGTGACGATGATGATGTTCTACCGATCCAGGGCTTCGCCTAAGCACCGCAACGATATGACCGAGGTGGAATATGGTGGAGGGGGGCACCGCACACGGCTAAGGAACGATCACGATGATCAACTTGTGTGTCTAGAGGTGCCCCCTGCCCCCGTATATAAAGGAGGGAGGGGGGAGGTGCGGCCGGCCCCCTAGGGGTGCGCCTGGAGGAGTCCTACTCCCACCAGGAGTAGGACTCCCTCCTCTTGCCTTGTTGGAGAAGGAAAGGGGGGAGGAGAAAGAGGAAAGGGGGGCGCCGCCCTCCTTCCTTGTCCTATTCGGACTAGGGGGAGAGGGCGCGCAGCCTGCCCTGGCCGGCCCTCCTCTTCTCCCTCATGGCCCATGTAGGCCCATTAACCCCGGGGTTCCAGAACCTCCCAGATTCGATAAAATCCCGATTTCACCCGGAACGTTTCGGATATCCAAATATAGGCTTCCAATATATCAATCTTTATGTCACGACCATTTCGAGACTCCTCGTCATGTCCGTGATTACATCCGGGACTCTGAACAACCTTCGGTACATCAAAACTTATAAACTCATAATAAAACTGTCATCGTAACGTTAAGCGTACGGACCCTACGGATTCGAGAACTATGTAGACATGACCTAGAACTATTCCCAGTCAATAACCAATAGCGGAACCTGGATGCTCATATTGGCTCCTACATATTCTACGAAGATCTTTATCGGTCAAACCGCATAACAACATACGTTGTTCCCTTTGTCATCGGTATGTTACTTGCCCGAGATTCCATCGTCGATATCCTATACCTAGTTCAATCTTGTTACCGGCAAGTCTCTTTACTTGTTACGTAATGCATCATTCCGTAACTAACTCATTAGCTACATTGCTAGCAAGGCTTATAGTGATGTGCATTACCGAGAGGGCCCAGAGATACCTCTCCGACAATCAGAGTGACAAATCCTAATCTCGAAATACGCCAACTCAACATGTACCTTCGGAGACACCGCAGAGCTCCTTTATAATCACCCGATTCGTTGTGACGCTTTGGTAGCACACAAAGTGTTCCTCCGTAAACGGAGTTGCATAATCTCATAGTTGTAGGAACATGTATAAGTCATGAAGAAAGCAATAGCAACATACTAAACGATCAAGTGCTAGGCTAACGGAATGGGTCATGTCAATCACATCATTCTCCTAATGATGTGATCCCGTTAATCAAATGACAACACATGTCTATGGTTAGGAAACATAACCATCTTTGATTAATGAGCTAGTCAGGTAGAGGCACACTAGTGACATTATGTTTGTCTATGTATTCACACATGTATCATGTTTCCGGGTAATACAATTCTAGCATGAATAATAAACATTTATCATGATATGAGGAAATAAATAATAACTTTATTATTGCCTCTAGGGCATATTTCCTTCAGTCTCCCACTTGCACTAGAGTCAATAATCTAGATTACATAGTAATGATTCTAACACCCATGGAGTCATGGTGTTGATCATGTTTTGCTCGTGGAAGAGGCTTAGTCAATGGGTTTGCAATATTCAGATCCGTATGTATCTTGCAAATCTCTATGTCTCCCACCTGGACTTGGTCCCGAGTGGAATTGAAGCGTCTCTTGATGTGCTTGGTCCTCTTGTGAAATCTGGATTCCTTTGCCAAGGCAATTGCACCAGTATTGTCACAGAAGATCTTCATTGGTCCCGATGCACTAGGTATGACACCTAGATCATAAATAAACTCCTTCATCCAGACTCCTTCATTTGCTGCTTCTGAAGCAGCTATGTACTCCGCTTCGCATGTAGATCCCGTCACGACGCTTTGTTTAGAACTGCACCAACTTACAGCTCCACCGTTTAACAAAAACACGTATCCGGTTTGCAATTCAGAATCGTCCGGATCAGTGTCAAAGCTTGCATCGACGTAACCATTTACGACTAGCTCTTTGTCACCTCCATAATCGAGAAACATATCCTTAGTCCTTTTCGTATTTCAGATGTTCTTGACCACGCCAAGTGATCCATCTTGGATTACTTTGGTACCTTCCCGCCAAGCTTATTGCTAAGCATACGTCAGGTCTGGTACACATCATTGCATACATGATAGAGCCTATGGATGAAGCATAGGGAACATTTTTCATTTTCTCTCTATCTTCTACTATGGTCGGGCATTGAGTCTGACTCAACTTCACACCTTGTAATACAGGCAGAACCCTTTCTTTGCCTGATTCATTTTGAACTTTTTCAAAACTTTATCAAGGTATGTGCTTTGTGAAAGTCCAATTAAGCGTCTTGATCTATCTCTATAGATCTTGATGCCCAATATGTAAGTAGCTTCACCGAGGTCTTTCATTGAAAAACTTTTATTCAAGTATCCCTTTATGCTATCCAGAATTCTATATCATTTCCGATCAACAATATGTCATCTACATATAATATCGTAAATGCTACAGAGCTCCCACTCACTTTCTTGTAAATCAGAGCTTCTCCAAAAGTCTCAGATAAAACCATACGCTTTGATCACAATATCAAAACGTTTATTCCAACTCCGAGATGCTTGCACCAGTCCATAAATGGATCGCTGGAGCTTGCACACTTTGTTAGCATCTTTTGGATCGACAAAACCTTCTGGTTGCATCATATACAACTCTTCTTCTAGAAATCCATTCAAGAATGCAGTTTTGACATCCATTTGCCAAATTTCATAATCATAAAACACGGCAATTGCTAACATGATTTGGACAGACTTAAGCATCGCTACGGGTGAGAAAGTCTCATCGTAGTCAACTCCTTGAACTTGTCGAAAACCTTTCGCAACAAGTCGAGCTTTGTAGACAGTAACATTACCATCAGCGTCAGTCTTCTTCTTGAAGATCCATTTATTCTCAATGGCTTGCCGATCATCGGGCAAGTCAGCCAGAGTCCATACTTTGTTCTCATACATGGATCCCATCTCAGATTTCATGGCTTCAAGCCATTTTGCGGAATCTGGGCTCATCATCGCTTCCTCATAGTTCGTAGGTTCGTCATGGTCAAGTAACATGACTTCTAGAATAGGATTACCGCACCACTCAGTGCGGATCTTACTCTGTAGACCCACGAGGTTCAAGAAAACTTGATCTGAAGTTTCATGATCAATATCATTAGCTTCCTCACTAATTGGTGTAGTTGTCACAGGAACCGGTTCTTGTGATGAACTACTTTCCAACAAGGGAGCAGGTACAGTTACCTCATCAAGTTCTACTTTCCTCCCACTCACTTCTTTCGAGAGAAACTCCTTGTCTAGAAAGGATACGAATTTAGCAACGAAAATCTTGCCCTCAGATCTGTGGTAGAAGGTGTACCCAATAGTCTCTTTTGGGTATCCTATGAAGACACATTTCTCCGATTTGGGTTCGAGCTTATCTGGTTGAAGTTTCTTCACATAAGCATCGCAGCCCCAAACTTTAAGAAACGACAACTTTGGTTTCTTGCCAAAGCATAGTTCATAAGGCATCGTCTCAACGGATTTTGATGGTGCCCTATTTAACGTGAATGTAGCCGTCTCTAAAGCATAACCCCAAAATGGTAGCGGTAAATCAGTAAGAGACATCATAGATCGCACCATATCAAGTAAAGTACGATTACGACGTTCGGACACACCATTTCGTTGTGGTGTTCCGGGTGGCGTGAGTTGCGAAACTATTCCGCATTGTTTCAAATGTAAACCAAACTCGTAACGCAAATATTCTCCTCCACGATCAGATCATAGAAATTTTATTTTCTCGTTACGATGATTTTCCACTTCACTCTGAAATTCTATGAACTTTTCAAATGTTTCAGACTTGTGTTTCATTAAGTAGATATACCCATATCTGCTCAAATCATCTGTGAAGGTGAGAAAATAACGATACCCGCTGCGAGCCTCAATATTCATTGGACCACATACATTAGTATGTATGATTTCCAATAAATCAGTTGCTCGCTCCATAGTTCCGGAGAACGGCGTTTTAGTCATCTTGCCCATGAGGCACGGTTCGCAAGTACCAAGTGATTCATAATCAAGTGATTCCAAAAGTCCATCAAGATGGAGTTTCTTCATGCGCTTTACAATCGATATGACCTAAATGGCAGTGCCACAAATAAGTTGCACTATCATTATCAACTCTGCATCTTTTGGCTTCAACATTATGAATATGTGTATCACTACTATCGAGATTCAATAAAAATAGACCACTCTTCAAGGGTGCATGACCATAAAAGATATTACTCATATAAATAGAACAACCATTATTCTCTGATTTAAATGAGTAACCGTCTCGCATCAAATAAGATCCAGATATAATGTTCATGCTCAACGCTGGCACCAAATAACAATTATTTAGGCCTAAAACTAATACCAATGGTAGATGCGAGGTAGCGTGCCGACCGCGATCACATCGACTTTGGAACCATTTCCCACGCGCATCGTCCTTAGCCAATCTTCGCTTAATCCGTAGTCCCTGTTTCGAGTTGCAAATATTAGCAATGTAACCAAGATCAAATACCTGTACTACTATGCGAGCATTAGTAAGGTACACATCAATAACATGTATATCACATATACTTTCGCTCACTTTGCCATCCTTCTTATCCGCCAAATACTTGGGGCAGTTCCGCTTCGGTGTCGACCGCTTGCGATAGAAGCACTCGATCTCGGCTTAGGTCCGACTTGGGTTTCTTCTCTTGAGCAACAACTTGTTTGTTGTTCTTCTTGAAGTTCCCCTTCTTCTTCCCTTTGCCCTTTTTCTTGAAACTGCTGGTCTTGTTGACCATCAACACTTGATGCTCCTTCTTGATTTCTACCTCCGCTGCTTTTAGCATTCCAAATAGCTCGGGAATAGTCTTGTCCATCCCTTGCATATTATAGTTCATCACGAAGCTCTTGTTGCTTGGTGGCAGTGGTTGAAGAATTCTGTCAATGACACTATCATCAGGAAGATTCACTCCCAGTTGAATCAAGTGATTATTATACCCAGACATTTTGAGTATGTGTTCACCGACAGAACTATTCTCCTCCATCTTACAGCTATAGAACTTATTGGAGACTTCATATCTCTCAATCCGGGCATTTGCTTGAAATATTAACTTCAACTCCTGGAACATCTCATATGCTCCATGATGTTCAAAACGTCGTTGAAGACCCGGTTCCAAGCCGTATGTCACGCCCAAGATGCGACCCTATCCTAAAGGAACTCGAAGGTCCCACCAAGGATAGAAGTGCATCTTGAAGATGCTTTTGCAAGGTGGATATCATTACATCAACATTACATAATAGATAGGGATACATACATCAGGCATACAATGCCACACGAATACAACATCATCTTACATAAGAGCACCATCCGACTACAGATGAAACACAAACAGAAACTCAAACGACATCCACCCTGCTAGCCCAGGCTGCCGACCTAGAACCTATCCCCGAACGAAGAAGAAGCGTAAGAAGAACTCCAAAACAAGCAAGCATCGCTCTCGCGTCAAGATCATCGCATAACCTGTACCAAGAATCGTTGTTGTAGTAATCATGAGCCACGAGGACTCAGCAATCCCATTACCATGGGTATCAAGACTAGCAAGGCTTAATGGGTAAGGAAGGGGTAAAGTGGTGAGGTTGCAGCAGCGACTAAGCAAGTATGGTGGCTAACATACGCAAATAAGAGCGAGAAGAGAGCAAAAGGAATGGTCGTGAATCTAGCAATGATCAAGAGGTGATCCTGAACTCCTACTTACGTCAAACATAACCCAGAAACCGTGTTCACTTCCCGGACTCCACCGAGAAGAGACCATCACGGCTACACACGCGGTTGATGCGTTTTAATTTGGATCTGGTGCCAAGTTATCTACAACCGGACATTAACAAATTTCCATCTGCCACATAACTGCGGGCACGGCTCTCGAAAGTTTATACCCTGAAGGGGTGTCCCAACTTAGCCCATGATAAGCTCTCGCGATCAACGAAGGATATTCCTTCTCCCAGGAAGACCCGATCAGTCTCGGAATCCCGGTTTAAAGACATTTCGACAATGGTAAAACAAGACCAGCAAAGCCGCCCGCTGTGCCGACAAATCCCGATAGGAGCTGCACATATTCGTTCTCAAGGCACACCGGATGAGCAAGACGTCGGGTTGGCATAGACCCTGGTTGCCTAGGGGGCGCCGGACATCGCTCGGTTTGGACCAACACTTAGACAAGCATTGGCCCGGGGGGGCTAAAATAAAGATGACCCTTGGGTTAATTACTCCCAAGGGAAAAGTAGCTGGTGGTGAGGCAAATGGTAAAACCAAGGTTGGGCCTTGCTGGAGGAGTTTTATTCAAAGCGAACTGTCAAGGGGGGTCCCATAAATCACCCAACCGCGTAAGGAACGCAAAATCCGGGAACATAATGCCGGTATGACGGAAACTAGGGCGGAAAGAGTGGAACAAAACACCAGGCATAAGGCCGAGCCTTCCACCCTTTACCAAGTATATAGATACATTAATAATATAAGAGATATTGTGATATCCCAACATCATCCTGTCCATCATGGAGCAATCTTCAACTTCACCTGCAACTAACAACGCTATAAGAGGGGCTGAGAAAAGCGGTAACATAGCCAAGCAACGGTTTTCTAGGAAGGGCGAAAAGGTTAGAGGCTGACATGGCAGTTTGGGAGGCTTGAAGAGCAAATGATAGGTAGCGCAGCATAGTGATAGAACGAAGCAACTAGCATAGCAATGATAGTAGTGAGATCCAGGGTAGCGGTCATCTTGCCTGAAATCCCGCAAGGAAGAAGAATGAGTCCATGAAGAAGATGAAGCCACGAAGACGAACCAAGCGTAGACGAACGAATCCTCACGATCGCAACGAAACGGGAACTATCGAGGAGAAGCACACAACAAGGTAAACACACCACACATATACATGACATGATGCACAACCAAGCATGATGCATGACAAGGCTACATGAAGCTACTCATGGAAAGAGATGATGCATACAAGAACAACATAGCCAAACAAGTTTAAATGAGGCCAGAAACAACATATAACTAATCCGGTAAGTCCTCATATGCAAATTTCGAAATTGGTCCAGATCTGAATAAACCTTATGTTCAAGTTGTTAAACAGCAAGTTAAGATGCACCAAGATGATCTACACGAGATTATAGTCAAGTTACATATAAAGTTCATTTAATTCGGAGCTACGGCCTAGAAGATATGAGCATAACAAGTTAAACATGGCATTGATGTGAAATGCATACAAACATCAAGCAAACACTCTCAAACATGGATGCAACATGATAATATGAAACTACATGCAATTCTAAGCAAGTTTCATATAGAGCACACTCAAAACGGAGCAACGGTTCAACACATGCACTCTATACAAGTTTAAAGGACAAGCTGTCCAAAACAGCAACTAGGCATCTACCAAGCATCAAAACAATATGCTACAGCATCTCAACATAAGAACAAAAGGCATGGGCATGAATTACAGGTAAAGCATGACAAAACATGAACACTGAGCTAACTCCAGAAAACACTATAACATGCTCAAAAGGACATGGCAAGATTGCAAATTATAACAGTTTCAGACTTGGCAGAAATAACATCAGGTTGCAATGTTTAGAGCTATCAAACAACATGTTACAGAATTTTATCATGGCAAAAAAAGGCATGGCATGAATCTACTAATTTCATATAACAAAAGCCCCTTATTGACCATGAGCCAAAAAGGAACATAAGATATGATGGCACCCATGTAAACATGGCAAATGATATAACAGATTCAGACATGGCAGGAACAACAATGAGTAGGCCTGTTGGTGAGCTTGTACCTCTCACCACAGAGCAATACATGGCATGGCAAGGCAACCAACAGTAAGAATACATGTTTATGAAGCTAAGAATGGCAAGATCAAGTTCATACGGTACATGGATCACTAGCAAAGTTCATGACAAAACTGAACTTAATGTTAACAGGCTCACAGCAATATTATTTAGCAATTTGAGAGCAAGGTTACAACAAGTTACAGCAGGCTATAAATGCAACCAGGGGCATGGATGGATAGATCATGACATATATAACAAATCATCCTTAGGGGTTGTTTGGATAGCAAGTATTAGCCACGGGTATATATAAAACCAGTTTTTAGCTGATGTTTAGCTAAATCGGTTTTACTAGTCAGCTTATGAATAACCCATTTGTAGGAAAATTTGTTTGGCTTGCTCCTGGCTCCCCCATGACCTTCTCGCTGATCAAAAGAGCTCCTCCCATGACCTCTTCTCTCACACATTCTCACTTCCCCAGATTGGTTATTTGAGACAATTCACAAGCTCCGGCGTTTGATTATTTCTCCATTCTTCGTCCTTGTTCGCTGACGCCATTGGTGGCCTTCCTCAGCCGGCCTCGACGACTCGGTGCGAAGCCTAGAGGCGCATCTCCTGTTTGTCTACTTTGCCGCTCCTACCACCCTCGCCGGTGTTGGGTTCCATGGACAGAGAATGCACTGCACGGCTGTGCCGTCAAAGTACTCCATTGTCTCGACGTCGTGCGTCTCATGTATCCCATGCATGTCAAGAGAGTCCATGGAGGTGAGGTCGCCCTAGACTAGAATGAGCATGCGATGTCCCTTGTGCTTCAGAGCTCGCAGATGGTGGCATCACCGTCGGGCATGGCCGGCCGTTGTCCTGTGGCATAGGTCGCTAATGGCGTTGTCACGCCCCACGGCACCGCCCTCGCTAGTAACTCGCATCCAACCAGCGGGATCCCGGCATAAACGCAACGACAACCATGTCGTGTCCGGATGATGAGCTCTAGGACTAGGAGTCGCCGGCGGCGGGATCTGGGCTGGGTACGAACGCAACAACAACAATGTCGTGGCGGAGGACAAGCACGTGGAGCGCCGGCCATGTCGTTGCCGGAGGACGAGCGGGATGACCATTCGTATTCAGTAGCGCACGCGCGCCAAGCGGCGGCGGACGGCGCGTGGACAAAAATTAGTTGCGATGGAGTATATGCAAAACAAGTTTTTACAGAAACGACTAATAGTCGTTTTTCCACAAACGCATAATTTCAGCTTTACGGAAACCAAGTTCTCCATATCCACAGATTTGTTAGAGTAGCCAAACGTGGTTTTATTCTGTTATGCTAGTTTCCTGGTTCATAGAGAATAGGTTCTATACGTTCCACCTATCCAAACAACCCCTTAGTGAACATCTCCAGATTATGCATAGAATGACTTGTAGCAGCAGGTTTACATAGCATCATGACATAGCAGATTCAGACTAGCAAAACAGCAACAGCAAGTATCCTACTTCACGAGCTCGATGCACTCAGTACAAGACTCACAAAAATTCATGGATGGCACCACTGTAAATATGGAATGATGTAGCACAAAACACATGTAGAGCTCATGCTCATAGGATGCACACACAAAATGCAACGAAAAAGACAAATCATCAAGTTATAACAGTTTCAGCAGGTTAACATCACATAGCACTCTTGCAACGATGATTAGGGCATCAAGATGGACTCCAACAAGCATGGCACAATGGAATGAAATGAAAAGCATCTCACAACGAACTTGACATACTACATGCACAAAACGGAACAACATGCTAGGAGATATGGCATGTGGAACAGGGCATGAAAATACTGCAGGGAATCGAGACTTAGCAGAAATATACCCCGCGAAAACGTGGACGGGACGGTGCGGGACGGAGGGATCCGGGACGGAGGCACGCGTTTGGTTGTTGGTGGTGGTGGATCTCATCCACCCCAACTCCGGCGATGACGGCGGCGGTTCCGGCGAGGAGCTCCGGCCAGGAGGTCGGAGGAGGCGCGGGAGAAGGCCGGGGGAGGTCGGGGGCTCCGGATCAGGCGGATCCCGGCCGGATCCGAGAACCGGAGGCGGGGCGGCGGCTCGGGCGCCGGGGAGGATGCGGCTCCGGCAAGCTCGCGACCGAGCACGCAGCGGCGGCGAGGACGGCGCCAGGGAGCTGCGGCGGCGGGGCGCTGAGCCGGGCGGCGGTCGCCGGCGGAGGTGGAGCGGGAGGCAGCGCGGCGGCGCGGCCGGACTCGGGCCGGGCCGAGGCGCGGGCGGGGGTGAACTGCGGCGGGAGGCGAGGCGAGGGCGGCGCGATGGCGCTGGTCGCCGGAGGCGGCGGAGGCGGGCGGCATGGGCGCGGCGCGCCAGGCATGCGGTGACGCGATGGGCGGGCGGGCTCACACGGCTCACTGGCGGGCGGCGGGCGCAGTGGCCGGGCCACGTGTCGGCGCGGGAGAGGGCGGACGGCGGTGGCGGACTTGTCCGTCGGTGGGGGTTTTTGTCCGGCGGCGCGGAGAGGAAGTAGACTAGGGTTTGGACTGCAGGAATTTCGGGGGAGGTGCACATATTTATAGGTAGAGGGAGCTAGGAGGGTCCAAAAGAAGCACGGTTTTCGCCCACACGATCGTGATCGAACGACCAAGAGCATGGAGGGGGTTAGGATGGGTTTTGGGCCACTTTGGAGGGGTGTTGGGCTGCAACACAAAGAGGGCTTTTACGGTTCCCCGGTTAACCGTTGGAGTATCAAACGACCTCCAAATGGCACGAAACTTGACAGGCGGTCTACCGGTGCTATACCAAGGCCGCTTGGCAAATCACGGACCATTCTGAGAATGTTTAACACCCGCTCACAACAGGAGACAAAAGGGGAACGTCGGAGGGCATAGGAGTGCCGGATTGCAAAACGGACAACGGGGAAAATGCTCGGATGCATGAGACGAACACATATGCAAAATGAAATGCACATGATGACATGATAAAATGCAACACGCAAGCAAATGACATGGCAATGATGGCGAATAACTGGAGGACACCTGGCGCATCGAATCCGGGGCGTTACACCGTAAAGCATGGCACACTGAACTATCGAGTAATCATCGCTTTTGCTCGCCAGACGTTCTAACGCCGGTTACAATCAAGAGTGTTCGGCACCCAGCGGTGCTTCCAGGCGTAATTCTTCCAGGCAGCAATGAGGATAATCCTCAGTTACGGACCCAATCCGTGTAATTGCTACCATCATCTTTCAACTTAGCTTTCTCAAGGAACGCATTAAAATTCAACGGAACAACAGCACGAGCCATCTATCTAGAACAAACATAGGCAAGAAAAATACTATCAGGTACTAAGTTCATGATAAATTTAAGTTCAATTAATCATATTGCTTAAGAACTCCCACTTAGACAGACATCTCTCTAGTCCTCCAAGTGATCACGTGATCCAAATCAACTAAACCATGTCCGATCATCACGTGAGATGGAGTAGTTTTCAATGGTGAACATCACTATGTTGATCATATCTACTATATGATTCATGCTCGACCTTTCGGCCTCCATGTTCCGAGGCCATATCTCAGATATGCTAGGCTCGTCAAGTTTAACTTTGAGTATTCCGCGTGTGCAACTGTTTTGCACCCGTTGTATTTGAACGAGAGCCTATCACACCGATCATCACGTGGTGTCTCAAAGACGAAGAACTTTTGCAACGGTGCATACTGAGGGAGATCACTTCTTGATAATTTACTGAGAGATCATCTTAAAATGCTATCGTCAATCAAAGCAAGATAAGATGCATAAAGGATAAACATCACATGCAATCAATATAAGTGACATGATATGGCCATCATCATCTTGTGCTTGTGATCTCCATCTCCGAAGCACCGTCGTGATCACCATCGTCACGGGCATGACACCTTGATCTCCATCGTAGCATCGTTGTTGTTATGCCATCTATTGCTTCTACGACTATCGCTACCACTTAGTGATAAAGTAAAGCAATTACAGGGAGTTTGCATTTCATACAATAAAGCGACAACCATATGGCTCCTGCCAGTTGCTTATAACTTGGTTACAAAACATGATCATCTCATACAATAAAATATAGCATCACGTCTTGACCATATCACATCACAACATGCCCTGCAAAAACAAGTTAGACGTCCTCTACTTTGTTGTTGCAAATTTTATGTGGCTGCTGCGGGCTGAGCAAGAACCGTTCTTACCTACGCATCAAAACCACAATGATAGTTCGTCAAGTTAGTGCTGTTTTAACCTTCGCAAGGACCGAGCGTAGCCACACTCGGTTCAACTAAAGTGAGAGAGACAGACACCCGCCAGTCACCTTTAAGCACGAGTGCTCGTAACAGTGAAACCAGTCTTGCGTAAGCGTACGCGTAATGTCGGTCCGGACCGCTTCATCTCACAATACCGTTGAACCAAAGTATGACATGCTGGTAAGCAGTATGACTTGTATCGCCCACAACTCACTTGTGTTCTACTCGTGCATAAGTGATACGTCTCCAACGTATCTATAATTTTTGATTGCTCCATGCTACTTTACCTACTGTTTTGGGCAATATTGGGCTTTATTATCCACTTTTATATTATTTTTGGGACTAACCTATTAACCGGAGGCCCAGCCCAGATTTGCTGTTTTATGCCTATTTCAGTGTTTTGAGGAAAAGGAGTATCAGACGGAGTCAAAACGGAACGAAATCAACTAGAGAAGTTATTTTTGGAAGGAAACCCACCTGATGGACTTGGACCCCACGTCGAAGATACGGAGGTGCTCACGAGGGTGGGGGCGCGCCCCCCCAGGCGCCCTGCCTTGTGGGGCCCCGTAGCTCCACCGACGCTCTCCCCGCACCCATATATACCTCGCATTCCTAAAACTTCCGAACGTAAGATAGATCGGGAGTTCCGCCGCCGCAAGCCTCTCAGAGCCACCAAAACCAATCGGGACCTGTTCTCGCACCTGCCGAGGGGGATCCCATCACTGGAGGCCATCTTCATCATCTCGGCGCTATCCATGATGAGGAGGGAGTAGTTCACCCTCAGGGCTGAGGGTATGTACCAGTAGCTATGTGTTTGATCTCTCTCTCTCTCTCATGTTCTCTCTCGTGTTCCATCTATGGCACGGTCTTGATGTATCCCGAGCTTTACTATTGTAGTTGGATCTTATGATGTTTCTCCTCCTCTACTCTCTTGTGATGAATTGAGTTTCCCCTTTCGAAGTTATCTTATTGGATTGAGTCTTTTATGAACACTTGATGTATGTCTTGCTGTGATTATCTGTGGTGACAATGGGATATCATGTGCCATTTGATGTATGTTTTGGTGATCAACTTGCGGGTTTCGTGACACTTGGGAACCTATGCATAGGGGTTGGCACACGTTCTTGACTCTCCGGTAGAAACTTTGGGGCACTCTTTGAAGTACTTTTATGTTGGTTGGATGAATTTGAGATTGTGTGATGCATATCGTATAATCATGCCCACGGATACTTGAGGTGACAATGGAGTATCTAGGTGACATTAGGGTTTTGGTTGATTTGTATCTTAAGGTGTTATTCTAGTACGAACTCTTTTATAGATCGATCCGAAAGAATAGCTTTGTGGTGGTTTCTGCATCGACCATAATCTCTACGCTTGTTCTCTGCTATTAGTGGCTTTGGAGTGACTCTTTGTTGCATGTTGAGGGCTTGTCATATGTTCTATCTATGTTATTATTGTTGAGAGAACTTGCACTAGTGAAAGTATGAACCCTAGGCCTTGTTTCCTATCATTGCAATACCGTTTACACTCACTTTTATCGCTCGCTACCTTGCTGTTTTTATTATTTCAGATTACAAAAACCTATATCTACTATCTATTTTGCACTTGTATCACCATCTCTTCGCCGAACTAGTGCACCTATACAATTTGCCATTGTATTGGGTGTGTTGGGGACATGAGAGACTCTTTGTTATTTGGTTGCAGGGTTGCTTGAGAGAGACCATCTTCATCCTACGCCTCCTACGGATTGATAAACCTTAGGTCATCCACTTGAGGGAAATTTGCTACTGTCCTACAAACCTGTGCACTTGCAGGCCCAACAACGTCTACAAGAAGAAGGTTGTGTAGTAGACATCAAGCTCTTTTTCGGCGCCGTTGCCGGGGAGGCTAGGTAAGTGAAGGTATATCTTTAGATCTTGTAATCGAATCTTTTTGTTTCTTGTTTTAGCACTAGTCTAGTTTATAAAAGAAAATTACAAAAAAATGGAGTTGAGTTTGTCTCATACGCTTCACCTTTTTAATATCTTTCATGAGTATGATGGAAAGGATAATTGTGCTCAAGTTCTAGAAGAAGAAATCTATAGAATGTTTTTATATGATGAGCATGATTGCAATGTTGTTAGTATGAATTCCTTGAATATCCATGATGCTAATGATATGCAAAGTCACAAGCTTGGGGAAGCTATGTTTGATGGAGATGATATTTTTTGTCCCCCAAGCTTTGATGAGCAAATTTACTATGATGAAAGCATGCCTCCTATTTATGATGATTATTGTGATGATACGTATGCTATAAAGAAGAAGTTTGCTTATGTGGAGAGTAGAAAATTTTCTATGCTTGTAGATCATGAAAAGAATGCTTTAGGTGCTGGCTATATTGTTGAATTCATTCATGATGCTACTGAAAATTATTATGAGGGAGGAACATATGCTTGTAGGAATTGCAATAATGTCAAGTTTCCTCTCTGTGTGCTTAAATTCTTGAAGTTATGCTTGTTGTACCTTCCTATGCTAGTTGATTATTGTTCTCATAAATTGTTTGTTCACAAAATCCCTATGCATAGGAAGTGGGTTAGACTTAAATGTTCTAGTCATATGCTTCATGATGCTCCCGTTATGTTTCAATTCTTATCTTTTATGTGAGCATCATTGTCATCATCATGCCTAGCTAAAAGGCATTAAAGAAAAGCGCTTGTTGGGAGACAACCCAATATTTATCCTTACTGTTTTTGTGTGTCCACATGATTATGCTACTGTAGTAATCATGTTTTATAGCTTTTGTGTCAATAAAGTGCCAAGTAGAACCTTTGGGAAGACTTGGGTGAAGTTTATGTGATCTTGCTGTGAAAAACAGAAACTTTAGCGCTCACGAGATTAGCTGCCATTTTTTACTGGAGAGTGCTTTTAGGTTGATTATTTTTGCAGATGATTAATAGAAAAATTGCTCAGGTCCATCAATTTATTTCATAATTTTTGGGGTTCCAGAAGTATACGTTTTATACAGATTACTACAGACTGTTCTGTTTTTGACAGATTCTGTTTTCTATGTGTTGTTTGCTTATTTTGATGAATCTATGACTAGTATTAAGTGGTATGAACCATAGAAAAGTTGGAATACAGTAGATGTTACACCAATATGAATTTAGAATGAGTTCATTACAGTACCTAATTGGTGGTTTTATTTTCTTATACTAACGGAGCTTACGAGTTTTGTTTTGAGTTTTGTGTGGTTGAAGTTTTCAAGTTTTGGGTAAAGATTCGATGGACTATGGAATAAGGAGTGGCAAGAGCCTAAGCTTGGGGATGCCCAAGGCACCCCAAGGTAATATTCAAGGATAACCAAGCAACTAAGCTTGAGGATGCCCCGGATGGCATCCCCTCTTTCGTCTTCGTTCATCGGTAACTTTACTTGGAGCTATATTTTTATTCACCACATGATATGTGTTTTGCTTGGAGCGTCATTTTATTTTGTTAGTGTTTACTTGCTGTTAGTTAGAATAGTGTTTTGCCTCTTTAGTTTCAATAAAAAAGTCAAGGATAGCCTTTGCCATGCTTATTTTGCTAGTTTGCATGTTGCTGTTTGAAAACAGAAAGTTTACCGCTGTTGCAAAAATTCCCTAGAAAAGTCAGAGCATGGTCTCACGATGAATCTTTTTGCATATTGAGATGTGATAAATTTATTACAGTGGGAATTTTAGTTCATAATTTTTGGAGTCAGGGAAATATTGATACTCTTGCATTCTTTGCAGACTGTACTGTTTTGACAGATTACTGTTATGGTTACATTGTTTGCATATATTTGCTTGTTTAATGATTCTATTTGAAGATAGGAGTACTAAATATGCAGATGCATTTAGTATTCAATGTTGAATAATAGTTTTAGTGATTTGTTACAGTAGAAAATGATAAGGTGTTGCATTGGTTTATACTAACCTATCTCACGAGTTCTTGTTGAGTTTGTTGTGAATGAAGCTTTTGATAAAAAGAGAAACCATGATATGAGAGGAATTAAGGAGACACAAAAGCTCAAGCTTGGGGATGCCCAAGGCACCCCAAGATAATATTTCAAAAAGTCTCAAGCATCTAAGCTTGGGGATGCCCCGGTAGGCATCCCACCTTTCTTCTTCAACAACTATCGGTTAGTATTGGTTGAGCCTAAGTTTTTGCTTCTTCACATGAGTTGTGCTATCCTTGCAATGTAGTTTTCTTTAGCTTTGCTTGCTGTTTGAATAAGTATCAAGATCTAGAATTCTTTAATGAGAGATAGCCTTACACAATTTGGAATTTGTTAGAATACTCTATGTGCTTCACTTATATCTTTTTGAGCGTGATAATTTTTGCTCTAGTGCTTCACTTAGATCTTTTAGAGCATGGTGATGGATTTGTTTTAAATAAACTTGATCTCTCATGCTTCACTTAGATTATTTTGAGAGTCATTAATAGCATGGTAATTTGCTTAATGTTAATATACTTAGTGTTCGAGATATGTGAAACTTTCTTTTCAGTGAATTGAATACTAAGATAAATCTAATGCTTAATAATTGTTTTAAGATATGGAGGTAATAATATCAAAGTCGTGCTAGTTGAGTAGTTGTGAATTTGAGAAATACTTGTGTTGAAGTTTGCAAGTCCCATAGCATGCACGTATGGGTAAAGTTGTGTAACAAATTTGAAGCATGAAGTGTACCTGGCTTGTGCATCCTTATGAATGGCGGTCGGGGACGAGCGATGGTCTTTTCCTACCAATCTATCCCCCTAGGGGCATGCGTAGTAGTACTTTGCTTCGAGGGCTAATAATCTTTTGCAATAAGTATATGAGTTCTTTTGACTAATGTTGAGTCCATGGATTATACGCACTTTTACCTTTCCGCATTTGCTAGCCTCTTCGGTACCGTGCATTGCCCTTTCTCACATTGAGAGTTGGTGCAAAATTCGTCGGTGCATCCAAACCCCGTGATATGATACGCTCTTTCACACATAAAACCTCCCTATATCTTCCTCAAAACAGCCACCATACCTACCTATTATGGCATTTCCATAGCCATTCCGAGATATATTGCCATGCAACTTTCCACCGTTCCGTTCATCATGACATACTTTACTTTTGTCATATTGCCATTGCATGATCATGTAGTTGACATCGTATTTGTGGCAAAGCCACCACACATTATTTTTCATACATGTCACTCTTGATTCATTGCACCATCCCGGTACACCGTCGGAGGCATTCATATAGAGTCATATCTTGTTCTAGTTTCGAGTTGTAATATCAAGTTGTTGTAATGAGAGTGTGATGATCATCATTATTAGAGCATTGCCCCAGTGAGAAAAAGGATGATGGAGACTATGATTCCCCCACAAGTCGGGATGAGACTCCGAACGAAAGAAATAAAAAATAGAAAAAAGGGAAAGAAAAAAGAGGCCATAAAAAAAGAGAAAAGGCCCAAATAAATAAATAAATAAATGAGAGAAAAGGAGAGAAGGGGCAATGTTACTATCCTTTTACCACACTTGTGCTTCAAAGTAGCACCTTGTTCTTCATGTAGTGAGTCTCATATATTTGTGCTTCAAAATAGCACCATGTTTTTCATATAGTGAGTCTCATAAATTATCTTGTTCATACTAGTGGGAATTTTTCATTATAGAACTTGGCTTGTATATTCCAATGATGGGCTTCCTCAAAATACCCTAGGTCTTCGTGAGCAAGCGAGTTGGATGCACACCCACTAGTTTTCTTTTGTTGAGCATTCATAGCTCTAGTGCATCCATTGCATGGCAATCCCTACTCCTCATGTTGACATCAATTGATGGGCATCTCCATAGCCCGTTGATTATCCTCGTCAATGTGAGACCTTCTCTTTTTTTGTCTTCTCCACACAATCCCCATCATCATATTCTATTCCACCTATAGTGCTATATCCATGGCTTGCGCTCATGTATTTCGTGAGGGTTGAAAAAGCTGAAGCGCGTTAAAAAGTATGAAACAATTGCTTGGCTTGTCATCGGGGGTATAGAAGTTGGGAACATCTTTGTGTGATGAAAATGAAGCATAGCCTAACCTTATGATTTTGTAGGGATGTACTTTCTTTGGCCATGCTATTTTGAGATGACATAATTGCTTGATTAGTATGCTTGAAGTATTATTATTTTTATGTTAATGTGAACTTTTATCTTGAATCTTTCGGATCTGAATATTCATACCATGATTAAGAAGATTTACATTGAAATTATGCCAAAGTATCACTCCGCATAAAAAATTCTTCTTTTTATCATTTACCTACTCGAGGAAGAGTAGGAATTAAGCTTGGGGATGCTTGATACGTCTCCAACGTATCTATAATTTTTGATTGCTCCATGCTACTTTACCTACTGTTTTGGGCAATATTGGGCTTTATTATCCACTTCTATATTATTTTTGGGACTAACCTATTAACCGGAGGCCCAACCCAGATTTGCTGTTTTATGCCTATTTCGGTGTTTCGAGGAAAAGGAATATCAGACGGAGTCAAAACGGAACGAAATCAACTAGAGAAGTTATTTTTGGAAGGAAACCCACCTGATGGACTTGGACCCCACGTCAGAAGATACGGGAGGTGCTCACGAGGGTGGGGGGAGCGCCCTCCCCCTGGGCGCGCCCCCTGCCTCGTGGGGCCCCCGTAGCTCCACCGACGTTCTCCCTGCACCCATATATACCTACATACCCTAAAACTTCCAGAACATAAGATAGATCGGGAGTTCCGCCGCAAGCCTCTGAGCCACCAAAACCAATCGGGACCTGTTCCAAGACTCGCGGAGGGGGATCCCATCACCGGAGGCCATCTTCATCATCTCGGCGCTATCCATGACGAGGAGGGAGTAGTTCACCCTAGGGGCTGAGGGTATGTACGAGTAGCTATGTGTTTGATCTCTCTCTCTCTCTCGTGTTCTCTCTCGTGTTCCATCTATGGCACGATCTTGATGTATCCCGAGCTTTGCTATTGTAGTTGGATCTTATGATGTTTCTCCCCCTCTACTCTCTTGTGATGAATTGAGTTTGCCCTTTTGAAGTTATCTTATTGGATTGAGTCTTTTATGAACACTTGATGTATGTCTTGCCGTGATTATCTGTGGTGACAATGGGATATCATGTGCCACTTGATGTATGTTTTGGTGATCAACTTGCGGGTTTCGTGACACTTGGGAACCTATGCATAGGGGTTGGCACACGTTCTTGACTCTCCGGTAGAAACTTTGGGGCACTCTTTGAAGTACTTTTATGTTGGTTGGATGAATCTGAGATTGTGTGATGCATATCGTATAATCATGCCCACGGATACTTGAGGTGACAATGGAGTATCTAGGTGACATTAGGGTTTTGGTTGATTTGTATCTTAAGGTGTTATTCTAGTACGAACTCTTTTATAGATCGATCCGAAAGAATAGCTTTGTGGTGGTTTCGTACCCGACCATAATCTCTACGTTTGTTCTCCGCTATTAGTGGCTTCGGAGTGACTCTTTGTCGCATGTTGAGGGCTTGTCATATGTTCTATCTATGTTATTATTGTTGAGAGAACTTGCACTAGCGAAAGTATGAACCCTAGGCCTTGTTTCCTATCATTGCAATACCGTTTACGCTCGCTTTTATCGCTCGCTACCTTGCTGTTTTTATTATTTCAGATTACAAAAACCTATATCTACTATCTATTTTGCACTTGTATCACCATCTCTTCGCCGAACTAGTGCACCTATACAATTTGCCATTGTATTGGGTGTGTTGGGGACACAAGAGACTCTTTGTTATTTGGTTGCAGGGTTGCTTGAGAGAGACCATCTTCTTCCTACGCCTCCTACGGATTCATAAACCTTAGATCATCCACTTGAGAGAAATTTGCTACTGTCCATCAAACCTTTGCACTTGCAGGCCCAACAACGTCTACAAGAAGAAGGTTGTGTAGTAGACATCAATATGAAATCTACGCATAAAACCTGGCTCGGATGCCACTGTTGGGGAACGTAGTAATTTCAAAAAAATTCCTACGCACACGCAAGATCATGGTGATGCATAGCAACGAGAGGGGAGAGTGTTGTCCACGTACCCTCGTAGACCGTAAGCGGAAGCGTTATGACAATGCGGTTGATGTAGTCGTACGTCTTCACGATCCGACCGATCCAAGTACCGAACGTACGGCACCTCCAAGTTCAGCACACGTTCAGCTCGATGACGATCCCCGGACTCCGATCCAGCAGGTGTCGGGATGAGTTCCACAAGACGACGGGCGTGGTGATGATGATGGTGTTTTATCGACGCAGGGCTTCGCCTAAGCACCGCAACGATATGACCGAGGTGGAATATGGTGGAGGGGGGCACCGCACACGGCTAAGGAACGATCACGATGATCAACTAGTGTGTCTAGAGGTGCCCCCGCCCCAGATATATAAGGAGGGAGGGGAGGTGCGGCCGCCTCTAGGGTGCGCTGAGGAGTCCTACTCCCACTGGGAGTAGGACTCCCTCCTCTTGCCTTGTTGGAGAAGGAAAGAGGGGAGGAGAAAGAGGAAAGGGGGGCACCGCCCCCCCCCTTCCTTGTCCTATTCGTACTAGGGGGAGAGGGCGCGCGGCCTGCCCTGGCCGGCCTTCCTCTTCTCCCTCATGGCCCATGTAGGCCCATTAACCCCCGGGGGAGTTCCGGTAACCCCCCGGTACTCCGATAAAATCCCGATTTCACCCGGAACGTTTCCGATATCCAAATATAGGCTTCCAATATATCAATCTTTATGTCTCGACCATTTTGAGACTCCTCGTCATGTCCGAGATTACATCCGGGACTCCGAACAACCTTCGGTACATCAAAACTTATAAATTCATAATAAAGCTGTCATCGTAACGTTAAGCGTGCGGACCCTACGGGTTCGAGAACTATGTAGACATGACCTAGAACTGTTCCCGGTCAATAACCAATAGCGGAATCTGGATGCTCATATTGGCTCCTACATATTCTACGAAGATCTTTATCGGTCAAACCGCATAACAACATACGTTGTTCCCTTTGTCATCGGTATGTTACTTGCCCGAGGTTCGATCGTCGGTATCCAATACCTAGTTCAATCTCGTTATCGGCAAGCCTCTTTACTCGTTACATAATGCATCATTCCGTAACTAACTCATTAGCTACATTGCTTGCAAGGCTTATAGTGATGTGCATTACCGAGAGGGCCCAGAGATACCTCTCCGACTATCGGAGTGACAAATCCTAATCTCGAAATACGCCAACTCAACATGTACCTTCGGAGACACCTGTAGAGATCTTTTATAATTACCCAGTTACGTTGTGACGTTTGGTAGCACACAAAGTGTTCCTCTGGTAAACAGGAGTTGCATAATCTCATAGTCGTAGGAACATGTATAAGTCATGAAGAAAGCAATAGCAACATACTAAACGTTCAAGTGCTAGGCTAACGGAATGGGTCATGTCAATCACATCATTCTCCTAATGATGTGATCCCGTTAATCAAATGACAACACATGTCTATGGTTAGGAAACATGACCATCTTTGATTAATGAGCTAGTCAAGTAGAGGCACACTAGTGACATTATGTTTGTCGATGTATTCACACATGTATCATGTTTCCGGGTAATACAATTCTAGCATGAATAATAAACATTTATCATGATATGAGGAAATAAATAATAACTTTATTATTGCCTCTAGGGCATATTTCCTTCAGCGATTGCTTGGTTCACCGCATTGACACCTCCTTAATGGACCAAGACATTGGGTCAAGAGTGATCAAGTGCTTTTCCAAACACCCCCACATTATATGCAAGGGGGCCGAAGCCGACGACTAGTAAACTTTCAGATTATACCAAAAATGGCCGCACAGGAGGCACCAAAAACTTTTTAGGCAAAAGTATGAAAAACCCCTAATGTATCATAACATTGTTTTTACAGTTTCGGTACATTTCACTCGAACATAGTATCTTTCGAGCACTGACCCTCAATCAAGCGGGCACCCTCTAGGGCATCCTCAAAATAATGCTCCGGTGTATGATGGTCCTTGCCCTTGGGTGGACTTTTCGCTGCAATATCGGTGGCCTTCATCTTCGCCCAGTACGTCTTGACGCGGGCAAAGGCCATCCGTGCACCTTCTATGCACGTTGACCGCTTAACAGCGTCGATACGTGGTGCCGCATCAACAAGTTGCTGCACCAAACAGAAATAACTATTCGGAATTGGCTTAGCCGGCCACAGCCGGACCACGATGTCCTTCATGGCAGATCCGGATATTTTGTGGAGCTCGGCCCACTAGGCCATCTGTTCGTTCAGCAACAGCGGACGCTTTGGCATGCTGAACTGCGACTAGAAATGCTTTTCCGTCGCATGTCCTTCTTGCGCTTGGAAAAACTGTGTCACATCGGAGACACTTTTCGGCAAGTCCAAAAATGCATCCGGAGAACTCCACATTTGATTAAGCGGAGCATACTTCGGATTGCCGAATTTAGTTTGTAATAAGAAGGGCTTACCAGCCACGATCTCCCCAGCTTGCCGGATCTCCTCCCGAGCCGCTCTAGACTCGGACCGTGCTTCCCTCGCCTCTTGTAAGGCCTTGTCAAGATCGGCCACTCTGGTTTTGTTATCTTTCTCGAGAAATTCGCATCGGCTAGCGGCTTCCTTTAGCTCAAGCGCCATAGTAGATATTCTCTCCTCGCACTGGCGCGAGCAGCATGTAAGGCCTTTAATTCAGCAGCTGCCTTTTCGGCAGCCGCATTACTCATCCTAGGTTGCTCCTTGGCCCGGGCAAGCTCAGCCCGAAGCGTCTCAACTGCGGCGGCACTATCTGCAATTATGCGTATCTCAGTATACAATTCTCAGCGTCATGCTCATATTATAGTACTTGCATATACTGATTGCCCCAAAGACATACCTTGCGCCTCATCGAGCCGCCTGTTAATAAGCGTGATGTCATCATCCACCACATCAAGTTTCTGCTTTAGATCTGTAACCTCTGTAGCTTGGCCAGTCGCCAGGGATGCAACAGCATGTGTTCCAATTAGTCAGATTATTTCCTGGGCATATCTTTCTTGATCCTCTGATCGCCTCCCTTTGGACGCCAACCAGAGTCTCAGGGGCTACTATCTATACACAGGCGCATTTTGCGTTTATAGCACAATTGAAAATATTACATTATGTACCTCGAAGCCTCTTAGCAGGCCCGTAAAGGCTTCATTCAATCCGCTTTTCACGGACAGAACCCTCTCAACCACCGTACCCATCAAGGTACGATATTCCTCTGAGACGGGCGCATGTCGCAATATGCCCATCAATGTATCCGGTGCCTCCCGATCCCTGGAAGCAGCTGTAGAGGTACAGACTCCCTCCAAAGGAATATGTTTACTCAACCTTAGAGTCGTCTCTGGTTGTAAATCAGATAGTCCGGGGCCTTTACTGTTGGTCCCCGTAGGGGCCGCACACCCCGGACCCTGGACAGCCGAAGTGTTACATTCGGGCCTAGTCTTCATTATCCCTCGCACCACTTGTTGATCGGGAGAGATCCTCTGGGACGACACCTCGGGGTCGTCTGCCCTATTCGGCAGGGAGATCTGTGGAGGCGTCTCGCTCTCCATCATCTCGGGAAGAAGATCCCCCGAGGAGGAGGACTGTTGAGGAAGGCTGCATGCCGGACTGCAAACATATATTTTAAATATTACCCTTTCAACCAGGAAAGAACGTGGTATGTTTAAGACACCCTTGTTCACTTACGATTCAGCTAAGGGCTTGTCCTTACGGAGGGACTGCGTGACAACATCGCCTCCCAAACTAGAACCCCCTGACAGGGATATCTTCCCTCGCTTAGAAGCCTTTATCTTCAAGTCTTCGAAGGTGGTCCTCTTCTTCCCATGGGGACTAGGGATGTCAGTTTCTCCTTCCCTTTCATCTTCGGAAGAGGGAGTTCCAATCTCCTCGGACGAGGTGCCTGGCGTACCTCTAGAATGGGGGCCACCCTAGGCCTTCTTGCTCTCCTCCATGTCTTCCTTCGCCGGCACTTGATATGGTGCCGGAACCAGCATCCTTGTTAACACCGTATCAAATGCACTACAAAAAAAACACTTCCGTGATGATACGTGTTTGTCACAGTAGGTCGCATTTTTTGTCATGCATGTACATCCATGACAAATTTATGACAGAATCAAGATAGTCATACATGTGCTGTCGTAGAAGTGTTCCATGATATTACCAAAATTATCATCACGGAAGTGTCCACTTCCATGACGATAAATCGCGCGTCACAGAAGTGCTTTCGTCAAGGGTGACCGACACGTGGCATCCACCGTAATGGAACGTCGTTAAGCTATCGGGTCGGGTTTTGGATCCGATAACCCGTTAACAGCCCCGACCAATGGGGATTTTCCACGTGTAAAATCATCATTGGCTGGAGGAGACACGTGTCAGGTCCGCGTTGGCACAGGTGTCACTCATCCAATGGGCGAGACGCGCCTATGATATGTTGACACATGGACCGGCCCATCAAGTTTAATTGGGCCGACCCAACTAAAGGCCCACAAGTTTTTGCGGACCATAATGGGCCGGCGCAGCTAATGGCCCACAAGATTTTGCGGACCATAATGGGCCGGCCCAGCTAAAGGCCCATGAGATTTTGCGGGCCATAATGGGCTGGCCCAGGTAAAGGCCCACGGCCGGCCTAGCTAAAGGCCCACAAGATTTTTGTGTGCCATAATGGGCTGGCCCAGGTAAAGGCCCACAAGATTCTTGCGGATCATAATGGGCCGGCCCAGCTAAAGGCCCACGAGATTTTACCGACATTAATGGGCCGGCCCAGCTGTAGGCCCACAAGATTTTGAGGACCCTAGTAGGCCGGCCCATTAACTGGCTGCCATGTTTTGGGCCAAATGCTGGCCCATATTTGATCCGGTCCATTAATGGCCTGCCACGTTCCGGGCCTAAAAGTGGCCCATATGAGATCCGACCCGTTATAAGCCTACCATGTTTTGGGCCAAATTACGGCCTAGATCAGGTCCGGCCCTTTAAGAGGCTTTGGGCTCAATTATGGCCCATATCAGATTCGGCCCGTCAACTGGACACTATGCTTTTGGGCCCACTTGCTAATGGCCCACTTAGTAATTCGGCCTGATATTAGTTTTGGCTTGTTAAGGGCCTGTTTAACATTTCGGCCCTATATTAATTTTGGCCTGTTAAAAGCCCGTCATATAGTTGGGCCTAACTACGGCCCGGTTTGCATCCGGCCTGCTCGCAGCCGATATCCGATTGGGCCAAACAAGGACCGAGACAATTTTGTCCTGTTAAAAGCCCGTGATTTGATTCGCACAATCGTGGGTCGGGGTTCATTTCGGGCTGCTTCCGGCCCGTGAGCTGTTCGGCACATTTCAGGCCCAACCTACATCGTGATTGCATGACGACCCGATTATGTACCTTAATTTTACGGTTTGGCCGGTTTACTGCGAAGACAGGATATATATACAGTAAAATAACTGTAGCATCGTGAATAAGAAAAAACCTAGACTATACAATAAAGAGATTACGGCATATTACATCCACTGGGCATCAAAGTCTGCCACTATGATAATAAAGCACAAGCAGACAGCAGATTACATACACTGGGCATCAAAGATCGCCATCAGTGCAAATAAACATGCCGACAAAATAATATACAAAACCGACAGCACTTCAATAGAGTTCAAGAAAGGTTAGCCCTGCTGGGGAGCTGCAGCACAAGCAACTGAGCAAGATGATGAGATTGCGCTTGTTCAACACTTATATCTTCCTCACTCTGAAAGATAAACAAGCAGACAGATGACAGGTTTTGCACATAAAAGTATCAGTGCTGACAATTCATCACATTTCTTACAAACGAATAAAGTGACACAATTTAAAATTGCATTAACACAATATGATATTGTTCAGGTCAATACATGGCAGGAAATGACATTGTGAAGGAGTTGGCAGCTTCACGACAACACTAGATTACAGATCAAGAACTCATAAGTATCAATGGTTAGTGTGCTGTCAATTTATACCATTTCAGATTGGCAAATAAAGAGACGGTTTAAATAATAGTAGAATGATATGACATTGTTCATAGTTAAGACATTGCAGAATATGACATTGTGTTGTAGTGGGTAGGTTCACCACACCAAAGGATTACTGATGAAGAATAGAAGCATACATGCAAAGGCAAAAGAAGATCACTTGCTCAGATAGTTTAATTTACATGGTATGAAGAAGGAACTTGGTTGTACAACTGAAAACTTAAATTGAGAAAGGACAAACTTTTGTTTATGAACTACATAATAAACTTTAAATAAGCAATTTGATGCAAACACCAAAAATATACAGCTGTTGCAGTCATGCCTAAACAAATATATACAACAAAGTTTGAAGGCTTGAGATGGGCAAACTTACATTATTGGTGAAGACAGGCTCTATAAAAGCCTTGTCCATGCTGATGGGGGGGGCAATTCAAGAAGTTTACCACAGAATCTTCTTCAAAAGCATTGCCTTTATTCCACATTTTGTTAAGAGTAAATATAGATGTGATAATATACAAAAAAATGGAGAATATTTAAGATAAGATGAAGAGTGATGCTACATAACCAAGTAGCTATAAATGTAAGTGCAGTGATACATGCAAAAGGTACAGCCAAGAGCAATGCACAGCTAAACTTCTTCAGTACCAACCTTATGGTAAGAGTAAATATAGATCGATGTGTAGAAAATGGAGGGCAAAGGAAAATAAGCTGCAGAGTGATGGTACATGAACAACTACCTGTCATTATAAGTACACTGATAAAGGACAACATGTACTTACAAGAAAAATGCAGAGTTAAAAAAACATTGGCATTGGATATATTCTACACTAATGTAACCATTCATACAGATCAGATAATTTGGGGCGAACAATTGATAAGCAAGCTATCATGCATACTGCCGTCACATAATGAACTGTATGTATGCAAGTACAAAGGATACAGACAACAGGTACTAACAAGAGCAAAGCAGCGGGCAGTATATTTGCGATATCCTATCATTCTTTTCAAACAGGAATTCTTCTTCGAGCAGATTTCCTGCAAAAAGATCCATAAGGCACATGTGGAAAAGTAGAAGTTCAAATTGTCATGTGATTTCATAGACAATACCTCATCCAGGGAACAAGACCAGTGCATAACAAGGTTTTTCCATTCAATGTCTTCTAAATTTAGCACAGAGACTTCACCGAAATTCGCTTATAGACTTGCCATCAAAGTGTGATTTCCTCGTAACACCGACATCGCAAATGCTTCCTTGAAAAGCACAAGCAAGCTTTGCTCGTCATGACTATCCAGATTGACCTCGCCTAGTTACAACAATGTAATGTAAATCATTGATGTGTTCAATCAAGAGAAAACAGGAAAATAATAACCATGAATAATAGCACTTACACGTAAGTTGGACAGAAGATGTGAAAATGGTGTTTGTCTTCACTATAATCTTCCCATGATGGGAATATATGTACGTAGTCCCTAACAACATTGAAAGCATTGTCTTTTAAACTGGGAATAAATGGAATGGGGTTCCAATCAGAGGAATTGGCCGCTCTGCAGCTTGGGATAGGTCTTGGTGGTGGACTTGCTGTACTTTTTGCTGGAGTGGGATTTTTCTGTGGTACAGCTGGTGCTATGGCAAATGAAATCAGTATACCTTTTGCTGGAGTGCAGGTCCTGTGTGGTGGGGATAGTGGTGTGGCTAGTGAATTATGTGTACAGTCTGCTGGAGTCGGTCCTACGTTTTGTGTCATTGTTTGTACAGCCAATATAAGTGGGGTGCTGTCTGATTTCTCCGGCACCACCACGTTTTTTAAGGACTTTGCTAGTGCTCCTTCTGTTGGGGGACTTAGTAATTTCAAAAAAATTCCTATGCACACGCAAGATCATGGTGATGTATAGCAACGAGAGGGGAGAGTGTTGTCTACGCACTCGTCGTGACCGAAGCGAAGCGTTGACGCAACATAGAGGAAGTAGTCGACGTCCTCCCGGTCCAACCGATCTAAGCACCGCACTCCGGCACCTCCGAAGTTCTTGACACACGTCAGCTCGATGACGCACCCGATCTCCGATCCAGCAGAGGCGCTGGGAGGAGTTCCACAAGACGACAAGTGGTGATGATCTTGATGTTCTCATGTCGCAGGGCTTCGCCTAAGCACCGCTATAATATGACTGAGGTGTAATATCGTGGAGGGGGGCACCGCACACGGCTAAGGAACGATCTCAATGATCAACTTGTGTGTCTAGGGTGCCCCCCGCCCCCGTATATAAAGGAGGGAGGGAGGAGGAGGCCGGCTCAAGGGGGAGGCGCGCCCTAGGGGGGCAAACCTACTCCAAGTAGGTTTGGCCCCCTTTCCTATTCGGAGTAGGAGAAGGAAGGAAGAGGGGAGGAGAGAAGGAAGGGGGGCCCCCCTCCCAGTCGGATTGGGCTTGGGGCGCGCCTCCCTTGCTCCTTCTCCTCCTTCCACTAAGGCCCAATAAGGCCCATATACTTACCGGGGTTCCGCTAACCTCCGGAACTCCCAGATATTTCAATCTCACTCGGAACCTTTCCTGTCCAAATATATCCGTCCAATATATCAATCTTTATGTCTCGACCATTTCGAGACTCCTCATCATGTCCGTGATCACATCCGGACTCAACAACCTTCGGTACATCAAAATACATAAACTCATAATGAAACCGCCATCGAAACCTTAAGTGTGCGGACCCTACGGTTCGAGAACAATGTAGACATGACCGAGACACGCCTCCGGTCAATAACCAATAGCGGAACCTGGATGCCCATATTGGTTCCTACATATTCTACTGAAGATCTTTATCGGTCAAACCGCACAACAACATACTTTGTTCCTTTGTCATCGGTATGTTACTTGCCCGAGATTCGATCGTCGGTATCCAATACCTAGTTCAATCTCGTTACGGCAAGTCTCTTTACTCGTTCCGTAATACATCATCTCGCAACTAACTCATTAGTTGAAATGCTTGCAAGGCTTAAGTGATGTGTATTACCGAGAGGGCCCAGAGATACCTCTCCGACATTCGGAGTGACAAATCCTAATCTTGAAATCGCCAACTCAACAAGTACCTTCGGAGACACCTGAGAGCACCTTTATAATCACCCGCTTACATTGTGACGTTTGGTAGCACACAAAGTGTTCCTCCGTAAACGGAGTTGCATAAACTCATAGTCATAGGAACATGTATAAGTCATGAAGGAAGCAATAGCAACATACTAAACGATCGGGTGCTAAGCTAACGGAATGGGTCATGTCAATCGATCATTCAACTAATGATGTGACCTTGTTAATCAAATAACAACTCCTTGTTCATGGTTAGGAAACATAACCATCTTTGATTAACAAGCTAGTCAAGTAGAGGCATACTAGTGACACTGTTTGTCTATATATTCACACATGTATTATGTTTCCTGTTAATACAATTCTAGCATGAATAATAAACATTTATCATGATATGAGGAAATAAATAATAACTTTATTATTGCCTCTAGGGCATATTTCCTTCATCTCCCACTTGCACTAGAGTCAATAATCTAGATTACACAAGAATGATTCTAACACCCATGGAGTCTTGGTGTTGATCATGTTTTGCTCGTGGAAGAGGCTTAGTCAACGGGTCTGCAACATTCAGGTCCGTGTGTATCTTGCAAATCTCTATGTCTCCCACCTGGACTAGATCCCGGATGGAATTGAAGCGTCTGTTGATGTGCTTGGTTCTCTTGTGAAATCTGGATTCCTTCGCTAAGGCAATTTCTCCAGTATTGTCACAAAAGATTTTCATTGGACCCGATGCACTAGGTACGACAACTAGATCGGATATGAACTCCTTCATCCAGACTCCTTCATTGGCTGCTTCCAAAGCAGCTATGTATTCCGCTTCACACGTAGATCCCGCCACAATGCTTTGCTTTGAACTGCACCAACTGACAGCTCCACCGTTTAATGTAAACACGTATCCGGTTTGCGATTTAGAATCGTCCGGATCAGTGTCAAAGCTTGCATCAACATAACCATTTACGATGAGCTCTTTGTCACCTCCATATCGAGAAACATATCCTTAGTCCTTTTCGGTATTTCAGATGTTCTTGACCGCTGTCGATGATCCTCTCTGGATTACTTTGGTACCTCCCTACTAAACTTATAGCAAGGCACACATCAGTGTCCGTACACAACATTGCATACATGATAGAGCCTATGGCTGAAGCATAGGGAACACTTTTCATTTTCTCTCTATCTTCTGCAGTGGTCGGGCTTTGAGTCTTACTCAACTTCACACCTTGCAATACAGGAAAGAACCCTTTCTTTGCTTGATCCATTTTGAACTTCTTCAAAACTTTGTCAAGGTATGTGCTTTGTGAAAGTCCTATTAAGCGTCTTGATCTATCTCTATAGATCTTAATGCCCAATATGTAAGCAGCTTCACCGAGGTCTTTCATTGAAAAACTTTTATTCAAGTATCATTTTATGCTATCCAGAAATTCTATATCATTTCCAATCAATAATATGTCATCCACATATAGTATTAGAAATGCTACAGAGCTCCCACTCACTTTCTTGTAAATACAGGCTTCTCCAAAAGTCTGTATAAACCCAAATGCTTTGATCACACTATCAAAACGTTTATTCCAACTCCGAGAGGCTTGCACCAGTCCATAAATGGATCGCTGGAGCTTGCACACTTTGTTAGCCCCCTTTGGATCGATAAAACCTTCTGGTTGCATCATATAAAACTCTTCCTCCAGAAATCCATTCAGGAATGCAGTTTTTACATCCATTTGCCAAATTTCATAATCATAAAATGCGGCAATTGCTAACATGATTCGGACAGACTTAAGCATCGCTATGGGTGAGAAGGTCTCATCGTAGTCAACCCCTTGAACTTGTCGAAAACCTTTTGCAACAAGTCAAGCTTTGTAGACACTAACATTACCGTCAGCGTCAGTCTTCTTCTTGAAGATCCATTTATTCTCAATTGCTTGCCGACCATCGGCAAGTCAACCAAAGTCCATACTTTGTTCTCATACATGGATCCCATCTCGATTTCATGGCTTCAAGCCATTTTATGAATCTGGGCTCACCATCGCTTCTTCATAGTTCGTAGGTTCATCATGATCTAGTAGCATGACTTCCAGAATAGGATTACCGTACCACTCTGGTGCGGATCTTACTCTGTTCGACCTACGAGGTTCTGTACTAACTTGATCTGAAGTTCTATGATCATCATCATCAACTTCCTCACTAGTCGGTTTTGACGTCACAGAAACTGGTTCCTGTGATGTATTATTTTCCAACAAGGGAGTAGGTACAATTACCTCATCAAGTTCTACTTTCCTCCCACTCACTTCTTTCGAGAGAAACTCCTTCCCTAGAAAGGATCCATTCTTAGCAACGTATGTCTTGCCTTCGGATCTGTGATAGAAGGTGTACCCAACTGTCTCCTTTGGGTATCCTATGAAGACACATTTCTCCGATTTGGGTTCGAGCTTATAAGGTTGAAGCTTTTTCACATAAGCATCGCAGCCCCAAACTTTAAGAAACGACAACTTTGGTTTCTTGCCAAACCATAGTTCATAAGGTGTCGTCTCAACGGATTTCGACGGTGCCCTATTTAACGTGAATGTGGCCGTCTCTAAAGCATAACCCCAAAATGATAGCGGTAAATCAGTAAGAGACATCATAGACCGCACCATATCAAGTAAAGTACGACACGACGTTCGGACACACCATTACGTTGTGGTGTTCCGGTGGCGTGAGTTGCTAAACTATTCCACATTGTTTTAAGTGTAAACCAAACTCAGAACTCAAATATTCTCCTCCACGATCGATCGTAGAAACTTTATTTTCTTGTTACGATGATTTTCAACTTCACTCTGAAATTCTTTGAACTTTTCAAATGTTTCAGACTTATGCCTCATTAAGTAGATATACCCATATCTGCTTAAATCATCTGTGAAGGTGAGAAAATAACGATATCCGCCACGAGCCTCAACATTCATCGGACCACATACATCTGTATGTATGATTTCCAATAAATCTGTTGCTCTCTCCATAGTACCGGAGAACGGCGTTTTAGTCATCTTGCCCATAAGGCACTGTTCGCAAGTACCAAGTGATTCATAATCAAGCGGTTCCAAAAGTCCATCAGTATGGAGTTTCATCATGCGCTTTACACCGATATGACCTAAACGGCAGTGCCACAAATAAGTTGCACTATCATTATCAACTCTGCATCTTTTGGCTTCAACACTATGAATATGTGTATCACTACTATCGAGATTCATAAAAATAGACCACTCTTCAAGGGTGCATGACCATAAAAGATATTACTCATATAAATAGAACAACCATTATTCTCGATTTAAATGAATAACCGTCTCGCATCAAACAAGATCCAGATATAATGTTCATGCTCAACGCGGCACCAAATAACAATTATTTAGGTCTAATACTAATCCGAAGGTAGATGTAGAGGTAGCGTGCCGACCGCGATCGCATCGACTTTGGAACCATTTCCCACGCGCATCGTCACCTCGTCCTTTGCCGTGTTCGCTAATCCGTAGTCCTGCTTCGAGTTGCAAATATTAGCAACAAAACCAGATCAAATACCTGTGTACTCTGCGAGCTCTAGTAAGGTACACATCAATAACATGTATATCACATATACCTTTGTTCACCTTGCCATCCTTCTTATCCGCCAAATACTTGGGGCAGTTCCGCTTCCGGGACGACCGCTTGCGGTAGAAGCACTCGGTTTCAGCTTAGGTCCGACTTGGGCTTCTTCTCTTGAGCAACAACTTGTTTGCTGTTCTTCTTGAAGTTCCCTTCTTCTTCCCTTTGCCCTTTTCTTGAAACTAGTGGTCTTGTTAACCATCAACACTTGATGCTCCTTCTTGATTTCTACCTCCGCAGCCTTTAGCATTGCGAAGAGCTCGGGAATTGTCTTATCCATCCCTTGCATATTATAGTTCATCATGAAGCTCTTGCAGCTTGGTGGAAGTGATTGGAGAATTCTGTCAATGACGCTACCATCCGGAAGAGTAACTCCCAGTTGAATCAAGTGATTACAATACCTAGACATCTTGAGTATGTGCTCACTGACAGAACTATTCTCCTCCATCTTGCAGCTATAGAACTTATTGGAGACTTCATATCTCTCAATCCGGGCATTCTTCTGGAATATTAACTTCAACTCCTGGAACATCTCATATGCTCCATGACGTTCAAAATGTCGTTGAAGTCCCGGTTCTAAGCCGTAAAGCATGGCACATTGAACTATCGAGTAGTCATCAGCTTTGCTCTGCCAGACGTTCTTAACGCCGTCGGTTACATCAAGCGGCAGTTCGGCACCCAGCGGTGCTTCCAGGCGTAATTTTTCGTGCAGCAATGAGGATAATCCTCAAATTACGGACCCGATCCGTGTAGTTGCTACCATCATCTTTCAACTTAGCTTTCTCAAGGAACGCATTAAAATTCAACGGAACAACAAACGGGGCCATCTATCTACAAACAACATAGACAAGCAAGATACTATCGGTACTAAGTTCATGATAAATTTTAGTTCAATTAATCATATTACTTAAGAACTCCCACTTAGACAGACATCTCTCTAGTCATCTAAGTGATCACGTGATCCAAATCAACTAAACCATAACCGATCATCACGTGAGATGGAGTAGTTTTCAATGGTGAACATCTTATGTTGATCATATCTACTATATGATTCACGCCGACCTTTCGGTCTCCGTGTTCGAGGCCATATCTGCATATGCTAGGCTCGTCAAGTTTAACTTGAGTATTCTGCGTGTGCAAAACTGGCTTGCACCCGTTGTAGATGGACGTGAGCTTATCACACCCGATCATCACGTGGTGTCTGGGCACGACGAACTTTGGCAACGGTGCATACTCAGGGAGAACACTTCTTGATAATTTTTAGTGAGAGATCATCTTAAAATGCTACCATCAATCAAAGCAAGATAAGATGCATAAAAGATAAACATCACATGCAATCAATATAAGTGATATGATATGGCCATCATCATCTTGTGCTTGTGATCTCCATCTCCAAGCACCATCATGATCACCATCATCACCGGCGCGACACCTTGATCTCCATCGTAGCATCGTTGTCGCTACGCCATCTATTGCTTCTACGACTATCGCTACCGCTTAGTGATAAAGTAAAGCAATTACGTATGCTTGCATTTCATACAATAAAGCGACAACCATATGGCTCCTCGCCATTGCCGATAACTTCGTTACAAAACATGATCATCTCATACAATAAAATATAGCATCATGTCTTGGCCATATCACATCACAACATGCCTTGCAAAAACAAGTTAGACGTTCTCTACTTTGTTGTTGCAAGTTTTACGTGGCTGCTACGGGCTTAAGCAAGAACCAATCTCACCTACGCATCAAAACCACAACGATAGTTTCTCAAGTTGATGCTGTTTTAACCTTCGCAAGGACCGGCGTAGCCACACTCGGTTCAACTAAAGTTGGAGAAACCGACACCGCTAGTCACCGTGTGCAAAGCACGGCGGTAAAACCAGTCTCGCGTAAGCGTCTGACGCGTAATGTCGGTCCGGCCGCTTCATCCAACAATACCGCCAACCAAAGTATGACATGCTGGTAAGTAGTATGACTTATATCGCCCACAACTCACTTGTGTTCTACTCGTGCATATAACATCAAACCATAAAACCTAGGCTCGATACCATCATTGGGGAACGAGTAATTTCAAAAAATTCCTACGCACACGCAAGATCATGGTGATGTATAGCAACGAGAAGGGAGAGTGTTGTCTACGCACCCTCGTGAGACCGAAGCGAAGCGTTGACGCAACGAGAGGAAGTAGTCGACGTCCTCCCGGTCCAACCGATCCAAGCACCGTTACTCGGCACCTCCGAGTTCTTGACACACGACAGCTCGATGACGCACCCGATCTCCGATCCAGCAGAGGCGCTGGAGGAGTTCCGTCGGACGACGGCGTGGTGGCGATCTTGATGTTCTCCTATCGCAGGGCTTCGCCTAAGCACCGCTACAATATGACTGAGGTGTAATATCGTGGAGGGGGGCACCGCACACGGCTAAGGAACGATCTCAATGATCAACTTGTGTGTCTAGGGTGCCCCCGGCCCCCGTATATAAAGGAGGGAGGGAGGAGGAGGCCGGCTCAAGGGGGAGGCGCGCCCTAGGGGGCAAACCTACTCCAAGTAGGTTTGGCCCCCTGAGGGAGTCCTGGACTAGGGGGTGTCCGGATAGCCGGACTATCATTATCTGCCGGACTCCAAGACTACGAAGATAGAAGATTGAAGACTCCGGCTCGTGTCCGGATGGTACTTTCCTTGGCGTGGAAGGCAAGCTTGGCAATACGGATATGTAGATCTCCTACCATTGTAACCGACTCTGTGTAACCCTAGCCTCCTCCGGTGTCTATATAAACCGGAGGGCTTTAGTCCGTAGGACAACATACATCTCAACAATCATACCATAAGCTAGCTTCTAGGGTTTAGCCTCCTTGATCTCGTGGTAGATCTACTCTTGTACTACCCATATCATCAATATTAATCAAGCAGGACGTAGGGTTTTACCTCCATCGAGAGGGCCCGAACCTGGGTAAAAGCATTGTGTCCCTTGTCTCCTGTTACCATCCGCCTAGACGCACAGTTCGGGACCCCCTACCCGAGATCCGCCGGTTTTGACACCGACATTGGTGCTTTCATTGAGAGTTCCTCTGTGTCGTCACCGATAGGCTTGATGGCATCTTCAACCAGCGACGCTGTCCAGGGTGAGAGTTTTCTCCCCGGACAGATCTTCATATTCGGCGGCCACACGCCAGGCCAATTCACTTGGCCATCCGGAGCAGATCGAAGCTACGCCCGGCCGTCGGTCGATTTGAAGCTTAAACTTCACGGCCGATGTCCGGGGACTTGATCTTCGACGGACTCGAGCCACAACCGAGCGCACCGCCTTTGTGACGATGGGCACGATCTAGCTCTGCCGCCAAAGCGATTGCCTTGGTGGCGCTACGGATCAGCTTGGCCATTAGCCCGGAGCCGATCGCCCGGATCGAGGCGGCGGATAGACGCCGCCACTGGGGCTTCAACATCCACGGCGATGGAGCGAACACCAATTTTGTCCCCATGAAACTTCGTGATTCCGAGGCACCGGACTCTCTCGCGGACTCCGAACCTCCGCGCCCCTACCAATCGATCCGGATTGGGCGCCGGTTATGGAATTCACCGCCGCGGACATTTTCCAACACTCGTCTTTTGGCGATATCCTGAATTCACTAAAGCATCTCTCGCTATGAGGAGAGTCCTGGCCGGACTATGGCCAGGATGGTTGGGGTACGGACAAGAAGAAATTCAAAGCCCACCCACCACCCACTTTGTAGCCAGCGCCGAGGATTTAACCGACATGCTAGACTTCGACTCGGCGACATCGACACTATGGACGCACGATGCGGAGATTTAACGAGCCAGCCGCCTACGAGGCACCGGAAGACCACCTCGTCATATGACATATACATGGTGGACACCCCAAAAGACGGGGATGGCGAAGAAGTAGCGGAGGCAGATTCTCTAAAGAAGCAGCCCAAACGCCGACGTCAGCGGCGCCGCTCTAAACCCCGCCACGGCAAGAATGGAGATTCCGGCACGGGAGATAATAATACTCGGAGAGCGCGAAGACAATCCCCTCCAAAGAAGACTCAGCGCGGAGGATGCAGAAGCAAGCCCCCACGAGAGGGCAGCAGACGAAGGGGTTGAGGATGATAACTATATGCCTCCCTCCGAAGACGAAGCAAGCCTCAACGATGATGAATTCGTCGTGCTTGAGGATCCCGTCGAACAAGAACGCTTCAAGCACAGGCTCATCGCCACAGCAAATAGCCTAAAGAAAAAGCAGCAGCAGCTTCAAGCTGATCAAGACCTGCTGGCCGATCGATGGACCGAGGTCCTCGCGGCCGAAGAGTATAAACTCGAACGCCCCTCCAAAAGTTATCCAAGACGCAAGCTGCTATCCCGATTAGAGGAGGAAGCATACATACCTTCATCACCAGTGCACGATATGGCTGATCGACCACCCCGTGGTCGTGATAGAGAGGCATTCAAGCCCCCAGCCAAGACCGTACCCCGGCATCGCTCCAAAAGTACGAAGCCAAGAGGGAACGCGCCGGACTTGCGAGACATATTGGAGGACAAGGCAAGGCAATCCAGATCCATCTATGAATCACATGGGCGCCCTACGACCCACGACGAATACCGTCGCGCCGGACATAATAACACCGGCCGGGCCGAACACAGTAGACAGCGCTCTCTCAAGCTGCGTCGCGATATTGCTCAATATAGGGGCGCCGCACACCCTCTATGCTTCACTGACGAGTAATGGATCATCGATCCTCAAGGGTTTAAACCCGTAAACATTGAATCTTCGATGGCACAACAGACCCAGCGGTTTGGATTGAAGACTATCTTCTCCACATTCACATGGCCCGCGGCGACGATCTACATGCCATCAAGTATCTCCCACTCAAGCTTAAAGGACCAGCTCGGCATTGGCTAAACAGCTTGCCCGCAGAGTCAATTGGGTGTTGGGAAGACCTGGAGGCCGCATTCCTTGATAACTTCCAAGGCACATATGTGCGACCACCAAGACGCCGATGACCTAAGCCACATTATTCAGCAGCCAGATGAATCGGCAGACAATTCTGGACACGGTTCTTGACGAAGAAAAATCAAATCGTCGATTGTCCGGATCTGCAGGCCCTTGCAGCCTTCAAACATAACATCCGGGACGAATGGCTAGCCCGGCACACCGGGCAGGAAAAGCCGAAATCCATGGCAGCCCTCACATCGTTAATGACCCGCTTTTGTGCGGGAGAGGACAACTGCTAGCCCGCAGGCAACAATCTCCGTAAAAATTCTGGCAGTCCGGATACTAAGGACAACAACGGCAGGTCACGTCGAAACTGTAACGCCCGGATAATTAGGCTACAGTAAAACTCTTCTAATGATGCCATGTCATCTGTGTTACTGTTGCTAATCAAGTGGTAGTTCAAAATCATTGCAAATTCAAATTCAAAATTTGGCAAACAACAAAAGTTTTCAAAAATTAAAACAAAAATGTTCGGGGGTTGCCAAATATTGCACTGGTAATTATGGTGAAGCAAACACCTTTTCATAAAATGACTAAATGCCCTAAAACTAAATAAAACAGAAAAGGGAAAATAAATAAAAGAAAGAAATTACAAAGAAACAAAAAGGAAGCCCCTGGACCAGCCGCCCAACCCCTCGGCCCAAGCAGCCCGGCTTGGCCCAACCCAGTGCCCAGCTCCGCTCAGCGTCCTCTTCCCTGTTCCCCGACCGGGTCGGAACAGGCGCGTCCGCCGCACCCGCTTCGCCCGGCGTCGTGGTGGATAAGGCGCCGACGCCCGCGCCCCTCGGTCTCTCCTCCCTCGCCCCCACTCCCCTCGGTTCCTGCGCGCCCTCCCTCTCAGATCCGCCGCGCTCCCCCTCGTTCCCCACGGCAACCGCGCGCCACCATGGCCTCGCCGCCGTAAAGCTCGCGGCCGCTGCGACCTCCAAGCCACTCCGACGTGTCCGCTCGCTCCGCCTCCATCGACTACGGCTCCCGTCAGACGCAGGACGCGCGGGGCCGCAACGCCCCCATCGCCGCCGTCTTCCTCCTCTGCCCCGACTAGCTTCGCCGCCGATCTTCTTCAACTCCGGCGACACCCCCTGCTGCTACTAAACTGCCACCGGCCTTCGTGCGTGCCGCTAGGTGAGCTGCCTCCCTCCTCCGCCCTCTAGCTCCCCTAGCGCGCTGTAGCCAGCCACCGCCATTGCCGAGGCTCTGGTCGCCGCGGCGTACCTCGCCGCCGTGGCCACGACCGCCGTCACGCACGCCCGGAATCACCGTTGTGCTCCTGGGGTCCCTAGGAGCCCAACGCGCCTACGAATGCTCCCTCCCGTGCCTCCTAAGCGCCATCCCGATGGCGCCCGAACGCTGTCGCCGCTGCGCTTCGTCGCGGCGCCCTCCGGTGACCAAATGGTCACGGGCCGCGCCGTGCGTTCGCCGCCTCGCGTATAACTCGCTGGCCTCCCTTCTTACGCAAACATGAGGCCTCGCCGTTTCCTCCGCCCGACTCCGGCCGTCCGCCCGATAGAGCTCGCCCGCGCTCGATTCGTCACCTCGCCGCCACCATCACCACCGTTGGGCGCAGGCGCAGCCGTAGCTCTCGAACGCACCAGTCCCGCCGATTTGGTGCCTCAGAGGCGATTTCGGCCGCCTCGAGCCGCGCCGCTTGCGTTTTGCCTCGCCGGCGTAGTTCGGCGCCGTCCGCCCGGCGTGGCTAGGCGGGCCCCATCCTGAGTCACTTGCCAATGAGCCATGGGGGCCCGTTGACTGGGTTGACCCGGTCAGCGTCTTGACCGGGCAGCCCAGTGCAGCACCGACATGCGGGCCCCATGCCATAAAAAATAAAACAAATAGATAAACTACTAATTAATTAAATAAATTAATTAAAACCTAATGTCTCACCGACTCTTTGGGCCCTACCGCTAATTAACCCATTTAATTAGTTTCAACTCTGTTAATGCCTCGACAATGACATGTGGGTCCCCTCGGACCCACTGTGCAGGTTTGACTGGTCAACCGACCAGTTGACCTGCTGACATCATGCTGATGTCATGCCTACGTAATCACACACTGTTTTGGATAATGTTGGGATTAAATAAATAATTAAAACCATAAAATAATTTAAATCTTTAGAAAATCATATCTTTTAATCCGTAACTCGGATGAAAATACTTTCTACATGAAAGTTGCTCAGAACGACGAGACGAACCCGGATACGCAGCCCGTTCATCCACCACACACCCCTAACATATCGAACACGCAACTTTTCCCCTCCGGTTCACCAGTCCGAAAACGCGGAACACCGGGAATACTTTCCCGGATGTTTCCCCCTTCGTCGGTATCACATACTACCGCAATTGGGCACACCTAGCATCGTTACTTGTCTTGTCATGCATCGATATGCATCTGTTTGCATTGTATTCATTGTTTCTTCCCCCTCTTCTCTCTGGTAGACTACGAGACCGACGTTGCTGCTGCCCGGCTCGACTACGGTGTTGACGACCCTCTCTCTTGCCAAAGCAACCAGGCAAGCCCCCTTGATCACCGAGATATCGCCTATTCTCCTCTATCTTGCTTGCATTAGAGTAGTGTAGCATATTCTTGCTTTTCGATAATCCTATTACGATGCATAGCGACATTGTTGCTACATCTGTTGATACCTTACGCAATCCTAAATGCTTAGTGTAGGATGCTAGTTTATCATCATTGGCCCTACATTCTTGTCGATGCCCTTGCTATACTATTGGGCCGTGATCACTCGGGAGGTGATCACGGGTATATACTATACATACATACATACTACAGATGGTGACTAAAGTCGGGTCCGCTCGAAGAGTACCCGTGAGTGATTCCGCAGTTGGGGGCTGAAAGGACCTTTGTCCCGTGACCCTCTGTGTGGATCTTTGTGGTGGAGCGGCAGGCAGGTTGAGACCACCTAGGCGAGAGGTGGGCTGGCCTCGATCGGCGTCCGCGGTTGCTTCATAATAACACGCTTAACGAGATCTTGGTATTTGATCCGAGTCGGCCATTTGGTCTATCGCACTAACCATCTACGTGGGAGTAGTTATGGGTATCCCGCGTCGTGGTATCGGCCGAAGCCTTCTTGGCGTCGGCGGCGGAGTGGCGCGTGCGGATTGGAACGTAAGCTGCGCTTGTATTAAGGGGCTAGTTACGCTTCGGCGCGTTAGAACGTCGTGGTGTGCTAAGGCGATGGGCCCGGACCCTGTGCGCTTAGGTTTAGACCGGCGTCTTGACCGCTCTGTTGTGCCTAGGTGGGGCTGCGGCGTGTTGATCTTCGAGGCGGGCATGACCGAGAAAGTGTGTCCGCCAAATGGGATCAAGCGTGTTGGGTTATGTGGTGCACCCTGCAGGAAGTTAATCTATTGAATAGCCGTGTCCCTCGGTAAAGGGCGACCGGAGTTGTACCTTGACCTTATGACAACTAGAACTGGATACTTAATAAAACACACCCTTCCAAGTGCGGATACAACCCGGTGATCGCTCTTTAGCAGGCGACGAGGAGAGGATCGCCGGGTAGGATTATGCTATGCGATGCTCTTGGAGATGCTACTTGGAGATGCTACTTGGAGGACTTCAATCTACTCTCTTCTACATCTTTGCAAGGCGGAGGCTGCGAGCGTAGTCTTGACGTGATTAGCTATCCCCCTCTTATTACGGCATTCTGCGATTCAGTCCACCGATATGGCCTCCTTACACATATACACATGCATATGTAGTGTAGCTCATTGCTTGCAGTACTTTGGATGAGTACTCACGGTTGCTTTCTCCCCTTTTCCCCTTTTCCTTTCTTTACGGTTGTCGCAACCAGATGTTGGAGCCCAGAGGCAGACGCCACCGTCGATGATGACTACTACTGGAGGTGCCTACTACTACGTGCGGCTGCTTGGCGGCGACCGGGAGTAGTTTAGGAGGATCCTGGCGGGAGGCTGCGCCTCTTCGATCTGTATCGGTTTGTGCTAGCCATCTTATGGCAACTTGTTTAACTTATGTCGTACTCAGATATTGTTGCTTCCGTGACTTCGTCTATGATCGAGCACTTGTATTCGAGCCCTCGAGGCCCCGGCTTGTATTATGATGCTTGTATGACTTATTTATGTTTTTAGAGTTGTGTTGTGATATCTTCCGTGAGTCCACGATCTTGATCGTACGTTTGCGTGCATGATTAGTGTCTGATCGAATCGAGGCGTCTGAAGTTGGTATCGAGCCGATTGCTGTAGGAATCCCCTTCCAACTCCTTGGCGAAGTCGAGTCTAGACATTGCAAAACTTTTACTAACTTGGCTGTGTGCCTTACGGGCCCACGTCGCCATTGGGTGGTACTAGGATCTTTTACTCCTCGACCTATACTCCGGGACTCAGAACTCTCTTCTACTCGGGTTAAGCGAATTTACTAACTCTAACATTAGGATCCCGTTACCACGTTCACCCCAAAGTTGGATAAGCCATAGTTATTCTCGTAGGATAGTATTTTGAATAGTACCCACATTGTCATTTGACTCCATTGAAACATCTTTGTTTTCGATGGAACCCACGAGGCGGTCGTAAATGCGCCACGGCGGCGACCATTGGTGCCTCGGGATCACCTTTGTGCTAGCTGAGATGATGAGCTATCGGGTTATCGCTGGCACCTCGAGTACACCGTCTATGAGGAGTACCGGGACTTTAACCAGAGCGATACCGTGCCATCGTCCACCTCTACTCTCGGGTATAACTCCACTACCGTGCTGCACACCGCTCATGGTGTTGGGTGACCATCGAGATGGCGAGTTCACGATCTGCCTATGCTGCTCTAACACGTCTTCGTGGAAGTATCGGCGTTGGACACTTCCCTTTCGGGCACATTGCTATCGCATCGATGTTGGTGCGGAGGGATACTACTGCTGCTTACTCCACCGTCACTCGAGAGCCCTTCCACCATCGAGACCGGTTACGCATCGCGATGGGTTGGACCGAAACTAACCGAGCTCTTCGCCACGAGTTGTACACCACTCGTCGGCACCTTCTGAGGCTCGCGGTTGCACCCTTTGTTCTATCTAGACAGCTACCGCGTTCTGCGATCTACCCAGCCAGAGACCGTGATGCCCGGCGGTGTCGGATGGCGAAGGTGGGGGCTACTCTCCGCGCTTGGTCCTCTTCGCCACTGGCGTCGGGTTCCACACGAGTATCCGCGGCCCCGGGCGGCGTGAACTATCCGTTGCCTCACTACGGTTGTCGGGCTCGACTACCTCCTGATACCTCCACGGGTGATGTAGTCTTGCTTATTAGTATTAGATGCATTAGCGAGCTGCGTGCCGCCTTTGATGACTTAGTCTATGTCTTGAACTCGTGTCTTGAACTCGATGTCCGACCCCTTTTGTAAGTTGTGCCGACTACTATGTGGTATCTGTCGTGCCCCTTTCATTATGCATGTTTCATCATGAATGATTATTGTCTATGCAAATTTCTCAATGCTGAACTACCTGTTATATATTAGCGGGATGGTTAGACCAGCTGGTGCGTGGTCGTGACGACAACTTCCCACCCCACACGAGTACATGGCTGGTATGATCCAACAGCTTGAGATGAATCGCCAGTTCATGGAGAATGTGATGGCTCAGTTCCTCGCCCCAATATGAGCGAGCAGCCAGCCCAAGTGACTCTGCGAGGATTTCATGCGCCTCAACCCAACGTGTACCGCAGCTCAACTCAGCCGCTGAATCTTGATGGTAGCTCCGTGACATCACCTATGAGATGGAGTCTGCTGAAGTAGCCCGTGCCGCTATGTCACCTTTGCTTCCTTCTTTACGAAGGGACCCGCAGCTCAATGGTGGGACAGCCACAGGCGTACTCGCCCGTTGGGACAATCATCACTGGCGGACTTTCAAGCTGCCTTCGTGCCGCTTCATTCCTCAAGGGATCATGGGCGGGAAGAAGCGTGAGTTCCGCAACCTCACCCGAGCAACAAAACCGTGGAAGCTTATCGGCGGGAGTTTACGGACTTGTCCCGCTCTTTGAAGAAGACATTGCAAGCGATGCACGTGAGCGGGAGAAGTTCGTGGCGGCCTTCAAGGCGACATCAAGCTCGCCCTTCTAGTGCATGACTTTGCCGATTTCGCCACCTTGGTGAACAAGGCCATCAATGTCGAGACTGGTTTGCGGGAACACGAGCTCTCGAGGCGCAACCGTGACACGGGCTCATCTTGGGCCCGCCCTCAGGAGCGTAAGATTTGGATCCCGAACAGCATGTACCGTCCAAATGCACCGCCCTAAGGCGGACCTATCTGCACCTCGTCGCCTCCTCCACCATCTAGGCAGCCAAGGCTTCGGCTCCACCACCCGAGCTCTGTTCCCACTCCCAATAATGGTCTGTGCTACAAGTGTGGTCAACCAGGGCACCGTGCTAGGGAATGCAACCAGAATCAGAATCAACTAGCCCTTCCAGCAACTGGCCGTGGAAACATCCAGCCCCGTAACAACAATGCCAAGTCATATGGTCGTGTTCATGCCAACCATGTTGATCTGAACGAAGCTCAAGACCAGCCTGCTACTGTGATGGGTACACTCCTCGTAAATTCAGTACCGGCTTCCGTTTTATTTGATACAGGAGCATCGCATTCATTCATATCGGCAGAATTTGCATTCATGCATGGCATTAAATACGAGGAGATGAACACTCCACTAGTGGTACACACCCCTGCGGGCCAATGTCAAACCTCTATGGTTAGTCATGACGTCCCCGTTGAGATCGAAGGACTAGAATTCCTTGCCTCTCCCATCGTCTTCAAGTCTCAGAGCATTGATCTCATTCAGGAATGAATTGGTTAAAGGCGATATCTTGCTTCTATCGTTTGCGCCACCAAGACCGTCCATCTGCTACACCTTCGATGAAATAATTAGCTACAATGCTCGTCGGTTCAGAATGCGAGGCAAGGCTCTATGCATTGAATGCATTGAGCGCCGCACCACTCGAGGGCATTGAAAACATTCCGTGGTTCGTGACTTCCTCGAAGTCTTTCTGAAGAACTTCGAGTTCCCCACTAGAGCTGTCGAATTAAGTCATCGACTTGAAACCGGCACCACTCCTATAGCCAGCGACCCTACAAGATGCCGCGCGCATGAACTCCTCGAGCTTAAGGAGGAAATCGATAAATCTCTTCAAAGTGGTTTCATTAGCCCAAGTTGCTCTCCTTGGGGAGCACCTTCTCTCTTTGTCAAGAAGAAGGATGGGACAAACCGATTGGTTCAAGACTACCGTCCTATTAACCAAGCTACCATTCGAATAAGTATCCTCTTCCTCGGATCAATGATCTATATGATCAACTGGCTGGTTCGTCGGTATTCTCTAAACTTCGACTTGAGGTTGGGTTACCACCAGATCCGTGTTAAGTGAAGAAGATATCCCGAAGACCGCATTTGTGACTCGCTATGGTTCATACGAGTACACCGTCATGTCTTTTGGATTAACCAATGCTCCAGCCACCTTCTCTCGTCTAATGAACTATATCTTTATGGAATACCTCGACAAATTTGTCGTGGTTTATCTGGATGATATCCTTGTATATTCCAAGAATGAAGAAGAACATGCTGAACATCTTCGTCTTGTTCTGGAAAAGCTTAGAGAGCATCAACTCTATGCCAAGTTCTCCAAGTGTGAATTCTGGCTTCCCGAAGTAACCTATCTTGGACATGTCATATCTAAGGATGGTATTGCCGTTAACCCTGAACGAGTTCAGGCTATTCTCGATTGGACTCCTCCGAAGAATGTCAAGCAAGTCAGAAGTTTTCTCGGTCTCGCTTGACTATTGCCGTCGATTAAGTGAGAACTTCTCCAAGATTGCCGGCCCCTAACTAACTTTGTTGCATAAGGGCGTCAAGTTCCAATGGATGATAAATGTCGGGAAAGTTTCCGGGCACTCAAAGACAAGTTGACTTCGCCCATACTAGCTCCTCGATACTAAGAAGGACTTCATCATTTATCGCGGCGCTTCCGTCAAGGATTAGGCTGTGTCCTAATGCAAGACCGCAAAGTTATTGCTTATGCCTCTCGACAATTGCGCCCTCACGAAGAGACTACCCAGTTCACGACCTCGAGCTTCTTCTTGTCATTCATGCCTTTGAAGCGATGGCGACATTACCTTCTCGTGTCGTTGCTGAGATCTTCACCGACCACCAAAGTCTGAAGTATCTGTTTACTCAGCCGGACCGGAACCTTCGTCAGCAGAGATGGATGGAGATTGTCGCAGACTTTGACATGGGTATTTCCTATACACCAGGCAAGGCTATTGTAATGGCTGATGCCTTGAGCCGCAAGTCTTACTGCAACCACCTCCAGATTCACAAGGTTCAGCCCTCACTTGTTGAAGAATTTGAAAGTGAACCTCCATATTGTTCCTCACGGTCGCTCGCTCCCCTCCTAAGGAGTTTCGCAAGATGAACCTCCATGTTGTTCCCAAGGGTTCTCTCAATACCACAGTTGCGAAACCAGATCTTGTGGACACCATCAAATGGATGCGAAGTGTGACGATGAAGTCCACAAGATTAAGCGACCTCAAAGAAGGAAAGCCCTCATTCTTCACTTTATTCTTGATGATGGCACCTTATTCTTCAAAGGTCGCCTAGTAGTTCCGAGTAAGAGGAAAACCTGGATATGCCCCGAAGGTTATGAAAGAAGCTCATGATCGCCTCTATGTATCCATCCCGGTAGTACAAAGATGTACCAAGACATTAAATCGAGATTACGTGGTCTAACATGAAGCAAGACATTGCTCGCTATGTTCTTTGAGTGTGGCGTTTACCGTCGTATCAAAGCGAGAACATCAAAGGCCTCTTTGGAACTTTGCAACCTATCTCTATTCTGAATGGAAATGGGACCATGTTGAAATGGACTTAAATCCTTTGGATTTCCCAAATCGCAAAAAGGTAATGATGCTATTCTTGTCGTCATTGACCGACTTTCTAAAGTTGCGCATTTTCTGGCTCTCAAGGAAACGATCACTACTAGTCAGCTGGCAAACCTCTACATGTCCAGAATTGTCTCGCTTCACGGTATTCCATTGGTAATCAGTTCAGACCGTGGCAGCTTATTCACTTCAAGATTACGGTCAAGTTTCCAAGAAGCTATGGGCACTCATCGTCTTTCAAGACTTTGCTTTCCATCCTCGATCGCAAGGGCAGGTTGAGCGTGTCAACCAAGTTCTCAAGACATGCTTGAGCTTGTGTTATTTCCTTCGCAAGAAATGGGAGGAATCTCTCCCGTATGCTGAGTTCTCTTATAATAATAGCTATCAAGCTAGTCCGAAGATGGCCCCCTTGAAGTGTTATATGGGCGAAAGTGCGAACCCTCTGAACTGGTCGAATCGGGAACGTCCACTCTTGGTCGGATATTATCCAACATGCGAAGAACAAGTCCGCATTATTCGCGAGAATCTCAAAACTGCTCGATCCGCCAAAAGAGTAATTATGACCGTAAACATAAGGACATGGTCTATCAACTTTGGCGAAAAGGCTTATCTTGAGTCACACCAATGAAGGGTGCTCACCGCCGGGGATCAAGGGCAAGCTAGCTCCTCGCTATATTGGCCCATTCACTATTCTCGAAAGGCGTGGAAAAGTGGCATATCAATCTGGAGCTTCCGCGAACCTTTCTCGGGTTCACGATGTGTTCCACGTATCACAGCTCCGCCATTGCTTCAAGGACCCAATCCGAGTGGATCATGAAGTGCTCGAATTGCAGCAGGATCTCTCCTATAAAGAGCATCCGTCCGCATTCTCGACCAAGCTGAACGCCGCACATGCCGAAGGCGATCAAGTTCCTCAAAGTCCATGGTCGCACCATTACGAAGATGAAGCCACTTGGGAGCGTGAGGATCGCTGCGTGATGAATACCCCAAGACTGTTTCCTTCTACCTCCTAAATCTCGGGCGAGATTTCTTGTAGTGGAGGAGATTTGTAACGCCTGGGATAATTAGGCTACAAAAACTCTTCTAATGATGCCATGTCATACGTATTCTTTGTTGCTAATCAAGTGGTAGTTCAAAATCATTGCAAATTCAAATTCAAAATTTGGCAAACAACAAAAGTTTTCAAAAATTAAAACAAAAATGTTCGGGGGTTGCCAAATATTGCACTGGTAATTATGGTGAAGCAAACACCTTTTTGTAAAATGACTAAATGCCCTAAAACTAAATAAAACAGAAAAGGGAAAATAAATAAAAGAAAGAAATTACAAAAGAAACAAAAAAAGGGGGGAAGCCCCCTGGACCAGGCCGCCCAACCCCTCTGGCCCGCAGCCAGCTTGGCCGGCCCAGCCGGCCCAGCTCCCTTTGCGTCCTCTTCCCTGTTCCCCAGACTGGGTGGAACAGGCGCTGCCCCGCACCCGCTTCGCCGCGTCGTGGTGGATAAGGCGCCCGCGCCGCCCCTCGGTCTCTCCTCCCTCGCCCCCCTCCCCTCGGTTCTGCGCGCCCTCCTCTCGAGATCCGCCGCGCTCCCCCTCGTTCCCCACGGCAACCGCGCGCCACCATGGCCTCGCCGCCCGTAAGCTCATGGCACGACCTCCAAGCCACTCCGGCGTGTCCGCTTCGCTCCGCCTCCATCGACTACGGCTCCCGTCAGACGCAGGAGGCGCGGGCGCCGCAACGCCCGTCGCCGCCGTCTTCCTCCTCTGCCCGACTAACCGCGCCGATCTTCTTCAACTCCGCGACACCCCGCTGCTACTAAACGCCACGGCTTCGTGCATGCCGCTAGGTGAGCTGCCTCCTCCTCGCCCTCTAGCTCCCCTAGCGCGCTGTAGCCGCCGCCGCCATTGCCGAGGCTCTGTCGCCAGCGGCGTACCTGCGCCGCCGTGGCCCACGCCGCCGTCCGACGCCGGAATCACCGTTGTGCTCCGGGGTCCCTAAGAGCCCAACGCGCTTACAATGCTCCCTCCGTGCCTCTAGCGCCATCCCGATGGCGCCCGAGCAACGTCGCCGCTGCGCTGCGTCGCCGGCGCCCTTCGGTGACCAAATGGTCACGAGCCAACGCCCGTGCGTTCGCCGCCTCGCGTATAACTTCGCTGGCCTCACCTTCTTCGCAAACAGAGGCCTCGCCGTTTCCTCCGCGCCCGACTCCGCCGTCCGCCCGATGAGCTTCGCCGCGCTCGATTCGATCACCCTGCCGCCACCATCACCACCGTTGGGCGCTTGGCGCAGCCGTAGCTCTCGAACGCACCGGTCCCGCTCGATTTGGTGCCACAGAGGCGATTCCGGCCGCCTCGAGCTGCGCCGCGCGTTTTGCCTCGCCAGCGTAGTTCGCGCCGTCATTCACGACGTGGCTAGGCGGGCCCCATCCTCGGTCCTCGCCGGCGAACCATGGGGGCCCCGTTGACTGGGTTGACCCAGTCAACGTGCTGTCTGGGCAGCCCAGTGGCACTGACATGCGGGCCCCATGCCATAAAAGAATAAAAACAAATAGATAAACTGCTAATTAATTAAATAAATTAATTAAAACCTAATGTCTCACCGACCTTGGGCCCTACGCTAATTAACCCATTTAATTAGTTTCAATACTCCGTTAATGCCCTCGACAATGACATGTGGGTCCCATCGGACCCACACTGCAGTTTGACTGGTCAACCGACCACCGACTGCCGACATCACGCCGATGTCATGCCTACGTCATCACACTTTCGTTTTTGGATAATGTTGGGATTAAATAAATAATTAAAACCATAAAATAATTTAAATCTTTAGAAAATCATATCTTTTAATCCGTAACTTTCGGATGAAAATACTTTCTACATGAAAGTTGCTCGAGCACGACGAGACGAACCGGATCGCAGCCCGTTCATCCACCACACACCCCTAACATATCGAACACGCAACTTTCCCCTCCACTTCACCGGTCAAAACGGAACACCGGAATACTTTCCGGATGTTTCCCCCTTCGTCGGTATCACATACTACCGCAATTGGGCACACCTAGCATCGTTACTTGTCTTGTCATGCATCGATATGCATCTGTTTGCATTGTATTCATTGTTTCTTCCCCCTCTTCTCTCGGTAGACTACGAGACCGGCGTTCTTCTTGCCCAGTTCGACTACGGTGTTGACGACCCCTCTCTCTTGCCAGAGCAACCAGGCAAGCCCCCCCCTTGATCACCAGATATCGCCTATTCTCCTCTATACTGCTTGCATTAGAGTAGTGTAGCATGTTACTGCTTTTCGATAATCCTATTACGATGCATAGCGACATTGTTGCTACATCTGTTGATACCTTACCTGCAATCCTAAATGCTTAGTATAGGATGCTAGTTTATCATCATTGGCCCTACATTCTTGTCAGTCTGCCTTGCTATACTATTGGGCCGTGATCACTCGGGAGGTGATCACGGGTATATACTATACATACATACATACTACGAGATGGTGACTAAAGTCGGGTCCGCTCGAAGAGTACCCGAGTGATTCACGCAGTTAGGGTGAAAGGACCTTTGTCCCGTGGCCCTCTGTGTGGATCTTTGTGGTGGAAGCGACAGGCAGGTTGAGACCACCTAGGCGAGAGGTGGGCCTGGCCTCGATCGGCGTCATGATTTGCTTCATAATAACACGCTTAACGAGATCTTGGTATTTGATCCGAGTCGGCCATTTGGTCTATCGCACTAACCATCTACGGGAGTAGTTATGGGTATCCCGCGTCGTGGTATCGGCGAAGCCTTCTTGGCGTCGGCGATCGAGTGGCGCGTGCGGATTGGAACGTAAGCTGCGCTTGTATTAAGGGGCTAGTTACGCTTCGGCGCGTTCGCAACGTCTTGGTGTGCTAAGGGCGATGGGCCCGACCCTGTGGCGCTTAGGTTTAGACCGGCGTCTTGACCGCTCTGTTGTGCCTAGGTGGGGCTGCGGCGTGTTGATCTTCGAGGCGGGCATGACCCAGAAAGTGTGTCCGGCCAAATGGGATCAAGCGTGTTGGGTTATGTGGTGCACCCTGCGGTGAGTTAATCTATTGAATAGCCGTGTCCCTCGGTAAAAGGACGACCGGAGTTGTACCTTGACCTTATGACAACTAGAATGGATACTTAATAAAACACACCCTTCCAAGTGCGGATACAACCCGGTGATCGCTCTTTAACAGGCTGACGAGGAGAGGATCGCCGGGTAGGATTATGCTATGCGATGCTCTTGGAGATGCTACTTGGAGATGCTACTTGGAGGACTTCAATCTACTCTCTTCTACATGCTTGCAAGGCGGAGGCTGCGAGCGTAGTCTTCGACGGGATTAGCTATCCCCCTCTTATTACGGCATTCTGCAGCTCACCCCTTGATATGGCCTCCTTACACATATACACATGCATATGTAGTGTAGCTCATTGCTTGCGAGTACTTTGGATGAGTACTCACGGTTGCTTTCTCCCCCTTTTCCCCTTTTCCTTTCTTTACGGTTGTCGCAACCAGATGTTGGAGCCAGGAGCGACGCCACCGTCGGCGGCGACTACTACTACACTGGAGGTGCCTACTACTACGTGCGAGGCTGCTGATTTACGACCGTGAGTAGTTTAGGAGGATCGAGGCGGGAGGCATGCGCCTCTTCGATCTGTATCCCGTTTGTGCTAGCCATCTTATGGCAACTTGTTTAACTTATGTCGTACTCGAGATATTGTTGCTTCCACGACTCGCCTATGATCGAGCACTTGTATTCGAGCCCTCGAGGCCCCTGGCTTGTATTATGATGCTTGTATGACTTATTTATGTTTTTAGAGTTGTGTTGTGATATCTTCCGTGAGTCCACGATCTTGATCGTACGTTTGCGTGCATGATTAGTGTCTGATCGAATCGGGGCGCCGTCCTGAAACAAGACAAGCGCCGCGTTAACGGCGACGATAAGGAGGATCTGGCGGTCAATGCGGATTCCGAGGCTCTAAACCGGTCAGCGGAAGAAGCCATTTAAAGAACCACTCGGGTCCGTCAATTTGGACCGAATACTCGACCGCTTATGCGGATACATGGCACCTCTGAAAAGCCAGCTAACCACACCAATAGAGATTGTTGGGTGTTCAAGCGGTGGCAAGTTAATTGCGAAAACAATGACAAGGGGCTAAATAGCGGCGGCGAGGAAGAGACCCGACGCCCGAACAATAGGCAACGAAGGGTTTTCCCCCACAAGTGCGGACGGTGAATATGATATCTGCGACCCATATACCCAAGAGGAGAGGAAGCGCGACTACGGGGCGTCTATGCGATGGAGCGATCGCCCCAAGTTCAACCCATGGTCCTCCTGCCCGATCACTTTCGATCGAAGAGACCATCGACCAGCATACGCCATGGCGGATTCGCCGCATTGGGTTTAGACCCAATCGTCGATGGGTTCCACCTAACGAGAGTCCCGATGGATGGCGGTAGCAACTGAACACTTTTATCAGGATACAAGGTCGCAAAATGGGCATAGACCCATCAAGGATTAAACCTACAAAGACAACCTTTAAAGGTGTCATCCAGTGGAGGCCAATCTGTGCAGGCTCGGTCCACACCGAAGTGGTCTTGGATCCCGGATAATTTCCTAAGCAAAGAGTTAATCTTGACATAGTCCCGTTCGCGGCGGCTATCATGCTCTGCTTTCGGACGAACCGCGTTTGCAAAATTCAGCGCGTGCCACATTATGCATACCTAAAGCTCAAGATGCGGGCCCTCGTGGAGTCATCACGGTCAATGGAAATACGAACGCTCCCTCGAGCGGAGGAACATCTGGCGGCTCTCATGGCGAAATCTGAGCAGCCTTCTCGGGCAATTCTCAAGTCCGGCGGTTAAAAGCCGGATACAAAAGCGCGCCGAACAATACCAACCAAGACCACCGGCGCGATCGAGCATCGCGTAGTAATGCGGCACCAACCTCGCCAGCGCATGATCGCAAGAATAACACTCCGCGTACATCATTACGCTTTGGAGATACCATGGGCGCGAGGAAAGGGGCACGATCACAATGGACCTAGAGTGCGGCTCGACCACACCAGGGCTCACACAGTGCCCCCCTTCTTTTTATTTTATCTTTTCTTCTTTTATGTACACAGGACTCATTAACGGAAGCCCCGTCCGTGGCTTAACTTGCCGAACTCATGATGCAACGATCGGGGACTAAAGAAGGCGCGGCGAACACCGGTGGTCTCAATCACAAGCATTAAATTCAATTATATACACCAAGTCTGCAGCTCATCCTCGAGGGGACATGTTTATTTAGTCCAAATCCCTTGCTTACAAGACTATTTGTATCATCCGCTCCACTAGCGGACTTTCTTTCATAAATAATGCAGCACCTTTTATTGCAATTGCATTATCTTTTATATATATGTTCATTACATGACATCTTGCACCCGTATATTTTGGTGCGGCGAATCGCCAAGGGCTTCGTTCCCCAAATTATGGTGTGATAAAGTCCATACACTTTCACAAGTGCGGCACCCGAACTTATAGCATTATATGAATCGGCTCGAATCATGTCTTGGGTCAATAGTTGGGTTTGCCCGCTCCCACGTTTTGGTGCCTTACGTTCCGTTCGTCGGCTAAGGTGGCCTGGAGAACCACTGCGATTGCGCCCGGTTGAGCCGGGTTAACGCCTCGATGGAGAAAGCTAAAACGACGGCATGATAAGGCGAGAGATGGTCGTTGTTCGAGAGGTCCTTCGGGTCCTTAAAGACTCACGCCGCTTGAGCGAAGTTCGGATAATGTCCGATGAAGGCGTGGATAGCGCCCAATTCGGTCTTCGAATACCGGGGCTTCGCCAAATTTAAAATTATAGAATTCTATGGCTAAGTGAGAGTGTTCAAGCATTATAAGTCCGGTAGCCTTGTTTGTCGTGTTGGCGCCTCCTAGATGGACCCAAAATGGGAACAAGAGTGCTCAAGTTTATCACCGAACACCCCAAACTTGTGGCTTGGGGCTGAAGCCAACGACTTGCCATCTCTCGATTTCACAAACGGCCGCACGAAAGTAATATTTTAAATTAAACAAGCGTTGCTCATGGCGCATATAAGCGAAGTTTTCAGCGCCTGTGGATAAATACACAAATGAGTTCACTCAAAGATTACATTTCGGGAGCACTCATCCGCAATATCGCAGGCTCCTTCAGACAACTTTATAATACCGCTCGGCGTGCGATGCTCCTTGCCCGGGCGGTGGATCCATGAAGCTTCTCCGCATCCAGTTTGCCCCATTGCACCTTTATGCGGGCAAGGGCCCGACAGCGCCTTCAATGCAAAGGCGAGCGCTTGACTACATCCACCGGGGCATGCATCCACCAGCCGCAGCCGAGGCCAAAGTAGCTCCTGGCATGGCCTGTCGAGCCATAGCCGGACTATGAGGCCCTTCATGGCCTCCTCGGCTACCTTGTGGAGTTCGACCACCGCTTCACCGGTCGCTTAGGGCACGGATGTCCGCCTCGAGTCTTGAGACCGAAGACCTTCTCCGTCGAGCTCCCTCCTCGCCACGATAGAATGCAGCGGCATCGGGCGCTTCACGCTGGCAGATCTGCAAACGCCTCGAGAGCTCCGACGGGTAAGTGTCGTAGTTCACACTAACATGCCTGCTTTGCATGAAAAATGCCTTACCGCCGCTATCTTCTTTATGTCCTCAACTTCCGAAGGGCCTTACGGGCCTCGGCCTTGGCAGACTTGGCACTTTCGAGAGCCGAGGCAAGCTCGGACTCTCGAGTCTTGAGTCACGCTCCAAACTCTCATGCTTTTCCATGAGAGCCCGAGCTCTTGCCGAACTTCCGCCACCGGCGCCTCTTGCTTTTCTCGCTCAGCCCGTTCGGGTGGCGCATTGCGTTGACGCGGACACGGCATCCTTCGAGGCTTCCACCTCGTTAGTGGCCCCCGCAATACACATATTATCCTTGTTAATTTTATTTGCAACCAAAATCCTTTTACAGAAGGTACTTATTCAAAGAGGTGTTATTCACCTTCTTTTCCTCGAGCTGCTTCTTCGCATGGCGAGCTCTTGCTCGGACCGCTCGAGGTCCTTCTTCAACACATCGACCTCCGCCGTTAAAGCGGCGAGAGGACGATGGCGCAGCCTGCAAACCCATATTGACATATTTTAGGCAACCTCTGTATATCTTGTTAGATCCTCATCCGGCTTTTCTTTCCAACACGAACCGAGCATCGAGCTACCGTCTATGCGGTATTACATTACATAATTTTAACTTCTTACCTCAAAGCCTGTTAGAAGGCTGCTGCGAAGCTTCGTCGGCCCGCTCTTCATGAGTGAACCTTCTCAATCACCGCACTCATAATAGTGCGGTGTTCTTCCTCGATGGAAGCGCCTTTAAGCGCCTCAACAGGTTATCCGGCGCCTCGGTTGGGCCGGAGGCTGCGGCGTCACGATCCTGCCCTTCTTTGAAGGGCGCTTGCGGACTCTGGAACCACTGCGGGTTCCGATGTAGAGTCCGGCACAAAGTCCGAGAGGTCGCTTTGGCGGCGCCTGAGCCTCCTCTGATGGGTCCCTCTTGGGATCCCACCTCGGCGTCCTTGTCGTGGCGTGGGGTAGAGGCGGTCGGGGCGGAATTTATGTCCGACGAGGCCAATGACCCGCTCATCGAGTCGGGGAGATCATCCTTGGCCGGACTACGGACAGAATGCGGCGTTAGAAGGATACTACATGACATGAAAGGTACGGCATATAGATGATCCGAATACTTACGATCCTCGCCGGACGCTGGCCCTTGAGGCCACTCATCTCGCCAACGCTAATGTTGGCGAAACTGTCCGAGGGATAGTTCTCCCCTCTTGGACCCTTGGCCGCCCGATTGGGGAAGCCTTCCTCTTCTTCTCTCCTCCTCCGGAGAGAATACTCCTCCTCCCGTCTTGGGGAGGAGTCCTCGTCGTCGTCGACGCTTTGATTCTGAGAACTCTTTCGAGTCCCGTGGCCACCTTCTTGGCCTTCTTCTCCGGCACCACGTGCGGTGCGGAACCATGCTCTGATGGCGGGCGTTCACTGGTCTTCGCACGGAGCCGGGCTGATGAGCAGCTTGGCCTTCTCCATCCATTCTGTCAAAGGAAGAGGCGAGAATGAAACCTCACTAGAGTCAATCTAATTATCACAAGTGTCCCGTAATGGGGTTGAATCACTTACCTCGTCGGTTGGACATCATGCGAGCTGAATCCGCGATCTTCCGTCATGGATGCGGGGCTTCAGCGCCCTTGAACAGCACCATCCAGCGCCTTCAGTATGTTGTATCGAAGAGCCCGCTTAGCGTCTGGTGTTGTTCGGATTGAACTCCCACAAATTGAATGCCCGTTCTTGGCATGGGAGAATCCGGGAGGAGCATGACTTGGACCACGTCGACGAGCCGAGCCTATTGCTCACCATCTTCTTGATGCAGGGCTCGAGTCCGTCACCTCCACGGATTGCCCCACTGCAAGCCCTTCTCTTTCCGGAGGTGAGCTGCGTGGGGATTCCAGATCTAAACTTCGGGGCCGCCGCCCATGTGGGCTTCGCTGCTCGGCGATGTAGAACCACCCGATTGCCACCCCTGGACGGAGTCCACGAAGGTCCCTTCTAGCCAAGGGGCGTTGGGCAATTGCCCAACATGGCGCCTCCGCATTCGCTTATGTGCCCTTCACAAACTTGACTTGCGTTGAAGGTCTTGAGCCACAGGCCGAAGTGGGGCTGGATGAAGAGAAAGGCCTCGCACACGACGATAAACGCCGAGATGTTGAGGATGAAGTTCGGCGCCAGATCGTGGAAATCCAGGCCGTAGTAAAACATGAGCCCCCGGACAAATGGATGGGCGGAAAGCCCGATCCGCGGAGGAAGTGGGGAAGGAAGACGACCCTCTCATGAGGCCACAGGGGTAGGGATGAGCTGCCCTCGTCGGGCGGCCGGCGCATATCGCCGGAAAGGTATCCGGCATCGCGCAGCTGGTGATGTCCTCCTCCTTAGCGGTGGAGGCCAACCATTTACCTCCGCTCCGGACATATTCGGAGAAGGTCGGCGAGATCTGCGAGCTCGGCGTTGGAGCTTGAGTTCGCGAGGATGGATAAGCAAAGGAGGAAGAAGGCGTGGGAGAAGGTGAATCCTTATCCCTTATGTATAGGCGGACAAAACTATGCGTCCCCTACCAGCCTGGTAAAACTCGCTTATCTCCCAAGCGCCACCATCAATGGCACGGTTGGGTTACCCACGCACGTATTGATGAGAATCCCGGAATAAGGGGGACACGATCTCTGCTTCGACAAGACGTGCCAAGGAAACCGCTTTAAGCTAAGCGTCTTTGAGGTGGTATAGATTCAAACAAAGGCTTGGTTGCGGTGTGATGACACGCCGCATAATACGTCAGCAGATTGAGCTAAGTGTACATTTTATTCTCTCTACGGTGGAATGTGAAAATTATTTTTGCAGAGCCGGACACTATCCTGGTGTTCATTATCTTCTCTAGATTATTCAAGGGAGGAACCCGCCTTGCAATGCCGAACATTATGCACGCCGGACTTATCGTCATTGAAGACTGGTTCGAGGGACTCTTGAGGAGTCTGGACTAGGGGTGTCCGGATAGCGGACTATCATTATCCACCGGACTCCAAGACTACGAAGATAGAAGATTGAAGACTCCGGCTCGTGTCCGGATGGTACTTTAATTGGTGTGGAAGGCAAGCTTGGCAATACGGATATGTAGATCTCCTACCATTGTAACCGACTCTGCGTAACCCTAGCCTCCTCCGGTGTCTATATAAACCGTAGGGCTTTAGTCCGTAGGACAACATACATCTCAACAATCATACCATAGGCTAGCTTCTAGGGTTTAGCCTCCTTGATCTCGTGGTAGATCTACTCTTGTACTACCCATATCATCAATATTAATCAAGCGGGGCGTGGGTTTTACCTCCATCGAGAGGCCGAACACAGGTAAAAGCATTGTGTCCCTTGTCTCCTGTTACCATCCGCCTAGGCGCACAGTTCGGGACCCCCTACCGAGATCCGCGGTTTGACACCGACACCCCCCTTTCCTATTCGGAGTAGGAGAAGGAAGGAAGAGGGGAGGAGAGAAGGAAGGGGGCGGCCCCCTCCCAATTCGGATTGGGCTTGGGGGCGCCTCCCTGCTCCTTCTCCTCCCTTCCACTAAGGCCCAATAAGGCCCATATACTTACCGGGGTTCCGTAACCTCCGGAACTCCTAGATATTTCCAATCTCACCCGAACCTTTCCGGTGTCCAAATATATCCGTCCAATATATCAACCTTTATGTCTCGACCATTTCGAGACTCCTCGTCATGTCGTGATCACATCCGGGACTCGAACAACCTTTGGTACATCAAAATACATAAACTCATAATGAAACAGTCATCAAAACCTTAAGCGTGCGGACTCTACGGTTCGAGAACAATGTAGACATGACCGAGACACGTCTCCGGTCAATAACCAATAGCGGGACCTGGATTCCCATATTGGTTCCTACATATTCTACGAAGATCTTTATCGGTCAAACCGCACAACAACATACTTTGTTCCCTTTGTCATCGGTATGTTACTTGCCCGAGATTCGATCGTCGGTATCCAATACCTAGTTCAATCTCGTTACCGGCAAGTCTCTTTACTCGTTCCGTAATACATCATCTCGCAACTAACTCATTAGTTGAAATGCTTGCAAGGCTTAAGTGATGTGTATTACCGAGAGGGCCCAGAGATACCTCTCCGACATTGGAGTGACAAATCCTAATCTCGAAATCGCCAACTCAACAAGTACCTTCGAGACACCTGAGAGCACCTTTATAATCACCCGATTCACGTTGTGACGTTTGGTAGCACACAAAGTGTTCCTCCGGTAAACGGGAGTTGCATAATCTCATAGTCATAGGAACATGTATAAGTCATGAAGGAAGCAATAGCAACATACTAAACGATCGGGTGCTAAGCTAACGGAATGGGTCATGTCAATCAGATCATTCAACTAATGATGTGACCTTGTTAATCAAATAACAACTCCTTGTTCATGGTTAGGAAACATAACCATCTTTGATTAACAAGCTATTCAAGTAGAGGCATACTAGTGACACTCTATTTGTCTAAGGGCTAGTTTGGTTCATGCCCTGGGCACTATGCCTGGGACAAAGCAATGCCTGGAAATAGCCTGGGGAACTGGTGAAATCTGCCTGGCCAGGCACGCATGGTAGTATGCTGTTTGGTTTGTGAGCTTGCCTGGATAAATTATTATATAAGTAGATGTACTAGTCTCTGACACAAGTGTAGCTAATATGCTTATTTGGTCCAGGCACCATAGCCAGGCGTGGAGAAAGTTACGCCTGGGCCAGGCTGATCATCCTGCCTGGGCTAGATATTATATTTTATTGGTATTTTTTAATTAGGCCAGGCTAATCCTATTGCTAGGGGAGTTCAGGCCAGGCACTCACTTTTCCTCTCAGGCATCAACCAAACAGCCGTCAGGCAGATTCCAGGCACACGCCAGGCCAGGCTCCTCGAGCTGTGGAAGCGATCCAAACTGACCCTAAATATTCACACATGTATTATGTTTCCAGTTAATACAATTCTAGCATGAATAATAAACATTTATCATGATATGAGGAAATAAATAATAACTTTATTATTGCCTCTAGGGCATATTTCCTTCACCTTCAGGTTCGGCAATCACCCTCTTCCTTTTTGATGTCTGATGCACAAGAACAACATTTGAGTGGAAAAACATGGTATGATGACAGATGGAATATGTATTGATAATGGATGGGCATGGCATCTCGACATATATGATGAGTAAACTAAGCAGATGGCGGTGCAACAAAGTAGAAGAAATGCAAGACAACATATGCAAGATACCCGCAATCAATAAAACATTGCCAAATTAGAACGAGCACCTTGATGGGTGAACAGACAGACCATCCGCCTTTGACTCCTCGAGGTCGAATAGTCATTAGGATCATATTCGAACAAGAATCAGCAATGGGGAGCGTATGAGTTTCATTGCATCGAGAATGGCACTCGATGCCTTGGTGCCAATTTTGTAAGTCATTGCAGTGTTTAGCTTCAAGAGTGGACTGCTGCTAGTGCGACACAAAGCAGCTACACAGATCATAGTGTAGATATAACGGGAAAACCTTAAGCATCAGAGTAAAATCAGCAAAGTGGAACTTGCTGGAATATATGTGCTAGTATTGCCGGTACGGCTAGAAAGGCTTCGGATACCATCTCTCTTCAAGTGAAGGTGCGGTACTGTTAATGTCAATGTAACTCTCAAAAGCGACACAGCTCCCCGCATTTCCTTGCTATTCTTATAGGATTCAAGTGGGCAGGCCACTACAAATCATATTCCTATGTTTACAAGATCCTACGAATCAAAGAGGCTCAAAGTGTCCATCACAACCGACCGTATAGACCTCTACACTGCAAATGTCCCTGCTCATCTTCAGTACAAGGAACATGCTGTACTACTATCATACTCCCTCCGTTCCAAAATATAAGTCTTGGTAGAGATTTCCCCTATGGATCACATACAGATGTATCCAGATACATTTTAGAGTGTAGATTCACTCATTTTGCTCCATATGTAGTCCATGGTGGAATCTATACAAAGACTTGTATTTAGGAACGGAGAGAGTACATATTAAAGAAGAACGGAAGAGGAACATGGTAAAGAAGAGCAAGCAGATTTTGGATAATAAAATGTGGGTTGTGCGGCCCACACATGATGAACGAGGCGCATTAAGAATGCAACTCCCACTGTCTCTCGACCATTTCAGGCGGTTAGATGAAGATCCTCGTCTCCTAACCCTTCTTCTTCCTCGTCTCGATTCTTCCCATCTTGAACACCCTTGCAGACGCCGCCGCCCCCACCGCCAGTGTTCCTCCGCCACCCCACCCCCACCCCCCAACCCCCACCCGCGTCGAGTTTTCTTCGTTCGGCGAGGCCCCACAACCACCCGAGCCCCTTTGATCACACCGGCGAACTCCGGCGAGCTCTGAAAAATCGACTGACCCAATTTTGAAATTTAGTCTACTGTGATTTAACTAGTGTGGAATATAAAAGGGGAAAACCATAAGCATTGGGAGTATAGTGTTGAGCATGCCATGGCGGACCTGAAGGTGCAAACCGGACAAGGCAACTTCGCAACCAAGGCAAGAAATCAAAGTAAAGCATTGGCGATCTATTTTCTTGCTGCGATAAATAAGTTGAGCAGATACGAAAGAGTACCGCCTCTGGTGCGGCGCCGTGTACGCATCTGCTGAGAATTTGATGGTGCTACAGTAGCGATGGCTGTCGGTGACATGGAAGCAGATCTAGGAGGGTAGACGGTGGCGGTAGGGCGCGGTGGACGAGACAGTCATAGGAGCGACGCCGACAAGGTGGACGACAGCGGGGATGAAGCGAGAGGACGGGATGCAAGGATCCCGGTCCGAAGGCGTGGATGAGAGAGGCCGATCTCTTGTAATGGACGACGGCGTTGGGGTATCAGCTCCGGCATGGTGGAGGAGGACAGCGGTGGATGGGGTGGCGGACTACAGCGGACGGAGGAGGGTGGGGTGGAGAGGGTGTTTTGGCGCCCATGGAGTACGAAAGGGGAAAAGGGAGGTAGAGAGGAAGGGGGGAACCATGTATTCAGGGCACGCTTGTCTCAAATGCAAGGAAATTTACTTAGCCCCTGTTTCAAATTTCTACTACATCACAACAACATTAGTCGGTTGGGGATAGGACGGTAATCTTGCATACACCGAATATTTGCCGACGAGAGTTTGTTTTTGGCGCCCACCGTGTATGAATATGAATCGGGGAGGGAGTCGATTTCGGCCGAGGACACATTGTGTTTTGGCACCCACCGTGTATGAATCCGGGTGAGAGGCGGTTACGTCACGTTTGGGTGAAATTACAAACATACCCCTATCGAAACCTATAGAAATCCAGCAGATAGGCTTTGCGTGGCAGGGATAGGCAGCAGTAATTTCCATCTCACAGATTTTGGTTTCGGGCGGTTACTGCGACTTTCCCCGCTTCGTTCAAATTTTGCAGAGTGCACGTTTACCGTGCCAACTCAATTCGAATCCGTTTGTATTCTATTTCTTTTCAGGCGGGATCCATTTTCAATTGGAATTACATTCTATATACATCATTTTTTATATATACTTTCAAAAGCACAACAAAGAATTCTGCTCCTTTATATGTATAATATGATTTACAAATACAACGTTCTCGAAATCTTAAGGTTGAATTCGAAAAAATTTAACCAAATTATGTTCTACTAAAATGTATGGATCAGTAATATCTACATATTAAATAACATAGATGTGCGTGAATTCATATGAGTATGCATGTTTGATAGATCAATTTTGGTTCGAGTATGGATTACATGTATCATCATCTCGAATTCAAATATTTGAATCCCTTTTTCATTCACTCCTTTCACGCCCATCTCTCTCGCATGCATGCTCCTTCAGGTAGCTATCACTCTCTTTTCTCCAGCTCACCCGCACGCTCACTTCATGTTTCTCCTATCCTCGCAAACATGATCTCTCGACGTCTCCCTTGAGAAGTGTCACACTCTCCCTATCATTATACATTACACGGTTTTCATTATCTCTCACGGCTCTACTGTTCTCTGGTATCACTCGGTACCTAAGCTTTCTTTTTCACCGCCACACACAGTCTCCACTCGTCTTTCACTTTGTCTTTCTCTCTATGGGATTCTCTCACACACCTCATATGTCTATACATATGACTCATACCACTAAAATTACTCTCTCTCTCTCTCTCTCTCTCTCCTGTAGACACAACATTTGTTGCGGTCTCCTTTTTGTCTCCATCCCAGACTGACATTATTCATTTGTTTACCGATCAGACAACCCCGACTACCGTCTCCTCTCTCTCTCTCTCTCACAGACACACACACAACTCCTGCTTCCACTCCCCTTCCCGACTACCGTCATTCTCACACACACACAAAACTCTCGCTTTCGCACCCCGACTCGTATTTCTCTCATAAACATTTATCGTCTACCTAGCCTCTAGATAGGTTTATACACCCGCACACTCATGCTTCCACCATCGCATACATGTCTCTCTCCTGATCCTTGTATCTATGTAGATTTTTCTTCCCTTCTTGAGACACGCCCTCTCGATCGTGCACACACGCACTATCGCCTCATTTTAAGCTGATACCTATCGCACACAGACTCCTTGTGTCTTTGTCACACATGCACTCCGTCCTCCTCCACTCTCCCTCTCTCTCTCACACACACATGGGCTTTTTGCAACAACTAGCAAGATGCCCACGCGTTGCACGGAACATCAAGATGCATTTGTATGAGTATTTTATCTTGTGTGGGAAAAGGATGAACGAGGGAAGGCCTTATTTGCAAATGTGGAGAGGGGTGTGGGTATCTTTTTGCAAAATTGCCATTGTTTCCTTCCTATCCGCCATATATAGATCGGACGGCCTATATTGCAGGATGGCAGGCACACGCTCATCACCGACAATGCTTTTTATAAGAGTAGGGATAAAAAATAGAGTTGGTGATGATGGTGGGCCTGCCATCCTGCAATGTAGGTCGTCCGATTTATATCTGATGGATAGGAAGGAAAATATGGCAATTTACCCGCACTCTTCACCACATTTGCAGATAAGGCCTTCCCTCGTTCATCCTTTTCTCCCACAAGATCTTGATGTTCCGTGCAACGCACGGGCATCTTGCTAGTAAGAGTAAAAATTAGGCATATACCACTTCTCGAATCTTGAAACCAACAACATTTCTCCCTTATCTCATAAAAACCGCCAAAGGAATATATTTCGAGTGAAACATAACATATTTTTAGTGATATACGTATTTCAAAACTAGACTTTTTTTTCTATCAAATCGGTGAATATGTATTAATCTACTTTGATCGTGTGGCAACGCATTGGCACATTGCTAGTAGTTATTATAATTTTTTGGACACCAGACAAACGGTGGAGTACATATACAAAGAGAAGAGGCGCACCCACGCAGTCGGCCTCTCGCTGTCTCGCACACATGAGTGTTACGTAAAGGCGATGTTAACAAATAAACCCTAAAACCCTAGGTGCACGATTGCTGCATTCGCGGATACCGAGTACATGGTGGAGCACCTTTGTAGGAATAGCCAGCTCGCGTGATAATTTGATCCGTAGGAGTTGATGGTCGGGACCACAGGTGAACGACTTGGAGCGCAATGGCTCGCCAGTTGCCACAGATCAAGTAGCCACATTTAAAATATTGTTTTTTAGCGGGGTTAAGAGTTTCGATTTTCAATGGCGCGTTATAAGTAGTAAGTAGTTTTTAGAACGATTGGTATGGAGCGAAAATGGAATTCATAGTACTACGTACCTCCTTGGCGTATGGTTGTATGTTTTTTTTCGATGGAGGTTGTATGGGTTTATGTTCCGAGATGATGAACCTAGTAGTTCTAGGGCAAATACTATGGTTTAGATTTAAATGCTGGTTTTTAGTAATGAAAATCGGAAGGGGAAACCCTTCTTTGATTAAAAAACTACTACCTCCATTCTGATTTACTAGTCCCCATCGTACTTTGGGTCAAAGTTTGTCCACGAATTTTACTTGTAAAATGTGAATGGAAAACGAGATTTTGTTATACCCAAACAAAAAGGATCGAGGGAGTGATTGCTCGACACGACGCGACCTCTCATAGCGCAGCATTGAACCGTAGCGCCCCAAGAGGGCCGCACTCGGCTGCGAGCCCGGTGAGCCGACGCACGCCTCCTCGCCGCGTGCAACCAGCTTAAGACTGCCCCGCCTACCTTCATTGAATCCGTGCGTGTGTTGGCAACACGTCCTTCTGCAAGCCGGCAGGCACTTCAGAACACAAAAAATGACTAAAATATAATTAATTTACGCATGGTCTTGACTTGTTGTGCTCACACTTGTAGCAGGAACTAGTAGAGGTTTTTCTTTATTTATAACTCTCCTCACATTTTTTGGCTTTGAAATGAATCATGGTTGTGGACATTATGTATGAAATGTGCAGATATCTGTGAACATGAGTTTGATGTGGAAGTTGAACTTGGAATGTCGGGCTTGCGCGTGAACTATACCATGTCCAATGCTTCGTCTGTTATTGTTTGGAAAGTAATTGCTGTTATTACATAACCCAAATAAAAACATTTTGTGCCACATCAGTATATGCACGGACATCACAACAGGCATGCTGACTGGATAAACATTTGAACCTAGCTATTATGAAGGAAATTTTGTATTGACAACAGTTTTAGATAGCAGGAGACGCCTAGACTGCTCTGCCTCTGCGAGCTTATTTCTGGCTTCTTCCATCTCTTCTTTGGCTTGGGTGAAGAGAGCATCTGATTGCTCTTTTAAACTCTTCAGAACTCAACTACATTCTCAAGGGCTGCTGCACGCTTTCTTTCAGCCTTTACTAATGCCACGAGGACACGAACAACTGACGGCTCCACCTAGCTTGTGTGTAATCCAGCATCATCTGGGAATTTGCACCTTGTGTCTAATCCAGCTTCATTAGGGAACTGGCACATTGTGTGTAATCCAGCCTCATTTTGGAAACATGATCTCGAGCTTGACCATACTTTCCTCCTCGCAGGAACTGCATCCTGACATGAAGTTACTTCTTTTTTAGATCAATACTCAGTGCAACCTAGATCCATTTAGTAGAAGCCAGATAAACAGAACTCGGAGAAGTGAATTCAAAAGGAAAAATATATAAAAATAGACTACAAGGTGAGAACACCCACTTCCTACATCAAGCTAAAAACGAAAGCATTAAGACGATTAAGACTCTTCTTATTACACATCGAAGAACACCACGCTTAAGAGAAACATAAACTACAACACATACACATCGAAGAACACGAGGCTACATGAAAGTAATTGAAAGGGTGTTACTTACCAAAGCTCGTTTTACAGGTTCGGTGCAGCTCCTCTTTAACTTGCCACGCTCCTTGAAGATGTCCCGAATATCCCGTGTTTGGTCTTCATTGCTCCTCTGCATGTTCGCACTCGTGGTTTTAAAGTCTCAACATGGCAAGAAAAATATACTACTAGTATACTCGCGCATCTTGTGGGCAACATTAAATCACTCGTCTGCCATGTTAGAGCATCTCCAACAGAATCGCAATGCGCGGCGCTTTTAAAAAGCGTTTATAGTGCTGAGATCGAGAAGTAGATAGAGCAGAGGATAGTTCTCAGCATAGATAGATAAAAAAAGATAATTCAACTACTCCTCGTCGTCCGACTCAACCTCGGTGATGTCCTCCTCCGATGTCTGACTGTAGGCGTGAAGATACCGATCGTTGTCGGATTACCAGGGCGACGCTGCTCCTAGCCTCATGTTGAATTGAGCGTCCGCTTTTCGCCTACGCTTGTCCTCGCGATAGACAGCTCGCTCCGCCCTCCTCTTATCTCTCTCTGCCCTCCTTTGCGTGTACAACTCACGCTCGTTGATGATGTCCTGCGGGAAGTGTTGGCGCCACAGTGCCATGGCTTCCTCGTCCATCTCGGCAATGCCGAGACGGTGCTCCCGCCTCCGGTTGTCGCGACGATCTTCGTCGGTGCTAAGTCACGGCAGAGGAGCGAGCTCCTGCGCCCGCTCCCGCGTCGGCACATTGGGGAAGTTCAATGTTCTATGAGGCCACCGGAGGCGCCACGCCGCCACGTTGTATGCGTGGGCGGCCTCGTTGGCGGTGTCGAAATTGCCGAGGCCGAGGCGCATCCCGCGGAACCGGATCTCGGCGGAGAAGCCGCCGGAGGGGCGCACGCGGACGCCGCGGTATCCCCAAGTTTCCCGGTGATGCGGCGGCATGGTGGCGCGGCAGTGGTGAGGCGAAAATGAGCGGGGAGAGAGCGGTGGCAAGGCACAGAGCGGTGGGAGGGCGTTGGATTTTATAAAGCGCTACTGACGCCAAGGCCAAAACTAGCGCCGCCTGCCGCTTTTTCCCCAGCGCCTTTCCTTTCCGATGTCTCTGCTATCTCTACTCTCTTCTCTACTGTTATATTTATTTTATATTTAATATTTAATATTTATCTCTACTTCCTTTACTGTCTAATTTTTTTCTCTATACTTTTTTTCTTGCAATATAGGCCGTCCGATTTATATCTGACAGATAGGAAGGAAACAAATGGAAATTTTGTAAAAAGATACCCATACCCCTCTCCAGATTTGCAAATAAAGCCTTCCCTCATTCATCCTTTTCTCCCACAAGAGAAACTACTCATACAAATGCATCTTGATGCATGCAACGCATGGGCATCTTGCTAGTTCTAAAAACCTTTCCATCATTTGCCACACTACTGGTTGCAGATGAAAAACCTACCCAAGCGCAGCGCGATACAGGAGCGACGCACAATTACGAGCTGATATTCTGTTGGTCAATGGAGGCTATAACCAATTACTTTTACGGGAACAATAGCACCCAGGAAATTTGAAGGATAGGTATGAACAAAATTGGAACTGCACATGTACTGCTAAGTGATTCAATACACACATTACCAATCGAGGAGGAGAACGATGGTCGCGGCGGCCTCTGTGAGTCATGGTCGGCAACGGGAGTCAGTTCATTGTCCATGACGGTGGTACTTCTTCGCTTGGCGTCGGCTTCCGGGAAGCAGATCCGAGACCATGGAAGACGATGCCGGGGAAGAGGCTCCGTGTACGACCATGACGGTGGACCAGCTCCAGTGCGGCGTACGAGGTCGTCGATGAGGCAGATGCGCTGCGGTGGACGAGTGCGCCGATATAAAGGGAAGGAGCACGAAGGCTGCGGTGCCGTGGAGAAGTCTATTTTGCGGTGGGGATAGAAAATGGGGAGTATTCAGGTGTACTACTCTGGGTTCCGGGGTGGGGTTGGCTGGGTAGGGTGAACCTGAAGTTACGAAAACAGCCCCCTACCAAGCGTCATCCGTAGGCCTGTTCCGAAGGCTATGATGGTAACTTCCCACTGCTCGAAGCAGGGTCGCGGGAGATTTTCCCGCCGACCTCAGAATTTTGTAACACTGGACTCCCCGTATGGCGTGTTGAGTGATTCGGCTAAGCAACTAGCGAGTAGTAGTAGTAAACTCTGCATATTAGGTTTGAGCGAAGTCAAACTTCCTAAAGTTTGACCAAGTTTATAGAAAAATATAAACATTTACCATAACAAATACTCCCTCCGTACCAAAATTCTTGTCTTAAATTTGTCTAGATACGGACGTACCTAATACTAAAACATGACTTGATACATCCGCATTTAGACAAATCTAAGACATGAATTTTGGGACGGAGGGAGTATGTATGATGTGAAAGTACATTCAATAATGAATCTAATGGTATTTATTTGTTATTGTATATGTTAATATTTTTTGTTATAAGCTTTCTGAGAGTTTACAAAACTTGACTTTGACCAATGCTAATACGCGGACTTAAATAAAAACAAAGAGAGTACACATTTGTTTTCTTAGTTTGTAGTGAACTAATCATTTGTTGAAATTGTGAAATAAATATATTAGGCTATTGACTTCGAATGTAATGGTCTATACAATTCAATAGTTACAATCATTGTCGAATCCCAAGATGTATACAAGGTCTATAGTACTTCACAGCATGCTCAAACTCACATAATCCTAGTCAAATGAGAATCTAAATGCATTTCATAGTTATTACTTTGTAGGATGCAACAAAAACAACTATAACTCTACATCAGCCATTACAGAAGCAACATTTTGACATATCCCAATGTGTGAATGAAACGTGTAGAGAGAGCTTTTGAAGATGGAGCAGATAGGGCGGGAAAGATTGTATGTATTTGGACGAGAGAGTAGGAGACAAACCTAACAAGACAAAGAGAGAGAGATAGAGGGAGAAAGAGAGAGGAAGAAGTTAGGTCTGTGAGAAAGATGGAGACATGTAATATACGTGAGATGTGTGTGCATCCGGATTCTGTATACGTGGAAGGAGAAGAGACAACATGTTTGATGATAGAGATGGAAAAACATGGACGAGAGGGGAAGGATCTCGTGGGTTGAGGGGTTGACAATTTTGTGCGGGGGAGAGAGGGATTGGTAATTTTGTGCAAGAGAGAGAGGGTGGGGGAGGAGTTAGTCAGCCGTCGTCACATCACCCTGCTTCCAAATGACCCCGCATTCTCTAGCGCGGTGTGGTCGTCATATTCGATCTGCTCGATGCCCTCTTTGAAGATTGAGGTGTTGTGCATGTTGGGGTGCAAATAAGCACAAGCGAGAGTGGTCGCCGTATAACCTTGGATTGGGATGAATTGTGTGCTCGGGGGAGTGTGTATGTGTGTGTGTGTGTGTTATGCTGCGTGTGTCTCTCTTTGTGTGTGTGTGTGTGTGTGTGAGAGAGAGAGAGAGAGATTGAGAGAAAACAAACCTAAGGATAGAAATGGGTATTCACGAAGAGATTGTGCGGGCCTTGAGGTGGGCAGGGGCCGGGTGAGGGTGTCAAAATGTGCGCGTTGATGCATGTGTTGCATGCGACCTATGCGAGGGACGGACGAATCGAGAGAGATGGTTGTTGTGTTATGGATGCTCCTCTCTCTCTCTGTCTCTCTCTCCCTCTCTCTCTCTCTCTCTCTCACACACACACACACACAAGTAAACTAGAAGACCGTTCTCGCATGTATACACAATGTATCGGCATCTGTCTATGTCTCACTCATACATGATCATTTGCACAATCACACCTCTCTATGTCTGTATCACACGCACACCGTCTCCACATTGCCCTTCCGCCATAACACACATATGGACACATACACACGTTCTCTCTCAGTCACACACACACAAAATCAGTATTAAAAAAACTAGGGCGCACCTAAAACATCCAAATCCAAATAAACATGAACTAGAGCTAAATTCAAATATATGGAAATATTGCAGCGTCAAGAAGTTTCCCAGGAAAAAAAAGTTGAGTAATATTTCGAGGATTGTTTTCACACACACAAAAAGGTTCGGTGGATGTCCTTCGAGCGTGACACGGTGAAGCACCGTTCGATCGACCGCGCGGCCGCGGTTCACGCGCTTGCACAGGATTCCGTATCGTGGTTGTGGTACTAACTAATAAAAGCGCTACCTAAGTCCAATGTTTACGTGTACTAGTACGGTTTTCTTTTAAGTTCGACCAACCTTATATAAAACTAAAGTAAGCTCCCACACACACACTCATCAATATGCCGCCACCGCCGTTGCGCATGCCGGCGCCCGCCTGCTCCAGCCAACAATTTATCGCCCATCACCGCCGTGTCGCCGCCATCCCTGTGCCATGAAGTCGAAGGCTCGCCCGCTCATGTCGTCTGCAGTCCCTCCTTGCGATGCCGCCGCGCTACCAAGCACGCGAGCAGCTGGTGGAGCCACCTCTATGCACGCAGCGTATGAAGAGCAGGATGAGCGCGTGCTCCAGCACGCCGGCGAGGAGGAACTAGCGTGTGATTGTCATCTCCGCCCGCGCGGAGGAAGTCGGTCGCGCGCGCATCGAGCCGGCAAACCGGGTGCGGGCGCAGAATCTACCTTCGAGACCTTTAATGCCACGTGGATCCTGCAATCTGAAGGAGCAATTTGGGTCAGTCGACTCATGTGAGCCGTTTGATGCAACATGGATGGCTAGAAGGGCTTCTTCCACCTCTTCTGCCATCTTCTTCCTTCGCTCCGTCAAACTTCTTTCACAAATCGACTGACCCAAATTATACTACTAGTACGAACGTATTAAGTACAGAGGAACACGAAGATACGAGCAAGAGTACCAACTGCAAGAAGAACGATAGTAAGACATAGTACTAGTACTACTGCACGCATTTAAAGAGTTCAAATAACGAGAAAGAACATACTAAACATAGTTCTGCTGGGGCCTCAGCACAACACACCCTTGAAAATAAACTAAGCAACTAGTCCGCTTGACACTGCAATAGAACCAGCATGAGCGACGGCACTGCCACCTACTCGGAGTCCGAGTCCACGTCCTCGACTTCGTCCTCGTCCCTCTTCCTCGTCCTCTTCGCCGACGCTTCTTTGCTTGAACCGGACACTGGGCTCTGCTTCTTCATCCAACCCTTGTAGATATTTAAACAAAGGTAGGCATCCATTGCTGCATACAGGATGTGATATTCATCTAATGTTTTTGACTCCCATGCATGATGAAACTCGTGATGAGATTTCTTCAGTTTAGCGTACGAAGGATCAATCATGGTTGCTGCCAAGGTCAGCATTGAAGGTTGAGAGGAGGACACCAGGCTTGCCTTCTAGAGATTGAAGGGCTGGCCTACAATGAGACCTATCCGACGCAGGACATCCCTGTCGTTCTTAAAGCCTACAGTAATGAATTTCACTCTTTTGTCCTTGAGGAAGTTCATAAATCCTAGCACTCAACGTCGGCATGGCATATGTGGTAGACCAAGCAAACGTTATATACGCAAACCTGGATCACGGCGGGCTTCTTCCTCTCTTCGTCCTTTAGATCCTTCTCTCGTCCCAGGACTGTGGTGTACTCAACATCTAGCCTAGCGACCCACTCATCCGTTGAACTGTTGAACATGCGTAGGAAACGAGCAAGCCATGCTTTCACCGTCGCGGATCCACGTGTGTAGATGACGATGAACTGATCGCCGGTGATGGCTCTAACCTGGTACTCAGCAGCGACCATGGAGATTTGGGAGGCCATGGATTTTGGAGGAGGGTTAGGAGAAGTTGAACTGTTCTACCCCGCAAAAACTTGGAGCGAACTAATGTGAAAGGACGAGACGACTGGGAGCGAACTGTTGTAAGGTAGAAGACAGGGACGAGTAGGGCGTGCGAACGGTGTGGGGTTGCTGGCTTGCCCAGTGGATAAACGGCTGCAAGCCCTCAAAGAGTTCTCGAGAACTATGCGGGACCCACTAGATGTCATGCCTACTAGACCCATATCGTAGGCCTGACGGTATAGCTTCTGCCTGTTCGCACGCCATGCCAGCGCGTGGATGTAAATTCACTTAATTCCATCAACTGCGCGCCTCCCACGACCTTCGCCTCCCTCGCGCGGTCACGCCCTTTGAGACTTCGACCGGCTATAAATGAGCAATTTTTTTTGCCTACTCCACATGCATGATACTCTCTCTGGTCCTTTTTACTCCCGTCAACCGTTTGCAAAGTGTTTGACCAAATTTATAATTTTTTTGAACACCACCTTATATTAATTAACCAGCCACACCAGTACACTCATTCGATACAATATTCACCACATAGGGCGGTACGTTATTTACAAGAATACCATCTAATCTGTTGTCAAAGCTATACCTAGCGATTAAGGTGCCACCTTATTGGCTGAACGGCTAATCTTTGACAATTGAAGATTATTGATCAACTTCGAGATGCTCAACACTTTCATCTTCAGGTCACGCATAGCAGACCTGTCATAGTCCCCCGATGCAAGAGACGCTACCACAAAAGCGCAATCAGTCTCTAAAATTACAGGATTATGAAGAGAAATACCTATGTAGAGACCGGCAATGCAAGCCCTAAGCTCCGCTTCCTCCATGCTTTGACAGGCATCAATGAAATCCCACGACCAAATTTATACTAAAAATATAAATATCTACAATACTGATTATAATGAGTATAAGAACTATGTTTTATAATGAGTGTAAAAATATTGATTTGACATTGTGAATGTTGATACATTTTTCTATAAGTCTGGTGAAAGTAGAGGTACATTGACTTCAGACAAAAATTAAATGCACAATGCAGACTAGTTCCTCCGTCCAGGTGCGTGCCATGTCCTATCTTGTCATCACAACAAGGTTAGCTATTAGAGTACCACTACCTCCCTTCTAGTTTAAAGGGCTCGATTCAAAATTTTCACCTACTCTTAGCAAGATAGTAGAGGCGGTGGAATAGTTTTTGAAGTCTGCAAAAGTACTCAACTAGTGCTGTCGTTCTTCACAAAAAAATGTGTTTACCAATGCATGAGTGAACACTAGTTACTCTAACTCCCTCTCTTCTTTAATTCTTTGCCACATCAGCATGTTTGCTATTCCCGTGTGCATGATACCAGCTAAGATACCACCATTATAGCCAGCCTTAATCATCGCATGCAATAATTTAGTGCACCTTGAAATGTGAACATGTGTGGGGCGTGTATGTTTTTAATGACTTGAGACTATACCTAGCCCGGCATGCAAGATGACTTATTATGCACCGTTCCCCATACTGCAGGAAGCCCGTTCGTCTCCAAATCTTTTCCTCTCCATGTGTGGAAACAATATGCCTGCCAAACCCTCCTTCTCCCTCCGGCGGTCCCACCACTCCACCCCGTGTGAAAAAATCTGCATGCATGACTCTCCTCCCCCCACGCTCGTCCAATCCGTTGTGACCAGCAATATTTCCATCCCTTCGCTCCCCCGTAATTTACTCCAACAAATATGCCCACATAGCTGTTACTTAACTGCAGGTGCATTAGGTCACTGACATATGGGCCCAACAGGGGTTCGGCCCACATGTCAGTGATGCAACTGGACCTGCAGTTAAGTCAGTGCAGCTCAATCCATATCTTACGTAGGTGTGCCATTGCTCGCGATAAATACTGCGCCTCCCACGACATCGCTATCTCCTCCCCCTCACGTTCACGTTCATCGCTATCTCCTCCCCCTCCCTATCACGTCAACCACCATGGCATCGCCCCTCCCAAGCCCTAGGAGCCCCTCGCTGCACCACGCAGACGGTCACGCGTCGCCGTTCCGTTCCTCGCCGCCACTAGTCGAGGAGGACGCGTCGGTGTTCCGGTCCTCGCCGCTATGCGATGCGTAGCCGTTCCATTCCTCGCCGCCACTAGTCGAAGAGGACGCGTCGGTGTTCTGCTCCTCACCGTGACGTGATGCGTCGCTGTTCTGTTCCTCACCGCCACTAGTCGAGGAGGACGCGTCGGCGTCCGCTCCTCGCCGCGACGCGTCGAGGTGGACGCGTCAGCGTTCCCAATCTCGCCAGCACGTGCGTCGGAGGACGCGTCGGCTCCCCACTACAAGGAGAACGCCGCGCCGCCCGCCGAGCCCCCCCAGTCTTGAGGAGCTTTGGAAAGAAATGGATGTCGCCTTGTGGGAGGCTTTGCCTCCAGTAGAGCGCGCCAAAATAGAGGCGGAGAAGAAGGCCGAGGAAGAGAAGCGCACCACGGAGCAAGCTGCCTGGGAGGCCTATGTCGCGTCCGAGAGAGTCAGGCAATTGGCTCTTTGGCAGAAGGCTCGTGCGAGGGTCGTGAGGGTGGCGGGGGACGCCCGTGCCGACGCCCTGAGTGCAGTTGGGCCCAAGCGCCTCATCTACGCTTGGCGGTACGTGGACCGGGTGCATGCTTCTAGCGAGGCGGAGTACCTGTTGGCGTCGGATCACCACACTGGTGAGATCGCGCTCGCCCGCCGGCAAGCCACCAATCATCACCTCGCGAGTTGCAAGGCTAAGGAAGAGGTGTTGTGTCGGCGCGCAGGGAAACGGCCGCGCACCAGGGCACTCGTGGCACGCCGCAAGTGCTCCTGCGAGCGCCGTGGCTTTTAGGAGGAGTATAATTTTTGTTTTGTAAGGCGATCTCATTAGTTTTGGGACGCAAATGATAAATCCCGAACGTTCAGGAATTTTTAGCGTCCTTAATTAAATATGTAGAAGGGAAAGTTTGGAAACCTTGTGTATTCGTACGCATTTTGCAAGTACGTGCATATAGCACAAACTTTACTATATACTATCGCACTACACGTCTCTCTCGATATATGCTTGCAGACTGTGCTACACCCTCCATCTAGGTCAATAAGTCATCTTTGGTTGTGCACCGTGACCAAGAAGGAGGGAAGACTTATACACCTAGACAGAGGGAGTACTACTATTACTTATGTACGTGCAAATGCACGTTTTAACATTACGATGCGGTTTTTGTAAAAGTAGAAAAACAGCACTAGTCAAGCTTGTGAAACGATTCAATGCAAAACAAATGCAAAAATGCTCGTATGATTGTTTACTTTTAGCTTCCTTCTCTGTGGTTATTTCTCTGTCGTACTTTGTACGGAGTATCTCACTGGTTGGAAAGGCATGCAAATTTCCAAACCGCTTCCTACACCCTGTATCAAATTGTTTTGCCTAACAAGTTGTGCCGTGCAATTAGAATTCCAACTTGAGTACTACTACTAGTAGGAGTACCAGGGGCCGGTTCTTTTAGGCTTCTAGATTAGTAATCCCATAACTTCTACCTCCGTCCTGGTTTATTGGTCCCCATTGTAATCTATGTCAAATTTTGATCATAAATTTAACTGATGAAATGTTAGCGCATGTCACATGCACTACTCCATCCGTCTAGGTGGGTAAGTCATCTTAGGTTGTGCACCGTGACCAAGGAGGAGGAGAAAACAAGAAATGTTAATATTTATTTGCTAATTAATAGTATTGCATGCAATGAACTAACCACTGCATGTCGTGTTTGATATCTCAAGTCATTAAAAGCATGCACACTCTTTATCTCTTATTGGTTGATATGTCAAGAAACAAGAAACAAGGTAGAAGTTAATGCACCGCGCCTAAGTGTTTTGGGATTATTTGGTTTTCGTAAGATGACTTACACACCTAGACAGAGGGAGTAACATTTTATCAGTTAAATCTTTGGTCAAAATTTAGCACAAATTACAATGGTGAGGAATAAACCAGAACGTAGTAGTAGTTTAGAAGCCCAAATAAATGAGTGAGGCGCCTTATTGTTACTCTCCACTATGACTAGTCTTGTGGGAAAAGTGGGAAGCCGCCAAAAGAACTCGCCTTAGGAGTAGTAGCTAGGGATCGAAAAGTAGATGAACCAGAGAAAGTAAATGCAGAGAGATGAAATGCAAAAAGACGGAGGGATGTTATGGTTGCTTGTCCGCTTATTTTACTGTGCCACTTATTACTAGGAGTGGTTGGGTTTTGTGATATGATGACTTTACTACAAGCGCCACGAAGCGGGTGAGAGGTGAGACTCCGCAGCGCCGCCTCTACACTTGTACTACATCGGTCGTGGTTTATTAGTCCCCCATTGAATTTGACTGAAGATTTAACTGACAAAATATTAGTGCATGCCAACAAAAACTATATCGTTGGATTCGTATTTGAACATTGTTTTGAATGATATAATTTTAGGTGAATGCATCGGTATTTATCGTACTATATATAATTTTAGTTCAATTTTTGGTCCTACTAATCTATAGTAGTAAGGTGCCCGTGCGTTGCACCGAAAAGTGAAATGCATTGATCCGGGAGTTGTTTATTTTGACAAAGGTTGTGGGGGTCATCTCATGTGTAACGGGTATCGATAGGTTTCTTCGGATATTATCTCATCTCTAGAGCTCACAAACATCCGGGTGAAATAGATAAAAAGGTATCTTTTGCAAACAAAAGCGTTCAATTGTTCAACCTGCATCCAAAACTTGTGAAGAAATAACACTTATTGTGCTTTCCAAGAAATGATCTTTAAGAATTAGCTCTCTGAGAGGAGCAGTTCAAAGGAAGGAGTGCGGCGAAAGCCACTCAAGTTTAATGACAAGCTTACAGAATCAAAAGCGGCAAAGATACGGGCCATAAGCGCCCACACACACACTACATGTTTTCTAAGTGCAATTCATAATGCGTATGTCTAGGTGAACCTCCTTGGAGTCCCCGTGCACCGCGTCGGCGGGTAAAGGATGCCATGGGTTTTCCAAGTCCACATTGGCGGGATAGTCCCAGCTCCCCAGAGTCCAAGTCTGTTCGATGAGGCCGGTGTCGCCACCCGCGCGACCCGGAGGGGTAGTAACACTGACCACGCACCCGTACATCGGCCTCGTGCCAGTGTCAGCGTCAGCGGCGACGCCCCTCACGCACATTACAGAGACGGGGCGGCGGCCTGCGCGGGCCTCGCCGGTGCCCACGATCAAGAGGAAGACGCTGTCGTCTTCCTCCAAGACTAGCAGGCGGCGGTGATCCTCCAACGACTCCGGCATGGTGAACCGGTAGCACGTCTCATACTTGATGTTCTCCTCCAAGGGCCAGCAGTGACCGCTGCACGCATCCGTGAGGTGATGCACCATGTCCGCCGGCGAGCCACAAAACGGCATCGGGCACTCATTGCAGTGGACGAAGGGCTCCTTGGAGGCATCGACCAGGCCGTCCATGAAACGAGAGTGGCTATAGGGGACATTGCGCCAGTTGAATATATGAGCAAGTTACTACGAGATTTAATCCGAATAAGCACAAAATAAATCATGACGGCTATAACAGAGATGAAACTATCATGTGGACTAGCATAGTAGTAGGATACAGAGTAGAAACATGAATTCTACCACGATTTCGAACAGGAAGGACAAAAACACATACGGTGCAACGGGAGTAGCACCGTTGGCGTTGAGGTTGTTGTCCATGTCGTTGAGGAAGAGGTTGCCGAGGTCGGGGAAGAAGTCGCTGCCGGTGAAGTCCTGGCTGCCAAGCGATCGCGAGAGTGCGCTCCCAGATTTCAACAAATACCAATGGAGCGCCAAGGAGTGGTCAGAGGGATGTTATGATCACCGAATGGAGCACAGGAGTAGCACACGGCAATAGATGGTGTCCTTACTAGTACTCCCTAGTCTCTATCTATCTATATCTATATGTACTCTTATAGAAAACCGAGTTGGTGATGATGGTATGCCTGCCATCTTGTAATATAGACCGTCCGATCTATATCTGACAGATAGAAAGCCAACTATGACAATTTTACAAAAGATACCCGCACCTTTCTCCACATTTACAGATAAGGCCTTGCCTCGTTCATCCTTATCTCCCACAACCTCGTGCTCCTCCCTGTGTCTCTATCTCTACTACTCTTCTTTGCTTTTTATAACAAATCGAATAGTGCTTCGCCGTCCGCTACACGCCCAGCTGAACACGCCTCCTCGCCTGCATCATCACCAACTGGGTCTTTTATAGGAGTAGGAGTAGAGAAAAAACCAAGTGGTGATGATGGTGTGCCATGCAATGCACTGGCATCTTGCTATTTTTTGCATATAAGTCCAAACACCACGTAGAAACGGTCTTTGAGCACGGTTCGTAGTTGTTCCACGCTCGGGCAATGAAGTTTGTAACTATTTTAGATTAGAATATACTACTCCTCCAGTGCTAGTAGTAGAGCAGAGTCCTACTCTACTACTCTACTCAAGCAAGTTAGGGCATAGTACTGTAGTAGGTATTATAGGGAGTACCAGTACTGTGATCACTCAAGCAAGTTGTCTGGCATCGATATGACCCTACGCTGTTGGTATGTGTCTCGTAAGTCAAGCGGCGTGTTGTAGTCATCATCACCTATCCACTTCCCGCAGCACATATTCGCTTCTCCATCTTTGCCCGCACATAATCTCGTCCAAGCTTCCATCCCTGCTAAGGCGCCTCCCCTCGTCCAAAACCCAAGCACTAACAATGGCGTAACCGAGCAGCGTCCACGAAGAGTGGCTGGAATTCGCTTCCCACAGAGGTAATCAAGCTCATTGTTTCGCGGTGGACAATCTCAAGATTACCATGCCGCTCGGGCTCGCCGGGTCGGGGCTGTACCGTTTACTCAAAGCCCTCAGGCCGGAGCATTTTAAGCCAGCTCCTTGCTTACTGATGCCAGCTGATCTTCAGAAATGGCGTGTCACACAGCATAACGATCGTAGGGTGGCGAGCATCAACCCCCTTCACTATGATCTGATCCCCGTCAGCCTCAACTACATTAATGGTATGTACTGGGTCGGCATGAACACGTCTTGGATGGTGCTCGTCGATGGCCACGGCAGCTGGATGCTCGTGGAGGTCTACACCCGGCGATTGATCCCCCTTCCTTCGATTAACACTGCACTACTTTGGCACCGCGGCCCAGAATACTCGGAATCTTACAGTAGCCAACATGATAGCAAGTTTGATTTGCTCAAGGTTGTAATCTGCCAAGTGCCCACAAGATCTGTGAATTATAAAGACTTCAAAGCTAATATGCTTCTTCAACCGCGGTCTCGCTTATCCGACAGTGTCATCGCGGTAAGTGGATAAATCTGCACATCCATTGCAGGATCATACATCCTCCATGGTTCTCTGATGCCATTGAACACAAGGGCTTCATTTACATTGTCGACTCCTTCTATGGTTGGACGTATTGCTGGCCTACTCCAGTCATCGCTACAAATGGCTGTTACAGTAGTATGTTACTTTCCTATGATATCATGATGGCTTTCTTATATTACTGCCAACATTTACTGAAAAAATATTCATGCTCATAACATGTTGTTCTTAAGGTTGACTAAATTAAGAGCACTTTTTTATTTGACTCCAACTTGATATGATGTTGTAGGCCGCCGGTGTCCCTACCCTTCCTAATCCCGTAACCTTTCAAAGAAAAGCGGCATGGCGCTTGTAGGTGGTTCTGGCTCGATCGTGACGACGGTGAAAGATTGATGATCGTCAAGACGCATCGGACGTGTTGTTTCGTGGAATACAATCACGCCAACGCAAGGTCTTTGAGGATCCCCTTCTCTGGGCCTTCGTGAATTTTTGATTGAGGCTGGTAACTAGCCTTGGTACACGCTCTATGTTTGTCGGACTGAATTATCCGATTAACCAGGAGATAACCGACGGCAAGGATCATGGTGGCAGCGCAGTTTCGTTCATCAGGCAAAACTATGTGTACATAGCATACCATGCGTCTCTGCATGCACCATACCCTGATATGTGCCACCACGCTCTGCAGCCCAAAGTAGGAGAGAGGGTCGAAGTATCGATTGACCCATCGGCCGGAGTTTCCCCATGAGCACCCATCTGGTTCAAACCGTTAGCCAATCTCCATAGCTTAATACTCCCTCCATTTTTATATACAAGGCCACAAACTCAGATTACAGGTACCAAGGTAAAACTTAATGCAAGCTTGCTTTTCTTTTCGTTTACTGGGATAATTAATATGCTACATGCATGCAAGAAAATTGAGTGGCGGAAGTAGCTAGTGTCATTATGACTGAAAGCATGCAAGTAGTAAACAGGTTGCTAGTACGAGGAAATATCATTAATTCTTCCCTCGATTACTGTTGGTGGCCTTGTATAGATGCAAAACATATATTCCATAGTGGCCTTGTATAACTAAATGGAGGGAGTAAATAGTAACATCTAACTGAGCCAGTTAGTTAGATGCGTACACTTGGTGTAGTAGGATCTTTATTTAGTTTGATGCATACACTTGTTCTTTTTTGGTAGCCCTTTTGTAATGATGGCTGATGTTTGGTTTGGCAGGAGAGTTGCGCTTCACTCTTCCGCCCGCTATCGCTTTGCACCCCACTACAGTTCTTGATGTCCGCCGCTGTTTTCAATGTACAATCAAGAGTATATTTCGTCAGTTGGTTGAATAAATGTGTTGTTAGAACGACAAAAACAATGTTTTGGAAGTCGTTGCACGATTCGATCCTTTAGTGCCCCGTACCGTACGTAGCTCATACTATTTTTCGTACGGAACACATTTTTCACTTGTTGATAACATGCAGCCCACTGATGAAGGCCCAATAGAGAAGCCCATAATTATCTGGAAGGGAGGATCTCACATGAATCCGGCCCAGGTACATGCTCATGGTCCCCTAAACATGAATAAGTAAATAAATAAATAAAGCTAAATGCTCAAGCACCAGTTCTTTGGGAAAATAGGTAGCCCAGTATTTATTTTTGAAGAATACCCAAGCTAGGCCTATTTGTTTTCTCCGACCATCGGGCTGCAAATCTTTCAAGACGAGGAGGATGCATTCCGTCCCGGCCAAAGAGTATGGTCAATGTCATTAAAAGTAATATCAAAAGGGTTGAAAATTCCAAAAATTTATAGCAAATGGGATATTAGTTTGTTTTTGTTTTAGTTCTTCACCGATATCTTATCGTATTTCATTGGATTTAACATGACATAGTACTAATTTATTTTAAATTTGTTTTAGTATGGCTATTAATTTTGGATTAAGAATATTTCGTTCCCCAGCAAAATTTGCGAATTTTCAAAATTTCCCACATATTTAGTTAATTTTTTGACCCTGGTACTCACCAGAAAATGGCCAGCAATTCTAAAAATGGAAAACGGGCTGCAATAAATTCTATATGAATTAGAAAATGAGTAAAAATTATAAAAATAATAGCAAATGGGCTGTACACGCCACAGATTTCGAGGCTGACTTGTTTACGCAAGGCTTTGTCAGTGAACACACGATTCTAGCAGCAATGACTGTTGGATGTCCATCCAAAGGCCGACATGCTTCTTCAATCTCTGATCTTCCTGCTCTAGCCGCCTAAACTAGCGCCGGCGAGACTGCCTGCTCCCTCCTCTTGTGGCCTGTTGTGATGCACAGAGCTTCCCGCCCACCCTACTCCCTCCGCCGGCTTTGCCGCCGCAATCAATCGCCTCCTTATTACGTGAAAAAATGATTCCTCCCATCGACATCCGGGCGCACTGTTGGGAGGCTGACATGTGGGCCTACTAAGTTGACGCGTACGCAGGGCTTGTCAACTTAGTCAACAAAAGATTCTAGCAGCAGTAACCGTTGGATTTGAATCGAACGGTCCTGCTGCTTCTTCAATCGCTGCTCTTCTTGCACCAGCCGCCCAAACCAGCACCGGGGAGACCGCTTGCTCCTGCCTCCAGCGGCCGGTTGTGCTGCAGTTGAGGCCTCATCGTCCCCTACTACTCCCACCGCTAGCCAGGCCCTGCGGTGACGACAGCCTCACACCGTAGCTGAACCAGTGAATCCTCGTACTCCTCTCCGCGTGGGCATCCACTGCCGCGTCTTCCCCGGCTCCGCGTTGTCCCCTTCCTAGGCCTCGCCGTCGTCCACCGCCTTGGTGCTCTCGGCGCGGCGTGGTCAATGTGGTCAACGACATTCCATCGGAAGAGTATTGTACGTGGAGAGGCTGACAGCTGGGTCCACGACCACAGCCCAGTTTTTTTATGATTTGCCAAGTAAGTCGCTTTGTCAGGCCTGTTGGGCTGCAAATCTTTCAAGACGAGGAGAGCTTTCATTCGGCTGGCCGAGAAAATGGCCCATCAGTAATGAGAAATGGGATGTACATTTTTAAAACACATCAAACCAGCAATTAGTTTCAAATATCTTTTTTTCATTTCAAGATTTTAAATTACATTAATTTTTATGCGTGAAGAATTTGTTGGATTTTATATTGATATACATTTATTTTTAAAATCAGTTTGAATGTGACTCGAAATTTCGGGATTAAAAACAGTTCGGACCGCACCGAAATATGCAAAATTTCGTATAATTTTTTAACAGTGGCCACAATATGGGTTGTAATGCTAATAAAAATAACATGGGCTCCAAAAAAACCCTAAGAATTAGCAAATGGGTTGTAAATTATTAGAAATAATGGAAGATGGGTTGTATGATGTTTTCGACAGATTTGAGGCTTTCCTAAAAAAAGGTTGACGCACAAGGAGTGCCTGTTGGATGGCCATCCAACGGCCGTCGTCTTCTTCAATCTCTGCTCTTCTGCTCGGCCGCTCAAACAAGCGCCCGGGGGGACTGCTCCCTCCTCCTCCCCACGGCCGGCTCTAACAAAATCAAACCCACCAGCTATATCTTCGCACGCAAGGAAGTGCCTCCTTATTACGCACAGAAAAATGAATACTCCCCTTTTAGCCGGGACCCAAATAGTGGCAGTCGACTTGTGGGCCTACTAAGTCGACAGGACGGAGGGCTTTGTCAACTTAGTCAATATGCACGATTCTAGCTCCAGTGACCGTACGATGTCCATCCAACGGCCGTAGTGCTTCTTCAACCTCTGGTCTTCTTGCTCTAGCCGCCCAAACCAGCGCCGATCGTGCCTCGTGCTCCTGCCTCCCATGGCCGGCTGCGATGCGGCGGAGGCCTCACCGCCCTACTACTCCCATCACTGGCGTGCCATCCTCTACTCACCCACACCCCCGGTTATTCTGCGGCGACGGCAGCCTCACACCGCAGCGAACCAGTGAACCCTCGTACTCCTCTACGTGTTGGCATCCACTGCCGTGTTTTCCCCGGCTCCGCGTCATCCCCTTCCTAGGCCTCGCCGTCGTCCACCGCCCTGGTACTCTCGGCGCGGCGTGGTCAACGTGGTCAAGGAACGGCTTCCATCGGACGTGGACTGTACGTGGAGAGGCTGACAGCTGGGTCCATGGCTGCAGCAAGGAAGTGCCTTCTTATACAAAGCGATTCGCCCCCCTGACTGCTGGGACCCACCAGCTACATCTTCGCACCCAAGGAAGTGCGTCCGGGCAAAAAAACGATTCACCCCCCTGACTGCTGGGACCCACCAGCTACATCTTCGCACGCAAGGAAGTGCGTCCGGGCAAAAAAAGCGATTCGCCCGACCGTGGGGCCCACCACTACATCTCGCGCGCAAAGGAAGTGCGTCCCAGCAAAAACGATTTGCCCTCGATTGCTGGGACCCACCAGCTACATTTCGCGACGCAAGGAGGTGCACGATCGGGACCCACACGGTCGAAGCCACGTGGCGTTGTCATTCGGTCGCGAACGATGTGCGTACATACTTGGTCATTGTAGAGGCGCGCACGTGTCGTAGTAGAGGCGCGCACGTAGCATGTACACGTACGTACATCGGCCAGGGTGCAAGAAAGAAAATATGGCCATGTACGTACATACGGGCAGGGTCTCGAACGCCTACTCGCGCATACGTACGGCCAGGTCTCGTGTACATGGTTGGGTCGGAACGGAGAAACATCGTCATCGTCGTGTTCATGGGGAGGCAAATGCAATCGTCGTGTTCATGGGGAAGCAACGGAATGCGTCGTGTTCATGGGGAGGCAACGGAATGCGTCGTGTTCATCGGGAGGCAACGGAACGCGTGGGAGCCAACCGGCTGGGTCGGAACGGAATGCGTCGTCGTGTTCATCGGGAAGGCTTGGAAGGAACATGCGATGGACACGAGGCTGGCGTATCGCTGCGGAGAAAACGGCCTTGTGTTCGACCGGTCACGTTCAAACGGGATCCTGTTCATCGGGAGGGTCCGCGTGCGCAAGAACGGAGAAAACGGACCTCCTACGGTCAAAACGGGGTCTGTTGATCGGGAGGGGTGTGGCGTCCGCAAAACGGACGAAACAGACTTGTGTTGGGCGCTTCGGTCAAACGGGGTCCTGTTGATCGGGAGGGTGTGGCGTACCGCAAAGTGGGCCAAACGGACTTGTGTTGGACCGCTCTTCGTCAAAGCAGGGGTCTGTTCGCCGGGAGGGTGTGGCGTACCGCAAAACAGGACTCGAGGATCTTGTTCATCTCCACCGTCGACCTCCTCCGGCCTCCACAGGCTACCGTCGACCTCCTCCAGCCTCCACGGGCTCCTGTTCATCCAGCCTCCACCGCGCTACTCCACCGGCCTTGTTCAACCACCCTCCACCATCTCTTGCTCATCCGCCCTCCACACCACGGGGTCTGTTCAACCACTCCTCCACGGGCACCCTCCACCGTCTCATCGTTCATCCAGCCCTCCACACCACGGGTCCTATTCATCCGGAGGTAACGCCACCGCCACCGCTCATCCCCCCGCAACGCCCATTGTTCATCAATCGATCGGCTTGATTAGCGGCGATGAGCGAAGAATCGCTCGATCGGGTTCGATTAACGACCATCGATCGATCGCTCGGGTTCGATGGCGCGTAGCTGCGGTCTGTCGCTCGGTGTTCAGTTAGAGCCCAACGCCTCGATCGGGTTTAGTTAGAGCCAACACCTCGCACACACGCGCGTACGTGTACGAGAGAAACGCGCATCGCTCGGCCCCCGACCTCCCACCGTAACCGGGAACTAACCGAAATTTTCCTCCCCCTCGCTTCTACCATGGTTTTTTCCGTCATGGACGGCCCAAAGAATGTCATGCAGCTGCGTCTCCGGCCCGCCCAGGATGAAAAGCCCATTTTCGGTCATGATTTTTTGTCATAGAAGTAGGATCCCACCACATCTATGATGATACCGGGTTTTGTCACAATTATCATCATAGAAGTGTCATATGTATGACAGAAAAAAATTCGTTCGGCCCAAAATGTCATGGATGTGTCTTTTTTTTTGTAGTGATGAGTCTTCGGGAAGAGGGGCCGAACACCTAATTCTCTCCGCTTCTTTATCCAGCCCTGGCCGAGTATGGTTATCTCAGTATATTGTTGTGAGAAATTTAACTAAGCTGTGTTCAGGAGTTGAGTGCTTACCGAGGTATCGGATGGTTGCAGTCAAGGCCGACCTCCTCTGTAGTATCCAGACACTGTTTTCGTGTCCCGAAGAATAATTTCCACATCCCTCTGAGCGTCATGCCTAAGAAGTACTAAAGGGTTTGTGGTCCTTCCGGATTGAACTCTCACATGCGGAGAGGCCGTCGCTGGCATGGTAGGACTTGACGGACTAGCATTACTTGGATTACGTTGATAAGACCGGTGTCCTTTTCAATGAGGCTCCGAATGCGGCTTTGCAGCGTCTACACTTCATCAATTGAACCCCAGTACATGCCCTTATTAATCCATGATGCAAGCCGTAACGGAGGGCCAGATCGGAATGCAGGTGTAGCTGCCCACTTGGTACCACGGGGTTCAGTGATGTAAAACCACTCCCGCTGCCATAGGTTGGAACTTTCTGTGAAGGAGCCTTTTGGCCAAGGAGTATTGGTGAGTTTGCTCACTACAGCACGACAACACTCCGCTTGTTTCCCGTCGACTGCCTTCGGCTTCACATTGAAGGTCTTGAGCCACAAGCCGAAGTGGGGGGGGATACGGAGGAAGGCCTCGCACATGATAATGAACGCCGAGACGTGAAGAAAGGAGTCCGGAGCTAGATCGTGAAAATCTAGCCCGTAATAGAACATGAGCCCTTGGACGAAGGGATGAAGAGCGAACCCTGGCCCTCAGAGCAAGTGGGAGATTAATACGACCCTCTCGCCAGATCTGGGAATAGGAATAACCTGCCCTTGAGCAGGAAGCCTGTGGGGGATTTCCGCGGTCAGGTATCTTGCCACCCGGAGCTTCGCAATATCCTCCTCTGTGACAAAGGAAGCCACCCACCGGCCTTGAGGGCTGGGTCCGAACATGACTGGGAAGCGCGAATTGATTAAATTGAACCTTGGGTGCTGGAACTCGAGGTGGGAGAGGTTGAGGAAAGGGTTGGCGTAAAGGAGAAAAGACGGGTCTTAGCCCCTTTATAAAGGCGGTGAATATCAAACGCCCCCTCCTAGGCCTTAAAACCTACCTATTCCTAAGGAATCATGCCAACAGAACGGTTGGGTTACCCACACCCGTATTGATGAGAATCCCGCAATAAGGGGACGTGATCTCTGCTTTGACAAGACGTGCCAATGAAACCGCATCTCGAAATATGGAGCGGCAGGCTAAAAACAGTTCAAAATAATGGCCGGGCGGCGACGTGATGTCATGCTACAAAAGGTTGTCAGCGGATTGGACTCGTGAAATATTATACTCTCTGCGGTTGTGTGTGGAATTTGTTTTGTAGAGCCGGACACGATTCTTGTGTTCAAAGACTATTTTGGAGTATACGGAGAAGGAACCCGCCTTGCAATACCGAAGACAATCCGCGCGACGGAGACCTCGTCATTGAATCCAGGTTCAGGGGCTACTGAGGGAGTCCTAGATTAAGGGGTCCTCGGACGGCCGGACTATGTAGCATGTGCCGGACTGTTGGGCTGTGAAGATACAAGACAGAAGACTCTCCCCGTGTCCGGATGGGACTCTCCTTGGCGTGGAAGGCAAGCTTGGCGCTCGGATATAAAGATTCCTTTCTCTGTAACCGACTTTGTACAACCCTAGTCCCCTCCGATGTCTATATAAACCGGAGGGCTTAGTCCGTAGAGGCAATGATAATCATACAGGCTAGACTTCTAGGGTTTTAGCCGATCTCGTGGCAGATCAACTATTGTAATACTCATATTCATCAAGATCAATCAAGCAGGAAGTAGGGTATTCCATAGAGAGGGCCCGAACCTGGGTAAACATCGTGTCCCTGGTCTCCTGTTACCATCAACCTTAGACGCACAGTTCGGGACCCCCTACCCGAGATCCACCGGTTTTGACACCAACAGAGTGCCCAAGTGGCAAGCGAGGGACTACGACCACTACCATGAGGAGGAGGGCCAACCCACTTCTGCAGGGTGATCCTTGCCCCAAAGTTGGAGTGCCAGCCCGTGCCTCTAGACTTCACGAATACTTCCCTGCCATCCCTCGGGAGGTCAAGCTAAAGACGAACACTCACTTCGCATGGAGGGTCACGGTCCGGGTGATCAACGACAAGGTCACCCTTGATCAGGGTCCCCCCCCCTTCGCCACCGCTCACCAGATCAGGATCGGCTACATGGTCACCTTCAAGATGCTGACTCTCGACACCCTGAAGGTAATCGTCTTCAACAACGACGGCGTTGAGGTGTTCACCAAGTGCAAGAAGCGTTGATGCCTTCGTTGTGAACGTCTAGAGAGCTCTCTGTTGCCTGATTGGGAGTATTGGTTTGGTTTTAAGGCTGTGTCGTGCTGGTTTGGTTTAAAACTGCTTGTTTAATAAGTTCCATACTATGTTAAACTTGTTCTTATGCCATCTATGTGTGTCTCTCGTTTGTTCTGCGTGCTCTAGTGTGCTGGTAACTGATACGTCTCCGACATATCTATAATTTTTAAATGTGCCATGCTATTATCATACCAATTTTACATACTTTTTGAGAAAAAAGTTCACGGAGCCGGAATGGCCTAAAATTTTACGTGGATTTTTTATAGAATATATCTGAATTTATGGCACAAGAATCAACGCAAGAGGCCCGTAGGCCTCACAAGCTAGGGGCGCGCCTACCCCTCTAGGGTGCCATGGTGCCTTGTGGCCCAACCGTAAGTCAGTTGGAACTCTCCATCAGGCGTAAGGAAGCTAATAATGAGGGGAAGGGGGGCGTGTGAGAATTTCATCCCGGTCGGAGTTACAGAACTCCGGCTATAAAAGAAACGGTGTTGTGCCAGAAAACAGAACTAGAAAATTGAGAAAACCTCGAGAAACAGAGGAGGAGAGATCCAATCTCCGAGGGCTCCTGCCCTCTGGGAGGCATAGAGGGCAAGGATCGGAAGGGGAACCCTCTCCCCATCTTAGGGGAGGCCAAGCAAGATGATGAAGAAGGATGGGAGGGGGGCTCTCTGCCCCCCTACCCCGGCGGTGTCGGAACGTCGCTGGAAGAACCATCTTGACGGCGATCTACTCCAACAACTTTGCCACCGTCATGACCATGGTCCCTTGTTGTGCAAGAATCAACGCAAGACAAGGCCTGTGGGCCTCATAAGCCAGGGGGCACGCTTACCCCATAGGCGTGCCATGGTGCCTTGTGGCCCAACCGTAAGTCGGTTGGAGCTCTCCTTTGAGGGAAACAATTTCAACCCGATCGGACTTACTGAACTCCGACTATAAAAGAAATGGTGTTTGGGCAGAAAACGGAACTAGAAAATCGAGAAAACCTAGAGAAACAAAGGAGGAGCTCCTGCCCTCCGGGGGCCATGGAGGCCAAGAACCAGAGGGGAACCTCTTCCCATGTAGAGGAGAGGCCAAGTAAGAAGAAGAAGAAGGAGGAGGGGGCCTTCCCCTGTCTCCCGGCAGCGTGAGAACACCACCGGGGGAACCATCGTGATGGCTATCTGCTCCAACAACTTCGCCGCCATCATCAACAACTTTCTTCGTCTCTGTGTGTTTCTCCGTCTCTGTGCAGCGGTGTATACTCTCTCACTCCGCTGTAATCCCTACTTGAACATGATGCTCTATGGCCCGAGGGGGAGATTGGTAGGAGTTAACCATCGCATGCTCCTGGTCCGAACATCATTCCGGGGTGCCACGCCGCCATCATTCCGGGGTGTGGCTTGCCTCTGGCGGCGATGCAACGGAGGGGGTGGATGGGGGTGCTTCCTGTCGGCGGCAACCGGTGGATCTGGGGGGCGGATCCGCCCCGCCGCCGCCATCTCGTGCTATGCCCTCCGGCGGCGGCGCAGCGGGGGCGAACGAACGAAGGAGCTTCCTCGCGGCGGCGGAGGGCGACGGCGTGGGCAGTGTACCTCAATCGCTCACTCGTGAGTCATGTCACGATCGTATACCTTGACAAAACTACACCAGAGCCCACCCTGGACGTCCGCCATCTCTTGTTGACCGCTTCTTCCATTCGTTAGGTGTTAAAATGACATCCGACGGCAGGCAACACGTCCGGCGAGATCGGACGGCAGGCGATACGTCCGACTCCTAAGTCCTACTGCTACCGTTCAGCCACCTGCTCGAATACGGCACAACGTTCGGGAATCCTCCTGGCCTCTCGTCCAAGTCTGATCGCTCATGTTTCTGGGCTCCTGCGTGGCAGCAAGAGGCAGGTCACACGGGAGCTTCGTGATAAATTTTTGCTGTGTGATGAGTGAAAGACTCGAACAGAAACAGTAGATACATCTATCAGTTGCGATGGGCAGTAGGGCACAGTGTCCACTTCAGAAAACGACCGGAAAAACTACGGAGAACCTTTTGGTCCCGCGCACGTGTTACACTTTAGGCTTGTTCAGCAACAGCGGTGGTATATGATGCATATCTTAGTCCGCACGGACTCTCACGGTACGTAGTACGATCAATATGAGCAGGAGCTTTGGTATTGGTACAGTAGAAATGTGTGTAATTTTTTCCGTCGGTTCCTAGGAACACTAGACTAGAAGAAGGAAGGACGACGTAAAACTTGAAAATCTGAAAGATCCTAGTGAAAAATAATTGATAAAGGAAAGATTCTAGTAATCAAATAAGGAAAGGAAGGAAGGGATCTATTCATGAAAATGGGAGGGGGATGATTCACCATTATTTTAGTGGTATCAAGAACATAAGTATAGCATATTTGTTTCTCATTAAAGTTCACATGTCAGTGGGATCTAAGGTAGGACGTCGGGGACATGAATGTCCATTGATCCGACGACAGGAATATCCACCCAAGAAAGTAAACTCTAGTTAAAACGGATCATCAATTGCCTTCAACCTTTGCCTTTTGCATAATTTTGACTAATCGGCAACGATCACTCCAGAGATTGTGCGATGGTTGCCATGTACGTACGCAACTACTCCACAATCACAAGAGCAGTTTGACAATGCAATTTCGGTTTAACCATGGCAGTGAACGCGGGGCCCGCCGTGCCATGGAGAGGGGACGAAAGAGCGCTCTCGCGTTCTGTACACTTCTCGCGCCTTCCTGCTGCCGCTACCGAAACTGCCCCCGCGAGAAGCTTCCGTCCACGGCGTCCCGGCCGTCCGATCTACAATCTCCACCAGACGTACGCGCCCGATCGCACAGGCCATGCTCCCTGACCGACGACGTGGGGAGGAGCCTGGCGTTATCCAGTGGACCATTCCATTCCGCCCTGCGTTTCCTTATTTATAGCCTCGCCACCCACCGTGAAACCCCCATCAGAAATCCCAAGCCAAAAACCACTCTCCAAATCCGACGCAAAAACTCGAGCCCGAACCCAAGAAAGCTTCCTCCCCGGGACGAGATCAAGATGGCTCCCGAGCTGGCCGGCAAGATGACCGCCAAGGCCGCCGTGGCGGCGGCGAAGCCCGCGACGAAGGCGTACGTGACGTTCCTGGCGGGGGCGGGGGACTACTGGATGGGCGTGGTGGGGCTTGCCAAGGGCCTGCGCAAGGTTCGCTCGGCCTACCCGCTGGTGGTGGCCGTGCTGCCCGACGTGCCCGAGCTCCACCGCAAGATTCTCCTCTCCCAGGGCTGCATCGTCCGCGAGATCGCCCCCGTGTACCCGCCCGAGAACCAGACCCAGTTTGCCATGGCGTACTACGTCATCAACTACTCCAAGCTCCGCATCTGGGAGGTAAATTACCGTACCACCTCTGCCTGTCTCGCTAACGTTTGTCAGTGTGTGTGGTAGTAATGGTGTGCTGATATGTTCTTGATTTGGTTTTGAGCACAGTTTGTGGAGTACGAGAGGATGGTGTACCTCGACGCCGACATTCAGGTGTTCGACAACATCGACGAGCTGTTTGATCTGCCCAAGGGCCACTTCTACGCCGTGATGGACTGCTTCTGCGAGAAGACGTGGAGCCACACCCCGCAGTACCAGATCGGCTACTGCCAGCAATGTCCCGAAAAGGTGACGTGGCCGGCCGCCGAGATGGGCCCGCCACCGGCGCTCTACTTCAACGCCGGCATGTTCGTGCACGAGCCCAGCATGGCCACCGCCAAGGCGCTCCTTGACACCCTCCGCGTGACGCCGACTACCCCATTCGCGGAGCAGGTAAGCCGATAATGATTTTGTTTCGAAAGTCCAGATTTGGCAGTGATGGCGGTCGTGCTCACCTTGTTCTTGCTCCCTTAGGATTTCCTCAACATGTTCTTCAGGGAGCAGTACAAGCCGATCCCGCTGGTCTACAACCTTGTGCTGGCGATGCTCTGGAGGCACCCGGAGAACGTGCAGCTGGAGAAGGTCAAGGTGGTGCACTACTGCGCTGCGGTAAGGGGTCCCCACTCTTGGCGGTGGTACGAATTCCGTTCGGTTTCTGATTATTGCTTGCACTCTTACCGATGGATTGGTTACACATGGTCGCAGGGATCGAAGCCATGGAGGTTCACGGGCAAAGAGGAGAACATGGACAGGGAGGACATCAAGATCCTCGTCAGGAACTGGTGGGATGTCTACAACGACGAGGGCCTCGATTTCAAGGGCCTGGCCGCCGACGCCGACGAGCTCGAGGCGGCAGCCAAGAAGCCGCTCCGCGCGGCGCTTGCGGAAGCCGGCACCGTCAAGTACGTCACCGCGCCCTCGGCTGCGTAATCCCCGGTCGCATAGCTCCGGCCCGTGCCACTGTGGTCATCAAAGCAGGAAGCCGGGCACCCATAAGCATTTGCATTTTGGTATTTTTGCGTCTGTTCGGTTCCAAGTTAGTAGTATCTTTTCAAGTTTAAGATAGGAGGTTTGATCGAAAGAGTCTCACGTATGTGAATACCCTCAGACCCTTTGTGAAGTAGAGTGCCGTCTCGTCCTGTATGAAAGAATTATGTGTGAATCAATAGGAAGCTGCAAAAATTATGGCATATATTTTTCACGTCAACTTCTCTCTCACTTACGTTTGTCAGCTCTGCTTTCCTTGTCGTTCTGTCTCTAAAAGGACGAAATGCGTCATTTTCGGGGAGACAAAAAAAAAAACAATGCTGCGATGCGTGATACATGGGCAATCCTTTTCCCTGACCATCTTCACGTTTCTGGATGATTCTAATAATTAGTGTTTTTAACGGAGCTTTATACTTCCTCCTTTCTGGTTTATAGGGCTTAACTCAAAAATTTCACCAATCAAGATAGATGGTGAGTGGTGGAATACTTTTTATAGTTTGCAAAAACATTCAATTAATGTTCTTGTTTTCCTCAGAAAGTTATGTTTATCAATGCGTTAACTGCAATGCATGCATAAAGTACATGCATTGGTCAATTTTTTCTTAATACTTGCATGCAATGATTTAATGCATCTTAAAATCTGAACATGTGATGAGGAACAACTAAATTGAGCCTTATAAAATGAAGGAACTTAAATTTTGAGATAAGACCTATAAACCGAAAAGGAAAAAATTGAGATAAGACCTATAAACCGGAAAGGAGGAAATATGATCTATGACCTACGGCTATGTACGTCGGCCCAGCGGCAACCCCAACTCGGAAGAGCCAGGTCCCGTTGTACTCCTATCTACTAGTAGCAGCCTGGCATACTATTCTAGTTTGCGGTCCCTTTGTTCAAAGGGTCCCGTCAGTGTTTTGATTGTGTGGATTTCGTGCTCGCTCCGGGGCCGCTGTGCCCAGGACGTGCTTCACCGGTGGGGGCTCCAAGTGCTGTCCAAGTGTCGATCTCATGACTGGCCGGTGAAATGGCAGTGGGAAATTTCATCGGTGAAATGGTAGTCTGTCGACCTTACTATTTTAGTAATAGAAAACTTAACATATCCACGTACCCTATCCGATGCAGCCTCGAAATGCGAGGTCAGACAGCGCGTGTCGATTGCTTGCTCGGCCGTCGTCCTGGATTACGTAGTGTATTTTTACAGCGAAACTGGGACGACACTAGCCGGTGCTGAAAACTACGGTTTGACTCTCGTTTCGTTACGAAACTGCCAGGGAACCGTCAGTTGGACGAGACTGGCCTGCTCCCCGTGCGTGTGTCCATCCGTGCTCCCGCGTATGTGGCTTGATTTGATTGGAACAAAATAAGGCCCGGCCCCATCCCCTTAAAATCAGGGGGGAGATGATTAGATTAAAAAGAAAAAAGGAAAAAGGACAGCCGTAGGATGAAGTGGGAGCACGGACGAGAGCATGGAAGGGAGCAGGCAAGCCGGATCCCCGAAGCATTGTCCGCCAGGGAACCGTCAGTTGACTGGACTCAGCCGACTCCATGACGTTTCCGCACAAGAGACGCGCACGTAGCATCATGGTATTGGTACCCTCGTAAAGCCATTCAGTTAAATTGCTCGATGTGGAGCATGTCAGAGCAACTAGGTCCAGTACAAGTGATATTAACTGCACATGAAGTCCCTTTCTGTTCCTGGTGATACATTGATATAACTACCGACTGGCACGCCTAACGCATAATTTTCTTACGTACGAAAGAAATTGAAGAGCATTGATAGAACAGCACCTACGTTGGTCCATCGGCAACCGCACACAGTCGCGCGGCAGTGGACCAGACTGTCGTCGCGTGTGTGCAGTACACACGTGAGATACCAAGGAGTGAGGGAAACTCCAACGTGCAACCAAAAATGGTCCGACCGTGCTCGTTTAGGATAAACGGACGTAACAGACGGCTCAACACGCGGTAGCAAAACCCATTCCCAGCCCAACTTTAGACCGCGTTTACAGGCGGGCGGAGCGTGTGCTCTTGTCCTCCCTGACTCGCCCGTCGGTGGCACAAACGCCCCTTGTTGTCTTTCCCTGTCGTCTTTTTGCCCCCCGCCATCGCTGTCGTTTCCCTGTTCCCGGACGCGTTGCCTTCCATCAAGCCCGTTCGAAACACGACCACGCCATGCCATAGCCGTCCCACGCCCGTGATCTGGAAAGCTTTTTGCCGACGTTCGTGGTTCCTTGTTGCCGGTGGAAGAGAAGCTACCGTCGTCGACATCGCCCATCGACCCCAACAACTTCCGGCAAGCGCTGCATTGCCGTAGGGCGCCCACCACCACCACCGACCCCAATCTTTGCTTTGTTGCCTGCAAGGGGAGCTGGACGTACATTTCCCGGCCATATCTCAACCATGACCGCAAGGTGTTCAACGCTTTGCTCACAATGTACAATAGATGATGGGGATGAATATTTCTTTCACAACTTCATTTGCTCATCAGACGATTCGTCCTCAGATGATGAAGAGCTTGTGGTCGCTGCATTGGTCATCCATGACCACATTAGTAGGAAGCGGCCGTGGTTCAGGGGATTAATCCCCGGCCATGCTCCGGCCTTGAACCACAATAGGGATAAAGGCCACACCCTTCTCTATGCGGCAAATTTGACAATTTTGACCTATGGATGAAATCATTTCACAAAATAAACCGCCCCTAATTTTTTTTTCACTTAGCTGACCTTTTTAAGTGGCGCCCGACACAAAGGCGTCACACTACACTGTGCAACGCCTCACTGACACGCGCTACACGTCTGACCAGCGTCGCACCCCGGACTGCCTAAAAATTACTAAATCAATGTGCAGCGCCTAGCCTCTAGGCGTTGCACAACCACTAGTGCAACGCCTAGAGGCTAGGCGCTACACTGTATAGTCTGGCGCCTAGCTCTCAGGCGCTGCACACTGACTTAGTAATTTTTGAATCACCCGGTGCGGCGGCTAAGCGTCTTGGCGCTGTCGATCAGGCTCAGATAGTGTAGTGTGGCGCCTTCGTGTCAGGTGCCACTCAAAAAGGTTAGCCGAGTGAAAAAAATTTAGGGACAATTCATTTTGTGAAATGATTTAGTCCACAGGTCAAAATTGTTAAATTTTCCTCTCTATGCCGATTACTTTGAGAATGCCGCACTTTTCAAACCACAACAATTTCATCGCCGATCCAGAATGAGGAGACATGTATTCAATTCGTATTCAGGTGGGAGTGGTAGGATATGACCCATACTTTGAGTGCGCAAAGAGGATGCCCTTGGTAAGCTTGGCTTCTCTTCTTACCAGAGATGCACTGTGTCTATCCACATACTTGCATATGGAATTCCTGGTGACCTTGTGGATGAGTATGTGTGTATGAGTGAGTCCACATGTCTCCTCTCAGTGTGTAGTTTCTGCAAGGCCGTGGTGGTAGTGTTCGACCCCGAATACCCGAGAGAGCTGACTGCTGCTGATACAGAGAGGTTGTTGGTGATCAATGGTGATAGGGGCTTTCTGGGCATATGCTTGGTAGTATAGATTGTATGCACTTGAAGTGAAAGAACTGTCCATTTGCTTGGCAGGGGCAGTACAAGGGGCATGTGCAAGGTGTCACTGTCATACTTGAAGCTGTAGCTTCACGAGATTTGTGGATATGGTATTCTTTCTTTGGTATGGCTGGTTCTCACAAAGATATCAATGTGCTTCAGCATTCTCCAGTGTTTGCAAGGCTTGCAGAAGACCACTCCCCAGAGGTCAATTTTGAGATCAATAGCCACCGTTACACCAAGGGATATTACCTAGACGATGGTATCTATTCTTAGTGGTCAACTCTTGTGAACACCATACCCAATCCGCAAGGAGAAAAGAGATAGAGGTTTTCCCAATTGCAGGAGAGTGTTAGGAAGGATGTGGAGTGTGCTTTTGGTGTGCTTCAATCTCGATGGGTATCGTTCGAAACCCTACATTGACACGGAGCACTCAGTAGCTTTGGGAGGTGACGACTGCTTGAGTGATCATGCACAACATGATCGTGGAGAATGAGCGTGGTGATATCATCTATGACCAAGGGTTTGATTTCCAGGGTGAAAATGTTGAGCCTGAGCAGCCACCTCGTACGACCATTCAATAGTTTGTCCAATTCTATCATGAAATGTGTGATTGGCATACTCATGCGCAGCTTCAAGATGACTTGGTTGAGCACATGTGGACTCACATTGGCAACCAGTGGATCTATTGATTTTATATCTTTTCATGCAAACAAATTTCGATTGGGTTGTAAGACTATTTGATATTGTTTTTATTTTGATTGGGTTGTAGGACTATTTCGGATGTGCAACTTATTTGCTATGTTTGATTTGAACTATTTGCTATGTTTGATTTCAGCATAAATGGCCTCCGGTGGACGAGATGTGGCCGAAATGCGGCTGCGAGTTGGGTGCACGGCTGGCGCATCCACATATCCGGGCGGACACTACTGAAGGAAATATGCCCGAGAGGCAATAATAAAGTTATTATTTATTTCCTTATATCATGATAAATGTTTATTATTCATGCTAGAATTGTATTAACCGGAAACATGATACATGTGTGAATATATAGACAAACTTAAATGTCACTAGTATGCCTCTACTTGACTAGCTCATTAATCAAAGATGGTTATGTTTCCTAACCATATACATGAGTTGTCATTTGATTAACAGGATCACATCATTAGGAGAATGATGTGATTGACATGACCCATTCCGTTAGCTTAGCACTTGATCGTTTAGTATATTGCTATTGCTTTCTTCATGACTTATACATGTTCCTACAACTATGAGATTATGCAACTCCCGTTTACCGAAGGAACACTCTGTGTGCTACCAAACGTCACAACGTCACTGGGTGATCATAAAGGAGCTCTACAGGAGTCTCCAAAGGTACATGTTGAGTTGGTGTATTTCGAGATTAGGTTTTGTCACTTCGATTGTCGGAGAGGTATCTCTGTGGCCCACTCGGTAATGCACATCACTATAAGCCTTGCAAGCAATGTAGCTAATGAGTTAGTTACGGAATGATGCATTACGTAACGAGTAAAGAGACTTGCCGGTAACGAGATTGAACTAGGTATTGGGATGCCGACGATCGAATCTCGGGCAAGTAACATACCGATGACAAAGGGAACAACGTATGTTGTTATGCGGTTTGACCGATAGAGATCTTTGTAGAATATGTAGGAGCCAATATGAGCATCCAGGTTCCGCTATTGGTTATTGACCGGAAATGTGTCTCGGTCATGTCTACATAGTTCTCGAACCCGTAGGGTCCGCACACTTAAGGTTTCGATGTCAGTTATTTTATGAGTTTATGAGTTTTGATGTACCGAAGGTTGTTCAGAGTCCCGGATGTGATTACAGACATGACGAGGAGTCTCGAAATGGTCGAGACATGAAGATTGATATATTGGAAGCCTATATTTGGATGTCGGAAGTGTTCCGGGTGAAATCGGGATTTTACCGGAGTACCGGGGGGGTTACCGGAACCCCTCCGGGGCTTAATGGGCCTACATGGGCCTTAGTGGAAATAGAGGGCAACAAGGGGAGTGTGGGGAGCGCCCCCCCAAGGCCCAAACCGAATTGGTTTAGGGCAAAGGGGGTCGGCCCCCTCTTTCCTTCTCCTCCTCTCCCTTTCCTTCCCCCTTCTCCTAGTCCAACAAGGAAGGAGGGAGTCCTACTCCCGGTGGGAGTAGGACTCCCCATGGCGCGCCCCCTCCTAGGTCGGCCGCCCCCTCCCCCCTTGCTCCTTTATATACGGGGGCAGGGGGCACCCCATAGACACAACAATTGATCTCTTGATCTCTTAGCCGTGTGCGGTGCCCCCCTCCACCATAGTACTCCTCGATAATATTGTAGCGGTGCTTAGGCGAAGCCCTGCGATGGTAGAACATTAAGATCGTCACCACACCATCGTGCTGACGGAACTCTCCCTCGACACTCAACTGGATCAGAGTTCGAGGGACGTCATCAAGCTGAACGTGTGCTAGAACTCGGAGGTGCCGTAGTTTAGGTGCTTGATCGGTCGGGCCGTGAAGACGTACGACTACATGAACCGCGTTGTTCTAACGCTTCCGCTTTCGGTCTACGAGGGTACGTGGACAACACTCTCCCCTCTCGTTGTTATGCATCACCATGATCTTGCGTGTGCGTAGGAATTTTTTTGAAATTACTACGTTCCCCAACAACTACACCATTGCCACCACAAACGGATGAAATCCGAACAAAATGAACGTTCGTTTGAGGTCGTGAGTTGGAGTTGCCCTGCAAGCGTTCCTTGCCGATTAGTAAACGGGGCACAAGGTGAGGATCGATCTCAACAAAAAATGCACAATGAGACACCATGATTTACCTAGATTCGGGCTGCATGGTTGCGTAATATGCTACTCCTACTTTGTGTGTGGTTTATTTGATGGACAGAGAGCTACAGATCCTTTCTTGGAACGGAGGGAGTAGTGTGGATCCTCATAGTGTTCTACCAAGTATCCAACCCCTAGAGTAGATCCAGTTAGTTTGTCCAAAAATATGTCCTCTTTACTTAGTAGATCACTAGCTCGTTCCTCCTTTTATAGCTCAAGGGGTACCACAATGGCTTCACTACTAAGGAAACTACCTGGCGAAACTAGATACGTAAGTGCATTGAGTGGGTGATGAGGTGTCATAGTCTTTTGACTCCAAGGAATGAATGGTTGTCTTGTCACCACCGCCCATAGTGCCACTTGAGTTGGGCGTGACACGTCTCTCTACAGGTGTACACCATGCGGTGAACAAACAAGGTGATTCATCCCTCGTGTCTTGTCCCTTCATTGGCACGCCGACACCCCTGCCAGGTGGCACGAAAGCTCAGTGTGCGCAGAGCAGACGCGTCACATGTGGGGGCGCACGGTAGCTTGTTTTCGATGCTGGCTGAGTGCGAGTCAACTGGAGGAGCCGTTGCCAGATGTTGGCGTTCCTGAGTGTTGTCCGTCTGGCTCGTTGTGGGGTAGCTCGGTCTTGCTCCTCTCGGCACTTGTTTGGCGCAGAGAAGGATGCAACAAACTTTGACAAAGATCTGCATGCCTCCATGGAGCTTGGGCTCCTTTTTTATGGTGTTGTCAATGATGATTTTGACGAAGATCTTCATACCGCCATGAAGCGGTGGAGGGAGTTTTGTCGATGGAGAGATCCTTTGTCTTCTTGGTTTTGACCAGGAGGCGCCCGTGGTTTGAGCGTAGTCGAGTTCGTGTACCCAATGGTCATGCTACCGACAGTAGCCCCCGGGCCTGGGCCGGATGCGTGTACCATTTGTTGTCATGGTCAGGTCCTTTCAACGCATGGGCCCCATGCATTGCGAGCGCCCTTGTTTGGTCAAATAAACTGTATAGGACAATGTGAACTGTGGTGGAAATCGTGGGGGTAATGGTGAAGGAAATATGCCCTAGAGGCAATAATAAAGTTGTTATTTTATATTTTATTATTCATGATAAATGTTTATTATTCATGCTAGAATTGTATTAGTCGGAAACCCAAATACATGTGTGAAAACATAGACAAACACTATGTCCGTAGTAAGCCTCTACTTGACTAGCTCATTCATCAAAGATGGTTAAAGTTTCCTAACCATGGACATGAGTTGTCATTTGATAACGGGATCACGTCATTAGGAGAATGATGTGATGGACAAGACCCATTTGTTAGCTTAGCATAATGATCGTCAGTTTTATTGCTATTGCTTTCTTCATGTCAAATACACATTCCTTTGACTATGAGATTATGCAACTCCCAGATACCGGAGGAATACCTTGTGTGCTATTAAACATCACAACGTAACTGGGTGATTATAAAGATGTTGTACAGGTATCTCTGAAGGTGTTTGTTGGGTTGTCATAGATCGAGATTATGATTTGTCACTCCGAGTATCGGAGAGGTATCTCTGGGCCCTCTCGGTAATGCACATCATAAGAAGCCTTGCAAGCAAAGTGACTAATTAGTTAGTTGCAGGATGATGTATTATAGAACGAGTAAAGATACTTACCGGTAACGAGATTGAACTAGGTATGTGGATACCGACAATCGAATCTCAGGCAAGTAACAAGGGAATAACGTATGTTGTCATAACGGTTTAACCGATAAAGATCTTCGTAGAATATGTAGGAGCCAATATGAGCATCCAGATTCTGATGTTGGTTATTGACCGGAGAGGTGTCTCCGTCATGTCTACATAGTTCTCGAACCCGTAGGGTCCGCACGCTTAACGTTCGATGACAATTTGGTATTATATGAGTTATGTGATTTGGTGAGCGAATGTTGTTCGGAGTCCCGGATGAGATCACATACATGATGAGGAGTCTCAAAATGGTCAAGAGGTAAATATTGATATATAGGATGACAATATTCAGACACCGGAAGTGTTCCGGATAGAATCGGGTATTTATCAGAGTATCAGGGGGGTACCGTAACCCCCCGGGGTGAAGATATGGGCCATAAGAGGAGAGCACATCAGCCCACAAGGGGTGGCAGACACACCCCCTTAGGCATGTGGCCTAATTGGAGAAGGAGAAGGGGTTCGGCCCCCACCTCCTTCTTTCCTTCCCCCTTCCCTTTTCTCTTCGGCAAAAAAGGAAGGGGGGAGGCCGAATTGGGGGAGGACCCCAAGTAGGATTCCTCCTACTTAGGGCGCCCCATGTATGCTCCCCTCCCCCTCCCACCTATATATACGTGGGGAGGGGGCGCCTAGAACACACAACAACAATCGTTGGCCGTGTGCGGCGCCCCCCTCCACAGTTTACACCCCCCGGTCATAGTTTTGCAGTGCTTAGGCGAAGCCCTGCGAGAATCACTTCACCATCACCGTCACCACGTCGTCGTGTTGACAGAACTCATCTACTCCTCGACACCTTGCTGGATCAAGAAGGCGAGGGACGTCATCGCGCTGAACGTGTGCATAACTCAGAGGTGTTGTACTTTTGGTGCTTGATCGACCGAAGCTAGAAGAAGTTGGTCTACATCAACCGAGTTGTCAAACGCTCCCGCTTTCGGTCTACGAGGGTACTTATACACACTCTCCCCCTCTCGTTGTTATGCACCTCCAAGATAGATCTTGCGTGAACGTAGGAAATTTTTGAAATTGCATGCTACGTTTCCCAACGGCAGTATCTGAGCCAGGTCTATGCGTAGATGATATGCACGAGTTGAACACAAAGAGTTATGGGCAGTGATCGTCATACTGCTTACCACCAATGTCTTATTTTGATTCGGCGGTATTGTTGGATGAAGCGTCCCAAACCAACCTTACAAGACCACGTTCATGAGACTTGTCCCACTGACAGACATGCAATTAGTTTTGCATAAATGTGGCTGGCGGGTGTCTGTTTCTCCTACTTTAGTTGAATTGAATTTGACCGCGGCCAGTCCTTGTTGAAGGTTAAAATAGCAAACTCGATAAATCACCATTGTGGTTTTGATGCATAGGTAAGAACGGTTCTTGCTAGAAGCCCGTAGCAGCCACGTAAAACTTGCAACAATAAAGTAGAGGACATCTAACTTGTTTTTGCATGGTATGTTGTCATGTGATATGGTCAAGACATGATGTGATATACGTTATTGTATGAGATGGTCATGTTTTGTCTCTCTATTGTATGAAATGCAAACGCCATGTAATTGCTTTACTTTATCACTATGGATTAGCGATAGTTGTAGAAGCAACAGTTGGCGAGACGACCACGACACAACGATGGAGATCAAGGTGTCAAGCCGGTGACAATGGAAATCATGACGGTGCTTTGGAGATGGAGATCAAAAGCACAAGATGATGATGGCCATATCATGTCACATATTTTGATTGCATGTGATGTTTATCTTTTATGCATCTTATTTTTCTTAGTACGACGGTAGCATTATAGGATGATCCCTTAACTAAAATTTCAAGGTATAAGTGTTCTCCCCGAGTATGCACCATAGCTACAGTTCATCGTGTTGAGGCACCACGTGATGATCGGGTGTGATAGACTCTACGTTCACATACAACGGGTGCAAGACAGTTTTGCACATGTGGAATACTCAGGTTAAACTTGACGAGCCTGGCATGTACAGACATGGCCTCAGAACACTGGAGACCGAAAGGTTCAACGTGAATCATATAGTAGATATGATCAACATAGAGATGTTCACCATTGATGAGTACTCCATCTCATGTGATGATCGGATATTGTTTAGTTGTTTTGGATCACGTATAATTTAGAGGACTTGAGGGATGTCTATCTAAGTGGGAGTTCTTTAGTAATTTGATTAATTGAACTTAATTTATCATGAACTTAATCTTGATAGTTTTTGCATATCTATGTTGTAGATCAATGTCCCGTGCTACCGTTCCCTTGAATTTTAATGCGTTCCTAGAGAAAGCTAAGTTGAAAGATGATGGTAGCAACTACACGGATCGGGTCCGTAACGAGATTATCCTCATTGCTGCCGAAGAATTATATCCTTGATGCACCGCTAGGTAAAAGGCTTCTTTGCGAGGAGCGGATCTTGATGTTATGAGCGTCTATAAGCTCGATCTGATGACTACTCGCTAGTTTAGTGTGCCATGCTTTACGGCTTAGATTCGGGACTTCAAAGACGTTCTGAACGTCATGGACCATATGAGATGTTGCAGGAGTTGAAGTTAATATTTCAAGCAAATGCCCGAGTTGAGAGATATGAAGTCTCCAACAAGTTCTATAGCTGCAAGATGGAGGAGAACAGTTCTGTCAGTGAACACATACTCAAAATGTCTGGGTATCATAACCACTTGACTCAGCTAGGAGTTAATCTTCAAGATGGTAGTGTTATTGACAGAGTTCTTGAATCACTGCCACCAAGCTACAAAGGCTTTGTGATGAACTATAATATGCAAGAGATGGATAAGACAATTCCCGAGCTCTTCGCAATGCTCAAAGCTGCGGAGGTAGAAATCAAGAAGGAGCATCAAGTATTGATGGTTAACAAGACCACTAGTTTCAATAAAAAGGGCAAGGGAAATAAGGGGAACTTCAAGAAGAATGGCAAGCAAGTTGCCACTCCCAGGAAGAAGCCCAAAGCTGGACCCAAGCCTGAAACTGAGTGCTTCTACTGCAAAGGGAATGGTCACTAGAAGCAGAACTACCCCAAGTATTTGGCGGATAAGAATGATGGCAAAGTGAACAAAGGTATATTTGATATACATGTTATTGATGTGTACCTTACTAATGCTCGTAGTAGCGCCTGGGTATTTGATACTGGTTTGGTTGCTCATATTTGTAACTCAAAACAGGGGCTATGGATTAAACGAATATTGGCTAGGGACGAGGTGACGATGCACGTCGGGAATGGTTCCAAGGTCAATGTGATTGTCGTCGGCCCGCTACCTCTACATCTACCTTCGGGATTAGTTTTAGACATGAATAATTGTTATTTGGTGCCAACGTTGAGCAGGAACATTATATCTGGATCTTGTTTAATGCGAGATGGTTATTCATTTAAATCAGAGAATAATGGTTGTTCTATTTATATGAGTAATATCTTTTATGGTCATGCACCCTTGAAGAGTGGTCTAATTTTGTTGAATCTCGATTGTGGTGATACACATATTCATAATATTGATGCCGAAAGATGCAAAGTTGATAATGATAGTGCAACATATTTGTGGCACTGCCCTTTAGGTAATATTGGTGTAAAGCGCATGAAGAAACTCCATGCAGATGGACTTTTGGAATCACTTGATTATGAATCATTTGATACTTGCGAACCATGCCTCATGGGCATGATGACTAAAACTCCATTCTCCGGAACAATGGAGCGAGCTAATGACTTATTGGAAATAATACATACCGATATATGCAGTCCAATGAGTGTTGAGGCTCGCGGCGGGTATCATTATTTTCTGACCTTCGCAGATGATTTGAGCAGATATGGGTATATCTACTTGATGAAACACAAGTCTGAAACATTTGAAAAGTTCAAAGAATTTCATAGTGATGTGGAGAATCATCGTAACAAGAAAATAAAGTTTCTATGATCTGATCGTGGAGGCGAATATTTGAGTTCTGAGTTTGGCCTTCATTTAAAACAATGTGGAATAGTTTCACAACTCCGCCACACAGAACACCACAACGTAATGGTGTGTCCGAACATTATGTCGTACTTTATTAGATATGGTGCGATCTATGATGTCTCTTACTGATTTACCACTATCGTTTTGGGGTTATGCATTAGAGATAGCTGCATTCACATTAAATAGGGCACCTTCTAAATCCGTTGAGACGACACCGTATGAACTATGGTTTGGTAAGAAACCTAAGCTGTCGTTTCTTAAAGTTTGGGGTTGTGACACTTATGTCAAAAGGCTTCATCCTGATAAGCTCGAACTCGAATCAGGGAAGTGCGTCTTCATAGGATACTCGTAGGAAACAATTGGGTACACCTTCTACCACAAATCCGAAGTCAAGATATTTGTTGCCAAGAATGGAAACTTTCTAGAGAAGGAGTTTCTCTCGAAAGAAGTGAGTGGGAGGAAAGTAGAAATTGATGAGGTAATTGTACCTTCTCTCGAATTGGAAAGTAGCTCATCACAGAAAACCGTTACCGTGATGCCTACACCAACTAGAGAGGAAGCTAGTGATAATGATCATGAAACTTCAGATCAAGTTACTACCGAACCTCGTAGGTCAAACAGAGCACGTTCCGCACCAGAGTGGTACGATAATCCTATTCGGGAAGTCATGTTACTATACCATGACGAACCTACGAACTATGAAGAAGCGATGATGAGCCCAGATTTCGATAGATGGCTTGAGGCCATGAATTCTGAGATAGGATCCATGTACGAGAACAAAGTGTGGACTTTGGTTGACTTGCCAGATGATCGGCGAGCCGTAGAGAAAAAATGTATCTTCAAGAAGAAGACTAACGCTGATGGTAATGTTACTATCTACAAAGCTTGACTTGTTGCAAAAGGTTTTCGACAAGTTCAAGGAGTTGACTACGATGAGACTTTCTCACCCGTAGTGATGCTTAAGTCTGTCCGAATCATGTTAGCAATTGCCGCATTTTATGATTATGAAATCTGGCAAATGGACGTCAAAATTGTATTCCTTAATGGACTTCTTAAAGAAGAGTTGTATATAATGGAACCAGAAGGTTTTATCGATCCTAAAAGGTGCTAACAAAGTGTGCAAGCTCCAGCAATCCATCTATGGACTAGTGCAAGCATCTCGGAGTTGGAATATATGCTTTGATGAGGTGATCAAAGCATATGGTTTTATAAAGAAAGTGAGTGGGAGCTTTGTAGCATTTCTAATATTATATGTGGATGAAAAATTGTTGATTGGAAATGATATAGAATTTCTAGATAGCATAAAAGGATACCTGAATAAAAGTTTTTCAATGAAAGACCTCGGTGAAGTTGCTTATATATTGGGCATCAAGATCTGTAGAGACACATCAAGACGCTTAATATGTTGGGGAACGTAGTAATTTCAAAAAAATTCCTACGCACACGCAAGATCATGGTGATGACATAGCAACGAGGGGAGAGTGTTGTCTACGTACCCTCGTAGACCGAAGCGGAAGCATTGACACAGCGTAGTGGAAGTAGTCGTACGTCTTCCCGGTTCAACCGATCCAGGCACCGTTACTCCGGCACCTCCGAGTTCTTGACACGCGTACAGCTCAATGACGCACCCTCGATCTCCGATCCAGCGAGGCGCCGAGGGAGTTCCGTCGGCCGACGGCGTGGTGGCGATCTTGATGTTCTCTGTCGCGAGGCTTCGCCTAAGCACCGCTACAATATGACCGAGGTGTAATATCGTGGAGGGGCACCGCACACAGCTAAGGAGCGATCTCAATGATCAACTTGTGTGTCCTAGGGTGCCCCTACCCCATATATAAAGGAGGGAGGGAGGAGGAGGCCGGCCCAAGGGGCGCGCCATAGAGGAGGGGGAAACCTACTCCAAGTAGGTTTCCCCCCCTTTTCCTTATCTTATTTGAAGGGAAGGAAAGATTACTAGTATTAGGAATAAGTACTACCAGTAGTAATAGGAAGAGGGGAAGGAGAAAGGAAGGGGCGGCCCCCTCCCCAATCGGATTGGGCTGGGCGCCCCCCCTGTTCCTTCTCCTTCTTCCTATATGGGCCCAATAAGGCCCATATACCTCCGGGGGTTCGGTAACCTCCGGTAGCTCCAAACTTCTCCGGAACCTTTACGGTATCCAAATATATCCGTCAATATATCAATCATTATGTCTCGACCATTTGAGACTCCTCGTCATGTCGTGATCACATCCGGGACTCGAACAAACTTCGTACATCAAAATACATAAACTCATAATATAACTGTCATGAAACCTTAAGCGTGCGGACCCTACGGTTCGAGAATAATGTAGACATGACCGAGACACGTCTCTCGGTCAATAACCAATAGCGGGACCTGGATGCCCATATTGGTTCCTACATATTCTCTGAAGATCTTTATCGGTCGAACCGCATAACATACGTTATTCCCTTTGTCATCGGTATGTTACTTGCGAGATTTGATCGTCGGTATCAATACCTAGTTCAATCTCGTTACCGCAAGTCTCTTTACTCGTTCCGTGTCGTCATCTCATAACTAACTCATTAGTTACATGCTTGCAAGGCTTGGGTGATGAGTATTACCGAGAGGGCCCAGAGATACCTCTCCGACAATCGGAGTGACAAAACCTAATCTCGAATTATGCTAACTCAACATGTACCTTCGAAACACCTGTAGTACTCCTTTATAATCACCCGATTCGTTGTGACGTTTGGTAGTACCAAAGTGTTCTTCCGTAAACGGAGTTACACAATCCTCATAATTACAGGAACATGTATAAGTCATGAAGGAAGCAATAGCAGAATATTAAGCGATCAAGTGCTAAGCTAACAGGATGGGTCATGTCAATCACATCATTCTCCTAATGATGTGATCTCATTAATCAAATGACAACATATGTCTATGGTTAGAAACATAACCATCTTTGATTAATGAGCTAGTCAAGTAGAGGCATACTAGTGACTATATGTTTGTCTATGTATTCACACATGTATCATGTTTCCGGTTAATACAATTCTAGCATGAATAATAAACATTTATCATGATATGAGGAAATAAATAATAACTTTATTATTGCCTCTAGGGCATATTTGCTTCATCTCCCACTTGCACTAGAGTCAATAATCTAGATTACATAGTAATGATTCTAACACCCATGGAGTCTTGGTGCTGATCATGTTTTGCTCGTGAGAGAGGCTTAGTCAATGGGTGCAAACATTCAGATCCGTATGTATCTTGCAAATCTCTATGTCTCCCACTTGGACTTGGTCCCGAATGGAATTGAAGCGTCTCTTGATATGCTTGGTCCTCTTTAAATCTGGATTCCTTTGCCAAGGCAATTGCACGATATTGTCACGAAGATCTTCATTGGTCCCGATGCACTAGGTATGACACCTAGATCGAAATGAACTCCTTCATCCAGACTCCTTCATTCGCCGCTTGAAGCGCTATGTACTCCGCTTCACATGTAGATCCCCTTTCTGACGCTTTGTTTTGAACTGCACCAACTTACAGCTCCACCGTTTAATATAAACACGTATCCGGTTTGCGATTTAGAATCGTCCGAATTAGTGTCAAAGCTTGCATCGGCGTAACCATTTACGACTAGCTCTTTGTCACCTCCATATCGAGAAACATATCCTTAGTCCTTTTCGGGTATTTCAGATGTTCTTGACGCTGTCGATGATCCACTCTGGATTACTTTGGTACCTACCGCCAAGCTTATTGCTAAGCATCGTCGGTCCGGTACACAACATTGCATACATGATAGAGCCTATGGCTGAAGCATAGGAACATCTTTCATTTTCTCTCTATCTTCTGCTGTGGTCGGGCATTGAGTTTGACTCAACTTCACACCTTGTAGCACAGGCAAGAATCCTTTCTTTGCACGATCCATTTTGAACTTTTCAAAATTTTGTCAAGGTATGTGCTTTGTGAAAGTCCTATTAAGCGTCTTGATCTATCTCTATAGATGTTGATGCCCAATATGTAAGCAGCTTCACGAGGTCTTTCATCGAAAAACTTTTATTCAAGTATCCTTTATGCTATCCAGAAATTCTATATCATTTCCAATTAATAATATGTCATCAACATATAAAACTAGAAATGGTCAGAGCTCCCACTCACTTTCTTGTAAATCTGAGGCTTCTCCAAAAGTCATATAAAACCATATCTTTGATCACACTTTCAAAGCGTTTATTCCAACTCGAGATGCTTGCACCAGTCCATAAATGGAGCAGCTGGAGTTTGCACACTTTGTCGACACCTTTTGGATCAACAAAACCTTCAGCTGCATCATATACAACTCTTCTTCTAGAAATCCATTCAAGAATGCAGTCTTGACATCCATTTGCCAAATTTCATAATCATGAAATGCAGCAATAGCCAACATGATTCGGACAGACTTAAGCATCGCTACGGTGAGAAAGTCTCATCGTAGTCAACCCCTTGAACTTGTCGAAAACCTTTCGCAACAAGTCGAGCTTTGTAAACGATAACATTACCATCACCGTCGGTCTTCTTCTTAAAGATCCATTTATTCTCAATGGCTTGCCGATCATCGGGCAAGTCAACCAAAGTCCATACTTTGTTTTCATACATGGATCCTATCTCAGATTCCATGGCCTCTAGCCATTTTGCGAATCTGGGCTCATCATCGCTTCCTCATAGTTCGTAGGTTCATCATGGTCAAGTAACATGACTTCCGAATAGGATTTCCGTACCACTCAGTGCGGATCTTACTCTGTAGACCTCTGAGAGTTGATCAGAAACTTGATCTGAAGTTTCATGATCAATATCATTAGCTTCCTCACTAATTGGTGTAGTCGTCACAGGAACCGGTTCTTGTGATGAACTACTTTCAATAAGGGAGTAGATCTGATTATCTCATCAAGTTCTACTTTCCTCCCACTCACTTCTTTCGAGAGAAACTCCTTCTCTAGAAAGGATCCGAATTTAGCAACGAAAATCTTGCCCTCAGATCTGTGATAGAAGGTGTACCCAATAGTCTCCTTTGGATATCCTATGAAGACACATTTCTCCGATTTGGGTTCGAGCTTATCTGGTTGAAGTTTCTTCACATAAGCATCGCAGCCCCAAACTTTGGGAAACGACAACTTTGGTTTCTTGCCAAACCACAGTTCATAAGGTGTCGTCTCAACGGATTTTGATGGTGCCCTATTTAACGTGAATGCGACCGTCTCTAAAGCATAACCCCAAAACGGTAGCAGTAAATCGGTAAGAGACATCATAGATCGCACCATATCAAGTAAAGTACGATTATGACGTTCGGACACACCATTTCGTTGTGGAGTTCCAGGTGGCGTGAGTTGCGAAACTATTCCACATTGTTTCAAATGTAAACCAAACTCGTAACTCAAATATTCTCCTCCACGATCAGATCGTAGAAATTTTATTTTCTTGTTACGATGATTTTCTACTTCACTCTGAAATTCTTTGAACTTTTCAAATGTTTCAGACTTGTGCTTCATCAAGTAGATATACCCATATCTGCTCAAATCATCTGTGAAGGTGAGAAAATAACGATATCCGCCACGAGCCTCAACATTCATCGGGCCACATACATCTGTATGTATGATTTCCAACAAATCTGTTGCTCTCTCCATAGAACCGGAGAACGGTGTTTTTGTCATTTTGCCCATGAGGCACGGTTCGGAAGTACCAAGTGATTCATAATCAAGTGATTCCAGAAGTCCATCAGTATGGAGTTTCTTCCTGCGTTTTATACCGATATGACCTAAACGGCAGTGCCACAAATATGTTGCACTATCATTATCAACTCTGCATCTTTTGGCTTCAACATTATGAATATGTGTATCACTACTATCGAGATTCAATAAAAATAGACCACTCTTCAAGGGTGCATGACCATAAAAGATATTACTCATATAAATAGAACAACCATTATTCTCTGATTTAAATGAATAACCGTCTCGCATCAAACAAGATCCAGATATAATGTTCATGCTCAACGCGGGCACCAAATAAAAATTATTCAGGTCTAAAACTAATCCCGATGGTAGATGTAGAGGTAGCGTGCCGACCGCGATCACATCGACTTTGGAACCATTTCCCACGCGCATCGTCACCTCGTCCTTAGCTAATCTTCACTTAATCCGTAGTCCCTGTTTGAGTTGCAAATGTTAGCAACAGAACCAATATCAAATACCAGTGCTCTGCGAGCATTAGTAAGGTACACATCAATAACATGTATATCACATATACCTTTGTTCACTTTGCCATCCTTCTTATCCGCCAAATACTTGGGGCAGTTCCGCTTCGATGTCGATCGCTTGCGGTAGAAGCACTCGATTTGGGCTTAGGTCCAGACTTGGGTTTCTTCTCTTGAGCAGCAACTTGTTTGCTGTTCTTTTGAAGTTCCTTCTTCTTCCCTTTGGCCCTTTTCTTGAAACCAGTGGTCTTGTTGACCATCAACACTTGATGCTCCTTTTGATTTCTACCTCCATGCTTTCGGCATTGCGAAGAGCTCGGGAATAGTCTTGTTCATCCCTTGCATATTATAGTTCATCACAAAGCTCTTGTAGCTTGGTGGCGATGATTGGAGAATTACATCATGGACGCTATCATCCGGAAGATTAACTCCCGGTTGAATCAAGTGATTGTTATACCCAGACATTTTGAGTATATGCTCACTGACAGAACTGTTCTCCTCCATCTTGCAGTTGTAGAACTTATTGGAGACTTCATATCTCTCAATCCGGGCATTTGCTTGAAATATTAACTTCAACTCCTAGAACATCTCATATGCTTCATGACGTTCAAAACGTCGTTGAAGACCAGTTCTAAGCCGTAAAGCATGGCACATTGAACTATAGAGTAGTCATCGGCTTTGCTCGCCAGACGTTCTTAACGTCGTCGGTTGCATCAGCAAGCAGCAGTTGGCACCCAGCGGTGCTTCGGGGCGTAACTCTTACGTGCAGCAATGAGGATAATCCTCGAGTTACGTACCCGATCCGTGTAATTGCTACCATCATCTTTCAACTTTGCTTTCTCAAGGAACGCATTAAAATTCAACGGAACAACAACACGAGCCATCTATCTACAAACAAACATAGACAAGCAACATACTATCAGGTACTAAGTTCATGATAAATTTAAGTTAAATTAATCATATTACTTAAGAACTCCCACTTATCTGAGACATCTCTCTAGTCATCTAAGTGATCACGTGATCCAAATCAACTAAACCATGTCCGATCATCACGTGAGATGGAGTAGTTTCAATGGTGAACATCTCTATGTTGATCATATCTACTATATGATTCACGCTCGACCTTTCGGTCTCCGTGTTCGAGGCCATATCTGTATATGCTAGGCTCGTCAAGTATAACTTGAGTATTCGCGTGTGCAACTGTTTTGCACCGTTGTATTTGAGCGTAGAGCCTATCACACCCGATCATCACGTGGTGTCTCGGCAGACGAAGAACTTTCGCAGCGGTGCATACTCGGGAGAACACTTCTTGATAATTAGTGAGAGATCATCTTAAAATGCTACCGTCAATCAAAGCAAGATAAGATGCATAAAGGATAAACATCACATGCAATCAATATAAGTGATATGATATGGCCTTCATCATCTTGTGCTTGTGATCTCCATCTTGAAGCACCGTAGTGATCACCATCGCCATCCTTTGCGCGACACCTTGATCTCCATCGTAGCATCGTTGTCGTTTATGCCATCTATTGCTTCTCGACTATCGCTACCGCTTAGTGATAAAGTAAAGCAATTACAGGTGTTTGCATTTCATACAATAAGCGACAACCATATGGCTCTGCCGATTGCCGATAACCGGTTACAAAACATGATCATCTCATACAATAAAATATAGCATCACATCTTGGCCATATCACATCACAACATGCCTGCAAAAACAAGTTAGGCGTCCTCTACTTTGTTGTTGCAAATTTTACGTGGCTACTACGGGCTTAAGCAAGAACCAATCTCACCTCGCATCAAAACTACAGCGATAGTTTGTCAAATAGACTCGTTTTAACCTTCACAAGGACCGGCGCAGCCACACTCGGTTCAACTAAAGTTGGAGAAACAGACACCCGCTAGTCACTGTGTGCAAAGCACGGCGGTAAAACCAGCCTCGCGTAAGCGTCTGGCGTAATGTCGGTCCGGGCGCTTCATCCAACAATACCGCTGAACCAAAGTATGACATCTTTGGTAGGCGATATGACTTATATCGTCCACAACTCACTTGTGTTCTACTCGTGCATATAACATCAAACCATAAAACCTAGGCTCGATACCCTTTGTTGGGGAGCGTAGTAATTTCAAAAAATTCCTACGCACACGCAAGATCATGGTGATGACATAGCAGCGAGGGAGAGTGTTGTCTATGTACCCTCGTGACCGAAGCGGAGCGTTGACACAGCGTAGTGGAAGTAGTCGTCGTCTTTCGGTTCAACCGATCCAGCACCGTTACTCCGGCACCTCCGAGTTCTTGACACGCGTCAGCTCGATGATGCACCCTCGATCTCCGATCCGAGAGAGGCGCCGAGGGGAGTTCCGTCGAGACGACGGCGTGGTGGCGATCTTGATGTTCTCTGTCGCGAGGCTTCGCCTAAGCACCGCTACAATATGACCGAGGTGTAATATCGTGGAGGGGGCACCGCACACGGCTAAGGAACGATCTCAATGATCAACTTGTGTGTCCTAGGGTGCCCCTACCCCATATATAAAGGAGGGAGGGAGGAGGAGGCCGGCCCAAGGGGCGCGCCATAGAGGAGGGGGAAACCTACTCCAAGTAGGTTTCCCCCTTTCTATCTTATTTGAAGGGGAAGGAAAGAGTACTAGTATTAGGAATAAGTACTAGTAGTAGTAATAGGAAGAGGGGAAGGAGAAAGGAAAGGGGGCGGCCCCTCCCCAGTCGGATGGGGCTGGGGGTGCCCCTCCCTGTTCCTTCTCCTTCTTCCTATATGGGCCCAATAAGGCCCATATACCTCCGGGGTTCGGTAACCTCCGGTAGCTCCAAACTTCTCCGGAACCTTTCGGTGTCCAAATATATCCGTCAATATATCAATCATTATGTCTCGACCATTTGAGACTCCTCGTCATGTCGTGATCACATCAGGGACTCGAACAAACTTCGGTACATCAAAATACATAAACTCATAATATAACCGCCATCGAAACCTTAAGCGTGCGGACCCTACGGTTCGAGAACAATGTAGACATGACCGAGACCGTCTCGGTCAATAACCAATAGCGGGACCGGATGCCCATATTGGTTCCTAATATTCTACGAAGATCTTTATCGGTCGAACCGCATAACATACGTTATTCCCTTTGTCATCGGTATGTTACTTGCGAGATTTGATCGTCGGTATCCAATACCTAGTTCAATCTCGTTACGGCAAGTCTCTTTACTCGTTCCGTATCGTCATCTCATAACTAACTCATTAGTTACATGCTTGCAAGGCTTGGGTGATGAGTATTACCGAGAGGGCCAGAGATACCTCTCCGAGCAATCGGAGTGACAAAACCTAATCTCGAATTATGCTAACTCAACATGTACCTTCGAAACACCTGTAGTACTCCTTTATAATCACCCGATTCGTTGTGACGTTTGGTAGTACCAAAGTGTTCTTCCGGTGGCAGGAGTTACACAATCCTCATAGTTACGAGAACATGTATAAGTCATGAAGGAAGCAATAGCGAGAATACTAAGCGATCAAGTGCTAAGCTAACGGGATGGGTCATGTCAATCACATCATTCTCCTAATGATGTGTTCTCATTAATCAAATGACAACACATGTCTATGGTTAGGAAACATAACCATATTTGATTAATGAGCTAGTCAAGTAGAGGCATACTAGTGACTATATGTTTGTCTATGTATTCACACATGTATCATGTTTCCGGTTAATACAATTCTAGCATGAATAATAAACATTTATCATGATATGAGGAAATAAATAATAACTTTATTATTGCCTCTAGGGCATATTTCCTTCATAATAGGACTTTCACAAAGCACGTACCTTGATAAAGCTTTGAAGAAGTTCAAAATGGATCAGTCAAAGAAAGGGTTCTTGCCTGTGTTACAAGGTGTGAAGTTGAGTCAGACTCAACCCGACCACTGCAGAAGATAGAGAGAAAATGAAAGTCATTCCCTATGCCTCAGCCACAGGTTCTATCATGTATGCTATGTTGTGTTCTAGACTTGATGCGTGCCTTGCTATAAGTTTAGCAGGGAGGTACCAAAGTAATCCAGGAGTGGATCACTGGACAACGGTCAAGATGATCCTGATGTACTTGAAAAGGACTAAGGATATGTTTCTCATTTGTGGAGGTGACAAAGACCTCGTTGTAAATGGTTACGTTGATGCTAGCTTTGACGCTGATCCCGATGACTCTAAATCACAAACCAGATATGTTTTTATATTGAATGGTGGAGCTGTCAGTTGGTGTAGTTCCAAGTAGAACGTCGTGGCGGAATCTACGTGTGAAGCAGAGTACATAGCTGCTTCGGAAGCAGCAAATGAAGGAGTCTAGATGAAGGAGTTCATATCCGATCTAGGTGTAATACCTAGTGCATCGGGTCCAATGAAAATCTTTTGTGACAATACTGGAGCAATTGCCTTGGTGAAGGAATCCAGATTTCACAAAAGAACCAAACACATCAAGAGACGCTTCAACTCCATCCGTGATCAAGTCAAGGAGGGAGACATAGAGATTTGCAAAATCTATACAAATCTGAATGTGACAGACCCGTTGACTAAACCTCTTCTACGAGTAAAACATGATCAACACCAAGACTCCATGGGTGTTAGAATCATTACAATGTAATCTAGATTATTGACTCTAGTGCAAGTGAGAGACTGAAGGAAATATGTCGTAGAGGCAATAATATAGTTGTTATTTTATATTTCCATATTCATGATAAATGTTTATTATTCATGCTAGAATTGTATTAGTCGGAAACCCAAATACATGTGTGAATACATAGACAAGCACTGTGTCCCTAGTAAGCCTTTACTTGACTAGCTCGTTGATCAAACATGGTTAAGGTTTCCTAACCATGGACATGAGTTGTCATTTGATAATGGGATCACATCATTAGGAGAATGACGTGATGTACAAGACCCATCCGTTAGCTTAGCATAATGATCATTCAGTTTTATTGCTATTGCTTTCTTTATGTGAAATACATATTCCTTCGACTTCGCGATTATGCAACTCCCAGATACTGGACGAATACCTTGTGTGCTATCAAACGTCACAACGTAACTGGGTGATTATAAAGATTCTCTATAGGTATCTCCGAAGGTGTTTGTTGGGTTGGCATAGATCGAGATTAGGATTTGTCACTCCGAGTATCGGAGAGGTTTCTCTGGGCCATCTCGATAATGCACATCATAATAAGCCCTGTGGGCAAAGTGACTAATGAGTCAGTTGCAGGGTTGATGTATTACGAAACGAGTAAAGAGACTTGCCGGTAACGAGATTGAACTAGGTATGTGGATACCGACGATCAAATCTCGGGCAAGTAACATACCGATGACAAAGGGAATAACGTATGTTGTCATAACGGTTTGACCGATAAAGATCTTCATAGAATATGTAGGAGCCAATATGAGCCTCCAGGTTCTGCTGTTGGTTATTGACCGGAGAGGTGTCTCGGTCATGTCTACATAGTTCTCGAACCCGTAGGGTCCACACGCTTAACGTTCGATGATGATTTGGTAATATATGAGTTATGTGATTTGGTGACCGAATGTTGTTTGGAGTCCCGGATGAGATCACACACATGACGAGGAGTCTTGAAATGGTCGAGAAGTAAAGATTGATATATAGGATGATAGTATTCGGACAGCGGAAGTGTTCCCGATAGTATCGGGTATTTATCAGAGTACCGGGAAGGTTACCATAACCCCCGGGGGGAAGATATGGGCCATAAGAGGGGAGCACACCAGCCCACAAGGTGCGGCGCGTCCCCCCTTAGGCATGTGTCCGAATTGGAGGAGGAGAAGGGGTTCAGCCCCCCTTCCTTCTCTCTTTCCCCCTTCCCTTTTCTCTCTTGCAAAAAAGGAAGGGGGAGGCCGAATTGGGGGAGGACCCCAAGTAGGATTCTAGTTGGGGGCCCCATGGGTGATCCTCTCCCCCTCCCACCGATATATACGTGGGGAGGGGGCGCCTAGAACACACAACAACAATCGCTAGCCGTGTGCGGCGCCTTCCTCCACAGTTTACACCCCCGGTCATAGTTTTGAAGTGCTTAGGCGAAGCCCTGCGAGAATCACTTCACCATTAGCATCACCACGCCGTCGTGTTGACGGAACTCATCTATTTCCTCGACACCTTGCTGGATCAAGAAGGCGAGGGATGTCATCGCACTGAACGTGTGCAGAACTCAGAGGTGTCGTACGTTCGGTGCTTGATCGGTCGGAGCTAGAAGAAGTTCGACTACATCAACCGCATTGTCAAACACTTCCGCTTTCGGTCTACGAGGGTACATAGACACACTCCCCCCCTCTCGTTGCTATGCATCTCCTAGATAGATCTTGGTGAACGTAGGATTTTTTTTTGAAATTGCGTGCTATGTTTCCCAACAAATGGGAGCATGGGGAAATGCGCCCATTAGTGCGAGGTAGGGGTGCAACCCTTGAGCGCACGCATAAATGGTGGAAGGGGCGTGCCCTGGGCTTTCCATTCCCCATTTCATATTGCGCTGTCGTGTCCCTTTCTCCTTCCTTGCAACCGCACCCATATCCACAAACCACTGCATTATTTCCTTCCATCCTTTTCCTTCTTGCTCTCACATGGCTGTTGCTGCTGAAATAGGTGGATCTCGGGTAGCGGGTCCCAAGCTGATGATCTGAGCAAGATGACAACATGAGAAAGTAGGGACACAGTGTTTTACCCAGGTTCAGGCCCTCTCAAGGAGGTAAAACCTTACGTCCTGCTCTAGTTTATATTGATTGTGAGGGGGTACAGGGTACAGTATGATCTACGTTGAGATTGTAGATCTTGTTTATATTGATTGTGAGGGGGTACTGAGTATAGTATGATCTACATTTTGAATAAGCATGTCGATCATTCAAATATGCCTTGAAGTGATGCCAAGTCTTCGGAGTTCATCTTGATTGTGTCAAGGGAACGCATGCGATCCATTTATCTGTTATCGGTGGGTCCTTGGCCCGTACTATTAGTGGTGGGCTGATGTGGCATGTACCCCCTAGTTCAGGACATCGTCAGTAGCCTATGGACTAGTCTTCAAGCCGAGGACGTCAAGCATCTTCTTTAGGATAGCTTCACAATCTTAAGTCTTCGGCGTCATAGACGAGTTTCACCTTCCATGTCGACTCCCGATTCCGAGGATATGCGCGACTCCGAGGTCTTCCTGGCCTTCCCGATTGCTACCATGTGTTTACAACGCCACATAATAAGAGACATATTTTAAAAAGATTCCTACCCTCTCAACACTATTTATTTTAGCAAGTCCGAGGTATTTTCCTAGCTTAGTCACGAAGACTTGCCACGAGAGGCTTTAGCGGCTTGGTCAAACCCTGTCAGCTTTCTAGCTGAGAACAGAAGTGTCATCTCCCGTGGCAGAGTAGAACCATATCGTCAATAGCCATTATTAGGTATATCATGGCTCTCAAGGACATTTCTATTGGCACATCCCGTCAATTAAAAAGACTGCGCTTCTGGATTTCTAGCGGTGTCATCAACACACATGCCTTAATATTTGTGTCCATAGACTACACGATGCATCGGGAAATGATAATTCATACCGTGAGATGAGGCGACCCCTGGCCTTTGACTGCCCTATAAAAGGGGGAAGTGGTAAATCGATTTTCCCAGTTGCGGTCAATTTCTTCGGACAAGCGCCGAACTAGTTGCTACACGTTAGCAAAAAAAATAAAAATTGGGGGGGGGGGGTCACTTTTGACAGGCATAATCTTTGGTGATAATCTTCAGTGTCATGCAGGAGATTATCTTTGGAATTTGTACCAAATTCCTCAAGACTTTAGGGACTTGACACTCTGTGTGCACTGGCAAACACATTAGTCCCAAAACTGTTTTTGACAACAAATCTCCAAAATATAGGGAAGCAAATTATTGCACCAACAACAACCCCATGTATCAAACGGATAAAATAGGATTCTACGGGGTAATGATCCCCGCATGGAAAATCCCCTCAATCCCCCCACAAAACCTCTTATGCCAAACGAGGCCATAGGGGATGATTATCGTTATGGCCAACGGTATTGTGGCCGAGGTGACGCTTTGTTCTTCGGTGGTGGCACGGGTGTCACTGATGGCGACATCACGGGTTGGTCATCAGAAGGATCGTTTGTGTGGTGAGCTCGTTGCTCCTCCTCATCTTCCTTCGCTCCTCTCTTCTGCATCGCTAGGAGAAATTCCTAGATGCACGACCTTGCGGATTTCACCTATGTAGCTGCCACACACATTTCTCATCGTGATTTCTCTCTGTCTCTCGTGATCTCCCTCCAGCCTGATGGTCGCCGACATTCTCTCGCCACCAGGAACACCCTGCTCGCGTCAAGTTGCTCCATTCTCTCGTCATCACATCCTTGCTTACTTTCACCTTGTTACATCCAGCTCCTCCTCCCACACCGGTCACAGCTTCAAGTGGCACAACATTACGGTGTGTGGCAGCGCAAGTGGCTGCACTTTCCTTCCTCAGCTAATCCAGGACCTGCAAGTGGCCGGAAAATGTCAGTCACCGGTTTTGGCAAAGAAGGAGGTCGGAGGTCATCAAGCCACTGTGGCGAGCTCCATACCTTGGTCGGGTCTGTAATTTGGCTAGGACTAAGGTGTTGTACCGTTCTTTGCTACTTTGCCTCCTCTCTCTGTCCCACTCCTTTCTTTTGATTTAATCCTCAGATTCTCCTATCTTTGTGTAGGTTCTTTTTTATCTATGCCTACAAGATGTTTGATGAAAATCCAAAGCGTGCTCCAAGAAAAGATTAATATGTGTAATATCCATCCTCCGTAGTCCGCTCAATAACTTTTTTTTCCAGAAGTTGAAGCTACGGCGACAAAGTGGTGGAGATCCCGACGATGTTTTCTTTTGTTGGAACCAAGTTTTTTGGCTGGAACCAGATTCAAGTTTTGCTATCACAGTCTACGGTTTTTATTGATACCAACAAAAACTTTTGCTTCGACGTTTGTTTACTTATTGGAACCGACTAAGTTTTTTTACCGGAACCAGTAGGTACCCGTCAAAGATCCACCGCATGTAGGCAACATTGAGATTGGTCCTGGTTTTAGAGTAAACTAGCTAATCATTTTTGCACTAGAATACACAAAGGAATACAACATGGTGTGTGGCCCCCTCTGCATGCACTCCAGATTTTGTCAGAATATGGAAGCATGGGTATGCTCAGTACGTTAACTCTCTCTCCACTAAAAAGCGCCTATAAATTTCCATTGCAAATCTTTTGAACATTGCTATCTTTTGAATCAAAATTCTGTTTTCAATTATTTTTATATATTTGAATTCATGGCGATAAGATCTTTAAAATAAGACCGATCTCGAATATATTTTGAATAGTTTAAATTTTATAGTTTCGTATCTCATTTCGAAATTGATTTCACTAGGTGAAAAAGACAGCTTGCACTCATTTCGAAACAGATTCCACCCTTTGCAAAAAACTGTTTTCAATTATTAAAAAAACAATTTCACTCAATTCTATAAATTATCAATTAAAAAACAATTTCACTCGTTTCATAAACACATATTTTGGACATTTAAAAAAGATTTGAAATAATCAGTTTCACAAGTTTGAAAACACATTTCACTAGTTTCGGAAAATCTTCCAGTCAATTTCACATTTCACTTAATTCAGAAAACACATTGTAATCATTTACAAAAGATAGATTTCACTCATTTCAGAAAACATATTACACTCATTTACGAAAGACAGATATTACACTCATTTACGAAAGACAGAATTTGTTCATTCATAAAACACATTACACTCACTCCATTGAAAAAACTATGTTTCACTTGTTTCAAAAAACCTTGTCCAATCATTACAAAAGATATATTTCAAAACTAATTTCACTGCGCGCTTGCGAAACTCATATTTCACTGATATAAAAATTGATTTCAATCATTTCAATAAATAAATTTTACCACATTTTATAAAATTGGTTTATTTCACATATTTCTTACGAATTTCTTTTTTTTTCGAAACGGAGGCAAAAGTTTTGCCTCATCGATTAATTAAGAAGAAGAGAATTGCCCAGTTAATTAAAGAAAAACCGGGCGAAAACCAATACAAACGGAGGACGGACTAACTACTCACATGGCAAGAAAAACCCCACAACCGCATAGGCGGCCCCCGCCGGACTTCTGATTACACAACATCCACAAACCTCGACATTGCTACTACGCCATGTGACCCCCGACAAGAACACCTCGATGTAAGACATCAAACACCTTCCAACGCCATGTGACCCAATCCAAGAGGATGGGCCGAGAGAATGAAGATCATCCATCAAGTAGCCAGAGACGCCTTGCCTATGGCACCACTCTTGCCTTTTCCCACTGAGGGAGTCCTGGACTAGGGGGTGTCCGGACTGCCGGACTATCATCGTCAGCCGGACTCCAAGACTATGAAGATACAAGATTGAAGACTTCGTCCCGTGTCCGGATGGGACTTTCCTTGGCGTGGAAGGCAAGCTTGGCGATACGGATATGTAGATCTCCTACCATTGTAACCGACTCTGTAACCCTAGCCCTCTCCGGTGTCTATATAAACCGGAGGGTTTTAGTCCGTAGGACACACAACCATTACAACAATCATACCATAGGCTAGCTTCTAGGGTTTAGCCTCCTTGATCTCGTGGTAGATCCACTCTTGTACTACCTATATCATCAATATCAATCAAGCAGGAGTAGAGTTTTACCTCCATCGAGAGGGCCCGAACCTGGGTAAAAACATCGTGTCCCTTGTCTCCTATTACCATCCGCCTAGACGCACAGTTCGGGACCCCCTACCCGAGATCCGCCGGTTTTGACACCGACATTGGTGCTTTCATTGAGAGTTCCTCTGTGTCGTCATTGATAGGAAGGATGCCTCTTCCCGTCTTCAAAGACGGCATCTTCGCTAAAGGAGCCTTGGCCGCCGGCCAAACTATTCGGCTGGGCGGTTTTCTCATGACCGCTGTTCGCCATCGCTTGACGATGACCTCTCGGTCATCAAAAGCAATCTTCACGTCGACTCGAATTTGCGGCGGTTGGATCAATAGAGCTCTCGTCCAGTAAATGAGCTCTTGGATCGCATCGCCGCTCGAGTCGCTTCTGGGCTACAATCGATTGGGCTTAAACCGATCGAGAGAGATTAACTCTCCCGGGTTACCCACCACGCGGGTGGTAGAGGAACAACGCCGACTTTTCTCCTATATTGAAAACTAGTCATGTCGGGCTTCCAACCCTCCATGCGGATTCCAGCGAGAGCGGACTTGATCAAGCACTGAACCTAAAGTCAGGCGTCGGACCGGACTCGTTGGACAACGTCCAACGATCCAAGCTTCCAAATCCGGAAACTTCTCGGCCAGTGAGCCTCGAGATGGGCAGGATTCCGGACTTAATTCCACCCACCCACCCAGACATATGCAATCTATCTCAAATCCGGCAAGAGCCCGCTAAAACAGTACATCATTACTGGGTCGGATTCCTCCTGGTTATGGACAGGATAAAGGACTGCCGAGAGGAAAACACAACTTCAATTTTTTGCAATAATTGCACAGATGAGGGAATCTTGAACGCCGTCAGTCGCCGCGAAATTACACGCTTCGCCGACCTGGCGTCCATAGTACGAAAGTACTGTGCGATGGAGAGTTTCCGGAAAACCGAAACTAAGTTTTGGGACAATCCGGACCCGAATACAACCCTAGTCCGTAACAAAAGGGTGCAGCACACTCGGGCACCGGTACAAAACCAAAAGCAAAAACCCCATAAAGGGCAAGGAACCGTCTTTGGAGGGATGGCTCACGGACCTGTAAAATTCACAAGATGTATAGCGCCACCCCAACACATAGCCTTGAGCATGTTGGATATTGCGGCGGTGGCCAAAAGTGGCGAGGAGCTTCTAGCCCCGAAAACCACTCCAATATTACCAATCAGTATCAACAGTCTTGAGACTTCGCATCAAATAATATGCAAAACGAACAATCCGCAGCCTCGCCAAGTCTACCAAGTAGCAACAACAAATCCATGGAGCGACACGGCCATCACCTTCAACGCCACGACGAACCTAAATTCGAACAGCCCGAGCACCAGCCGCATTGGTCCTCGGTACAATAGTGGACGGCTTTTGCCTTACCAAGGTACTCATGGATGGCGGCAATGACTAAACCTCATCTACGAGAAACTCTTCAAAAATGGAAATAGATCGAGCCGCATTGAGCGAAGCAGCACAACCTTTAGAGGTATAATCCCTAGCCGGAAGCGCTTGCCAGACAGAAAAATCACACTTGATGTGGTGTTCGCTCTCCGGACAATTACAGTCCGAAGAGTCACGTTCCAAGTGGCCCCGTTCAGCGGCGGATATCACGCTATATTAGGGCGAGAGGCATTCACAATTTTCAAGCCATACCCCATTACGGGTACATGAAGCTTAAGATGCAGGCCCGGCGGAACAATCACTCTCGCTAGTGATCCGGACATAGCACTCCGCCGAAAACAAGGCGGCCGCGTTAGCCCCGGAGGCACTATCCAAGCCCTAGCGGCGAAGAACTCACCGTCTTTGCGCTCTCGGTGAATAGGGACGATGTGATACTCGATAAGAGATCCAAGTCCACCTCTTGTAAACCAGTGGACGAAATAGTCAAATTCGAGGTCCACCCAACGGACCCAACAAAGACGGCCTCCATCGGGGCGCAGTTGAACCCGATGTAGATGTCGCTGCGAGAATTCGCCGGAAAATTGGGATATCTTCGCTGGCTCCTTCAGATATGCCGAGAATCCCATGCAGATTGGCGAACACTTGCTGAACATCCTAAAAGGATTCAAGCCACCAAACAGGCTCTTGGCGATTTTCCGAACCCAAAAGACAGCAATGGGAGAAGAGCTAGCCAAACTCTTCGAAGCCGGATTCATCGAGACATCAAACATCCGGACTGGCTAGCAAACCTGGTAATGGTACCAAAGAAGGACAAATCCTGGCGCCTATGTGTCGATTTCAAAGACCTCAACAAGGCCTGCCCAAAGGATCCCTTCCCCCTCCCCCGCATCGACCAAATAATCGATGCTACTGCAGGGCACGATTCATTGTGCTTCCTTGACACATATTCCGGTTACCATCAAATCAAGATGGTGGAAGCGGACCAAGCCGCAACGGCATTCATTACTCCATATGGACCATTCTGCTTCAACACGATGCCCTTCAGACTCAAAAACATCGGCGCAACATATCAGCGCATGATTCAGACATGTTTGGCTACCCAGATCGGCAAGACAGTAGAAGCATACATAGACGACGTAGTCGATAAAACCAAACACATCGAGACTCTAGTAGACGATTTGAGGCTCACATTCGACAACCTCCGAGCATATGACATCAAGTGAATCCGGAAAAATGCGTTTTGCATCAACCGAAAGCTCTGGGCTTCATTGTATCCGGTAGAGGAATTGAAGCAAACCCAGCCAAGATCCGAGCTCACACAGCTAGATATTCCAAAAGACCTCAAACAAATACAAAATTGACCCGGATCGTGGCGGCTCTAAGCCGCTTTATCTCTCGTTTGGGAGAAAAGGCATTGCCCTCTATCGCCTCCTCGGCGCACGAACACTTCAGTGGATGGATCTTGCCACCGCCGGACTCGAAGAAATAAAAGCCATATTGGCAACAAATCCGGTCTGGCTGCGCCTAACTTTAGGCGAACCAATGTTGTTATCTGTTAGCGGCAACACATCAAGTTGTAAGCGCGGTACTGCGTCGTCGAGCGAAATGCGAAGGGCACAAATTCCCTCTTCAAAACCAGATGTACTCGTATCCACTGTTTTAACTCCCTACAAGTCCGTTATCCGCACTATCAAAAGATAGCGTGTCACGGTGTTCATAGCATCGAAGCTCGACACTACTTTCAAGAGTGTTCGATAATAGTGGCCTCGAAGTGCCCCTCAGCGACATTATAAACAACATGACGCGACGGGCAGGATTGCAAAATGGGCCATTGAGCTCTTACTATTCGATATAACTTACAGACCTCGGCGAGCTATAAAGTCACAAGTCTTGGCTGACTTTATCGCTGAATGGACTGAAGCCGAACTCCCTAAAGAGTACGGCGGATACTCCAATGGATTATGCATTTCGACGGCTCCAAAATGTTGGCGGCTTGAAATCAAGCGTCGTATTGACGTCCCCGATCGAGATCTGATCCAATCGTGCTTCGAGATAATGTACACGGACTCCAACAACGCAGCCGAATATGAGGCCCTCCTACATGGCCTCCGGATGGCAATCTCCATGGGCATTTAACGCCTAGAGGTGCGTGGGGATTCAAACCTCGCAATATCCCAAGTAAATGGAGACTTTGACGCCAAGGATCCGAAAATGGCAGCCTATCGTAACGCTGTCCTAAAAATGTCAGCTTGGTTCGAAGGACTCGAATTCCACCATGTAGCCCGAGATAATAACCAAGCAGCCGACGTATTGGCACGCATCGGCGTGAAACGCGACGCTGTCCCTCCTAATATCTTCCTAGAACGGCTCTTTAAGCCATCCATACTATGGGAAAAGGAGTCCGGAAATAACAACCCGGAGGCAGCCGCACCACCCAATACAGCACAATCTGACATAATTGGCGATTCAGCCGATGAAATAACACCCTCAGCCCATGAAATAATGGCAGTAATCGCCCCGTGGACAGAGCCGTTCCTAGCCTACTTACTCAGGCAGGAACTTCTCAAAGACCAAAATGAGGCCCGCTGCATAGTCCGGCGATCTAAAGCCTACAAGGTCCACGAGGGAGAACTCTATAAGAAAAGCACAACTGGAGTCCTTCAACGGTGTATCCCCGAAGAGGAAGGGCAAAACCTTCTGGCTGAAATTCACGCCGGACTAGGCGGACACCACGCCGCAGCTCGGGCCCATGTAGGCAAAACATTCCGTACAGGATTTTATTGGCCGACGGCCGGCAGCGGCTCGAGACTTAGTCCAAAGATCGTCGGTTGTCGACTCTTTGCTAATCGAGCCATATGCCACCCACCGCCCTCAAAACTATACCCATTACCCGCCGTTCGCGTGCGGGGCTTGACATGGTTGGACCCCTTAAAGGGGAACGCACAAGCAAAGGTACCTATTAGTCATGGTGGACAAATTCACCAAATGGATAGAGGCCAAGCCGTTAAAGCGGCAGAGTCCGGATCGTGATAGACTTCATATCCGGGGTAGTACACCGTTATGGTATCCCCCATAGCATCATTACCGATAACGGCACGAACTTCACGGCCGACGAGGTTAAGTTATGGTGCAAAAATATGGGCATTAAGCTCGATTACGCTTCAGTCTATCATCCTCAAACCAACGGTCAAGTGGAACGAGCAAATGGTCTAATAATGAGCGGCATCAAACCCAGACTAGTGCGGTCCCTTATGAAATCTGACACGCACTGGGTAGAGGAGCTCGAGTCCGTACTCTGGGGGCTGCGGACAACGCCCAATCGTACTACCGGATTCACACCATTTTTTATGGTATACGGCGCAGAGGCAGTTTTGCCCTGCGACATCATTCATGACTCACCTCGAGTGCGCATGTAAGAAGAAAGAGAAGCCGAGCTGGATCGGCAGGACAGCTTGGACACATTGGAGGAAGAACGCGACGTCGCCAAGGCTCGTTCCGCATTCTATCAGCAGCAGGCTCGAAGATATCAAAGCAGAGAAGTACGGGCTAAGACTTACAGTGTTGGCGAACTAGTTCTCGCTGCCGGGACAAGAAAAAGGACAAGCTCAAACCCAAATGGTAAGGCCCTTCATTATCGATCAAGTCTGACCGGCGGAGCGCATCCGTCTGCAAATGCGTCGAACAACCGACTCGAGCGAACCCATGGAACGCAGCCCGCCTCCGAAGATTCTATGCCTAGCGCCGGACTAAGAGTTCGTCCCCTTCCCCCGTCCAAATTTTTACACTTCAGCTGTCTTTTGTTTCTCTTTTTTCTCTCACCCCTTTTCATAAAAGCCCTTAAAGGCCTACTTGCGCATTGTTCACACACAATTGATGTGCTATCCGCACTCATTATACCTGGGGGCTTCTTTACCAGAAGCTTAATTATAAGGGCTTCATGCCCAATCGATATGACTTAAGTTTTGGCCAAGCTGGGTTTCCTGGCTCCTGTGCTTACCCCTACGTTCCCGATTGTTCGGCTAGGAGGTAAAGGGAGCACCTCTGCGATTATTCTTGCTGGTCACCGGATGTGTACCTCGGTAGGTGAAGCCGAAAGCTAAGCGTTCTTAAGGGAATATTCGATCGGTGAGTTGAAAGATGATTGTTTACCTATTTATTTATCTGCCCCGGATGTTTTCCTGCTCTTTTTCGCAGTCCGGACATGCACTTTAGGGCATGCCTCCTAGAAAAGGAACCCTTAACGGAACTATTCTCCTGGAAGTTGTTTCTTACTAACCATGTAATATAACATAACTAGTTGGGCACTTGTGCGATAAAGCACTAATGACCCCTACGCCGGTCTCCATGCATGCCCCTTGTTTCTTAACCGAGAAGGTATTCGGACACACTCCGGACTCTAGGGTCTAGAGGTTGAAGCGAAAAGGTCGGCAAAGACAAACGATCTACAATCCGGCTAGAAGTCATTTTACATGGCATTTTAAAATACATTGTCAAATCGACCGATTGTATTCCTCCTCAATCCCGTCTAACGAGTCTGTCTAATTCTGATCCCGTTAGGAATATTTAGCGCCAACTCTACTTGGCCGTACACTAAACTCACGAGGATCTCCTTCCCATCGGGCCCCACAGTCCGACCTCGGCCATGTGGTTGGGATCCGCCTTCTTGTACAGCGTCTTCACCATGGCCCGGCCTCCTGCACCTTGGCGGCAGCGAAATCTTCCATAAGCGGAAGGCTGCGCGCTCACAAGCTTCTCCGCAAGCTCTCCAAGGCCCTCGGGTAGGGAGAGGGGCGGCCATAAGGCTGGATGGCGCCGCTCATTGCACGCCAAACTCGTTCGGCAGTTGCACCAGCTCGAAGTTGATCAACCGTTGATACAGCATCTCCTCCGCAGGCGCACTGTGAGCACACCTATAGACATATTTTTGTCAATTGACTTCCTCGCCGAACTCTTTTTTCAAAGGAGTTCGCTCAAGCACTACTATAGATGCCGCGATGAAGCCGATTCTCCTTGCGGAGCCAGCCCAGCTCGGCGAACACCTTTCAGCTCTTCTCCAAGCTGGGCGTGGGCATCCCGAGCTTGTTCCTTTCCTCGCACCTCGTCGGCACCCTCTCGCCGCCTTGGTGGCGCGATGAGTTCTTACTGTCCGGATCTGTCCGTGACACCAGTAATGTCATTGTCGGACTTACACGCACGCCGCACACCAATTATATTTTTGAAATAATGTGTTACCAGGAGGGGTCTCTGTGTTTCCTCCTGCGGCAGCTCGTGCGGCCTCAAGTTGGGCCTTGCACTCTTGCAACTCCTGGGACGATCGGGTATTCTTCTCTGTAAGATCCTGCATATCAAATGATCCTTAAATCAGTTATTCCAACTACTTTAAGTCTCTGCTACTCTTGGCATATACAACTATTAAAATCTCTTACCCAGATGTCCTTTACATCTTTGCTCCGTGGCTCGGGTCAAACCATCTTGAGCAAAGACAGAGGTGTGTGTCCCAGCGTTAAAGGCATTCAACGCCTCGGGGAGAAGCAGCGTCACGAAAAACTGTCGGCGGCGCCTATGGTTCATAGCGCTCTCCACCTCGGACACAGTGGCGGACAGATGTCGGCATCCTCCGTTGGAGGAGTATCCGGCTCGCGCCTTGCGCCGCCTCCCCCGCAGACAGGCGTTGGGCCCGGCCGCGGCTGGGTTGGCAACTCCTCGCCCACATCCGGCGGGCACTCTTTCTCTGCAAAAGTCATGAGCATTCAAACACTTCCTAGGAACTTTGTCCTAAATAACAACGCGAGCTATACCGTTGCGGCGGCGTCTCGATCCGCCAAGACCTCTTCCGCTTCTGGGGCGGACCGAGCCTCCTACCTCGGCGCCCCTGCGAGACACCATTGTCTACGGTGGTCAGAAATGCGCAAGGACGGAATAATGGTGTAAGGACTTCGGTCACAACCACCTGGGAGCCGGAGATAGGCCGGGGTAGTCAGCCGTATGGCGACTAGAGCATTGTCCATGCTGAGTTGATGGAACACCCCGTCGATTAGCTCCACCTTTATGTCCGGATCCTCTTCGGAGGACGGATCAAGGGATCTTTCTGGATCCCCGGGCTGTGGAGCCGGGCTATGAATACTCTCCACAGTCCGGCGCAGATCCTGCGTCAAAACCATAAAGTAAGGTACTTAACTTTGAAAGCGTGGGTCGGATAAATGAACATCCGCTTACCCAGCTTCGAGGGTTGTTCATGGAGAACCCATTCAATGGGCTCGTCTGGAGGAAGTCCTCCTTCTCCCCCTTGTACAGGCCGGACAGAATCTTTACCAGATCTTCGGCCGATCCCGGCCCTTGGCGGCCATGACGAGTGGCATCATTCTCTCCGTTAAAATCCCACATGGGGTGGCCCCTGTATTGCAGCGGCTGCACTCCCCGCATAATGCACGTGGCCATGACTCCGATCATGGTCAGCCTGGAATGGGCCAGTAACCTTATCCGGCCCATCAAATAATGGACGCTCTTGTCTTCCTCCATTTGGGGGGCTCATGGACGCCAACTCGGGCATTTCTTCAGAGGAGCATTGTGAACTCCGGAGGCCAATCCGAGCGAGGTCCGCAGCGAGCATCTTCTACATAAAACCATTACAAGGCCGGTCTTGGACGCTTCTTAGGGGTTCCGGATGGATATCCGGTCCCGCGATCGCCATATTTCGCACCGCCTACTTGATATATGGACCCCTCGTGAGAGTGGGGTACAAGGCAAAATAACCTCTTCCACAAATAAGCGCAAAATGGGGCTCGATGCCCGAAATAGCTCATAAAGAGCTACTGAAGCCCGCGATATCACGTAATCGGGCGTCGTGAGGTGATGGAGCCGGAGTCCGTAGAACTCCGTAATCCCGCCAAGGAACGGATGTACAGAAATCCGAGCCCCTTATCGATAGGGGCGAAGCATACCCGCTCCCTTTGTTGGGACTTGGGGTAGCCTCCGCTTGCTTCCCACCTTTGTAGGTGGCCAGCCCGGCTCGAACCGGAACCATAAAGGCCGGAGGAAGATATCCCTCCGCTTGGGCGTCACTAGCTCGTTGTGAGGATGAACATCTCCTCCAATCTCTGGCGGAGAGGGCTGGGCGCGAGAGGAGGAGCCGCGTTGACGGTCCATGATGGAATGGATTTTTGGTCGAAGCGCTCGATGAGTACTCATGAAGGAAGATGGTGTGATTTGGATCTGGATTCTTGCCTCTCTTATAGGCATATTATTTGCGCAGCTAGGGGTAAAACATAAAAGATACCCTGGCTTTTCGCATTCGTGCGACGCGTGGAAGAAGGCCATTATTGGGCGTGGAAGCCAAGGAGCGCAACGTTTACAAAAGAGCCAGACACTACTCGGCAGGTGCATGGAACTTAAAGGAGAACCCGCCTTGCAACGCCGAAGACTATATACGTGCTAGACTTATCGTCATTGAAGCTGGTTAAGGGGCTCTTGAGGAGTCTGGACTAGGGGTGTCCGGACTGCGGACTATCATCGTCGGCCGGACTCCAAGACTATGAAGATACAAGATTGAAGACTTCGTCCCGTGTCCGGATGGGACTTTCCTTGGCGTGGAAGGCAAGCTTGGCGATCTGGATATGTAGATCTCCTACCATTGTAACCGACTGTAACCCTAGCCCTCTCCGGTGTCTATATAAACCGGAGGGTTTTAGTCCGTAGGACACACAACCATTACAACAATCATACCATAGGCTAGCTTCTAGGGTTTAGCCTCCTTGATCTCGTGGTAGATCCACTCTTGTACTACCTATATCATCAATATCAATCAAGCAGGAGTAGAGTTTTACCTCCATCGAGAGGGCCCGAACCTGGGTAAAAACATCGTGTCCCTTGTCTCCTATTACCATCCGCCTAGACGCACAGTTCGGGACCCCCTACCCGAGATCCGCCGGTTTTGACTGACACCCACCTTCTTGTGTTTGCCTCTTATTGGTGTCCCCGTTAGAACGCAAGCAATCGACCTGCCCAAACCAGGTCTAGCAACCTCCACACTGGCGAGCAAGTCACAAAGTTCTTTGGCGAAGAGAGCATTTGGATTTGGAGTAGGTGCAACCGCACTTGGCTCAGTGGTCATGTCACTCACAGGCATCACATGCTCGATGGTCGCAGACGAGGGAATGGCAGAGACTGCAACGTCCAAATCACCACACCCCTTGGCATCGGTATCCGGTTAGACTCGGGGGTGATGATGGCGTAAAAGCCACAATCGAGATCTGGGGGGGGGGGGGTCTACCTTCCGTTGTTCGGACGGACAGGCGAACCAGGCCCTCACACAACTCCCCCTTCGGGCATGATCTCCAGCACCGGAGTCACAACCACATCATTGTCCAGTCCCTCAGAGGCTGACGACGGAGAACATGCTCTAGCATGAGGGGAGAAACGACCATGAAGCTCGGCACCCATCCCGTCCTCGAAGGTGTCAACAGGCACAACCAAAGGACGCAATACATGAGCAGTCTGCAACACAGGCGGCGCCATGGAGAGATCGCCAAGTGCAGCCTCAACACGCTCCATGAAGCTCTCCATCCGCAACATCCAACCTTGCATGGAGTCAATGACATCACGAAGAGGCTGGACCGTTTCCTGAAGCCGGAGGGATGTCATACCAAGGAGCTCGGAGCGACACAGCTTGCTGCCGCTCCAAAGGCAGCCGCACAGGAAATCCGTCGGGGCCATAGAGCCCGAGGAACAGCAACAATCGATGCCCAAGAATCACGACAAAACGTCTTGGAGAGGCGGGGCTTTTCTCGACCTTGCGAGGAGCTAGAGCTTGTTGGTGCCCGGGAGGCGTGGCGGCGGTGACACGGTAGGGCTTCCCAAAAGGCGAGGGGACGCCAGGATTGCGGCACTCACGTGCTCGATGACCATTCTCAAGGCACCGAGAACACCTAAAAGGATCTCGGCAAACCGCTGCACGGTGACCAGAAGGAGGCATCCGCAACATCTACCACGGCCAGCGAGGGCGGGGCGGGAGCCAATGCAGGGACCAGAGTCCAGCGTTGCATGTGTCGCATGCAAGACTCTCTGCCAATCTCCGCGCATCCGCATCACACGCCACACCCGATCGAGTAGCCGGAACTAAGTATTTGGCAGCCGACGGTGGCGTCCGAGGGCTATTTCATCATCATCTTCGCCAAGATAAGGGAGCTCCATGAAACATATCGCTCGGTTCGAGACCCGGCGCAAGGTCTTGCGAGTGTTGGGGACGTTCACTTCCACGAAGATTCGAGATCGATGTAGCGCAGCTAGCGGCGATTGTAGATGGCGCTCAAAGCAGGCGGCGGTGGTGGTGACGCGGGCTTCCGCAGGCCCAAGGACGGCGTAGCGACCGCAATAGCGAGGACGGCGACGCTGACGCCACAATAGCGATCGGTGTTGATCAGCGGCAGCAAAGCAGTAGTGGCGTCACGAGAGTCGTGGATCGGAGACACCTGCCGCAACGGCGGCCGGGACCAAGCCCGCCATCCAACGAGGCCATGGGCACGGGATCCGGGCGGCACACTCTATGCCTGTAGGGACATTGCGGCGGCGCCGGGCAGGAGGATGCGCCGCGGAGATGCCGCCACAACCGCCTCGGCGGGAGTCCATCTTGTGCTGGGACAAGCGGCCACCAGTGCGGGTCGGCCTTGCGGGAGGGCAGAGCAGCCATGACCATCAGCAAGGCAAGCGATGACGGGGTCGAAGAAGACGAGGCGGACGCGAGTGCCTGGGCAAAGACCTTGAGAGCCTTGAGGGAGAAGGAGTGCACCCGAGAGAGGACGCGGAGAGCTGCCCGGATCTGTCAGCGCCGGTTGAAATGGCGGCCGGAGGGAGGAGATCAAGCGGCGCCGCCCATGCGGGCGCTGGTCGCGAGCCATCATGGCGCTGCTTTCTGTTGTCCCACTTTCCAAAGTAGTGGAGCGTTGGGGGGAGCGGAATATGCTATTTCTTTTGAAATAGGTTTCTTTTGAATATTTGTTTACTCATCCTCACAAATTTGTTCAGTTTCAGTAAACTTCTTTCACTGAAAAAACACATTTCACTCATTTCAGAAAATACATTACACTCATTCAATTGAAATACTGTATTTCACTCGTTTTGAAAAATCTTTTTCACTCATTACAAAAGATATATTACAAATTAATTTCATTGTGCGCTTGCAGAATTGATATTTTACTCATATAAAAATTGATTTCAATCATTTCAATAAACATATTTCACTCGTTCAAATATATTTCAGAAAACTGATTTAACTTATTTGAAACATTGAAATTTAAACATGTTTGAACGTATTCAAGATTGATCCCGTTCTAAAGGTCTTGACGCCAAGAATTTGAATATATAAAAGAATTCGAAAACGAAATTATGATACTTTTGCTACAACCATTTTGTTTTTTGCTACTACTACATTGTCAATTGTTACATCCATTTCTTCATGAGGTTACTGAGATTCGCGACCGTATGTCTTTTGCTGACACCGTTGTCAATTTTTGCTACTACCAGTGTCGACGTTTGTTGCTTTCATGCCGGTGCGAATAAGAGCCGCAACCAAAAACGGCGGCGAGCTGCAGTGGCGGTGCTGTGGTGTTTTTTCAGCCTAGGTGTTGGAAGGGTCGTGAGATTCGTTGGGGAAGAAGATCGGGGTGTCTTTTGCTGCAACCCTATCATGGCGATGATATGTTTTCTTTTGCTGCTAGCAACTATAGCAGCGGCCGGCTTGCCAATAAGGAGGCCTCATCAGAGCTCGTCGGCTACAGCCACTGCGTCCGGGGGCGGTGTTTTGCATGCGGGGAGCGTTGGGATTTCTTCCTTTCTTTCTCTCCCGGGAGCGATGGAGGGAGAAAGACGACGCGAGGGAAGGGCCAAATCTAACAGCTGTATACAGGGGGGAATTGGCAACTCATATCAGACAACGCCTCAGCACATCATCGCCTGGCCCATGCGGCTGTACGTACGGACATACACCACATGCCACAACCGCAGAAATCTGCATCGATCACGTTCCATAGCACAAGAGAAGCACAATTTCCATTGGAAGCAAAAACAAAAGATTCAGACAAGCGCGACGATAGGTCAGGGACGCATGCGTGTGGGCTCTGCTCCATGGAACGTGATCGATGCGGATTGCTAGACTTGCGGGGTGGCCATGTACGTCGGGCGACATGCGAGCTCTGGCGCTTGCCCGTCGCCACCTGGGCGTCGGGGCGGCGTGGCAGATGCGCGCGTGCTCTCCCTCCGTCATCCGCGCCCCCCCGCCGGCTGGAACCTAGGGCGCCACCCTCGCGCCCATGCGGCTGGAGGCGCTACAGCCACGCGTGCGCCATGCATGCCCGATCGGTCGCGGCAGGTGCCGAAAACCATTTTTAGCGCCTCTGCTTCGTGGAGCTGCAGCTGACCTGAATCTGTCAGTATCTTCGCCTTATCCACTCTAGGGCGGCCGCCGTAGGCAGTAGAGCTCGTAAGCTAGCGACACCTGAATACGTGTCTTGTAAAAACATGATCGGTGCAGACCAACGTTTTCGAAAAGGACCATGCTCCGGGGCCCTATATGCCAAGACATTTGGGAGTGCGCGACACGATGCAGACTTTGTTTTTTCTTTTTCAAAAGGGGACTCCTCGGCCTCTGCATCAGAAAGATGCATACGACCATATTTATAAATAAATAAAGTAGTTTAACAATGTCTTGCACCTGCAAATAAATAAAAGGCTAGTTCACATAGAGCCACAAAGCGAAAAGCAACAAAGCCCAAAAGCCACAACCGGCTGGCAAAAGAGAGATAGAAAAACTAATCGCCTATCCTATTACATGACCGCCATCCAAACCGGTTGAAGATATCCCGCGCTACCATTTTCCATCGGACAGATCCAGTAACCAAACGCTCCCTGGCCTCCGTCGGAGTGAGTAAGGACCACATACGGATTAAGCGAAGAGTCAAAATAACACCTGCAAAAAATGAATAGTTGTTCTATTAAAAGTCAAATCATTTCTGCAGTTCCAAATTGCCCATAACAACGCATATACTCCTACGCGAATTTGTCTAGCTGTTTCGGACTCTATCCCAACCAGCCACGTTCCAAATAACGACCTGACTGAATTCGGAGGAGTAATGTTAAAGGCAATTTGCACCGTCCGCCACAACACTCTCGCCAACGGGCAATCAAAGAAAAGATGCTTGATAGTTTCATCCCGATCACAGAAACTACACCTAGTAGATCATGTCTAGTTGCGTTTAACCAAATTATCATTTGTTAAATTTACTTGTTTATGTACAAACCACATAAACACTTTGATTTTTAAAGGAACATTGACTTTCCAAACATGTTTAGAACTAGGAACAACAGTAGAGTTGATGACATCAATATACATCGACTTTACAGTGAATTCACCGGTCCTAGTAAGCTTCCATCTCAACTGATCGGGCTGATGAGTAAGCTGAACCTCCATCAGTCTACTCACCAGATGAATCCATGCTTCCCACCGGTCGCTAATAAGCACCCTCCTAAACTGAATATTAAGGGGAGTAGACTGCAAAACCGTGGCAACCAGAGCATCACGTCGCTGCACAACACGACACAGAGACGGATACTGAAGCGCCAATGGCGTTTCACCCAGCCAAGTATCCTCCCAGAAGTGGGTGTTGTTGCCATTACCGACAATAAACTTTGTTCTATTAAAGAGTAGCTTTGACTCTCATAAGCCCCAAACAAAACGGCGAGTCATTCGGTCTTGTAGTCACCTGCGACAACGTCTTAGAGTGCAGATACTTGCTACGAAGGATCTGCGCCCAAGTTGCCTCAGTTTCAGATGCTAACTTATATAACCACTTACTGAGAAGGCATATGTTCTTGACTTCAAGATTCTCAATACCAAGACCCCCTTGGTCTTTTGGTCGGCAAATAACATCCCATTTGGCTAGTCGGTACTTTCTCTTAAGTTTGTCACTCTGCCAGAAGAAACGGGACCGATAGAAGTCCAGCCTTTTCCTAACCCCAACTGGTACTTCAAAGAAGGACAATAGAAACATAGGCATACTCATGAGCACCGAATTAATAAGAATCAACCGGCCTCCATAAGACATGAGTTTGCCCTTCCAGCAGCTCAGTCTCTTCTCAAACCGATCCTCGATACACTTCCATTCTCTGTTTGTCAGCTTACGATGGTGAATGGGAATACCTAGTTAAGTAAAAGGTAGTGCTCCCAATTCACATCCAAACAATTGCTTATATGCCTCTTGTTCCTCTTTGGCTCTACCAAAACAGAACAACTCGCTTTTATGAAAATTAATCTTCAAACTGGTCAATTGTTCAAATAAGCATAACAGCAGCTTCATATTTCTCGCTTTTGCCAAGTCGTGCTCCATAAAGATGATTGTATCATCAGCGTACTGCAGGATGGACACACCACCATCAACTACATGAGGCACCAAGCCACCCACCGGCCCGGCCTCCTTTGCCCTACCTATCAATATTGCCAACATGTCCACTACGATGTTGAACAGAATAGGAGACGTTGGATCACCTTGCCGGAGGCCCTTGTGTGTCTGGAAATAATGACCTATACCGTCACTCACTTTAATTCCAACACTCCCTTTTTGCGTGAAAAATTCAACTTGGCGTCGCCAAGCTTCATCAAAACCCTTCATGCGTAATGCCTGTTGAAGGAAAGACCATTTGACTTTATCGTACGCTTTCTCGAAATCCACCTGAAAAACAACTCCATCTAGTTTTTTCGTGTGAATCTTGTGGAGCATTTCATGAAGGACCACCACCCCTTCGAGGATGTTCCTGTCCGGCATCAAAGCAGTTTGAGTAGGCTGCACCACAGTATGCGCAATCTGTGTGAGCCTATTCGTCCCGACCTTGGTAAATTTTTTGAAACTAACATTAAGAAGACAGATAGGCCGGAATTGCTCGATTCTCACTGCCTTTGTCTTCTTGGGAAGAAGGGTAATCGTTCCAAAATTCAGCTGAAAAAGGTGAAGCTGGCCAGAGAATAAATCACGGAACAATGGCAACAGATCTCCTTTAATAATATGCCAACACTTCTTATAAAACTCAGCCAGGAAACCATCCGGGCCAGGAGCCTTATTATTCTTCATCTGGGAAATGGCCTCAAACACCACTTTCTCAGAGAAAGGAGCAGCTAAAATATCATTCTCAACAGCCGTAAGTTGAGGCACATCCTCAATCCTAGACTCATCCAGCGACACACAGTTGTCCTCTGGAGGCCCAAACAGCTGCTTGTAATACTCAGTAATATGTAGCTTTAAGTTTTCCTATCCAAGAATAGTTCCCTCATCTTGCTCAAGCTGAAAGATCCTCTTTTTTCTATGTTTACCATTAGCGATCATGTGGAAGAATTGTTTGTTCGCGTCCCCCTGGACCACTCGTCGGACCTTGGCCCGGAATGCCCATTTTAATTCTTCCTCACGAAGGAGCTCTTTCAACCTCATCTCCGCATCAAGCTTGGCACGAAGCTCCGAGGCTGGCAGGACCGTGGTTTCTGCTTTTACATCTAGGGCCTGTATAAGCGTAAGGAGCTGTTCCTTCTCAATCTTATACTCCCCACTGAGATGCTTAGCCCACCCATGGAGTAAACTTCTCAAATGCCTAATTTTAATCTACCAGCGCTCAAGCGCACACCTACCTCCTGCATCCTTAGCCCATTCTCTCGCTACGAGGTCAAAGAAGCCCTCTCTCTCAAACCAGGCTAACTCGAAAGAAAAAACATTCTTATTTCCCAAGTGGGTGGGTTCCCTAGAGTCAAGAAATAAAGGCGTGTGGTCAGCAATACCATGCGAAAGCGCCTGGACTGTAACATAGGGAAATTTCTGCTCCCATTCGACACTAGCCAGGACTCGATCCAACTTTTCAAACGTCGAATTTGGCATCGCGTTAGCCCAGGTAAACTTTCTGCTCGAAAGCTCTATCTCTCGTAGATCCAAGCTTTCAATGATAGTATTAAACATGAACGACCATCTACCGTCGAAATTATCATTATTCTTCTCATCACGCCTTTTGATAATATTGAAATCACCCCCCACCAGGATTGGAAGTTGTTCTGAACCACAAATCCTAACCAGGTCAGCCAAGAAATCCAGTTTTAGCTCAGGCTGTGCGGCACCATATATCGCCACCAAAGCCCAGTTAAACCCATCGGTCTTCGACCGCACCCTAAACTTAACAGCAAAATCCCCCATGACCACGCTTCGGGCTTCTAACGAGTCACATCTAACTTCGAGTAGGATCCCACCCAATCTTCCTCGCGGTGGTAGACAATGCCAGTCAAAATCAATACCGCCCGATCAAGTATTGAGAAATTGTGGCGAGAAATTAGCTCTACCAGTTTCCGACAATGCGATAAAGTCCAACCTATGCTCAATAGAAGCCTCAGCAAGAAACCTTCTTTTAGCCAAGTCTTTCAGACCTCTGCTATTCCAAAAGATTCCTTTCATATCTCGTCATGGAATTTTTTAGCCGTTTGTATCCGAGCACTCCTACGCACTACGGAATCCGGGTAGATCTTCCGCTTCCACTTGCGTTTAGGAATATTGAAACTCTCCAGCCGGTCCTCACAACCAGTTCCAGAGGTACCCACATCAACATTCTCTTCACTCTCATCCTCCTTCTCAGGCTCAGGGGAAGGATGAGCAAGATCCGCACACAAGTTATCGAGCACCCTGACCCCCAAAGCATCAATATCGGAGTTATTCATGGGTTTAACCAGCTAAGTTATGAATCATCTCTAAAGCCCGCTCAGCCTCTAAATCCAGCATATCATTAACCGACGTTAAAATTTCACTATCATTACTACCTAGTGAAATTCCTAGCTGGTCTGCATTATTAACAATCTCATCATTGGTAAAATGCAGAATAGAATTAGAGGTATTGACATACATACCAGTAGTGACCTCCACGTCACGAAGCTTGGCCGCCCTCATAGCGCACTGCTGCTGAATGTCGTCCACATCCGGATGGTCCTAGAGACGGCTGCTCAACCGTCGCCCCTCAGATACCGGATCCGGAATACCACCGAACGCAATCACATCCTCCCGAGTGGCCCTACTCGAGAGTACTAAGCCGGGGGAGGGTGGAACCTGGGCCTCCTGCCCGAGTTCCCCATCCGCCCCGGCCCTTCGGCCAGTAGGAGGCGTCGGCGCCGAAGGAGGGCTGGCCCCCCTGGGTGCCCCAAGATCACAAAGCCCCGAGGCCACCTGCCCCGATCCCTCACCGGAAAGCAAGGCCGCCGCCTGCATCGTCGGTCTGGCGAGAAGAGAGGCAGGTACCGAGGCCAACTGCCCCGGACCCCCTCCCGAAGAAGCAGCCCCCACAATTGGGACCTCGACCAACGGCAACAACGAAGAAGGCGCCGGGGCCACCTGCCCCGAGCCCCCATCAGCAGATGGCCCCGTCGGCTGCACCTCCGGTAAGGCGACCGTAGGGGAGGGGTACGAAGTCACCATCCCCGGAACCCCTCCAGGGGAAACGCCCTCCACCACCGGGCCCGCGACCTGAGGAGAATCAACGATCATGCGGGAGGGAACCTCCTCCGCCTCACTCCTGACCGTAATCGGCGAGGCCCCAAGAGAAGGAGTCACAGTATTGTCAAACTCCAAAACAGGTAGCGAGTGCTCGAAGACCTCATCAGACTCCACCCACTCACTCCAAAGTCTCGGGGGCGCAGAGGCCGGCTCAAAAGACTCAAATCTGAGAGTAGTCATAGGTACCCTGGACGGTAGTGCCGTCCCATCCCCAGACGTCTGAGAATCGACTCCCGACGCAGTAGACAACTCTCGGGTAGGGGGTCCCGAATTGTGTGTCTAGGCGGATGGTAACAGGAGACAGGGGACACGATGTTTTTACCCAGGTTCGGGACTTCTCGATGGAGGTAAAACCCTACTCCTGCTTGATTAATATTGATGATATGGGTAGTACAAGAGTGGATCTACCACGAGATCAAGAAGGCTAAACCCTAGAAGCTGGCCTATGGTATGATTGTTGTTGTGATTGTTGTCCTACGGACTAAAACCCTCCGGTTTATATAGACACCGGAGAGGGCTAGTGAGGGAGTCCTGGACTAGGGGGTGTCCGGACAGCCGGACTATCATCGTCAGCCGGACTCCAAGACTATGAAGATACAAGATTGAAGACTTCGTCCCGTGTCCGGATGGGACTTTCCTTGGCGTGGAAGGCAAACTTGGCGATACGGATATGTAGATCTCCTACCATTGTAACCGACTCTGTGTAACCCTAGCCCTCTCCGGTGTCTATATAAACCGGAGGCTTTTATTCCGTAGGACACAACCATTACAACAATCATACCATAGGCTAGCTTCTAGGGTTTAGCCTCCTTGATCTCGTGGTAGATCCACTCTTGTACTACCCATATCATCAATATCAATCAAGCAGAGTAGGGTTTTACCTCCATCGAGAGGGCCCAACCGGGTAAAACATCGTGTCCCTTGTCTCCTGTTACCATCCGCCTAGACGCACAGTTCGGGACCCCCTACCCGAGATCTGCCGATTTTGACACCAACATTGGTGCTTTCATTGTGAGTTCCTCTGTGTCGTCGCCGATAGGCTTGATGGCTTCTTCAATCAACAACAACGCAGTCCAGGGTGAGACTTCTCTCCCCGGACAGATCTTTGTGTTCGGTGGCTTCGTACTGCGGGCCAATTCACTTGGCCATCTGGAGCAGATCGAAAGCTATGCCCCTGGCCATCAGGTCAGATTTGGAAGCCTAAACTTCACGGCGGACATCCGCGGAGATTTGATCTTCGACGGATTCGAGCCATACCGGCGTGCAGATTTGTCACGATGGGTATGATCTGCTCTGCCACGGACAAGACCTTGGAGGTCAGACACGAATCCCCTCCGACCCATAGTTCGAGCCGACCGCGCAGATCGAGGACAGGTGGCTGGACACCGCCTCGGGAGCGGCAACTTCTACGGCGATGGAGCCGAATACTGACCTTGTCCCTTATGAAGCTCGTGACTCCGAGGCGCCGGACTCCTTGCCGGACTCCGAACCTCCTGCGCCCCTGCCAATCGAATCCGATTGGGCGCCGATCATGGAGTTCACCACCGCGGACATCTTTCAACACTTAACCTTTGGCGACATCCTAAATTCGCTAAAGCATCTCTCGTTATCAGGAGAACCCTGGACGGACTGCGGTCGGGATGGTTGGGATGTGGACGGCGAAGAAATTCAAAGCCCACCCACCACCCACTTTGTAGCCATTGTCGACGATCTAACCGACACGCTAGACCACGACTCCGAAGACATCGACGGTATGGACGACGATGCCGGAGACTACCAAGAACCAGCTCTTACTGAGCACTGGAAGACCACCCCAACCCATGATGTATATATGGTGGGCACCCCAAAAGGAAGCGATAACGAGGAACAACGGGACGCGGCAAAGGATAATTCCGCCGACAAGCAACCAAAACGGCGACGCGGACGCCGCCCTAAGTCCCGCCTCGACAAAAACAGCACTCGGTGGACTCAAAGAAGAGAGAAGGGCAAACCAAAGGATCGGCGAACATGCAACCAAGCAACCATCCGAATAGGACGAATCGGATAATAAATCCAAGCCCGGCGAAAACAACAGTCCAGACGATCTTACGCCAGACACACCACCGGAGCATAAGAACCTTCACAAAAGACTTGTCGCCACTGCAAGAAGTCTGAAAAAGGAAAAACAATAGCTCAAAATAGCAGAAGACATACTCAGAATGAGGTGGAGCAAAGTACTCAAGACCGCGGACAAATATGGCAATAGCCACCAAACAAAGAGCTACCCGGCGCAAGCTGCTGCCGGAATTCGACGAGGAGGCCATAGAGCCCCCACAGTCAAAAAGCAAAGAGGCCGCCTGGCCGGATAGACGACCAGATGATAGGCCAAAAGCGACAAGCGGAGCCGCACACAAGACGACACATGATCCTCATAAAGCAGATGGCGGTCGGTCCATTTACGGGCCAAAAAGAGGGCCCGAGAAGCAACACAACCGCGCGCATGTTTGAAGATAACGGCACGCCTAAATCTGGTCGCCGCACACCCACTATGTTTCACCGATGAGGTCTTTGGATCATGAATTTCCAGCGGGATTCAAACCCGTAAACATAGAGGCATACGACAGAACAACAGACCCCGGAGTCTGGATCGAGGATTACAAACTGCACATACACATGGCTAGAGGAGATGATCTCCACGCCATAAAATATCTACCCCTCAAGCTCAAAGGGCCAGCTCGGCATTGGCTCAAAAGCCTCCCAGAAAATACTGTTGGAAGTTGGGAAGAGCTCGAGGACACGTGTTTCAAGGGACTTATGTCCGACCTCCGGATGCAGACGATTTAAGTCACATAACTCAACAGCCCGGAGAGTCAGCACGCAAATGCTGGAACAGGTTTCTTACCAAAAAGAACCAAATAGTCAACCGTCCGGACGCCGAAGCCCTAGCAGCTTTTAAACATAATGTCCGAGACGAATGGCTCGCCAGACACCTCGGCCAAGAGAAGCCGAGAACTATGGCCGCGCTAACAAGCTTCATGACCCGCTTTTGCGCAGGGGAAGACCGCTGGCTAGCAAGATGCAGCACCAGCGACCCGAGTACATCTGAGATCAGAGATGGAAACGGAAAATCACGGCGCAGAAAGGACCAACGCCAAAACAAAGAAAAAAGCCCAAAGAACGCGGCGGTCAACGCCGGATTCAAAAGCTCGCGGCCGAACAGCAAAACACTACCTCTTAAGGACAACAGTGACGAGCTATCCAACTTAAACAAAATCTTGGATCGGATATGTCAAATCCACAGCACCTCCGGAAGGCCTGCAAACCACACCCACCGAGATTGTTGGGTCTTCAAACAGTCCGGCCGACTCAACGCCGAACACAAGGGGCTCGGCAGCATGGCGAGGATGACGATGAACCCCACCAGCAGAGCACCGGAAAACAAAAGACTTTCCCACAAGAAGTCAAAACAGTAAACTCACTTCATGTGATAATACGGAACAACAGTGCGGCACCCGCCAAAGTAGGTATCACACAGTCCACCCCAGCGGAACCTCGAGGTTGGATGTCAAGACCAATTACTTTCGATCACCTGGACTATTCCAGAAGTATTCGAAACGCAGGATGGACTGCTCTGATATCGGACCCTATAATCGACGGACTACAATTTAAACAAGTCCTAATGGACGGTGGCAGCGATTTAAACCTACTATATCCGGACACAATCCGCAAGTTGGGGATAGACCTTACTATAATTTGACATAGCCGCACTTCCTTCAAAGGAGTGACGCCAGGCCCTTACACCAAGTGCACGGGCTCCTTACTACTAGAATTTGTGTTCGGATCACCCAACAACTTCCGACGCGAAAAGCTAATCTTTCATGTCGCCCCATTCAAAAGTAGCCATCAAGCACTATTGGGACGTGAAGCTTTTGTCCGCTTTAACTCAATACCACACTATGCGTCTCTTACACTTAAAATGACCGGTCCACGCGGCATCATCTCATTAAAAGGTCGTTCAAGACCCAGGACACGGCTAGACGAGTCCGACACAAAATAAGCTAGGGGCTCCCTAGCCGCACACCCCTTTACAAGGGGCTGTGCGTATGAGCTAATATAAGCTCAATCTTATTCATTCATTCATATTTCGATTTCTAATTCATTTTTTGCACGATTACTTTTCAAACTAAGTTCCTCTCTTTTACAGATGAACAACGTGTTACACCCGTCTAGGATACTGACATAACGGAGGCGCTTGCAGCAGAGGCGTCAAGTAGGGACCCGTTGCAGGATTGTTTTCAGATTAAGACCTGCGTAAACCTTTTTCTGTCTCTTGTTGCTATTCCTGGTTTCTCATTATAACCAGAGAGGAGACCGGCGTTTGGCATCGGCGCGTCGAGAGGACCTTGCGTGTACTGGATACTAGGGGCTTAGGGCATTGTTCTCGCCCATCATAAAGACCGAATACCTTAGGGAGTGTTCGGCGTCTCGAGATTAGGCCTTATATGCATCAGCTCGAATCATGTCTTTGGTCAAATGTTGGGTTTGCCCGGCTCTGTGTTTTGCTGCCTTCGTTCCGTATCATCGGCTAACACGGCACTAGGAGAACTCTGCGATTGTGCCCGGTTAATTTGGCGAGCACCTCCGAGAGAAAGCGAAACTGTTCATCATGATCTGCGAGAGACGGTCAACCACTCGATCGACTACCGGAATGTTTAGAATTCCTCCGCTTTGACGAAGGACCGTTTCCCAGTCAGGCACATACGCACCCTGAATTCGGAGAGCGCGGTGCCCCTAGGGGCTATATCGTAGCCCCACCCTCGAACTCCTATGGCTAAGTGAAAGTGATAAAGCATTATAGTCCGGTTGCCTCGTTTGCTATGCTACCACCTCCTTCTACAGGACCGAGACGTCGGATTAAGTGTGAAAATGCGCTATTTTTGCGAACACCCCCGCACCTTGTGCGTGGGGGCTGAAATAACGATCGCCATCTTTCAAAGTTATACACACGTATACATAAGCGCCGCATAGGAGATATTTCAATACTTGAGCGCACAAGTACAAAAAGCGCTTGCATTATAAACATCGTTTTACAAACCATAACGTTCACTTGAACATGACATTTTTGAGCCTTTGCAACTCTATTTCACGAGCACCACACGAACTTCCCCAAAATAGTGCTCGTGGGTAACCGCTCTCGTCCAACCACAGGTCACAACAGCGGTGGCATCCATCTCCGTCCAGTATGTCTTCACACGGGCGAGGGCCATCCGGGCACCCTCTATGCAGGCCGACCGCTTCATCGCCTTGATATGCGGCACCGCCCCAAGGAATTGCTGCAATAATCCAAAATAACTCTTCGGCTTGGGCCTATCCGGCCAGACATGAGTCACGATATCCGTCATGGCAAGTCCGGACAATCTATTTATCTCATCCCACTCAGCCAACCGATCGGTCAGCAGAAGTGAACGCTCCGGACTATGGAATTGAGACCAAAACAGCTCTTCCGTCTTGTGATCCTTCTGACTTCGGAAGTGCACAACAACATCCGCCGCACTCGCCGCTAAGTCCATATAAGGATCCTCCGGACCCCATAGCTGGCCAAGATGAGCATACTTTGGATCTGTAAACCTTCGGCGCAGCAGAAAGAGCTTGCCAACCACAGTGTCTCCGGCCTGGTGCAACTCCTCCTTTATAGCCCGCATTGCAGAACGGGCATCCTTGGCTTCGGCGGTGGCCTTCCCCAGGTCTCCTCGCTCCGCTAGGCGCTCCTTTTCAAGAACCTCATTGCGGTCGGTAGCATCTTTTAACTTCACGGCCATTTCGGCCATCGCCTCCCTGCTTCGGCAGTATGCACCCCTTTCGGCTTCTAGCTCTTCGGCCGCCCTCGAGGCAGCCGCATCACTCCTTCTAGCTTGCTCCTTGGCTTGAGCAAGTTCGGCCCGAAGGCTCTCCACAGCAGCGGCACCATCTGCATTTAGCACACATGTTGTAAGGTGGGCTTGGCTCCTTACTAGGTGACCACGGAGAAAAAACCTACCTTGCGACTCGTCAAGTCGTTTATTGACCAGTAGCGATGTCCGCATCCGTGGCGTCGAGCTGCCGCTTTAGTTCGGCAACTCCATCGGTCGGCTAGCCATCGAACTATCCGCCACCGCATAGGAAAGGCGAAAATCAATACAGGATTTTGATCCTCGACGCATTTGTCGTTCTCGACACCCTACCGAGTCTCGGGGCTACTATCTATACTGGCGCACTTTATGTGTAAAGCATCAACAGGTATGTCATTTGTATGCATACCTCAAATCCCGCCAGACAAACTCCCGACGGCATCACGCAATCCGCCTTCGGCGGATGAAATTCTTTCAATCACCGTACTCATCGATTATACGGTGACCTTTTGAGATGGGCGCCCTCTCAAGCAGATCCTTGATTCCCCGGCCGCACACCGTGCGGTGCCGAACTATTCGACCTGCGGACTCGGGATACCCTCCGTGATGACACTTCAGGCTCGTATGCCCTATCCGATGGTGCGGCAGATGGAGGCGTCTCGCTCTCCATCATCTCCGGATGGAGTTCCCCCTGAAGACGAGCTCATCTGAGAAGGACGGAGATCCAAACTACAAGGTAAAAACTTAAGTTATCCTCAGAAGCACAAATAGGGATGTCCCTTATTGCAAAACTCCCTTTTTCTACTTACGGCTCGCTGGAGGGCTAATTCTTTAGGGGAGACTATGTGGCCGGAGCCTCTCCGGACGCAGGACCCTCTGGTGGAGATCTCTTCCCCCGCTTCGGGGCTTTGGCCACCGGGTTTTCGGAGGCGGTCCTCTTCTCCCCCTGGAAGGAGGGATTCTCGATCCCCCCTTCCTCAAAAGCCTCCTTGGTTGAGGCGGTAGTTCCTTTGTTCTCCCCTTCGCCTTCCTCTGAAGGCGCAACCTCCAAAGATCCTGACCCACGGATCCGTCCCATGTCTCTGGGAGGGCAGACGCCCGTGTCGTTTTGCTTGCGCTATCCACTCCTGTTCGAGAGGGCAATTGGTCAAAAATCATAAAAAAAGGCAAACAAACGGTATGTCCGGACAGGGCTACTTACTTGTGTATCCCAAGGCGATTGCAGCTTAGGCGGCGTCCTCGGTCAATTCGGACCGCCTCTCGTGATCCGAAGAACAGTTGTACATCTCCACGGCGTCGTACCCATGAAGTGTTGGAGAATTCGTGGTCCCTCCGGATTAAACTCCCAATACCGGAGAGGGCGGCGTTTGCGAGCGAAGCCTAATCGGCATGACCTGCATCACTACCACCAGATCGATCTCCCTCGCTTGGAGGTCTCGAATCCAGCCCTGCAGGTGAGGGGCACGTCCTTTGGCGGCCCCAGTTGATCCCTTGGTCGACCCATGACATCACCATTTGTGGAGGGCCCGAGCGGAAGATGGGTGGTGGCTTCGTCACGCCTGGGGCGGTTATGTAGAACCACTCCTGCTGCCACAAGCCGAGCTCCTCTGGAAAGAGCCCTCGGGCCATGGGCGTCGGCCCTTGACTACAACCGCCCGCCGCCAAGACTCGCTTGGCGCCCTCGATCATCTTGGCTCCACGTCGAAGGTCTTGAGCCAAAAGCCGAAGTGAGGGGTAACACGGAGGAAAGCTTCGCAGACGACAATGAATGAAGAGATATGGAGGATGGACTCCGGAGCCAAGTCATGGAATTCCAACCCATAGTAAAACATGAGCCCTCTCACAAAAGGATCCATCGGGAAGCCTAAACCCCGACGGAGGTGGGATACAAACACGACATACTCGCCGGGCTCGGGGGTGGGGATGACTTGCCCTTCGGCGGGCAACCTGTGCGAAACCTCGTAAGTCAGGTACTTGGCCTCTCGCAACTTTAGCACGTCTTCTTCCGTGACGGAGGAGGGCATCCACCAGCCCTGTAGGTCGGAGCCGGACATTGTTGAAGGTCCGAAGCACTCGAATCTGGGGCTCTGGGTGTTGGAACTCGGGGCAAGGAGTAGATTCGATTGAGGATTGAAGAAAAGAGACAAGCCTTGGTCCCATTATAAAGAGGGATAATACCAAGAGCCGTCCCCGTGACCGTTCGGGACTCGCCTCCAATAGAGGAGGCGTGGCAATGGGCACGGTTGGGTTACCCATGCCCGTATTGATGGGAATCCCGGAATAAGGGGAACACGATCTCTGCTTCGACAAGACGTGCCAAGGAAACCGCCGCTTAGCTAAGCGCTGAGTGGTATAATAAAAAGCGATTCAAGTAAAGGCTTGGTGGTGATACGTCATGCCACAAAATCGTCGTGATTGAACTTGTGTACGTATTATTCTCTCTGATTGGAATGTGGAATTTATTTTGCGAGCGGACACTATCTGGTGTTCACAATCTTCTATGAATTATTCGGAGGAGGAACCCGCCTTGCAATGCCGAACAATATCGCCACGGACTCATCATCATTGAAGCCTGGTTAGAGAGCTCTTGAGGAGTCTGGACAAGGGGTGTCGAGACAGCGGACTATCATCGTCGGCGGACTCCAAGACTATGAAGATACAAGATTGAAGACTTCGTCCCGTGTCCGGATGGGACTTTCCTTGGCGTGGAAGGCAAGCTTGGCGATCGGATATGTAGATCCCCTACCATTGTAACCGACTACTGTAACCCTAGCCCTCTCGGTGTTTATATAAACCGAGAGGGTTTTAGTCCGTAGGACACAACCATTACAACAATCATACCATAGGCTAGCTTCTAGGGTTTAGCCTCCTTGATCTCGTGGTAGATGCACTCTTGTACTACCCATATCATCAATATCAATCAAGCAGGAGTAGGGTTTTCCTCCATCGAGAGGGCCCGAACCTGGGTAAAAACATCGTGTCCCTTGTCTCCTGTTACCATCCGCCTAGACGCACAGTTCGGGCCCCCCTACCTGAGATCCGCCGGTTTTGACACCGAAGCTAGGGTTACACAGAGTCGGTTACAATGGTAGGAGATCTACATATCCGTATTGCCAAGCTTTCCTTCCACGCCAAGGAAAGTCCCATCCGGACAAGGGACGAAGTCTTCAATCTTGTATCTTCATAGTCTTGGAGTCCGGCCGACGATGATAGTTCGGCTATCCGGACACCCTTGTAACGCCCCGGATTCGATGCGCCAGGTGTCCGCCAGTTATTCGCCGTCGTTGCCATGTCATTTGCTTGCGTGTTGCACTTTGCCATGTCATCATATGCATTTCATATCATGTCATCATGTGCATTTCATTTTGCATACATGTTTGTCTCATGCATCCGAGCATTTTCCCCGTTGTCCGTTTTGCAATCCGGCGCTCCTATGTCCTCCGGCGTCCCCTTCTTCTTTCCTGTTGTGGCGGGTGTTAAACTTTCTCGGAATGGCGAGGTTTGCCAGCGGCCTTGGTATAACACCGTGAACCGCTGTCAAGTTTCGTGCCATTTGGAGGTCGTTTGGTACTCAGCAACGTTAACGGTAACCGCAAAGCCCTCTTTGTGTGCAGCCCAACACCCTTCCAAGTGGCCCAAAACCCATCTAACTCCCCTCCATGCTCTCGGTCGTTCGATCATGATTGCGTGGCCGAAAACCGCTCCTCATTTGGACTCTCCTAGCTCCCTCTACCTATAAATATGTGGCCTCCCCCGAAATTCCCGCAGTCCAAACCCTAGCGTCTTCCTCCTCGCGCCGCCGGACACGTCCGTCCACGCCGGACGTGTCCGCCGGACACCTCACCCCGGCCAATCAGCGCCCGCCATGTCACCCGCGCCGCCGCCCCATCCATTCCCGTCGCGCCACCTCCCGCCTCCGGCCTCCGCCGCGGCCCGCCCGCGGGGCCTGCCAAACCCGATGAGCCAGCGCGCCGCCGCGTCTCGCGCGCGCCTTTCCCGCCGTCGGTCGCCGTCCACCGCCGCCGTGGGCTCGCCGGCGCCGCTGCGCCGCCGGTCGCCCGCTTTCGACCGTCGTCGCCCCGCTTCGCCCGAAAGCAGGTCGGGAGGACCCGACCCAGCGCCCGCCGCCCGCTCCTCACGCCGCGCCCCCGCGAGGCGCCTCGGTGCCGCCAGCGCCTCGCCGCCTCGCCGTCCGGCGACCTCGCCCGTCGCCGCGCGCCTCCGCGCGCCTCCGGAACCGCGCCCGGCCCGCCGCTGCGCGCCCGCCTCGCCCGGCCGGGATCGGCGGGCCAGCTCCTCCCGCTCCTCCCGGCTACCTCGGCCCGTCTCCGCAAGCTCGGCGACCTCAAAACCGTCTGTTGAGGTTGACTTTTCCCCCTCCAATATTCGTCCAAGTCCTCAGTTTTTCACATAAACATGCCATGTTCATCGCATCACATCTCTGGATTCGTAGCTCCGTTTCATGCGTATAATATGTCAAATTGTTCGTCTCGACGAGTACTTCATTTCATTCCATTGCATCATTTTCATTTGAGCTCATCTTGATGCCCGAAATGCTGTTGGAAGAATGCATGTTGATGTTAATCTGCTGAAACTGTTATAACTTGCTCATTTATCATTTTTGCCATGTTTGATGTGTGCATCCTATGAGGTTGATGTCTACATGAATGTTGATCTATGCCATGCCATCTTTCCAGGGGTGCCAACCATGTATTTTTGTGAGTTGTGTGCTGAGTGTATCAAGCTTGCTAAGTAGGGTAGTTCTTTGTTCTTTGTTTTCTGACAGATTCTGTTATATTTTGTTGCTATGTAAACATGCCTCTACTAATCATTCTATGCATAATCTGGAGATGCTCTATAAACATGTTTTGATCTACATGTCATGCTATATCCATTCATGCCCTTAGTTGAAATTATAGCCTGCTGGAACATGTTGTTATCTTGCTCCAAAGTTGCTTGAAAATGTTGCTGTCAGCCTGTTAACATTAAGTTCACTTGTTCTCATGTGTTTTCCTAGTGATCCATGCATCCTATGAACTTGTTCTTGCCATGCTTAGCTTCATAAACATGTCTTCTTATTGTTGGTTTCCTTTCCATGCCATGTATTGCTCTGTGGTGAGTGGTTCAAGCTCACGAACATGCCTACTTATCGTTGTTCCTGCCATGTTTAAATCTGTAATATAACTTGCCATGTTTACATGAGTGCCATCATATCTTCTGATCCTTTTTGGCTCATGGTCAGTAAGGGACTTTTGATCTATGCAATTAGTAGATTCATGCCATGCCTTTGTTTGCCATGATATGTTCCTCTAACATATTGTTTTATAGCTCTGAACATTGCAACCTGATGTTATTTCTGCTAAAGTCTGAAACTGTTATTATTTGCAACATCTCCATGTCCTTTTGAGCATGTTCTAGTGATTTCTGGAGATAGCTCAGTGTTCATGTTTTGTTATGCTTTACCTGTACTTCATGCCCATGCCTTCTGTTATTATGTTGGGGTACTGTAGCCTGTTGTTTTGATGCTTGCAATATGCCTAGTTGCTGTTATGGGCAGATTGTTGTTATGACTTGTATAGAGTGTATGTGTTACACCGTTGCTCCGTTTTGAGTGTGCTCTATATGAAACTTGCTTGTTTTTGCATGTAGTTTCATATTACCATGTTGCATCCTTGTTTTGGTGTGTTTGCTTGATGTTTGGGTGCATTTTGCATCAATGCCATGCTTAACTTGTTTTGCTCATATCTTCTAGGCCGTAGCTCCGAATCTAATGAACTTTATATGTAACTTGACTAGAATCTCGTGTAGATCATCTTGGTGCATCTTAACTTGCCGATTAACAACTTGAATATAAGGTTTATTCAGTTCTGGACCCATTTCGAAATTTGCATATGAGGACTTACCGGAATTGTTATATGTTGTTCCCGGCCTCATTTAAACTTGCTTTGATGTGTTGCTCTTGTATGCATCATCTCTTGCCATGAGTAGCTTCATGTAGCTTTGTCATGCATCATGCTTGTTGTGTAGGGCTGGAATTCGAGCCGAGTCAAGCCAGCTCGGCTCGACTCGCTAGAGCTCGTTTCATTAACGATCTAGCTCGACTTGACTCATTGCTATAACGAGCTCAAACTCAAGATTGGCTCGACTCGTATAACTCGCGAGCTGGCTCGTTTAGCTTGTTAAGCTCGTTTAAGATATAAACATAAAGCCCTCAAATATGATAAAAATGATTATGTATATATTAAACATATATATCACTATACAATTGTAATTTTCTTGTAACACATGGTCTCCTAGGTGGCTAGGCCTTCAACTGCTCGGCCTTGGGTTGTGCGCCTGGGACGTAGGCTGTTTAGTGGCTGATCTTTCTTTGTATTGGGAGTGGCTGATCTATTGTATCGAGACTAACGAGTTACACAAGTACTTGTGAGATTGGCTTGTTTAACTTGGTCAATAAACGATCTTAAACTAAAGCTCGGCTCGACTCGTTATTCTTCGAGTTCGAGTCGATTCGAGCCGAGTCACGAGCTACTTGTTTAGCTCGCGAGCTCCGAGCTTTTTTTCCAGCCCTATTGTTGTGCATCATGTCATGTTCATGTGTGGTGTGTTTACCTATGTTGTGTGCTTCTTCTTGTTAGTTCCTGTTTCGTTGCGATCGTGAGGATTCGTTCGTCTATGGTTGGTTCGGCTTCATCCGTTCGTCTTCTTCATGGACTCGTTCTTCTTCCTTGCGGGATTTCAGGCAAGATGACCGCTACCCTGGATCTCACTACTATCATTGCTATGCTAGTTGCTTCGTTCTATCGCTATCTGCGCTACCTATTACCTGCTTATCAAGCCATCCCATATTGCCATGAACCTCTAATCTTTGACACCTTTCCTATGCAAACCGTTGTTTGGCTATGTTACCGCTTTTGCTCAGCCCTCTTATAGCGTTGCTAGTTGCGGTGAAGTTGAAGATTTCTCCATGGTGGACAGGGTTTTGGTTGGGATATCACAATATCTCTTATATTATTAATGCATCTATATATTTGGTAAAGGGTGGAAGGCTCGGCCTTATGCCTGTGTTTTGTTCCACTCTTGCCGCCCTAGTTTCCGTCATACCGGTGTTATGTTCCCGGATTTTGCGTTCCTAACGCTGGTCGGGTGATTTATAGGACCCCCTCGACGTTCGCTTTGAATAAAACTTGTCCAACAAGGCCCAACCTTGGTTTTACCATTTGCCTCACCACCACCTACTTTTTCCCTTGGGAGTCGCTCTCTCGAGGGTCATCTTTATTTTAGCCCCCCAGCGGTGCTTGTCTAAGTCTGGTTCAAACCAAGTAGATCAAGGGCCCCTCGGGACAACTCGAGGTCTGGTTTTACTCAGAGGATGTCTCATCCGGTGTTGCCACGAGAACGAGATATGTGCAGCTCCTATCGGGATTGTCGGCATGTCGGTGGCTTTGCTGGTCTTGTTTTACCATTGTCGAAATGTCTTGTAAACCGGGATTCCGAGACTAATCGGGTCTTCCTGGGAGAAGGTCTATTGCTTCGTTGATCGCGAGAGCTTGTCATGGGCTAAGTTGGGACACCCCTGCAGGGTATAAACTTTCGAGAGCCGTGCCGCGTTATGTGGCGATGGGAATTTGTTAATGTCGGTTGTAGATAACTTGACACGAGATCCGAAATAAAACGCATCAACCGTGTGTGTAGCCGTGAGGTCTCTTCTCGCGGAGTCCGGGAAGTGAACACGGTTTCTGGGTTATGTTTGACGTAAGTAGGTGTTCAGGGATCACCTATTGATCATTGCTAGCTTCACGACCGTTCCTTTGTTTCTCTTCTCGCTCTCTTTTGCGTATGTTAGCCACCATATCATGCTTAGTCGCTCTTGCAACCTCACCACTTTACCCTTTCCTTTCCCATTAAGCTTTGCTAGTCTTGATACCCATGGTAATGGGATTGCTGAGTCCTCGTGGCTCCTGATTACTACAACAACAGTTCGCGAGTACAGGTTATCACGATGATCATGATCACGAGGCGATGTTTGCTTGTTTGGGGTTCTTCTTACGCTTCTTGATCGAGGATAGGTTCGGTCGGCAGCCTAGGCTAGCGAGGTGGATATTGTTTGAGTTTCATTTATGATTCATCGATGATCGGATGTTGTTCTTGTATGTTGTATTGTTCTATTAGTGTGGCATTGTATGCCTTATGTATGTATCCCCATCTATTATGTAATGTTGATGTAATGATATCCACCTTGCAAAAGCGTCTCAATATGCGGGTCTATCCTTGGTGGGACCTTGAGTTCTTTTTGGATAGGGTCGCATATTGGGCGTGACAACCCCTAGTCGAGGATTCCTCAAGAGCCTGAACCAGGGCTTCAATGACGAGAGTCCGGTGGCGCATATTGTCTTCGGCATTGCAAGGCGGGTTCCTCCTCGAATAATTCGTAGAAGATTGTGAGCGCCAGGATAGTGTCCGCTCGTAAAATAAATTCCACATGCCACCTTAGAGAATAATATTTACACAAGTTCAATCTGGCGGCGTATTTTGTGGCGTGACGTCACACCACTACCAAGCCTTTACTTGAATCGTTTCTATTATACCACCTCAGTGCGTTTAGCGAAGCGGTTTCCTTGGCACGTCTTGTCGAAGCAGAGATCGTGTTCCCCTTATTCCGGGATTACCATCAATACGGACGTGGGTAACCCAACCACGCCATTGATTGTGGCGCTTGGGAGATAAGCGAGTTTTACCAGGCTAGTAGGGACGCATAGTTTCATCCGCCCATATATAAGGGGATAAGGATCCACCTCCTTTACCTACGCCTTCTTCCTCCTTTGCTTATCCGTCTCCACGCTCCCGAGCTCCAGTGCCCAAGTCCGCACATCTCACCTCGACCCTTTCCATCCATGTCCGGAGCGGGAGGCAAGTGGATGGCCTCCTCCGTTACGGAGGGGCACATCAAGAAGCTGCGCAGCGCCGGATACCTGTCCAGCGACATCGCGCACCGGCTGCTCGACGAGGGGCAGCTCATCCCCACCCCCAGGCTCCATGAGAGGGTCGTATTCCTTCCCCACTTCCTCCGCGGACTAGGCTTCCCACTCCACCTCTTCGTCCGGGGGCTCATGTACTACTACGGCCTGGATTTCCACGATCTGGCCCCAAATTTCATCCTCAATATCTCTGCGTTTATCGTCATGTGCGAGGCCTTCCTCTGCATCTAGCCCCACTTTGGCTTGTGGCTAAAGACCTTCAATGTCAAGCCGAAGGTTGTGAAGGGCAGCCAAGTGGAGTGCAGAGGTGCCATGGTGGGCAAAATGCCCAACGTCACTTGGCTCGAGGGTGCCTTCGTGGAATCCATCAAAGGGTGGCAATCGGGGTGGTTCTACATCACCGAGCCATGTGACCCTAAATGGGCAGCGGCCCCCGAATTCAGATCTGGCATCCCCATGCAGCTCACCACCTGGAAAGAGAAGGGCTTGCTATGGGGTAGTTCGGAAGAGCTGACCGGACTCGATCTGTCTCCAGACCACAGTGAACAAGAAGCTTAAGCTTGTAGCGTGATCCAGTCATGCTCGCCCACCGGATTCTCCCCTGCCAAAGAACGGGCCTTCAATTTGTGGGAGTTTGATCAGCACGATGCGGACCTTGGCGGGCTCTTGACACGACGTCTGAAGCTGCACGGAGGTCTTTGTTCAAGGGCGCCAAGCTCCGCATCCGCAATCGAAGATCGCGGATTCAGCACGCAGCCTTGACCAGCGAGGTAAGCTACGTTATCCTTTATGGGACACTCATTTTTCATAGTTTGACTCTATGTGGGATCTAAACTCCCAACCTTTAACGGGGTGGCGAAGACGTCCCGACAGGTTAAGCTGTCCGCTCCCTTCCGAAGACCCGTGGACGCCGTTTGACAGGGCTGCTGGTCCCGACACTACGTAGTGCGGAGAAGAAGGCCAAGAAGAAGGCCACGGGAACCCAAGGAGTTCCCGGTCGAGTGATATCGGACTCATCGTCCGATGACTCAGCGGACTCCTCCCACGAAGAGAGGAGGAGAAGAAGAGGCCTCTCCCGGGGAGAGAAGAAGAGGAAGGCCTCCCCAGCGAGGGAGGCGAAGAATCAGAAGGAAGGACCCTTCCCGGACTGCTCCGCCAACGCTGGCGACGGCAACGAGGAGTGGCCCTCAAGGGCCAAGCCCCTGGCGAGATCGTAAGTATCCGGACTCCTAGATAATTTATAATTTTTCTTTTTGCCACATGGTGTCTTTCTAATGCCGCATACAACCTGTAGTCCGGCCAAGGACGATCTTCCCGCTTCATCGAGTGGGTCCTTGGACACGTCGGATATGGATTCTCTTCCGACCACCTCAACCCCCCGTGATGCTGACGATGCCGAGGTGGGATCCCGGGAAGGGACCCACCAGGAGGAGGAGGCCCCGGAGATGCCGCAAGGCAACCTCCCGGACTCTGCACCGGACTCCGCACCGGAACCTGCAGTGGTTCCGAAGTCCGGCGAGCGGCCCCTTCGTAAGAAGGGCAAGACTGTGACACCGACAGCCTCTGTCCAACCGGAGGCGCCGGATAACTTGCTGGAGGCGCTCAACGGCGCTTCCATCAAAGAAGAACACCGCACTGACCGAAGCCTGTAGCAGCCTTCTAACAGGCTTTGAGGTAAGAATTTTAAGATATGTAATATAATACCGCATAGACAGTAGCCCCTGATGCTCAGTTCGGTGATCGGAAAGATAAACTAGACTGAGGATCTAAAAAGATATACGCAGGAGTTCTAAAAATATGTCAAAATGGGATTGCAGGCTGCGCTGCTGACCTCTGCCGCACTGACTGCGGAGTTCGATGCTTTGAAGCAGAGCCTCGAGCGGTCCGAGAGCGAGCTCGGCCGTGCCAAGAAGCAGCTCGAGGACAAGGAAGGTGAGTAACACCGTATTAAATTTGTACCTTACAGAAAAGGATTTGGTTGCAAGATAAATAACAAGTATAACGTGGGTACTCTAGGGGCCACGAACGAAGTGGTGACCCTGAAGGAGGCGGTGTCCGAGGCCGAACGCAATGCACCGCGGAGCGAGCCGAGCGAGAGAAGCAGGAGGCACGGGTGGCGGAGGTGCAGCAAGAGCTCCAGGCTCTCATGGAAAAACATAAGAGTTTGGAGCGCGACTCAAAGACTCGAGAGTCCGAGCTTGCATCGGCTCTTGAGAGTGCCAAAGCTGCTAAGGCCGAAGCCCACAAGGCCCTCCAGGAAATCGAGGCGTTGAAAAAGATAGCGGCGGGTAAGGCATTTTTCATGCAAAGCAAGCATGTGAATGTGAATTACCTATTACTTACCCAATTGAGCTCTCCAGGGCGTTCGCAGATCTGCCCATGGCGTGTCCGATCTTCTTTGCATTCTATTGGGCCGAGGAGGGAGTTCGGCGGAGAAGGTCTTCGTCTCGATATCTTTGAGGCGGACATCCAGTGCCCTTAGCGACCAGTGAAGCAGCTGGTCAAGCTCCTAAGGTGGCGAACAGGCCATGAAGGGCCTCATAGTTCGGCCAGGGCCCAAGGAGGCCATGCAGGAGCTACTTGACTGGTCTTGTGGGCTGGTGGATCGTGTCCTCGGGTTGAAGTCGTCAAGCACTCCGCTTTGCATTGAAGGTGCCCGTCGGGCCTTGCCCGTGCAAAAGTGCTTTGGGGCAGGATGGACGCCGAGAAGCTTCGACGGACGCCCGGCCAGGGCAAGGAGTATTATGCGCCCAAAATGTATTATAAGAGTGTCTGAAGGGTGCCCGCATGATTGCGGGTGAGTGCTCAAAGATGTAATATTTGAGTAGACTCAGCATTTTGCTATCCTGTCTTGTTGAAGACTTTGTTCATATGTGCTAAGCAACGCTTGTTAATTTAAAATATTACCTTACATGCGGCCGTTTATCAAATCGAGAGATGGCAAGTCGTTGGCTTCACCCCCATGCCACAAGTCTTTGGGGTGTTGGGATAAACTTGAGCGCTCTTGTTCCCATTGTTGGGTCCATCTAGGGAGGCGTTCAACACAACGAACGAGGCAACCAGACTTATAATGCTTGAACACTCTCACTTAGCCATATAATTCTATAGTTTTAAATTTTGGCGAAGCCCCTAGTGTTCGGAAGACCGAGTTGAGGCGCTATCACGCTGGGCGGACAAAGCCGGTTCCTCACTCTAAGCGGCATAAGTCTTTAGGGACTTGAAAAAACCTCTCGAACAGCAACCAGCTCTCGCCTTATCATGACGGTCAGTTTTAGCTTTCCATCGGCGCTCGCCCAGCTCAACAGGCGCAATCGCGATGGTTCTCCAGTGCTACCTTAGCGATACAGCGGGCGTAAGGTACCAAAACATGGGGCAGGCAAACCCAACTATTGACCCAAGACATGATTGAAGCCGATGCATATAATGCTATAAGTTAAAGTGCCGCACTTGTGAAAGTGTTGAACTTATCACACCATAATGTGGGGAACTTAAGCCCCTGGTGTATTTAGCCGTACCAAAGTGTACGGATGCAACATGTCGTAAATGAACATATATATAAGAAAGAAATGCAGTTATAAGCAAAAAAGCAATGCATTGTTTATTCAAGAAATACTGCCATGAATGCAGAACGATACAAATAGTGCCGTGAGCAAGGGATAGGACTATTAAACATTTCCCCCTCCAGGGGTAGGCTGCGGAATGGTGTATAAAACGGATTTAATGCTTGTAATGGAGACCACCTGGATACTCGTCGTAGCCTTTCTCCCCCCTGGCTGTTGCATCGTGAGTTCGGCAGGTCTACTGCCGGACAGGGCCTATGGTGAACGGAGTCCTATGGGTAAGAAAAAAGAAAAAAGAAAAGAGTGACACACTTGGGGCCCCAGTGCGGTTAAGCCGCGTGCAGGGCTGTGGTGGTCGTGCCCTCCCCTATGCCCATGGTATCTCTAGGCGTAATGATGTGCGAAGGACCGATCTTGCAATTTTGCAAGGGCTGGGGTTAGGGCCGCATTACTCTGGCGTGCTCGTTCGTGCGAGGTGGTCTTGTTGTAGGTTACTCCGGCGCGTTTGGCGTGTCCGGCCGCTTAACGGCGGACTCGAAATTGCCTTAAGAGCTGCTCTATACTTACGCGCGAGCCGTGTGTGTTCCTCCATTCGGAGGGAGCGTTGATGTTTCCGTTGACCGTAATGACTCCTCGAGGGCTTGGCATCTTGAGCTTGAGGTATCGTGGTGCGGCACGCGTTGAACTTTGCGACAGCGGTTCGTCCGAAAGCGAGCATGATATCAGCTGCGGAGCGAGACTATATCGAAGATTAACTCCTAGCCGGAAGTTATCCGGGATCCGAAGACCACTTCTAGTGTGGCGAGCACAGTACAATTGGCCTCTACACAGGTATGATGCCTTTGAAGGTCGTCTTTGTGGGTTTAATCCTTGAGGGTCTATGCCCATCTTGCGCCTTGTATCTGATAAAGCAGGTTCAGGCTGCTGCCACCGCCCATCGAGGACTCTCTGAGGTGAAATCCATCGGCGATTGGGTCTAAAACCAATCGGCGAATCCACCGTGGCGGATACTAGTGGGGTGGTCCTTGATCAAAAGTGATAGGGCAGGAGGACCATGGGTTGAACTTTGGGGCGTGGCTCCATCACAGTATCGTCCCTGAGTGCGCTTCGGTCCCTCTTGGGTATGTGAGTTGCGTATATCATGTTCACCGTCCGCACTTGTGGGAAACCCTTCATCCTCTATTGTTCGTGGCGGGTCTCTTCCTCGTCATCGCTATGCAGCCCCTTGTCATTGTTTTGACAATTAACTTGCTCGCTGCTTGAATACCCAACAATCCTGTTGGTGTGATTAGCTGGCTTTTGAAGTGCCATGTATCCGCAAGAGCGGTCGAGTATTCGGTCCAAGTTGGGCGGACCGGAGTAGTTCTTTTGAATGGTTTTTCGGCGGCGGGTTTAGAGCCTCTGAATCCGGCGTTTACTACCGTATCCTCAGTGTTATCGCCGTTAACGCGGCGTTTGTTTTTGTTGGGACGCGACCTGCCATTGCGGTCCTTGGTATCCGGACTGCCAGAATTTTCTTTGAGGTTATTCTTTGCGGGCTAGCCAGCTGTCCCGTCCCGTCTTGAGCGGGTCATAAGTGATGTGAGGGCTGCCATGGATTTGGCTTTTCCTGTCTAGGTCTTGGGCAAGCCACTCATCGTGGATGTTATGTTTGAAGGCTGCGAGGCCTCTGCATCCGGACGGTCGGCGATTTGATTTTTCTTTGTTAAAATTGTGTCCAGGCTGTGCGGCGATTTGTCTGCCTCTTTGAATTATGTGGCTTAGGTCATCGTTGTCGGGTGAGTCGCACATATGTGCCACTGAAAGTTGTCAAGGAATGCGGCTTCGGGTCTTCCCAACACCCAATTGACTCTGGCGGCAAGCTGTTAAGCCAATGCTTGGGCTGGTCCTTTAAGCTTGAGTGGGAGATATTTGATGGCGTGAAGATCGTCATCGCGGGCCATGTGGATATGAAGGAGATAGTCTTCAATCCAAACCGCGGGGTCTGTTGTGCCATCATAGGATTCAATGTTCACGGGTTTAAACCCTTCGGGGATTTGATGATCCATTACTTCATCTGTGAAGCATAGTGGGTGTGCGGCGCCTCTATATTGGGCTATATCACGACGTAGCTCCAGCGAGCTTTGTCTACTGTGTTCGGCCCGGCCGGAGTTGCTGTATCCGGCGCGACGATCGTTGTCGCGCATCGTGGGGTGCCCACGCGATCTGTAGATCGATCTTGATTGTCTTGCCTTATCCTCCAATATGTCTCGCAAGTCTGGCGCATTCCCCCATGGCTTCGTACTTTTCGAGCGGTGCCGGGGTACGATTCTGGTGGAGGGCCTAGAGGCCTCTCTGTCGCGCCCACGAGGTGGTCGGTCATCCGTATTGTGCACTGGTGATGCAGGTTTATATGCCTCCTCCTCTAATCGGGGGAGCAACTTGCGTTTGGGTAGCTTTTGGAGGGGCGTTCGATTTCATACTCTTCGGCCGCAAGGACTTCAGTCCATCTGTCGGCTAGCAGGTCTTGATCAGCTCTAAGCTGTTGCTGCTTTTTCTTTAGGCTGTTCGCCGTGGCCATTAGCCTGCGTTTGAAAGCGCTCTTGTTAAGCGGGATCCTCGGGCACGACAATTAAATGTCGTCGTTGAGGCTTGCCTCATCTCTGGAGGGAGGTATGTAATTATCATCCTCTACCTCTTAAATCTGCCGCTCTCTCATGAGGGCTGGCTTCTCCGTCCTCTGTCTGAATCTTCTTTGGAGGGTTGTCTTGGCACTCTCACGGGGTGTTATTATCTCTGGTGCGGAATCTCCATTCTTGCTTTGGCAGGATTTAGAGGCGCCACGTGGCCTTGGCGCTTGGGCTGTTTCTTGGAGGAGTCTTCCTCCGTTGCTTCCTCGCCATTCCCATCCTTTGGGATGTCCACCATATATATGCCGTATGACGAGGTGGTCTTCTAGTGCCCCGTAGGCGCTGGTTCTTGGTCGTCTCCGGCATCGTCGTCCATACCGTCGATGTCTTCGGAGTCATAGTCTAGCATGTTGGTTAGATCGTCGACAGTGGCTACAAAGTGGGTGGTGGGTGGGCTTTGAATTTCTTCGTCTTCCGCATCCCAACCATCCTGACCGTAATTCGGCCAGGGCTCTCCTGATAGCGAGAGGTATTTTAGCGAATTCAGGATGTCACCAAAAGGTGAGTGTTGGAAGATGTCCACGACAGTGAACTCCATGATCGGCGCCCAATCGGATTCGATTGGAGGGGGCAAGGAGGTTGGTCAGGAGAGTCCGGCACCTCGAGTCCTGAGCCTCACAAGGGACAAAGTCGATGTCGGCTCCATCGCCGTAGAGGTTGCAGCCCCGAGGCGGTGTCTAGCCACCATCCTCGTCTGCGCGGCCGGCTCGAATTAAGGTCGGGCGGACTCATGTCTTGACCTCGAGGCCTTTGTCCGTGTGAGCTAAATCATGCCCATCGTGTGATCTGGCGCGCTCGGTATGGCTCGAATCCGTCGAAGATCAAGTCTCCGCGGACGTCGGCCGTGAAGTTCGAGCTTCAAATCTGACTGATGGCGGGCGTAGGTTTTAATCTGCTCCGGATGGCCAAGCGAATTAGCCCGATGCAAAGCCGCGAATCTGAAGATCTCTCCGGGAGAAAAGTCTCACCACAGGACTGCGTCGTTGTTCATGATCGAAGGAGCCATCAAGCCTATCGGTGGCGACACGGAGGAACTCTCAATGAAAGCACCAATGTCGGTGTCAAAACCGGCGGATCTCGGGTAGGGGTCCCGAACTATGCGTCGGCGGATGGTAACAGGGAGGCGGGGACACGATGTTTTACCCGAGTTCGGGCCCTCTCGATGGAGGTAAAACCCTACTCTGCTTGATTGATATTGATGATATGGGTAGTACAAGAGTGGATCTACCATGAGATCAAGAAGGCTAAACCCTAGAAGCTAGCCTATGGTATGATTGTTGTTGTGATTGTTGTCCTCTGGACTAAAACCCTCCGGTTTATATAGACAGCGGAGAGGCTAGGGTTACCGAGTCGGTTACAATGGTAGGAGATCTACATATCCGTATTGCCAAGCTTGCCTTCCACGCCAAGGAAAGTCCCATCCGGACACGGGACGAAGTCTTCAATCTTGTATCTTCATAGTCTTGGAGTCCAGCCGACGATGATAGTTCGGCTATCCCGACACCCCCAAGTCCAGGATTCCCTCACCCACTCTCAGCAACTGGCGCCTCCTTAAGTCCCGAACTATCATCTCCCTCACGCATATCAGTATTAGTCCCGTTAGCCACCTTGGCGAACAGACTGTCATCCTCAAACTCAATAATAAGGGAATAGATCTGGCCGCGATAAGCCCACTTAACCACTTCAGGTACATATTCAATATCCAGCACACTGACCAGTAATCGGGCAATCCCGTGAGCTCTGGTAAAGTTCATGTCTACTCGCTCTGGTCTCCCCACCATAATACCCAGGCCAGCGACGACCCGAGCATCCTACATCAGCTTCGAGGGAGCCCCAGAGAAGCGCAACCAGACCTGAGTTAGAGGCTTGCCCGTAGGCTCGATCCTCTTCCACTCGTGAAACTCCAGCACAAAATCAGTACCCGACACCTTGCACATCCCGAAACTCAGAAGTCTCTGAAGATCCTCCACCGATGGGAACTCAACCCGAAACAGTTTGTCCTCAATAGTAACAAGTTCCCACTAGAAATCACCTGGGGCTAACTCCTTGAGCCTCGGCACAATCTGAGCCTTAGAGACCTATCCTCTGGTAATTTTTACTATCCCCGTCGTCAAACTCAAGGTCTCGTCAGGAACCTCCATCTCCAAGGGAGACTCAAAGAATGTGAGTTCAGAACAGTACACTCCATACATCATGAGAGATGGTGCCTGATCACGCAAAAATGGGTAGTCCCCCGCATCATGTGCCGGTTTGCCACAAGTTCCACAAAGCTCAGCCACACACTCAGCAATAAAATGTCCCTTACCACCACTTCGATAACAGAGCATTTTCTCTTTCTTAAGCGCCCATTTGGACGCCCTTTCAGACTCAGCCTTATCAGAAGCCTCCACTGACACAGTTATCCGGGATTAATTCCCAGAAATCTCAGCATTAGCTAGCGCCGATACCACCTCCATAGCTTGACCAGACAACACCTTGTCGGATTTCGGGTTCCGGCAGACCCTTGAGGTTCGAACTCTGGGGTGCGCACGAAGATCTTTCCCCTACCAGCTCACGTTTCGAAGGCTCGCAAGGAATCTAAGCTAGAAAGAAGAACACCACGAGGGACACGAGGTTTATCTTGGTTGAGCCACCATTGTGGTGTAATACCCTACTCCAGTGTGTGGTGTGTTGGATTGCCTCAGGGGCTGATGATGAACAATACAAAGGGAGAACAGCCTCGTGAGGGCTGTTCTTGAGCTGGTGTGATGAACTGCTTGGGTGAGTTCAATCGCTTCTCTCCCTCTCTCTCTCTGATTGATCCGTCCCCCCTCTTGCCCTGTGGTGGCTAGCTCTATTTATAGAGGGAGGCCCTGGGCCTCTTCCCAAATAATGAGCGGGAAGGGCGCCAACAATTGGCCATTTTGAAGGGGAACATCTAGTACACTTATCCTGACTAAAGTTGGTCTACGGCTGCCAAAGGCTCTCACAATGACGCCGTCCTGGGCTCCACGATGACCTCCATCCTGTCGTTCTGCTGGTCTTGGTCTTGTTGCACCAAAACGGTTACCTTTGCCTGATGCCTTGGCATGTGCTTGCCCCCTTTGCACCGAATGGGAAACAAGGACACTGCGCAGGCCGACGCCCGCCTGGCGCCCGCCTGGTCTCGATCGTCATGGCTTGCGTCACGGGCTCCTCGTGAGGTGCCCTTGCCTTGATCTCTCCCCCTCCTCACGAGCCTGCCTGATGAGGCTGCTCCTGAGGAAGCTTCCTGTCGTCCACCCCGCGAGGCTTGGCCCCTCGCGAGGGTCTTGAGCTTGAGCTGATGAAGCTGGGCTGCACTGGGCCCCCACTTGAGCCACGCCATAGGCCACAGGCAGGCAAGTCTGGGACCCCCGTTCCCAGAATGCCGACAGTAGCCCCCGGGCCCAAGGTGCGCTCGGACTTGGCTTAGCAGAGAAGCGAAGGGGAAGTGCGAAGTGCCGCGGGCCCCAATAGCCTGCGGCCTTGAGCGTCGCATGACGATTGATTGGACGTGGGCGTCTCCGCCTCCCCACAACGCCTCGGCAACCGCACAACTTGACAAGTCCCTGCATGCAAAAATGGGTCATGATTACCTGCGATCGTGGTGGCCGACGGTTGGCCTTCTCCGGCTATAAGTACGGAACGGCGCGAGCCCTTCCAGTCCATCCCTTCCTGCTACTCCTTTTCTTCTTCTTCCTTGCCCTTGCTCCACCTTACGCCAATGGCACCAATCCACAGGTTTTGTGCAGAAGAGAAGGGAAAGGCCCCCCGAGAGGGTCCCGACCCGCTTCCGCCGAAGAAGCGGCTAGTCCTCTGCCGCCGAGATGAGGGTGCTCGGCAGGAGGCATCGAGGCCCTGGTACGAGCGGCCGCCGCCTGGGTTCCCGCTGCCCTTGTAGGCCCGCATCGAGGGCCCTGGAGAAGAAGGCGTTGAGCGACACCGACGGTGCCGCCGCCAACGCTGGCGAGTTACGGCGGTGCGCGTCGTTCCCCCTGGAGTCCACGCCGAGGGCTCCTCTCGCGAGCTTGTGCTTCACGCCGCCATGCCTCCTCGATCTTGGATTCGCCTTCCTCCCTCCTTCGCCTTCGAGATTCCGCCGAGGGGGCCTCGGGAGCTCTGGCTGCAGCACACCGACTGCAACACCCCTGCGACCAGGGCGGAGGTCAAGGTTGTTGCCCCGGGCAAGGTCTTCTGACCTGCAGCTGGGGCGAGATCGCCCGGGTCTGCCGGACAGGGGGCGCCCACGTAATCCACCTCGAATACGATGGCGCCTCCTTGATGTTTTTCAAGGTCTTCGACGCGGAAGGACGCCGGCTGGAATGCTGCCCCAAGGAAGGCGGTCGGAGCATCGTCGTGGCAAGGACTAGGCCTGCCAACCGCTTCCCCGACAGCTCCTCAGGCAGCAGCGGAGGAGACGGATGGTCCAGTGACTCCTCCAAGCTCCACGCGACTCCGGAGACAAGTGACGACAGCTACGAGCCTCCGAGCTCGCGTCGCGCCCGAAGCAGGGCGACTGCATCAGGCCGTCGGTGCTACTGATCTGTATGGGGTTGGCGCCGGCGCCTGATGGCCCACTGTTGATGATGGCGTCTCCTGTGGAAGCACGTGTAGTTATCGCTCCTTAGCAGCTTTTGTTCCCTGCGAGGAGTCGAAGTACCACCCATCGGGGGTATGTAAGGCGCTGGCCATGTCTTTTGTGAATATTATATCCTTATTATGAATCGATGCGAGATGCTTGTCCTGTCCCGGCTCGGCTCCCCCTTTATTTGCTCACAAGGGCTTGGTGCTCTATGCCGACAGGTCCCGGTCCCCAGGGAAGCTTCAGCCGTCACTGGTATGCCAGGTCGCGATGCCGTGGTCAAGGCCAGGAGGTGAGCGGCCCAAGGTCCAGTAAGAGCCCCTGAGTCGCGATGCTCAGGAGGTTCCCTTTAGCGCTCAAGCAGCCTCCGCTGGGCAAGAAAGGTAGGCAACGTTGCCGTGACAGAGCTGCACTAGGCAAGGGTTTAGCGTTGAGTCGGTTCAGTTTTGCGTGACTTATCTGGTAGGTTTGGAGTGGTTTTCAGCCAAGCGCCGGGCCTGCGTGGCGGCAGTTGAGGTGTTGCTGGGTTAGGTCCTCGTGAGCTTCTTCCCTCTCCCCCGCACTTTCCTTCATGCTCTACGTCCTCAGGTCCGGCCCTCGGGCGAGCTCAGCCACCGCTGGTATGACAGGTCGCGATGCCGTGGGTCAAGGCCAGGGGGTGACGGCTGGAGAGCCAGTAAGAGCCCATGAGTCGCGATGCTCAGGCGCCCCCCTTTTAACGTGCAAGCGGATCGTGCCGGAGAGAAGGAGAGAAAGCTCGCGACGTCCCCAGCGTTGCTTCTGGAGTGGGTCTTGCATACCAATCATGAGGGGAAACAAGGTCTGTCGTTATGGTTGCCAGCCAACCATTGGTCGCTCCGAGGGAGTGATTGGGGCACTGAGGGCCTGGTGAGGTGGCGCCTTGCGGGGCTGCCACGGCCAGAGCTCAGCCACTCAGATTTATCGGCATTGCAGGGACGGACCCGTACGCAAGTGCCTTGCCAGAGCGAGCGGCTCCAAAGGTAGGTGTCAATCGAGCAGGCGATTAGGTCAAGCATATTAAGCACGAAGGAGCAAATCCATTTAGATAGATGCAGAAAAAGAAAACGCCACTGGGTCAGGCCCGAGCAGCGTGGGGATAATGCAGCCCAAGGGGCGCCCCCAACAAGGTAGGTAAAGAGCATAAGCAAAACGGATACATGCCGCAGGGATGGACCCACGCGACGTGGGAATGATGCAGCCCTGTGGGCGCTCCCAGCTGAAAATGGAACTTTGAAAGATGTCACCTGATACCGTTGGAGATGAAGTGGTGCTGAAGTAGCGGACGACGCATAGTGAGGAAGCCGATCCTCACGAGCTCCTGGGACCAGGAGCCTCGGGAGGCTCCGGGGGCACAGGTGGATCTTCGAGGGCCATCTCCATCTCCGCTAGGACCGCGTGATGCCTGACCTCCTGAGCCTCCAGAATGCTCCTCAGCAGGCGTTGATGAGCGGCAACCGCGTTCGGCAGGCCGAGTGGCATGCGAACGTAGCTGTGAGGTGGACCCTCGCAGTGCCCGCACAGGTGGATCTTCGAGGGCCATCTCCATCTCCGCCAGGACCGCGCGATGTCTAACCTCCTGAGCCTCCAGAATGCTCCTCAGCAGGCGCTGATGAGCAGCAACCGTGTTCGGCAGGCCGAGTGGCATGCGAACGTAGCTGTGAGGTGGACCCTCGCAGTGCCCCACGCGTGAAGGCCAGAGGCGCTCCTGAGACGCGGCTCGGTTGAGCCACAGCGCGTCGATCTGAGCTGCAGCCCGCCATCCTCGCTGGATGGGGGCTGCGGCGAAGTAAGCGGCGGCTGCCAAAGATGACTCTTGACTCCTTTAGCTCCTGAGTGTTTCTCGCGATGAACTCCTAAGGGTTTGGCCCTCCTTGCCTCATACCTTCCTGAGGGAAACGCACCTTGAAGCACACTGTAACACCCCGGATGTATCTTTCCATATTTGTAACTCCAACTCTTGCCATTTTCGGATATGTGCTATGATATTCCCTCCGTGGTTGGGTTTTGTTTTCGTTTTGCATTTTGTTCATGTCATGCATCTCATATCATGTCATCATGTGCATCTCATTTGCATACGTGTTCGTCTCTTGATTCCGAGCATATTCCCCGTTGTCCGTTTTGCAATCCGGCACTCCTATGTTCCCCGGCGCCCCCCTCTTGTCCTTTTTCCGTGTGCGGGTGTTGAACATTCTCGGAATGGACCGAGCCTTGCCAAGTGGCCCTGGTATAGCACCGGTAGACCACCTGTCAAGTTTCGGGTCATTTGGAGTTCGTTTAGTACTCAACGGTTAACGGCGCTCTCGCAAAGGCCTCTTTTAAGTTGCAGCCCAACAACCCTCCAAAACAGCCCAATAACCCATCTAACTCCCTCCATGCCCTCGGTCGTTCGATCACGATCGTGTGGTAGCTTCACCCATTTGGACTCTCCTAGCTCCCTCTATGCCTATTTAAAGACCCTCCCAAGAAATCCCTGGTGAAACCCTAAAAACTTTCCTTGGCGCCGCGGACACGTCGGATCGGACGAACGCGTCCGCCGCCCTTCGCCGAGCTCCGCCGCCCGCATCGCCGTCCGCCGCCCATGCCGCCCGCCCCACACCCGCCCATGCCTACTTCTTGCTGCAGCATGTGCCTCCTCTCTCCGCCCGCTGCGCCGCCATGCATGGCCGCCCTGCCATGATCCCGCCGCCGCCATGCGCGCCCGCCCGCGCTTCTCCGGCGAGCAACCGCTCCGGTGACCTCGACCCCGGCCAGATCCGATCGAGATCTCGACTAGGTTGACTTTCTCTCCCCCCAATTTTCGTCTAAGTCCTTTTTCTGTCTTAATTTCGGGCATTTTTCAACGCATCACATCTCCTCAACCGTAGCGCCGTTTTGGGCGTATAATATGTCAAAATGTTCGTCTCGAAGAGTACATCATTTCCTTCCATTGCATTATTTGCATTTGAGCTCATCTTGATGCCCGAAATGCTGTTGGAAGATAGCTTCAGATCGTTAGTTTCAGAATTTTATCAGTTCGAGCTATTTTGTCATTTTTGCCATGAATTATGTGTGCACCCTATGAATTTGAGTCCTACATGTGAGTTGAACATTGCCATGCCATCTTTCCAGGGGTATTTTCCATGTATTTTTGTGAGCTATGTGTTGACTAGTACAAGCATGCAAAGTAGGGATGATGATGTTACTGATTTCAGGAACTTGGTGATTTCACTAAGTCTTATCCTGCTGATAATTTTATGTCATATGTTCATGTTGTTTCCGAGAGATCTATGCCCTCTTTGAGCATTATCAGTAAGGGTGTTTTGAGCATATGGTTGTGCTCTATCCATCCATGCCTTTGTTGGTATTTATGGAGTAGTCTAGCATGTCATTTTCGTGCTCTACTTTTGCTTGAAATTGTTTCCTGACAGACTGTTTGCATTAGATTCAATTTTCACGAGGTCGGTGTAGTTGATCCGTGTATGCTATGATGTTGTTCTTGCCATGTATAGCTCCTATGCCATGTCTTCTTGATGGGTGTATGCTTAGTTTATCATGAGATGCTCTGTAGTGAGTGCATCGAGCTCACGAACATGCCATGTTGAATCTGTTTTTGCCATGTCCTGAGATTTCACTAAGTCTGAAATCTGTTATAAAACTTGCAATGTTTACATGGGTGCCATCATTTCTTAAGGTCCTTTTTGACTTATGGTCAGTAAGGGACAATTGAAATAAGCTTTGAGTAGAATCATGTCATGCCTTGCTTTGCTATTATAAGTTCCTGTAGCATGTTGTTTGCTTGCTCTAAACATGCCTTCCTGATGTTAATTCCTGCCATGTTAGTATTTTCTCCAAGTCTGTGAACCTGATATTTTGAGCACTTTCTCCATGCTTGTTTGAACATGTTATGATGTGATTTAGCCGTAGCTCAGTGTTCCTCTATTGTTAAGCATCTCCTGTAGTTCGTTGCCATATGCTTTGTTTTTATGTTGGGGTGCTGTAGCATAGTTTCGTGTTGCGTGCTAAGTAGCATCGGGCTGTTAAACGCAGATTTGCGTCATTCTTGTTTTGCTTGTCATTTGCAAACCGTGCATCCGATTCGGTGATCTTTATATCGATTTCAACGAAATCATCTCATCTTTCAGCGGCATACTTGGTTTGCCAAGTTGATGCCAGTTCATCATTTTCCTTCCGGAGCATACATATGCATAGCATGTCACATCTCGCATAGCATGTCATGTATTGCATCATATTGCTTGTGCATATGTTCCTTGTTTGATTGTGGTTCCGTTGCTTGTGTTCTTGCTTTGGGTAGAGCCGGAGGCGAGTGCGTGAGCGAGGAGCCTGTTGAGAACGCCTCGAGGATCCAGCCTTGACAACTCGAGAACCTTACAGCAAGATGACCATACCTTCGAAATCACTTCTATCTTTGCTTGCTAGATGCTCGCTCTTTTGCTATGCCTATGCTGCGATACCTACCACTTGCTTTATCATGCCACCCATATTGCCATGTCAACCTCTAACCACCCCTGTCCTAGCAAACCGTTGTTTGGCTATGTTACCGCTTTGCTCAGCCCCTCTTATAGCGTTGTTAGTTGCAGGTGAAGATGAAGTTTGTTCCTTGTTGGAACATGGTTATTTTTGGGATATCACAATATCTATTGTTTTAATTAATGCATCTATATACTTGGTAAAGGGTGGAAGGCTCGGCCTTATGCCGGTGTTTTGTTCCTCTTGCCACCTAGTTTCCGTCATACCGGTGTTATGTTCCTTGATTTTGCGTTCCTTACGCGGTCGGGTGATTTATGGGACCCCCTTGACAGTTCGCTTTGAATAAAACTCCTCCAGCAAGGCCCAACCTTGGTTTTACCATTTGCCACCTATACCCTTTTTCCCTTGGGTTTTCGCGAGCCCGAGGGTCATCTTTATTTAGCCCCCGGGCCAGTGCTCCTTCGAGTGTTGGTCCGAACCGGGCAGACTGCGGGGCCACCTCGGGGCAACTCGAGGGCTGGTTTTACTCGTAGGCTGACCCATCCGTTGTGCCCTGAGAACGAGATATGTGCAGCTCCTATCGGGATTTGTCGGCACAGTCGGGTGGTCTTGCTGGTTTAGTTTTACCATTGTCGAAATGTCTTGATGTACCGGGATACCGAGTCTGATCGGTGTGTCTTGGGTGAAGGTTTATTCCTTCGATGACCGTGAGAGCTTGTGATGGGCTAAGTTGGGACACCCCTGCAGGGTATTATCTTTCGAAAGCCGTGCCCGCGGTTATGAGGCAGATGGGAATTTGTTAATGTCCGGTTGTAGAAAACCCGAAGTTGACCTTAATTAAAATACATCAACCGTGTATGTAACCGTGATGGTCTCTTCTCGTGGAGTCCGGAAGTGAACACGTGTTGGAGTTATGCTTGACGTCGTAGTCGGGATCACTTCTTGATCGCTAATAGCTTCACGACCGCGCCTTGCTTCTCTTCTCGCTCTCTTTTGCGATGTAGCCACCATATATGCTAATTAAACGCAGCAGCTCCTCCTTTTGACACCAGCCTTCCCTTAAGCTTAAATAGTTTTGATCTCGCGGTGTGAGATTCTTTGAGTCCCCGTGGCTCATGATTCTACCAAAAGCAGATGCAGGTACGGTGATGCCAAATAGCAGATGGCATGGCCGAGCTAAAGTGGGAATATGATGAGGCCCTTGGGCGATACTATGTTTCCTTTCCGACGATTAGTAGTGGAGCCAGTTGGGACGATCGGGGATCATGTCGCATGTGGGGTTGTTCTTCTTTATTTTGGTTCCGTAGTCGGACCTTGATTGTATCTGGATGATGTCTTGCTTTATTCATGTAATTGTGTGAAGTGGCGACTGTAAGCCAACTATGAACCTTTTCCCTTATGTATTACATGGATTGTGCGAAGATTACCTCACTTGCGACATTGCTTTCAATGCGGTTATGTCTCTAAGTCGTGCTTCGACACGTGGGAGCTATAGCCGCATCGAGGGCGTTACACACACCTCCAAGTGGTGCCCGAGCACCTCCCTTGTGACCTTGGCGAAGTCGGTGGCTCTCCAAGAAGAGCCCCCGAGCCCTGCCCGAGGAGGGCACTGGGCGCGCCTTCCTATATGACAGAGGGTGGCGCCCCTGAGCGGGCGTGGATCCTGACGCAACGCCTCCGGAGGTGCCTGCCTCCTGAGGGTTTGGGTGAGGTGAAGTCTTCTTATTCTTGGGGACCGCCTCGGGAAGTCTTCCGCTCCTGTGATCTGGGTCTTCGATTGCCGCGGCTTGGAAGGCACGCTCAAGAGAACACACTGCATCCCTTTCCTCACAAGGTACTGTGATGACTCCACCGCTTCCTGGCATCTTGAGGACATTCTAGCCATGGTGAGTCATTGCCATGAACTTGGCCAGGGCTGGGTACCCGAGATGGCATTGTATGGCAGGCGAATGTGGGCGACGTCGAAGTCAATGAGCTCGGTGCGGTAGTTGTTGCGCTGCCCAAAGGTGACTGGAAGGAAAACCTGCCCTATCGGAACAGTGGAACCATCAGTGACTCCTGAGAAAGGCTTGGTCGCCTGAAGCTGATCATATGGCACTTGGAGATTGTTGAATGTTTCGACGGACAGGACGTTGAGTCCTGCTCCGCCATCGATGAGGGTCCTGGTGACTTGCACATTGTTGATGACTGGGGAGCAAAGCATCGGGAGGACTCCGACCGTTGCTGCGCACTTGAGATGATCCGCCGAGCTGAATGTGATAGCGCACGCAGACCACCTGAGAGGTGTGGCCTCAAGCTTGGGGAGGACTGCATTCACCTCGCGAGCAGACTGCTTGAAGATCTTGTTGTGAGGTGGGGCCTGGCGCCGCCAGGATGCTGCGATTGCTTGCAGCGCTCTGAAGCCCCCAGCCCCTTGTCCTGATGCTGGTCCTCATTCCTCCTTGGCGGTGGTGGCAGAGGAGGGAGGCCTGCGTTGCCGTGCGGGCGATCCTCACGAGGCTGATCCCTCCAACTTCCCTCGCGAGGCTGGTCCTGCCAACGATCCTCGCGAGGTCGGTCACGCCACCCTTGGCGAGGGCCACAGTCTTCCCATCGTCCTCCACCTCTTCCTCCTCCTCGGCCATAGCCCTGGTCGTTGCGCTCGGGCCGTCAGCCGATACACCCATCTCACACAACCCTGAGCTCTTGGCATTCGTTGGTATTGTGGGTGTGGAGGTCGTGGTACACGCAGTATCGGCTACCCTTGGATGACTCAGGCTGATCCCTGCCTTGCTTGGTGCCTGGCTCTGCTGCGAGCACAATAGCTCCCTTACACTTCACATCATTGACCTTGGGCTTCTTCTCTTCTGGATCGGCAGCCGGCAGCTTGAGGAGGGAGAGGCACCCTTCCTCAACCCTGGCGCACTTGGTCGCCAAGTTGAACAGCTCCAGGGATGTGCACAGGTCTTCATGGATTGCTAGCTCCTCTTTCATCTTGATGTCACGCACCCCATCGGAGAAGGCTGAGATGATGGCTTCCTCAGTCACCCTGGGGAACTTGAGGCGAGCGCTGTTGAAGCGCTGGATGTACTTCTGCAGGGTCTCTCCTGGCTATTGCTTGATACGGCGTAGGTCCCTCATGGCCGGAGGCCGGTCGCGAGTGCCTTGGAAGTTGGCGATGAAGCGAGTGCGCATCTCGTCCTAGGAGGAGATCGTGCCAGGAGCCAGGTGCGGCCACCGTCCTTGAGCGCCATGGGAAACCAATTCGTCATGACCTTTTCGTCCCTGTTGGCGGCTTTGATGCCCAGCTCGTAGACCTGTAGGAACTCCGCGGGGTCTGCAGTGCCGTCGTAGCGAGGGGGCAGGACAGGCTTGAACTTTCCTGGCCATGCGACAATGCGTAGCTCGGGGGTGAAGGCGCGAAAGCCTGCGGTGGCCACCAGAGCCCTTTGCTGGTGCTGGGATTGCTCCTGGAAATTCCCACGCGCCGCCGCTTGGAGCAGCGCGGGGTCTTGACGTGGTGGTGCAGGGATGCGGTCATGGCGCACCGGTGCTGGGAGCACGCGGGCACCTTCTTGGGGACAAGGGATTTCTTGGCAACTCCTTTCTTGTCGTGCGGGCACCGGACGTGGAGGGTCTCGTCCTTGGGCCGCGCGCCTTGGATCCAGGGCGCCTTCTTGGGGAGGAGGTGGCGGAGGCACCTCCTGATCCTCGCCTCCTGCGTAGGATGGAGAGCGAGGCAGCAAGGGAGATGGCGAAGGAGAGCCCCCTGCGGCGCTGACGAGCTCGGTGATGCGGGCGAGCCAGTCCTCGTAGAGGTCGTCGATGGGACAGTAGTGCAGGAGCTCACACGCCAGGAGCAGCACAGCGTGCGCATCCGTGGGGGCGTGACGGGCGTGGGTCGATGAACCGGCTGGAGTCAGCAACGGGGTGGCGGTGCGGCCGTCCCGCCACACTGAAGGATGCAGGGACGAGGCCTGCTGCTCATTCCCCACCGGGCCGGTGGCGGCGTTGGTGGCAGGCGATGGGGAACAATGGGGGCGACCGCCGACGGGCGCCGTCTGGGCGACGCGGGTGGCGAGAGCAGCCCGACGCTCGGCGCGAGCACGGCGAGCATCAGCCATGGATACGACGGAAGATCAGACGCGACCAGCGGAAGAAAAATTCCGGTGCACCCCTACCTGGCGCGCCAAATGTCGGATTTCGGGTTCCGGCAGACCCTTGAGGTTCGATCTCTGGGGTGCGCACGAAGATCTTTCCCCTACGAGCTCACGTTTCGAAGGCTCGCAAGGAATCTAAGCTAGAAAGAAGAACACACAAGGGACACGAGGTTTATACTAGTTCAGGCCACCATTGTGGTGTAATACCCTACTCCAGTGTGTGGTGTGGTGGATTGCCTCAGGGGCTGATGATGAACAGTACAAAGGGAGAACAGCCTCGCGAGAGGCTTTTCTCTAGCTGGTGCGATGAACTGCTTGGGTGAGTTCAATCGCTTCTCTCCCTCTCTCTCTCTGATCGATCCGTCCCCACTCTTGCCCTGTGGTGGCTAGCTCTATTTATAGAGGGTGGCCCTGGGCCTCTTCCCAAATAATGAGCGGGAAGGGCGCCAACAATTGGCCATTTTGAAGGGGAACATCCAGTACACTTATCCTGACTAAAGTTGGTCTACGGCTGCCAAAGGCTCTGACGATGACGCCGTCCTGGGCTCCACGATGACCTCCATCCCGCCGTTCTGCTGGTCTTGGTCTTGTTGCATCGAAACGGTAACCTTTTCCTGATGCCTTGGCCTGTGCTTGCCCCCTTTGCACCGAAGGGGAAACAAGGACACTGCACAGGCCGGCGCCCGCCTGGCGCCCGCCTGGTCTCGATCGTCATGGCTTGCCTCACGGGCTCCTCGCGAGGTGCCCTTGCCTTGATCTCTTTGCCTCCTCGCGAGCCTGCCTGATGAGGCTACTCCTAAGGAAGCTTCCTGTCGTCCGCCCCGCGAGGCTTGGCCTCTCGTGAGGGTCTTGAGCTTGAGCTAATGAAGCTGGGCTGCATTGGGCCCCCACTTGAGCCACGCCGCAGGCAGGCAAGTCTGGGGACCCCCATTCCCAGAACGCCAACGCACCTGCTGCTCAACAGCCCCGTCAACCACCATCTAATCAACCACAGGCGGAGGAGGCTGTCGTGGGTGGTACCGGCCACCTCGACCCCCATGACCACCACGATGACTGCGGAAACCACCCTGCTGTCGGTAGCCAGGGCCAGACGCCCCCTCAACAAAACCTCCCGGGGGCCCCATGAACGGTCGCTCGGCGGAGCCATCGCTCTGCCAAGCTTAGCCTCGACCGCTACCCGTGGACGACGATCCATGGTGCTTACCATCTCCATACGCATTGACACCATCATGACCCCACTGGCCCCGGGGCACATCCGAAACTTGAGGCGGCGGAGGTGCCTGAGTCTGCACTGTTCCAGCTCGGTTCTGCTGCGGCTTGGCGACGACGTGAGTGATGACCCAAAAGTGTAGGGGATCTATCATAGTCCTTTCGATAAGTAAGCGTGTCAAACCCAACGAGGAGCAGAAGGAAATGATAAGCGGTTTTCAGTAAGGTTTTCTCTGCAAGCACTGAAATTGTAGGTAATAGATAGTTTTGTGATAAGATAAATAGTAACGAGCAAAAAGTAAATAAAGTAAATAAAGTGCAGCAAGGTGGTCCAATCCTTTATGTAGCAAAGGATAAGCCTGGACAAATTCTAATAATGAAGAAGGAGCTCTCGAGGACACATTGGGAATTATCGTCAAGCTAGTTTTCATCACGTTCATAAGATTCGCGTTCGGTACTTTGATAATTTGATATGTGGGTGGACCGACACTTCGGTACTGCCATAACTTGGACAAGCATCCCACTTATGATTAACCCCTATTGGAAGCATCTGCAACTACAAAAAGGAGTATTAAGGTAAGCCTAACCACAACATTAAACATATGGGCCCATATCAACCCCTAACGAAGCAACACATAAACTAGGGTTTAAGCTTTTGTCACTCTAGCAACCCATCATCTACTTATTACTTCCCCATGCCTTCCTCTAGGCCCAAATAATGGTGAAGTGTCATGTAGTCGACTTTCACATAACACCACTAGAGGAAAGACAACGTACATCTCATCAAAATATCGAACAAATACCAAATTCACATGACTACTAATAGCAAGACTTCACCCATGTCCTCAGGAACAAACGTAACTACTCACAAAGCATATTCATGTTCATAATCAGAGGAGTAATAATATGCATAAGGGATCTGAACATATGATATTCCACCAAGTAAACCAATTAGCATCAACTACAAGGAGTAATCAACACTACTAGCAACCCACAGGTACCAATTTGTGGTTTTGATACAAGATTGGATACAAGAGATGAACTAGGGTTTTGAGAGGAGATGGTGCTGGTGAATATGTTGATAGAGATTGACCACCTCCCGATGAGAGGATCGTTGGTTATGACGTTGGTGATGATTTCCCCCTCCCGGAGGGAAGTGTCCCCGGCAGAACAGCTCTGCCAGAGCCCTAGATTGATTCCGCCAAGGTTCCGCCTCGTGGCGGCGGAGTTTCGTCCCGTAAGCCTGCCCACGATTTTTCCAGGGTAAAAGTGATGATATAGCAGAAGATGGACGCTGGAGGCCCACCAGGAGGCCCAGGAGATAGGGGGCCGCGCCCTACAAGTGGGGGCGCCCGTGTCTCCTGGACAGGGTGTGGCCCCCCTGACCTATTTATTTCGCTCATAAATTCTTATTAAATCCAAAAAGTTGTTTCGTGGAGTTTCAGGACTTTTGGAGTTGTGCAGAATAGGTTTCAACCGTTTGCTCCTTTTCGGCCGAATTCCAGTGCTTGGCATTCCCCTCTTCATGGTAAACCTTGTAAAATAAGAGAGAATAGCCATAAGTATTGAGATATAATGTGTAATAACAGCCCATAATGCAATAAATATTGATATAAAAGCATGATGCAAAATGGACGTATCAACTCCCCCAAGCTTAGACCTCGCTTGTCCTTAAGCGGAAGCCGAAATCAAAAAATATGTCCACATGTTTAGAGATGGAGGTGTCGATAAAAATAAAATACGGACATGAGAGCATCATGATCATTCTAATAACAGCAACATATATAGATTTTGTCAGATGATTTCCTATGCTCAAGTAATAAGAAATTCACAATGTCAAGTATGGTTCAAAAACTTCATTGGGACCTAACAAACTATAATCTCAGTCATTGAAGCAATTGCAATTTACCGTAACATCAGAAAGAGTCAATAATAGAGCTTTTCAGCAAGCTCACATACTCAACTATCTCGTAGTCTTCTATAATTGTTAACACTCACGCAATACTTGTGGTTATAGAGTTTCAGCCGGACACTGAGAAAGATAGGGGCTTATTGTGTTGCCTCCCAACGTATTCACCTTTAGGTGATGTCAACAATAATAGCCTATGCCAACTTACATCCAGTTGGATATATGTATCATGATCTTTCAAACACGAGGAGCTTGCGAAAGGATAAAAATAAAAAGGGAAAGGTGAGCAGCACCTTGACTCAAGCATAAAGTAAAAACACAAAGTAAAAGATAGGCCCTTCGCAGAGGGAAGCAGAGGTTGTCATGCGCATTTAGGGTTGATGCATAAAGTCTTAGTGCAAGAGAACGTCACTTTATATTGCCCCTTGTATGTGGACCTTTATTATGCAGTCCGTCGCTTTTATTACTTCCACAACAAGTTTGTACAAAGTTTATTTTCTCTGTACTAATAAGTCATACATATTTAGAGAGCAATTTTTATTGCTTGCACCGATGAAAACTTACTTGAAGGATCTTACTCAATCCATTGGTAGGTATGGTGGACTCTCATGGCAAAACTGGGTTTGAGGATATTTGGAAGCAAAACTAGTATCTTTACTTGGTGCAAGGAATTTGGCTAGCAAGAGGGGGAAAGGCAAGCTCAACATGTTTGGAAGGTCAATGACAATATACTTTAACTGAGATGTCGGAAAACATAAACCATTACATTGTCTTCCTTGTCCAACATCAACTCTTTTAGCATGTCATACTTAATGAGTGCTTCACAATCATAAAAGATGTCCAAGATAATATATTTATATGTGAACCCCTCTTTCCTTATCACGTCCTATTAATTGCAACGATGACCAAGGCTACGTTCATCAACTCTCAACAATTTTTATGCCTCATACTTTCTATGTGTGAAGTTATCACTATCCATAAGATCAATATGAACTCTTTTGTTCTTTCTACTTTCTCAAGATCATAGCAACATAGCAAAGCCCTTGACTCAACACTAATCTTTATTATAGATAGCACACGGACTCGATTACATAAAGAGATCACAATGCAAAACTCAAAACTACTTGATATCAGAACTTCAAAGTACTAGATCAAGATACTACTAAAAGAATTGAACTAAACAAAGCGGTAAAAATAGGAGTGTGATGGTGATACGATACCGGGGCACCTCCCCCAAGCTTGGCAATTGCCAAGGGGAGTGCCCATACCCATGTGATTATTTCTCCTTCTTCACAGTTGGTGTTATGATCTTCTTGGCGATGATGCCCTTCAGGATACGGTTCTCCTCCTCGAGCTTATTGACTTGTTGTTTGAGGTCCATAATTTCTTTACGGAGCTTGCCCGTAACGGCCAAGGCTCCTTTTACCCAAGGATGCTACATAGCTTCTGGAGAACAAGTGAAACTCTTTTTCATATTTTCATAAGAGAGAAATCTAGGGTTGGACGGGATGACCGAAGTAGGGACGGCCAGGCTAGGTAGTTCCTCCATAGTGAATTCCGCTCGGAGACGAGAGGTAACTTCTTGATCTTCCTCCATGCCATCTATCCTTTTCAAATCAGCCTCCATCTCATCCTCCGTTGATGGTCCAAAGTGATAGGCATTGCTATTTGCTCCTGGACCTGGCGTTGGGTGAGACACCCGGCTCCCCCCACTGACTCCTGAGAAGACATCTTGCTTTATTCTGCAACAGGAACAACTCGAAACGAAAACAGAGGATATTTGCGTGATACGGTGGTCAAAACTTTCGGGAGTATATATAATGAATTTTTACTGACCAAAATACATAACATACAAGAAAACAGAATCCGAGAGGCACACGAGGTGCCCACGAGACAGGGGGCGCGCCCTACAGGGGGGGCGGCCTCCTCTCTCGTGGGAGCCTCGTCTCCCTTTCGGACTACTTCTTTCTTCCTAAAATTCTTAAATAATCCAAAACTTATAAACATTGCCATTAGAGTTGTTTTGGAGTTGGTTTACTTACCGTACAACGTAGCTATGCCTTTTCGGAGTCTGGAACGTTCTAGAAAGTGTCTCTTATGTATTCCTCAGGGGTTATGGTTTCAATAATATTAGTTTCAACATTGATAGGATTACCTGAAATATAATGTTTAATTCTTTGACCATTTACCACCCTCGGTTTGTGCCTTGAAGTTGTTGATTTTATAGCACCGAGCGATAGACCTCCTCGATAACGTAGGGACCTTCCCATTTTGAGAGAAGTTTTCCTGCAAAAAATCTTAAACGAGAGTTGAATAATAATACATAATCTCCTACATTAAACTCACGCTTTTGTATCCTCTTATCATGCCAGCGTTTGACTTTTTCTTTGAAAAGCTTGGCATTCTCATATGCTTGGGTTCTCCATTCATAAAGTGAGGTAATATCAAACAACCTCTTCTCACCGGCAAGTTTGAAATCATAATTAAGCTCCTTAATAGCCCAATATGCTTTATGTTCAAGTTCAAGAGGTAAATGACATACATTTCCATAAACCATCTTATATGGAGACATACCCATAGGATTTTAATTTGTATGCAGTTCTATAGGCCCATAATGCATCATCAAGTTTTTTGGACCAATTCTTTCTAGATCTATTCACAGTCTTTTGCAAAATTAATTTGAGCTCTGTATTGCTCAACTCTACTTGACCACTAGACTGTGGGTGATAAGGAGATGCTATTCTATGAATGACATCATACTTAGCGAGCATCTTACGGAAAGCACCATGAATAAAGTGTGAACCACCATCAGTCATAAGATATCTAGGGACTCCAAACCTCGGAAAAATAACTTCTTTAAGCATTTTAATAGAAGTGTTATGATCAGCACTACTAGTTGGAATAGCTTCTACCCACTTAGTAACGTAATCAACAACAACTAAAATATGTGTATAACCATTGGAGGCAGGAAAAGGTCCCATATAATCAAAGCCCCAAACATCAAACGGTTCAATAACAAGAGAATAATTCATAGGCATTTCTTGACGTCTACTAATGTTACCTATTCTTTGACATTAATCACAAGATAAGACAAACTTACGAGCATCTTTGAAGAGAGTAGGCCAATAAAAACCAGATTGTAGTACCTTGTGTGCAGTTCTATCTCCAGTGGTGTCCTCCATAGGATTGAGTGACACTTGCGTAGGATCTGTTCTGTTCATGCTTAGGCACACAACGTCTAATAATACCATCTACTTCTTCTTTATAAAGGTGTGGATCATCCCGAGTAATGTCTTAAATCATAAAAGAACTTTTTCTTTTGCTGGTATGTGAAACTAGGCGGTATATATTTAGCAACAATGTAATTAGCATAATCAGCATACCAGGGAGCGATCGAGGAGCATTGACGATCGCTAGTTGTTCATCGGAAAGCTATCATTAATAGGCGTTGGGTCATCAAGAACATTCTCTAGCCTAGACAAGTTATGCAGAACGGTGTTCTTAGCTCCTTTCTATCAATAATATGCAAGTCAAATTCTTGGAGCAAGAGAACCCATCTAATGAGTCTAGGCTTAGCATCTTTCTTTTCCATAAGATATTTAATAGCAGCATGATCAGTGTGAATAGTAACTTTGGAATCAACAATATAAGGTTTAAACTTATCACATGCAAACACAACTGCTAAGAACTCTTTTTCAGTAGTAGCATAATTTCTCTGGGAAGTCTCAAGAGTCTTACTAGCATACTGGATAACATTCAATTTCTTATCGACTCTTTTCCCTAAAATAGCACCTACAGCATAATCACTAGCATTGCACATAATTTCAAAAGGTAAATTCCAATCAGGTGGCTGAACAATAGGTGCAGTGATCAAAGCTTTCTTAAGTGTTTCAAATGCTTATACACAATCATCATCAAAGACAAAAGGAATATCTTTTTGCAATAAATTAGTCAGAGGCCTAGAGATTATAGAAAAGTCCTTAATGAACCTCCTATAAAAGCCGGCATGACCAAGGAAACTTCTTATACCTTTTATGTCCTTGGGACATGGCATCTTTTCAATAGCATCAACTTTGGCTTTATCAACTTCAATACCTCTCTCGGAGATCTTGTGCCCCAAGACAATGCCTTCATTAACCATAAAGTTGCACTTTTCCCAATTCAGGACGAGACTAGTGTCTTCGCGTCTCTGCAAAACTCGATCAAGGTTGCTCAAACAATCATCAAAAGAGGATCCATAGACGGAGAAGTCATCCATGAATACCTCACAAATCTTTTCACGAAAATCAGAAAATATAGCCATCATGCATCTTTGAAAGGTAGCAGGTGCATTACATAAACCAAAAGGCATACGTCTATAAGCAAAAGTACCAAAAGGGCAAGTAAAAGTAGTTTTAGATTGATCCTTTGCTGACACAGGTATTTGAGAGAAGCCAGAATAACCATCTAGAAAGCAAAAGTGTGTGCGTTTGGATAGCCTTTCTAACATTTGACCAATAAAAGGTAAAGGGTAATGATCTTTCTTAGTAGCTTTATTTAACTTACGAAAATCAATTACCATCCTATAACCTGTAATAATTCTTTGCGGGGTCAATTCATCTTTATCATTAGGAACAACGGTAATACCTCCCTTTTTAGGGACACAATGGGCAGGGCTTACCCATTCACTATCAGCAACGGGATAAATAATACCTGCCTCAAGGAGCTTTAGAATTTCCTTTCTTACCACCTCCTTCATTTTGGGATTTAATCGTCTTTGAGGATCTCTAAATGGTTTGGCATCTTTCTCCACTGAAATTTTGTGTTGACATAACATGGGACTAATGCCCTTAAGATCATCCAGAGTATATCCAATAGCAGCTCGGTGTTTCTTCAGAGTTTTCAATAATCTTTCTTCTTCTTTCTCTGAAAGGTTAGCACTAATAATAACATGATATATTTATTTTTCATCAAGATAAGCATACTTAAGATTATCAGGTAAAGGTTTGAGTTCAAACACGGGATCACCCTTGGGTGGAGGGGGATCCCCAAAAATTTCAACGGGAAGGTTATGTTTCAACATAGGTTCCTTTTTAAGGAACACTTCATCTATTTCTTCCCTTTCCTTCATAAACATATCGTTTTCATGGTCTAGCAAATATTGTTCTAACGGATCAGTTGGAGGAACAACAATGGAAGCAAGACCAATAGTTTCATCCTTACTAGGTGGTTCCCTTTCACGAGGTTGTCTACTAAACTTGGCAAAATTAAACTCACTAGACATACCATCTATGCCAACAGTGACAATATTCCTTTCACAATAAATCTTAGCACTAGCCGTATTCAAGAAGAGTCTACCAAAAATAATGGGACAAAAATCATCTTGTGGGGAAGCAAGAACAAGAAAATCAGCAGGGTATTTAACCTTCCCGCACAAAACTTCAACATCTCTAATAATCCCAATAGGTTTAATGGTATCCCTATTAGCAAGCTTAATAGTAACATCAATGTCTTCTAATTCAACAGGTGCAATGTCGTGCATAATTTCTTTATAAAGATCATAAGGTATCGTACTAGCACTAGCACCCATATCACATAAGCCATGATAACAATGATCTCCTATTTTAACAGAATTAATAGGCATGCCTACAACAGGTCTACGTGTCTTAGTATCAGGTCTAGCAATATTAGAGTCTCACCCAAGAAAGAAATAACATGCCCATCTAAATCCTCATCCAAGAGATATTTAACCATAGCAATACTAGGTTCAACATTAATTTGGTCAGGAGGTGTATAGGTCCTAGTATTACTCTTACGAACAACAGTCGAAGCTTTAGCGTGATCTTTTATCCTAACAGGAAAAGGAGGTTTTTCAACATAAGCAGTAGGAACAATAGGATCACTATATGTAATAGTCTTTTCTTCGACTGTAATAGGTGCAACTAATTTCACTTCAACAGGAGGATTATATTTAAACCACTTCTCTTTAGGAAGATCAACGTGAGTAGCAAAAGATTCACAAAAAGTAGCTACTATCTCAGAGTCAAGTCCATACTTAGAGCTAAATCCACGGAAAGCATCAGTATCCATAAAAGATTTAACACAATCGAACTTAGGTGTCATACCTGACTCCTTACCATCGTCGGAACCCCAATCTTCAGAGTTGCGTTTAATTCTTTCCAATAAGTCCCATTTGAAATCAATAGTCTTCATCATATAAGAACCAGCATAGGAAGTATCGAGCAGGTTGCGATTATCGAGAGAAAGCCGAGCATAAAATTCTGAATAATCATTTCCCGAGAGAGCTCATGATTGGGGCATGAATACAACATTGACTTAAGCCACCCCCAAGCTTGAGCGATGCTTTCTCCTTCGCGAGGCCAGAAATTATATATGTAATTACGATCACGATGAACAAGATGCATAGGATAGAACTTCTGGTGAAATTCCAACTTCAATCGCTTATAATTCCAAGATCTTGTATCATCACATAGCCTATACCATGTCATTGCATCTCCCTTCAAAGATAAAGGGAAGACCTTCCTTTTGACAACATCATCGGGAATACCTGCAAGCTTAAATAATACACAAACTTCATCCACAAAGATAAGGTGTAAATCGGGATGCAATGTTCCGTCTCCTGCAAAAGGATTAGCTAGCAGTTTTTCTATCATACCCAAAGGAATCTCAAAGTGTATATTTTCATAAAGTTCAGTAGGTTGAGGAGCATCTCTTTTCTCTTCTGGTTGGGGTGAAGATACCCCAAACAAGCCCCTCAAAGGATTAGTTTCCATAATGACAAGTAACAGAAAATTTCAGCACACTATATAAATGTTTCCTTACCAAGTTCCACTCACCAAAAGCACTACACTCCCCGGCAACGGCGCCAGAAAAGAGTCTTGATGACCCACAAGTGTAGGGGATCTATCGTAGTCCTTTCGATAAGTAAGAGTCTCGAACCCAACGAGGAGCAGAAGGAAATGATAAGCGGTTTTCAGTAAGGTTTTCTCTGCAAGCACTGAAATTGTAGGTAATAGATAGTTTTGTGATAAGATAAATAGTAACGAGCAAAAAGTAAATAAAGTAAATAAAGTGCAGCAAGGTGGCCCAATCCTTTATGTAGCAAAGGATAAGCCTGGACAAATTCTAATAATGAAGAAGGAGCTCCCGAGGACACATTGGGAATTATCGTCAAGCTAGTTTTCATCACGTTCATAAGATTCGCGTTCGGTACTTTGATAATATGATATGTGGGTGGACCGACACTTCGGTACTGCCCTAACTTGGACAAGCATCCCACTTATGATTAACCCCTATTGCAAGCATCTGCAACTACAAAAAGGAGTATTAAGGTAAACCTAACCACAACATTAAACATATGGGCCCATATCAACCCCTAACGAAGCAACACATAAACTAGGGTTTAAGCTTTTGTCACTCTAGCAACCCATCATCTACTTATTACTTCCCCATGCCTTCCTCTAGGCCCAAATATTGGTGAAGTGTCATGTAGTCGACTTTCACATAACACCACTAGAGGAAAGACAACATACATCTCATCAAAATATCGAACGAATACCAAATTCACATGACTACTAATAGCAAGACTTCACCCATGTCCTCAGGAACAAACGTAACTACTCACAAAGCATATTCATGTTCATAATCAGAGGAGTAATAATATGCATAAAGGATCTGAACATATGATCTTCCACCAAGTAAACCAATTAGCATCAACTACAAGGAGTAATCAACACTACTAGCAACCCACAAGTACCAATTTGTGGTTTTGATACAAGATTGGATACAAGAGATGAACTAGGGTTTTGAGAGGAGATGGTGCTGGTGAAGATGTTGATGGAGATTGACCCCCTCCCGATGAGAGGATCATTGGTGATGACGTTGGTGATGATTTCCCCCTCCCGGAGGGAAGTGTCCCCGGCAGAACAGCTCCGCCAGAGCCCTAGATTGATTCTGCCAAGGTCCGCCTCGTGGCGGCGGAGTTTCATCCCGTAAGCTTGCCCATGATTTTTTCCAGGGTAAAAGTGATGATATAGCAGAAGATGGACGCGGAGGCCACCAGGGGCCCAGGAGATAGGGGTCGCGCCCTCTGAGGCGCGCCTGCCTCTGGACAGGTGTGGGCCCCTGGCCTATTTCTTTCGCAGATAAATTCTTATTAAATCTAAAAAGTTGTTTCGTGGAGTGTCAGGACTTTTGGAGTTGTGCAAAATAGGTTTCCAACGTTTGCTCCTTTTCCAGCCATAATTCCAGCTGCCGGCATTCCCCCTCTTCATGGTAAATCTTGTAAAATAAGAGAGAATAGCCATAAGTATTGAGATATAATGTGTAATAACAACCCATAATGCAATAAATATTTATATAAAAGCATGATGCAAAATGGACGTATCAGTGAGGCGGCGGGGCCGGCCTCAGCTGGCTGGTTAACAACCCCGGTGCAGGCGGCCTCGGTGCAGCGCCACCCCGGCCCGCATTGGTGTTCCCGGCAGCACCCGGCGCCAGAGGCCGCTGACCCACAGGAGCAGGCGCCATGGTTTTGGAACCGGGCAACACGCCGCCCCGGCCCACGGCCGCACCGACCAGAACCGTACCCCGACCAGCCGGTTGGACCAGTGAAGATGCTCCCCCATGGCCAGTCCCAGGAGCCAGCGGCAGCGCAGTACTGCGGCCACCGCCCGCGGCCGACGGTAGTGGAGCTCCAGCCCCAGCGCCTGGCGGCGGCACAGCGCCACGACCTCCGCCAGAGCCCTGGGGCGGCGCGGCCCCTAGGCGGCCTGTCCCCTGTGGCACAACGGGCTTCTTCCCCAGCGGCAAGGACACTCCGCGACCCGCCATCGTTCCGAGCAGAGGAATACGCCGAGCCCTACCACCCCCAGCCGAACGGAGGTTTGGACTCTGGCGATGACGAACCCTAACTGGCGGCATGATACGACATGACGATCGCACTGAGGACACAGCCTCGTCCTCAATAGCGACCGGGACAGGATCAACCTGGGCCTCATACCCAGGCGTTCCCGGCCCAACCACCGTGCCCACTACGCCGCGGTCCTCCCCCAGGAAAAAAAAGCTCGGCACCGGGTTAGCCTGGGCCTCATACCCAGCTAACCCCGGCCCAACCTGACTCGGTCCACTAGCAACCTGATCCGGCCCCTCTCGGCCAATCAGGAAATTCAAACGCCGCGCCTAATCCTCGGTGATCCCGAGGCCTGAAATTCCGGGCGTTACAAGCTCAGGCGCCGCTGGCGCCGATCTGGCCGCCGTCCGACGAACGTTCTTCTTCCTCTTAACAACTATCCAAGACTCCGGCCTAACTAGATCAAAAATGGTAAGATTAGGATGACTAACCTTCGGGAGAGGGCCTTTCCATGGCTTGACCGCCGCCAACGAAGTTCTCCGGTGAACTAAACGGCAAACCATCTCCCTCTTCTCGCCCGCGTGTAGCCCAATCCTGGCCGGATCATGGAGAGGCAGCACATCGTCGATATTTGTCGCCACTTCCTCCTCCGTGTAGCCGGGATTGAACCAGTCGTTGACGTGATCCGAAGGGCTCGGCGACGGCGGTGATGGCGGAGCATCGTCCACATTCCCGTCTGCGTCGTCCTCTTTCGCGTCCGCGAGCGCCCAAAACCGTCATCCAACCCGCCTTTGATCGCCGGAGAGGAGAGGCGGTGCGCGAGCGGTTTCCCCGCCCGTCGGCCCCCCGTTGCCCCTCCACTTAACTTAGCTATCTGGGCTTGCTCTTGTGTGCTCCTAAAAAATGGGAGATATTTTCACTTCCCGGCCTCTGTGAGGGAGTCCTAGATTAGGGGGTATCCAGACAGCCGGACTGTGTACAACGTTCGGACTATTGATGCGTGAAGATACAAGACTCAAGACTTTGGCCCGTGTCCGGATGGGAATCCTTTGCGTGGAAGGCAAGCTTGGCGATCCGGATATTGTGTTTCCTTCCTTGTAACCGACTCCATGTAAACCCTAGCCCTCTCCGGTGTCTATATAAACCGGAGAGGTTGGTCCTTAGAAGGCCGATCACAATTACAATCATACCATCATAGGCTAGCGTCTAGGGTTTAGCCTCTATGATCTCGTGGTAGATCTACTCTTGTACTACCCATATCTTCAATATTAATCAAGCAGGAAGTAGGGTTTTACCTCCATCGAGAGGGCCCGAACCTGTGTAAACATCTGTGTCCCTTGCTTCCTGTTACCATCAGCCTTGACGCACAGATTTGGACCCCCTACCCGAGATCCGCCGGTTTTAACACCGACATTGGTGCTTTCATCGAGAGTTGCTCTGTGTCGTCGCTGCAGGGCTCGATGGCGCCTTCAATCGTCAACAAAGCGGTCCAGGGAGAGATTTTTCTCCCCGGACAGGTCTTCGTGTTCGGCGGCTTCGCACTACGGACCAATTCGCTTGGCCATCTTGAGCAGATCGATGGCTACGCCCCCGGCCACCAGGTTAGGTTCGGAAACTTGAACTACATTGCTGATATCCGTGGAGACTTGATCTTTGATGGATATGCGCGTGCTCTGGGATCGCCAAACAGTCACGACGAGCACGGCTTAAACCTGCTGCCGGACAAAGCTCAGGATATAAACCAAGAGCAAGTTGCGTTGCCTAAGGACAGAGGGGTGGACCTCGCCCTGCAGGCCGCACACTCATCGGCGATGGAGCCGAACACGGGTCTCACCTCTGTGGTGCCCTGTGACTTCGGACCCCCGGATTCACATCCGGATGTTGGTCCCTGTCCGCGCCCTCCCGAGCCTGCCGAGCTTGGTTGGGCTCCGGTAATGGAATTCACCGCTGCGGATATCTTCCAGCACTTGCCCTTTGACGACATGCTGAATTCGTTAAATCTCTCTCTTTGACAGAAAATTCCGGGCCGAACTATGTCCGGCTCGAGTGGGAAGCAGGCGACGAAGGAATTCGTTACCCACCCACCACCCACTTCATAGCCACGGTTGATGATTTAACCAACGTGCTTGACTTCGACTCTGAAGGCATCGACGGTATGGACGACGATGCAAGAGAAGATTCAGAATCTATGGGGTACCGGACTTCCGCCTCATCACATGACATATACATGGTGGATACGCCCAAGGAGGACGATGGTGATAATCCGGAAGATAAAACCCTGAGGGAAAAGCCAATGCGACGGCGTAGACGCCGTTCCAAGTCCAGCAACAGTAAAAATATCAGCAAGAGCGCTAGAAGGATCGATACTCCGGTCAACCCCGAAGGCAACAATGACCATACGAAACCGGCGATGGAGCAGGATGAACCAGGTCACGCCGAACACAGTTCGGAGCAGACGCCCGAGGACAATGATCCAGAGGGATGAGTTCATCAAACCGACCCATGGCAAGAAGACAGTCCGGACGATGATGCATTCATCATTTCGGAAGAACGCGTGGAACGAGATAACCTCCACAGAAAGCTTATGGCCACAGCGAGAAGTCTGAAGAAGCAGAAGCAACGGCTTAAAGCCGCACAGGAAATGCTCAACTGCAGATGGAACAAAGTGCTAGACACTGAAGAAAGATATGGCGACGATCGCCATACAAAGAGCTACCCAAAACGCAAGCTACTGCCAGAATTCGACGACGAGGCCGTTCCACCAAAGAGGGATAAAACCAAGAGGCCAGACGTACCACTTCATAACCACAACAAAGCAGCTACCGACGCCGCACACGATCGACGTGACCACCTGGATAAGAAAGCTGGCGCAGCTACGTCCATCTACGGATCTAAAGGACACACCCCAGCGAGGGACCATGGTCATCAAATCGATTATGCTAATCAAATACCAGTTCGGAATAAACATCGGACACAGCAACAACCGACGACATGCCACAACACGTCTAGATACAGAGGGGCTGCTGCCCCCCTGTGCTTTACCGAAGAGGTACTGGATCATGAATTTCCATAGGGCTTTAAACCTGTGAACATAGAGGCATACGACGGAACGATAGACCCAGGGTTTTGGATCGAGGACTTTATCCTGCATATACACATGGCTCGTGGGGATGAGCTCCACGCCATCAAATACCTTCCCCTCAAACTGAAGGGACCAACTCAACACTGGTTGAAAAGCCTCCCTGAAAATTCAATTGGGAGTTGGGAGGAACTCGAGGACGCTTTCAGGGCCAATTTTCAAGGGACTTATGTCCGGCCTCCGGATGCTGACGATTTAAGTCACATAATCCAACAACCCAGCGAGATCGCGCGCAAGCTTTGGAACAGATTTCTCACTAAGAAGAATCAAATTGTCGATTGTCCGGATGCCGAAGCCTTAGCGGGATTCAAACACAGCATCCGTGACGAGTGGCTCGCCAGACACCTCGGCCAAGAAAAGCCAAGGACAATGGCAGCCCTAACAGGCCTTATGACCCGCTTTTGCGCGGGTGAAGATAGCTGGCTAGCCCGTAAAGGCACCAGCGACCCCAGCACATCCGAAATAAGGGATGGCAACGGGAAGCCACATCGTAATAAAAATAAACGCCAAAACAAGGAAGAGAGCCCGAACAACGCAACGGCTAATGCCGGATTCAGGGGCTCTCGACCTGATCAGCAAAAGAAGCCATCTAAAGGAAGCAAAGAGGGACCGTCCGGTCTGAACAGAGTCCTGGACAGACTGTGCCAAATTCATGGCACCCCTGACAAACCTGCGAACCACACGCACAGAGAGTGCTGGGTCTTCAAACCGGCCGTCAAACTAAATGCCGAACACAAGGGAAGGGAAACACCAAGTGAAGACGAGGATGAACCTCGCCAGCCGAACACAGGGGGGAGGGCAGAAAAAATTCCCTCCAGAGGTTAAAATAGTGAACACGATCCACGCGACTCGTACATCCATGAGAAGGCGCGAACGCACGCATAGAGACGCGCGCGATATAGAGCCCATCGTACCTACACCTAACTAATGGATGTCTTATCCAATTACCTTCGACCGCTTGGACGGCCAAACTACTATTCGGCGCGATGGATCAGAGGCCTTGGTGCTTGACCCAATAATCGACGGATACCATCTCACCCACGTCCTCATGGACGGCGGCAGCGATCTCAATCTAATATATGAGGACACCATCCGCAGGATGGGGATAGACCCATCCAGAATTAGTCAAAGCAAAACCACCTTTGAAGGGGTGACACCAGGCGTTGAAGCCTACAGCCGAGGCTCCGTCATACTAGAGTTAACATTCGGCTCTCCAGGCAACTCCAGAAGCGAAGAACTACTCTTCATCATCGCACCCTTCCAAAGCGACTATCATGCATTGATTGGAAGAACAGTCTTCGCCCGCTTCGATGCACTGCTGCACTATGGCTACCTTACACTCAAGATGCCCGGTCCATGTGGCGTCATTACCGTTAGCGGAATAACAGAGCGCTCTTCACGCACAGAGGAACACGCGACGGCCCTAGCGGCCGGACTATAAGCGGCCTCTAATACCAAAAAACATAACTGGTCGTTAAGACCACGGACACGGTTAGACGAGTCCGGTAGCCCAGATAAAATCGAACCAGGGCACCGTATATGTAATCCCATAGCGGATACCAGGGGCTATAAACATTTAATAAAGCCCCACACTTGGCTCAACATTATTGGCAGGCCAACATCTTACACCTTTACTATCCATCGCATACTTAAGTTATACTCTCCTATGAGTTTTCTTTTTCGACAAACAATGTTCGCGCGATACCCTTCCAGGATACGGCACAATGGAGACAAAGGCGCGGACGTGCAGCAGGGCCCCCTTTAATAGGTTTCTTTTTAGATTAAGCCCCTGTGTAAACCTTTTTTATTGCCTCTTGTTGCTTAACCATCCCATGGGTTTCATACCCACAGAGGATACTGCCCTTTTTTGCACTTCACCACGGCAGATTAATGCACGTACCTGGAAATACAGGGTTTATAATGAATGGGCATTCTTGAGCCCATCATCTGTTGTAAAGTACGAATACCTTCGGGAGTGTTCGGCGTCACGAGTTTGGCCTGTTGGAAATATGCCCTAGAGGCAATAATAAAAGTATTATTATATTTCCTTGTTCATGATAATTGTCTCATATTCATGCTATAACTGTATTATCCGGAAATCGTAATACACGTGTGAATACATAGACCACAATATGTCCCTAGTGAGCCTCTAGTTGACTAGCTCGTTGTGATCAACAGATAGTCATGGTTTCTGACTATGGACATTGGATGTAGTTGATAACGGGATCACATCATTAGGAGAATGATGTGATGGACAAGACAATCCTAAGCATAGCACAAAGATCGTGTAGTTCGTTTGCTAGAGCTTTTCCAATGTCAAGTATCTCTTCCTTAGACCATGAGATCGTGTAACTCCCGGATACCGTAGGAGTGCTTTGGGTGTATCAAACGTCACAACGTAATCGGGTGACTATAAAGGTGCACTACGGTATCTCCGAAAGTGTCTGCTGGGTTGACACGGATCGAGGCTCGATTTGTCACTCCGTGCAAGCGGAGAGGTATCTCTGGGCCCACTTGGTAGGACATCATCATAATGTGCACAATGTGATTAAGGGGTTGATCACGGGATGATGTGTTGCGGAACGAGTAAAGAGACTTGCGTAACGAGATTGAACAAGGTATCGGTATACCGACGATCGAATCTCGGGCAAGTAAAATACCGCTAGACAAAGGGAATTGTATACGGATCGATGAGTCCTTGACATCGTGGTTCATCCGATGAGATCATCGTGGAACATGTAGGAGCCAACATGGGTATCCAGATCCCGCTGTTGGTTATTGACCGAGAACGTCTCGGTCATGTCTACATGTCTCCCGAACCCGTAGGGTCTACACATAAGGTTCGATGGCGCTAGGGTTATAAAGGAAGCTTGTATGTGGTTACGAATGTTGTTCGAGTCTCGGATGAGATCCCGGACGTCACGAGGAGTTCGGAATGGTCCGGAGGTAAAGATTTATATATGGGAAGTCCTGTTTTGGTCACCGGAAAAGTTTGGGGTTTATCGGTAACGTCTGGGACCACCGGAGGTCCCGGTGTCCACCAAGTGGGGCCACCTGCCCTGAAGCTGCGTGGGCCAAGTGTGGGAGGGACCAGCCCCTAGGTGGGCTGGGGCGCCCCACCAAGGCCCAAGGCGTGGGAAGTGGGGAGGGGGCAAACCCTAGGCGAGATGGGCCCTAAGGCCCACCCAGGTGCGCCTCCCTCTCTTCCCCTCGCCGCCACCAGTTGGATCTGGAGGCTGGCCGCACCCTTGGGGGTGGGAAACCCTAAAGGGGCGCAGCCCCTCTCCCCTATAAATAGTGAGGCCTAGGGGCTGCCCAGAGACACACAGATACACGTGATTCGGTCTCGCCTTTGGTTGCAGCCCTCTCCTCTCTCCCAAGTACTCCTCCTCTCCCGTGGTGCTTAGCGAAGCCCTCTTGGATTGCCACACTCCTCCATCACCACCACGCCGTTGTGCTGCTGCTGGAGGAGTCTTCCTCAACCTCTCCCTCTCTCCTTGCTGGATCAAGGCGGGAGACGCCACCGGCTGTACGTGTGTTGAGCGCGGAGGTGCCGTCCGTTCGACACTTGATCATCGGTGATTTGAATCACGGCAGTGCGACTCCATCAACCCCGTTCACTTGAGCGCTTCCGCTTAGCGATCTACAAGGGTATGTAGATGCACTCTCTTTCTACTCGTTGCTGGTTTCTCCATAGATAGATCTTGGTGACACGTGGGAAAATTTTGAATTTACGCTCGTTCCCCAACATGGTATCGAGCTAGGTCTATTGCGTAGATTCTTTGCACGAGTAGAACACAAAGTAGTTGTGGGCGTTGATGTTGTTCAATATGCTTACCGTTACTAGTCCAATCTTGTTTCGACGGTATTGTGGGATGAAGCGGCCGGACCAACCTTACACGCTCTTCGTGAGACAGTTCCACCGATTGACATGCACTTCGTGCATAAGGTGGCTAGCGGGTGCCGCCTCTCCACTTTAGTCGGAACGGATTCGATGAAAAGGGTCCTTATGAAGGGTAAATAGCAATTGGCATATCACGTTGTGGTTTTGCGTAGGTAAGAAACGTTCTTGCTAGAAACCCATAGCAGCCACGTAAAACATGCAACAACAATTAGAGGACGTCTAACTTGTTTTTGCAGGGTATGCTATGTGATGTGATATGGCCAAAAGAATGTGATGAATGATATGGGATGTATGAGATTGATCATGTTCTTGTAATAGGAATCACGACTTGCATGTCGATGAGTATGACAACCGGCAGGAGCCATAGGAGTTGTCTTAATTTATTGTATGACCTGCGTGTCATTGAACAACGCCATGTAATTACTTTACTTTATTGCTAACCGGTAGCCATAGTAGTAGAAGTAATAGTTGGCGAGACAACTTCATGAAGACACGATGATGGAGATCATGATGATCGAGATCATGGTGTCATGCCGGTGACGATGATGATCATGGAGCCCCGAAGATGGAGATCAAGAGGAGCAAAATGATATTGGCCATATCATGTCACTATTTGATTGCATGTGATGTTTATCATGTTTATGCATCTTGTTTACTTAGGACGACGGTAGTAAATAAGATGATCCCTTACAAAATTTCAAGAAGTGTTCTCCCACGACCGTGCACCGTTGCTACAGTTCGTCGCTTCTAAGCACCACGTGATGATCGGGTGTGATGGATTCTTACGTTCACATACAACGGGTGTAAGACAGTTTTACACAAATAAAACACTTGGGGTTAACTTGACGAGCCTAGCATGTGCAGACATGGCCTCGGAACACAGAGACCGAAAGGTCGAGCATGAGTCGTATAGTAGATACGATCAACATGAAGATGTTCACCGATGAGACTAGTCCGTCTCACGTGATGATCGGACACGCCCTAGTTGACTCGGATCATGTAATCACTTAGATGACCGAGGGATGTCTATCGAGTGGGAGTTCATAAGATGAACTTAATTATCCTGAACATAATCAAAAGATCTTTGCAAATTATGTCGTAAGCTCGCGCTTTAGTTCCACTATTTAGATATGTTCCTAGAGAAAATATAGTTGAAAGTTGATAGTAGCGATTATGCGGACGAGAAAGCTTATGTCCTTAATGCACGCTCGGTGTCTTTGAACCCCAAACGCCGTTTGTGGATGTTGCGAACATCGGACATACACGTTTTGATAACTACGTGATAGTTCAGATAAACGGTTTAGAATTAAGGCACCGAAGATGTTTTTCGAAACGTCGCGGAACATATGAGATGTTTCGAGGGCTGAAATTGAGATTTCAGGCTCGTGCCCACGTCAAGAGGTATGAGACCTTCGACGATTTTCTTAGCATGCAAACTAAGGGAGAAAAGCTCAATCGTTGAGCTTGTGCTCAGATTGTCTGAGTGCAACAATCACTTGAATCGAGTGGGAGTTAATCTTCCAGATGAGATAGTGATGTTTCTCCAAAGTCATTTGCCACCAAGCTGCTAGAGCTTCGTGATGAACTATAACAAATCAGGGATAGATATGATGATCCTTGAGCCATTCACGATGTTTGACACCGCGAAAGTAGAAATCAAGAAGGAGCATCAATTGTTGATGGTTGGTGAAACCACTAGTTTCAAGAAGGGCAAGGGAAATAAGGGATACTTCATGAAACGGCAAATCAGCTGCTGCTCCAGTGAAGAAACCCAAGGTTGAACCCAAACCCGAGACTAAGTGCTTCTATAATAAGGGGAACAACCACTGGAGCGGAATTACCCTAGATACTTGGTAGATGAGAAGGCTGGCAAGGTCGATAGAAGTATATTGGATATACATTATGTTAATGTGTACTTTACTAGTACTCCTAGTAGCACCAGGGTATTAGATACCGGTTCGGTTGCTAAGTGTTAGTAACTCGAAATAAAAGCTACGGAATAAACGGAGACTAGCTAAAAGTGAGCTGATGATATGTGTTGGAAGTATTTCCAAGGTTGATGTGATCAAGCATCGCACGCTCCCTCTACCATCGAGACTTGGTGTTTGCGTTGAGCATAGACATGATTGGATTATGTCTATCGCAATACGGTTATTCATTTAAGGAGAATAATGGTTACTCTGTTCATTTGAATAATACCTTCAATGGTCTTGCACCTAAAGGAATGGTTTATTGAGTCTCGATCGTAGTGATACACATTTTCATGCCAAAAAGATATAAGATAGTAATGATAGTACCACTTACTTGTGGCACTGACATATAAGTCATATTGGTGTAAAACGCATGAAGAAGCTCCATGTTGATGGATCTTTGGACTCACTCGTTTTTGAAAAGTTTGAGAATGCGAACCATGTCTATTGGTGTATACGCATGAAGAAACTCCATGCAGATGGATCGTTTGGACTCACTTGATTTTGAATCACTTGAGATATGCAAATCATACCACATGCGCAAGATGACTAAAAGCCTCGTTTTTCAGTAAAATGGAACAAGATAGCAACTTGTTGGAAGTAACACATTTTGATGTGTGCAGTCCAATGAGTCTTGAGGCATCAAATGAATATCGTTATGTTCTTACTTCACGATGATTTGAGTAGATGTAGAGTATATTTACTTGATGAAACACAAGTCTGAATTATTGAATGGTTCAAGTAATTTCAGAGTGAAGTTGAAGATCATCGTGACAAGAGGATGAAATGTCTATGATATGATCATAGAGATGAGTATCTGAGTTCTGAGTTTGGCACACAATTAAGACATTGTGGAAATTGTTTCACAATTAATACCGCCTGGAACACCATAGTTTGATGGTGTGTCCGAACATCATAGTTGCACCCTATTGGATATGGTGCGTACCATGATGTCTCTTATTGAATTACCACTATCGTTTATGGGTTAGGCATTAGAGACAACCACATTCACTTTAAATAGGGCACCATGTAATTCCGTTGAGATGACACCGTATGAACTATGGTTTAGAGAAACCTAAGCTGTCATTTCTTAAAAGTTTGGGGATCGACGCTTATGTGAAAAAGTTTCAGTTGATAAGCTCGAACCCAAAGCGGATAAAACACATCTTCATAGGACACCCAAAACAGTTGGGTATACCTCCTAATTCAGATCCGAAAGCAATAGGGATTGTTTCTTGAATCGGGTCCTTTCTCGAGGAAAAGTTTGTCTCGAAAAGTTGAGTGGGAGGATGGTGGAGACTTGATATGGTTATTGAACCATCACTACAACTAGTGTGTAGCAGGCACGTGAAGTTGTTCTGTGGCACCTACACCAATTGAAGTAGAAGCTTATGATAGTGATCATGAAACTTGGATCAAGTCACTACCGTACCTCGTGGGGTGACAAGGATGCGTCTTTGCTTGAGTGAGTGCAGTAATCTTGTCTTGAAGGTCATGTTGCTAGACAACAATGAACCTCGAGCTATGGAGAAGCAATGGTGGGCCCAAATTCCGACAAATGGTTAAAAGCCTTGAAATCCGAGATAGGATCCATGTATCAGAACAAAGCATGGACTTTGGTGGACTTGCCCGATGATCGGCAAGCCATTGAGATAAATGGATCTTTAAGAAGAAGACGGACGTGGACGGTAATGTCACCGTCTATGAAGCTTGACTTGTGGCGAAGAGTTTTTCACAAGTTCAAGGAGTTGACTACGATGAGATTTTCTCATCCGTAGCGATGCTTAAGTCCGTCGGAATCATGTTAGCATTAGCTGCATTTATGAAATCTGGCAGATGGATGTCGAAACGAGTTTCCTTACCAGTCTTCGTAAGGAAAGGTTGTATATGATACAATACGAAAGTTTTGTCGATCCTAAGGATGCTAAAAGGTATGCTAGCTCCAGCGATCCTTCTAAGGACTGGAGTAAGCATCTCGGAGTTGGAATATGTACTTTGATAAGATGATCAAAGATTTTGGCTTTATACAAATTTATGAGAAACTTGTATTTCCAAAGAAGTGAGTGGGAGCACTATAGAATTTCTGGTGAGTATATGTTATTGACATATTGTTGATCAAAAATGATGTAGAATTTCTAGAAAGCATATAGGGTTATTTGAAAAGTGTTTTTCAATGAAAACCTGGATTAAGCTACTTGAACATTGAGCATCAAGATCTATGAGGATAGATCAAAATGCTTAATAGTACTTTCAAATGAGCACATGCCTTGACATGATCTTGAAGGTGTTCGAGATGGATCAGTCAAAGAAGGAGTTCTTGCCTGAGTTGTAAGGTATGAAGTTAAGACTTAAAAGCTCGACCACGGCAGAATAGAGAGAAAGGACGAAGGTCGTCCCCTATGATTAATACATAGGCTCTACAATATGCTATCTTTGTGTACCGCTTACCTAAGTGTGCCGTGCCATGAGTCGATCAAGGGTACAAGAATGATCCAGAATGGATCATTGGACAGCGATCAAAATTGTCCTTGGAGTAAATAAGGACATGTTTCTCGATTATGGAGGTGATAAAGAGTTCGCGTAAAGGGTTACGTCGATGCAAGCTTTAACACCTATCCGAATGACTCGAGTAGCAAACCGGATCGATAGTGGAGCAACCACTTGGAATAGCTCCAAGTGGATCGTGGAAGCAGCGTTTACAATATGACCTAGAAATTTGCAAAGCACACACGGATCTGAAAGGTTCAGACCCGTTGACTAAAAACCTCTCTCACAAGCAAAACATGATCAAACCCCAGAACTCATTGAGTCTTAATCACATGATGATGTGAACTAGTTTGATGACACTAGTAAACTCTTTGGATGTTGGTCACATGGCGATGTGACCTGTCAATGTTAAATCACATGGCAATGTGAACTAGATTATTGACTCTAGTGCAAGTGGGAGACTGTTGGAAATATGCCCTAGAGGCAATAATAAAAGTATTATTATATTTCCTTGTTCATGATAATTGTCTCATATTCATGCTATAACTGTATTATCCGGAAATCGTAATACACGTGTGAATACATAGACCACAATATGTCCCTAGTGAGCCTCTAGTTGACTAGCTCGTTGTGATCAACAGATAGTCATGGTTTCCTGGCTATGGACATTGGATGTCGTTGATAACGGGATCACATCATTAGGAGAATGATGTGATGGACAAGACCCAATCCTAAGCATAGCACAAAGATCGTGTAGTTCGTTTGCTAGAGCTTTTCCAATGTCAAGTATCTCTTCCTTAGACCATGAGATCGTGTAACTCCGGATACCGTAGGAGTGCTTTGGGTGTATCAAACGTCACAACGAATCGGGTGACTATAAAGGTGCACTACAGTATCTCCGAAAGTGTCTGTTGGGTTGACACGGATCGAGATGGATTTGTCACTCCGCAAACGGAGAGGTATCTCTGGGCCCACTCGGTAGGACATCATCATAATGTGCACAATGTGATTAAGGGGTTGATCACGGGATGATGTGTTGCGGAACGAGTAAAGAGACTTGCCGTGCGAGATTGAACAAGGTATCGGTATACCGACGATCGAATCTCGGGCAAGTAAAATACCGCTAGACAAAGGGAATTGTATACGGATCGACCGAGTCCTTGACATCGTGGTTCATCCGATGAGATCATCGTGGAACATGTGGGAGCCAACATGGGTATCCAGATCCCGCTGTTGGTTATTGACCGGAGAACGCCTCGGTCATGTCTACATGTCTCCGAACCCGTAGGGTCTACACACTTAAGGTTCGATGACGCTAGGGTTATAAAGGAAGCTTGTATGTGGTTACCGAATGTTGTTCGGAGTCTCGGATGAGATCCCGGACGTCACGAGGAGTTCCGGAATGGTCCGGAGGTAAAGATTTATATATGGGAAGTCCTGTTTTGGTCACCGGAAAAGTTTCGGGGTTTATCGGTAACGTACCGGGACCACCGGGAGGGTCCCGGGGGTCCACCAAGTGGGGCCACCTGCCCCAGAAGGCTGCGTGGGCCAAGTGTGGGAGGGGACCAGCCCCTAGGTGGGCTGGGGCGCCCCCCACCAAGGCCCAAGGCGTGGGAAGTGGGGAAGGGGGGCAAACCCTAGGGCAGATGGGCCCTAAGGCCCACCCTGGGTGCGCCTCCCCCTCTCTCCCCCTCTGGCCGCCACCCAGATTGGATCTGGAGGCTGGCCGCACCCCTTGGGGGTGGGAAACCCTAAAGGGGGCGCAGCCCCCTCTCCCCCTATAAATAGTGAGGCCTAGGGGCTGCCCAGAGACACACAGAATACACGTGATTCGGTCTCTGCCTTTGGTTGCAGCCCTCTCCTCTCTCCCAAGTACTCCTCCTCTCCCGTGGTGCTTAGCGAAGCCCTACTGGATTGCCACACTCTTCCATCACCACCACGCCGTTGTGCTGCTGCTGGAGGGAGTCTTCCTCAACCTCTCCTCTCTCCTTGCTGGATCAAGGCGGGGAGACGCCACCGGCTGTACGTGTGTTGAACGCGGAGGTGCCGTCCGTTCGGCACTTGATCATCGGTGATTTGAATCACGACGAGTACGACTCCATCAACCCCGTTCACTTGAACGCTTCCGCTTAGCGATCTACAAGGGTATGTAGATGCACTCTCTTTCTACTCGTTGCTGGTTTCTCCATAGATAGATCTTGGTGACACGTAGGAAAATTTTGAATTTCTGCTACGTTCCCCAACATGGCCTTATATGCATCAGCTCCGAATCATGTCTTTGGTCAAATGTTGGGATAGCCCGACTCCTAGGTTTGCCGCCTTACGTTCCGTTATTATTGGCTAAGGTGGACAAAGGAGAACTACTGCGATTGTGCCCTGGTTATTCCGGATGAGCACCTCAGTAGAGAAAGCCAAAAACTGATTGTCATGATACGGCGAGAGACTGATCAACCCCTCGAAGACTCACCAGAATCTTTAGGATTCCTCCGCATTAACGAAGGGCCATTTCCCGGCCATGTACATACGCGCCCGTATTTGGCTGCACGCGAAGGTACAAGGGGCTACATAGTAGCCCCAGACTCCCACGGCTAAGAGAAAGTGTTACAGCTATATAGTCCGGTTGCCTAGTTCGACGTGCGATAACCTCCTTAATGGACCAAGATGTTGGATCAAGTGTGATTAAGCATATTTTTCGCGAACACCTCCGCATTGTATGCGTGGGGGCTGAAGCCAACGACTGCTAACTTTCGTATTACATATATATATATATGCATATACTAGGCGGGCACCCTCTCTGACCTGCGCCAAGTAGTGCTCGGCCGGATATTGGCCCCCACCGGATCCTGGGACGCTATAATGGTGGCATCCATATCCGTCCAATAGGCTTTAACATGGGCAAGAGCCATCCGTGCACCTTCTATGCACGCCGACCTTCTCATGGCATCGATCCGGGGCAAGGCCCCAAGGAATTGTTGCACCAAGCCAAAGTAACTGTCCGGCTTAGGCCATTTCGTCCAAAGATGGTCTATTATAGACCGCATTGCAAGCCCGGATAGCCTGTGAAGCTCCGCTACAGCGGCCATCTTTTCACTTAACGGCAGCGGGCGAGTGGGAGCATTGAATTGCCACCAGAAAAGCTTCTCCACTTCCTTATCACGTTGATCTTTGAAGAACTCGGCAGCGTCAACCATACTCTTCGCCAAATCCGCATATGCGTCTGCAGGACTCCAGCGTCCATCTAGGGGAGCGTACTTCGGATTGAAAAACTTTGTCCGCAGCAAATAGGAGCCCCCAGCCGCGATTTTACCGGCCTGTTGAAGCTCCTCCCGTGCACCCCTGAGCTCGGTCCGTATTTCCTTGGTGGCATTAAGTGCCTTGTTCAGGTCGGCCGAATTATCCTCATGCTCCTTTTTAAGGAGCTCATACCAGTCAGCGGCATTTTTTAACTCGACAGCCATTTCGGCTATCTTTTCCTCGCTTCGGCGATGAGCAGCCTGTTCGGCCCTCAATTCCTCGGCCGCCTTTAGGGCAGCCGCATTGCTCACCCGAGCTTGTTCCTTGGCTAGAGCAAGTTCCGCCCTCAGGTCCTCCACGGCAGCAGCACCATCTATAGTCCAAACATATTACATTAATATCATGCCACCTTAATATTTTCCTATACAAAGGAAGGCAGGGCACATACCTTGTGATTTGTCCAGCCGCTCATTCACCAGCGTGATATCAGCATCAATCGATCCAATTTGCCTCGTTAGTTCGGCAACTTCAACGGACTGGTCGGCGGCCGGACCCACAGTTACCTGCACGTATTTACAACTCAATCATTGGTTTATGATCCCCTGTTGGCCGCCTAGGGCGGGCAACCAGAGTCTCAGGGGCTACTATCCATATGGAGCACACCTAGCGCGTGCCTCTCAGCCATAAAATGCTGTAGTCTTCACTACATACCTCAAAGCCTCTGAGCAGGCTTGTAAATGCTTCATTCAAACCGCTTGTAGCAGATGAAATCTTCTTGAGCACCACGCCCATTAACGAGCGGTGCTCCTCCGAGAGCACAGCTCGCTCCAGTAAGCCTGTTAGTACATCCTGCCGGACATTGAACTGTGCCGGGCCCTTCCCATCGCCCCTCGTGGGAGCCAAACGCTCCGGGCTCAGGGCGGCTGACGCATTGACTTCTGGCTTCGGCAGATCCGGACTCCTCCGTGACGACACCTCGGTGTCGCCCGCTTCATGGGCCGGAGAGGTAGGTGGGGTCTCGCTCTCCATCATCTCCGGAGGAAGATCCCCCGAAGACGAACTCTGTTGAGAAGAGCTGCTAGCCGGACTGCAAAAGGCGAATCCTGGTTACTGATCTAGGAGAAGCGCAGTACCTTCGAATTAATGATTGACTTACAGCTCGGTGGAGGGCTGGCCCGTTGGCGGGCATAACGCGGCGAGGATGCCCGTCGCGGCAAAGCCCCTTGGTGATACCTTCTTCCCTTGCTTGGGTATCTCCGTCTCCAAGTCTTTGGAGGTCTCCTTCCCGCGCGGGGAGGAGGCCTTAGTCTCCCCTTCCCGACTATCCTCCTTGGGGGAGGTAACAATTCCCCTGATTCGGATGCGTAGCGTGTGTAGTTCGGTTTCTTCGTTCTTCCCCTTGTCTTTCCCCGAGGGCATTCTGCTAAGTACCCGGTCGAGCATCTTGGCCATGGTAGGGCTGGGCGAGCCTTCGGGAAGTGGCGCCGGACACCTGATTCTCTCCGCCTTGCTGAGCCATTCCTAGCCGCGGATGATTTTCAGAATAAACAATTATGACAAATACAAAACAAGGTGTCCGGAACCAAGGCTACTTACTTGGGTATCTAGGCGATTGCAGCTTAGGCCCGCATCCTCGATGGTGTCCAGACACTCTACTATCTGTCCGAAGAATAATTTGCACATCTCTTCGAGCTTCAAGCCGAAGAAGTGCTTGACAGTCCGCGGACCCTCCGGATTGAACTCCCGCATCCGGAGAGGCCAGCATTGGCACGACAACATCTGTCGTATTAACATCACTTGCATTATGCTGACGAGGTTAATGTCCCTCTCAAGAAGCTCCCGGATGCGATTCTGCAGTACTGGTACATCACCAGCGGGCCCCCAATTCTGTCCTACGTCTGTCCAAGACATCAACTGTGACGGAGGGCTCGAGCAGAACTCGGGGGCAGCCTCCCACTTTGTGCCTCTGGGAGCCATGACATAAAACCACCTCCGTTGCCATACATCGGATACTTCTGGGAAAGAACCCTCTGGCCATGGGGCATCGGCGTTCCTACTTATTACGGCACCTCCGCACTCCACATGTCGCCCCTCGATCATCTTCGACTTCACATTGAAGGTCTTAAGCCATAAGCCGACGTGTGGGGTGACGTGGAGAAAAGCCTCGCACACAATAATAAACGACGAGATATGGAGGATAGCGTCCGGAGCCAGATCATGAAAATCCAACCCATAGTAGAACATGAGCCCCCTCACAAAGGGATCGAGGGTAAAGCCCAAGCCACGGAGGAAGTGAGGGATAAAACAACGCACTCATTAGGCTCTGGTGTGGGGATGACCTGCCCTGGAGCAGGAAGCCTGTGCTGGATGTCGGCGGTCAGGTATCCGACCTCCCTAAGCTTCACAATGTCTTCCTTTTGAACCGAGGAGGCCACCCACCGGCCTTGAGGGATGGATCCGGACATATTAGAGGATCTGGGGTGTTGAAGCTTGGGTTTCTGGTGTTAGAACTCGAGGTGCGAGAAGGCGCGAGGAAGGTGGAAAAGAGGCATAGGCCTCGACCCCTTTATAAAGGGGGTGAATATCAAGAGTCCCTGGTGTGGCCGTTTGAGTGTAACGCCCTCGATGCGGCTATATCTCCCACGTGTCGAAGCACGACTTAGAGGCATAACCGCATTGAAAGCAATGTCGCAAGTGAGGTAATCTTCACACAACCCATGTAATACATAAGGGAAAGAGATACATAGTTGGCTTACAATCGCCACTTCACACAATTACATGAATAAAGCATTACATCATCCAGATACAATAAAGGTCCGACTACGGAACCAAAATAAAAGAACCCCAAATGCGACAAAAGGTCCCCGATCGACCCCAACTGGGCTCCACTACTGAACAACTAGAACGAAACAACACAAAAGGCAAGATCTTCATCGAGCTCCTCCTTGAGCTTGGTTGCGTCACCTGCTCGGTAACATAGGCACCTGCAAACTGGTTTTGGAAGTATCTGGTGAGTCACGAGGACTCAGCAATCCCATTACCATGGGTATCAAGACTAGCAAAGCTTAAAGGGAAAGGAAGGGGTAAAGTGGTGAGGTTGTAGTAGCGGCTAAGCATGATATGGTGGCTAACATACGCAAATGAGAGCGAGAAGAGAAACAAGCGGAACGGTCGTGAAGCTAGCAATGATCAAGAGGTGATCCTGAACACCTACTTACGTCAAGCATAACACAGAAACCGTGTTCACTTCCGGACTCACGAGAAGAGACCATCACGGCTACACACTCGGTTGATGCGTTTTAATTCGGATCAAGTGTCAAGTTATCTACAACCGACATTAACAAATTCCCATCGCCACATAACCGCGGGCACGGCTCTCGAAAGTTTAAACCCTGCGGGGTGTCCCAACTTAGCCCATGACAAGCTCTCGCGATCATCGAAGAATAGACCTTCACCCGAGACACTCCGATCGAGACTCGGTATCCGGTACATCAAGACATTTCGACAATGGTAAAACAAGACCAGCAAAGCCTCCCTGTGCCGACAAATCCCGATAGGAGCTGCACATATCTCGTTCTCGGGCACACCGGATGAGCAAGACGTCGGGTTGGCATAGACCTGGTTGCCAGGGGCGCCGGACATCGCTCGGTTTGGACCAGCACTTAGACAAGCACTTGCCCGGGGGGGCTAAAATAAAGATGACCCTCGAGAGAGCGACTCCCAAGGGAAAAGTAGGTGGTGGTGAGGCAAATGGTAAAAGTCAATGTTGGGCCTTGCTGTACAAGTTTTATTCAAAGCGAACTGTCAGGGGGGTCCCATAAATCACCCGACCGCGTTAGGGACGCAAAATTCGGGAACATAACACCGGTATGACGGAAACTAGGGCGGCAAGAGTGGAACAAAACACCAGGCATAAGGCCGAGCCTTCCACCCTTTACCAAATATATAGATGCATTAATAATATAAGAGATATTGTGATATCCCAACCAAAATCCTGTCCACCATGGAGAAATCTTCAACTTCACTGCAACTAGCAACGCTATAAGAGGGCTGAGCAAAAGCGGTAACATAGCCAAACAAAGGTTTGCATAGGAAAGGTGTCAAAGGTTAGAGGTTCATGGCAATATGGGATGGCTTGACAAACAGTAATAGGTAGCGCAAAGATAGCGAAAGAACGAGGCAACTAGCATAGCAATGATAGTAGTGAGATCCAAGGTAGCGGTCATCTTGCCTGAAATCCCGCAAGGAAGAAGAACGAGTCCATGAAGAAGATGAAACCACGAAGACGAACCAACCGAAGACGAACGAATCCTCACGATCACAACGAAACGGGAACTATCGAGAAGAAGCACACAACATGGTAAACACACCACACATGAACAATACATGATGCACAACAAGCATGATGCATGACCAAGCTACATGAAGCTACTCATGGCAAAAGATGATGCAAACAAGAACAACACATCAAGGCAAGTTTAAATGAGGCCGGGAACAACATATAACAATTCCTGTAAGTCCTCATATGCAAAATTTCGAAATTGGTCCAGAACTGAATAAACCTTATGTTCAAGTTGTTAAACAGCAAGTTAAGATGCACCATGAGAATCTACACGAAATTCTAGTCAAGTTACATATAAAGTTCATTAGATTCGGAGCTACGGCCTAGAAGATATGAGCAAAACAAGTTAAATATGGCATCGATGCAAAATGCATACAAACATCAAGCAAACACCTCAAAACAAGGATGCAACATGATAACATGAAACTATATGCAAAATCAAGCAAGTTTCATATAGAGCACACTCAAAACAGAGAAACGGGGCAACACATGCACTCTATACAAGTCATAGCAACAATCTGTCCAAAATAGCAACTAGGCATCTTACAAGCATCAAAAAAATATACTACAGCACCCCAACATAATAACAAAAGACATGGGCATGAAGTACACGTAAAGCATAACAAAACATGAACACTGAGCTATCTCCAGAAACAACTAGAACATGCTCAAAAACACATGGAGATATTGCAAATAATAACGGTTTCAGACTTTAGCAGAAATAACATCAAGTTGCAATGTTTAGAGCAAGCAAACAACATGTTACAGGAACATATCATGGCAAACAAAGGCATGGCATGAATCTACTAATAGCATATATCAAAAGACCCTTACTGACCATAAGCCAAAAAGGCACGGAAAATATGATGGCACCCATGTAAACATGGCAAGTTATATTACAGATTCATAACATGGCAGGAACAACAATAAGTAGGCATGTTCGTGAGCTTGAACCACTCACCATAGAGCAATACATGGCATGGCAAGGCAACCAACAGTAAGAAGGCATGTTTATGAAGCTAAGCATGGCAAGAGCAAGTTCATAGGGTGCATGGAACACTAGGAAAACACATGGGAACAAGTGAACTTAATGTTAACAGGCTGACAAACAACATTTTCAAGCAACTTTAGAGCAAGATATGAACATGTTCCAGCAGGCTACAATTTCAACCAAGGGCATGAATGGATAGATCAAGACATGTATATCAAAACATGTTTATAGAGCATCTCCAGATTATGCATAGAATGATTAGTGGAAGCATGTTAACATAGCAACAAAATATAACAGAATCTGTCAGGAAAACAGCAACAACAACTACCCTACTTTACAAGCTGGATACACTCAGCACACAACTCACAAAAATACAAGGTCAACACCTCTGGAAAGATGGCATGGCATAGTTCAACATTCATGTAGAGCTCAACCTCATAGGATGCACACATAAATCATGGCAAAAATGTTAAAACAGCAAGTTATAACAGTTTCAGCAGATTAACAACATGAAGCACTCTTCCAACAGCATTTCGGGCATCAAGATGAGCTCAAATGAAAATTATGCAATGGAATGAAATGATGTACTCGTCGAGGCGAACAATTTGACATATTACACGCGCAAAACGGAGCTACGGATGAAGAGATGCAATGCAACGAACATGGCACGAAAATTACTGAAATCTGGGACTTAGTCATACGGGGTCAACCTGCGGGTACGTGGCACGGACTTCGAGGCACGGCCGGGCTCGCCGGAGTTCGGCCGGAGTTGACGGAGATGGCCGGAGAGGACGCGGGGAGGCGCGGTGGAGGGAGGATCCGGGCGGGGGTCGCCGGATCTCGCCGGATCTGGACAAGGACGGCGGCGCGCGAAGCCGGGCGGCGGGCCTTGGCCTGGTGCCAAAGCCGGGCGCGGCGGCGGCGGCGGCGGCCGCAAGGCGGAAGACGCCGGAGGGCGGCGGGCGACGGGACATCGAAGGGCGGGCGAGACCGACGGGCGGCGGGCGCTTCGGGCGCGGCAACTAAAACGGATGGCATGGCGCAGGCGGCAGGCGCGGCGGCGCAGCCCCGGCGGCAGGGCGACGGCGGTTGGGCGGCGCGGCGCCGGCGAGGAGCGGCGGCGGCGCCGCGGGAGCCGGCAGCGCGGCGGCGGGCGGCGGCGGCGGCGGCATGCGCTGCCAAGGCACAAGGCCTGGGCGGGCTGCGGCGGGCGGGCCTGACGGCGAGGCGACGGGAGCGCCACGTGGCGGAACGCGGTTCGCCGGGGGCGCAGCGGCGGACATGTCCGGCTCCGTCCGGACGTGTCCGGTGGCGCGGAGAGGAGCGGGGCTAGGGTTTGGAGGGTTTGGACCCGAAATTTCGGAGGGGAGGCTAATTTATAGGTAGAGGGAGCTAGGAGAGTCCAAATGAGGAGCGGTTTCCGGCCACGCGATCGTGATCGAACGACCAAGAGCATGGAGGGGAGTTAGATGGGTTTTGGGCCACTTTGGAAGGGGCGTTGGGCTGCAAACAAAAGAGGGCTTTACGGTTACCCGGTTAACCGTTGGAGTATCAAACGACCTCCAAATGGCACAAAACTTGACAGGCGGTCTACCGGTGCTATACCAAGGCCGCTTGGCAAACCTCGGTCCATTCCGAGAAAGTTTAATACCTGCACAAGAGAAGAGAGAAGAGGGAGACGCCGGAGGACATAGGAGCGCCGGATTGCAAAACGGACAACGGGGAAAATGCTCGGATGCATGAAACGAACATGTATGCAAAATGAGATGCACATGATGACATGATAAAATGCATATGATGACATGGAAAAGTGCAACACGCAAGCAAATGACATGGCAAGGACGGCGAATAACTGGCGGACACCTGGCGCATCGGATCCGGGGCGTTACAACACTCCACCACTACGAGAGGATCTCGTCCCGAGATCTAGGATGGCACCGGAGGGAAAAGGAAGAGGAGAGGTAAAACAAAGTTGCTTCTTTGACGAACGAGTGAAACCACGAACCTTGAAGGGTTGAGCAATTTAAAAGAAAGACTACAACGGAGATGAACGAAGTTGAAAACACCCGGTTTGACAAGAGCAACAGAGAATACGACAAGAACCAAGAGATCAAGGAACAATATAGACTCTGAACCCACTTTGGTTGAAGAGAAGCAAGGAAAGAAAAATTCGGCAGCACTCCGATTGACAAGAGGAGCAAAACTTGGTAAGATGAAAAGAACTTCAAGAGATGACACAACACTCTGGTTAAATGGATAAGCAAGGAAAAGAACACGATCTTGACAAAACGAAGTGATGGGTGAAGAGCACAACATCACAATGCCTCCGGAACGAAAGAATGGAAGCTAGATCATTGGATTAAAGGGACGGAGAAGAAAATGACAACTTGTGCCACAAATGAGCTTGGAAAGCACCCTTCCAAGATGGTTACAACGAGGTTGTTGGAAAACCAACAACGAAAAGAATAAGCTTGTAGTGGGCTTATTGAAACATCGCAAGACTATGAGATGACATTCTGCCACTAACAAAAAACAATTGCTTGTTTGAGATGAACGAAGAGATGAAAAACCTCTTTCACCGAGAAGGATATGGAGAAAGCTTGGATCAATGATAAGCACCACAAATAGCAACATTCCCAATGGAAGGCTTTAGGTGAAATATAACCCAAGATAACTCCAACAAAGAGATTTATGGATTTAAAATACCTCATTCTTGACAACATGTGAATAATGGAACATGAACTCAAATTATCAAGAATGACATAATACCACCTCCAAAATATGGTAGAAAGAATTGCACTCCGGATTACCATATGAAGAAAGATTGAGCTCCTCAAAACAAAACATGTGTTGAGCATCATGTTTATTTTAGAGTATAGCTTGGCGGATCTTAACTTCAAGAGAAAACTTGAAGAACAAATCGAGAATGAAAGGAATCCTTGACGAACCACCATGTAGAAGGCCCACTGTTTCTACGACCCATAGGAGGCCCAGTGTCACTACAATAAATATTAGCCCATGGTTATTGTGGCCTAGTTTTAAAAAGAACTGCACTGACTACAAGCAAACAAATAAACAAGACAACAAGGAAATAAATAAGCAAGCAACTTATGCTAGGCTATCACGGCTGTTACACATATTACATCCACTGGGCATCAAAGTTCACCACCAGTGCAAATATAAGGAACAAAGCAGCATATCATATACACTGGTTGTCAAAGTTGGCGACCAGCGCAAATAAACACCGCAACAAAACAAATCCAGAACTGAAAGCACTTCAGAAGATCTCAAGAAACAATATCCTGGGTACCCATAATGCTCGCAAGATGCTTAGCAAGCTTATTAACTTTCTCTTGTTTGGCGCTTAAATCCTCCAGTGCTTGCTGTTGCACCAGAAAATATGCATCTGAATTCTGCAGGACTTCCTCGGTCCTTCACTTCTGTCGCAAAGACATCTCGATCGATGTCTTTCAACTTAAAGTTGAGACTCAAGAAGACGAATTGATTCAGGCAGCGAGTTCGAAGAGCTTGTGCTAGTAGTAGTGGCCAGTAACTCGAACACTACATCAGGACATGACTTTTGGGTTCCCTCACTGTCGTCAAGATAGTTTTTATCAGCTTTCTTGGAGAACAACGGGGATGTCTCACTATCTTGAACCTTATCTGCATTACTTCCTTTACCATTGGATAACGCGGTACTGTTCTCCAATATTTTGTCCGCATTCTAAAAGAGAAATAAGCAGACACATCACATGTTTACCATGTTGTATATGAAACTCATTTTGGTAAATGAGTTCAGTAGTAAAGTGGACAGGATAACAGCATGAAACAAACATATATCTGTGTGCCATGGTCACTTTATGGTCTATATGATTCTAGTTTTTGTTGCCAAATCAAGATAGAGACACAGTTCAAATAATATTTGTTCAGGACAAAGCAGAATATAAGTGTGGGTAACTATAGAGCAATAACAACACTTGTAATGTGCATGACATGAGAACATAACTTTTTATTCAATTGAAACTGAAATCAACATAGAGCATGTTACAACAAAGAAACCAGCTTAAAGAAACAGGTTTAAAACATACTGTTGCACCATTGGAGTTTCAATTCCATCCTTCAAATTTGAAAATAGTTGGTATGAGTAAATACAAGAATGCAAGAGCAAAGGAGTATGAACCATAGCTACGTAACCTGACCCGAGAACAAATCTTCTTCTCCTTTAAGCGTTGAGTTGGGATTCGAGTGGTGGTCCTCGTGCTTTGGGCACTGCAGTTCCTTACTAACCGCCGTGTTTGGGTGCTCTGTGGTGGGGACGGTGCTTTGTCAACTGGGCCCAAGTTACTATCTTCCGGGTTGGGGTTAGAAGGGTGTAGCTGGTTCTCTGTCCAACCGAGTAGGGGTACAATCTGCGAGTCTGGGTTATGTGTGGTGGATCTGGTCCTTGGGCAAGTACAACCATGGTTCTATCTGCATCAATCGGTAGCACTATCTTTTCAAGACCGTGTTGTTACTCCCTTAGATATCGCCATCACGCTCTCCAATTAAAATGGCTGATAAACAAGAAAAGTAATTGAAAGTATCGACATTGTATGATAGACAGGTGCAATGGATAGTGGGGAATAAAAGAGGGCATGAAATAATTCATATTTATGTTGTCTAACCAAACAGGATAGCATGACACAATTTCATATATATGATGGCTAACTAAACAGGATAGCATGACACAATTTCACATTATGATGGCTAACTAAAAAAGATGGAAAGACATAGTTCAAAATATGAGACTATGTAAACAGGATGACATGACATAACTATATAATGTGTTTATTAAATAGGTTGGCATGCCATAATTCACATACATTCATGGATAGAATGCCATAATTCTAAATATGATGACTGTAAACACTAAACAGGATGAGATGATATAACTATATGATGTCTTTATTAAATGGGTTGCCATGCCATAATTCAGATAGATGATGTGTATGTACTATGTAAACATGATGGCATGACATAATTCAAATATATGATTTATATAGTAAGCAAGTAAGCAGATGGCAATCTATATATGATGTAAAAACTAAGCAATGCAAGAAAACATGCATGGCATGGGTAATATAACCCTGCCAAGTTTGAGCATAGACCTCAGGGGGGAAATAGGACTGGTCATCAGTCTCTGAATCCTCCTCTCGAGGAGCTCTCAGAGCCAAGAAGATGTCTGCTTCAGCAGTAGCATTGTTCCGCTCAAATACCTTGTTTTCACTCCAGATACTTCCACCACCGCTTCAAATGGCTGATGCACAGGAAGAGTAGTTGAATATACAAACGTTGTCGACAAATGGAACACGTAATACAAAAAAAGATAGCATGATATAATTCACATACATGATGATTGGCTAAACAGCATGACATTGCATAATTCACATATATAATGCCTTTGCAACAAGATAGCATTGTATAATTGACATATATAATGTCTTGCACCAAGATGGCAATGCATAATTCACATATATGGTAATTAGACACTGAACAGGTGGCATTCACACAAAGCATGTCTAAACTAATGAAATGGCATAGCAATGCGAGACACCATACGCACGATATGAGCAACATAACCCTGCCAAGTTAGAGCATACACCACGGGGGGGGGGGAATAGGATTGGTCCTCTGTCTCTGAATCCTCCTCTGAGGAGCTATCCGTAACCAGCAAGATATGCGCATCGTCAGATAGCATAGTCTACTCAGAAGACCTTGTTTTCACTCCAGAATTTGCCATCACCGTGTCAAATGGCTGATGCACATGAAGAGCAGTTGAATGTACTAACATTGTTGACGAATGTAATATGTAACAAAAAAAGGATGGCCTGATATAATTCACATATAAGATGACTGGCTAAGCAGGATGGCATTGCAAAATTCACATATATGATGCCTGGCTAAACAAGGTGGCGTTGCATAATTCACATAAACGATGAATAAACTAAACAGATGGCATTCGCACAAAGGATGTCTAAACTAAGGAGATGACATATTTGATGTTTAAAGTAAGCAATGCAAGACACCATATGCATGATATAACCAACATCAGCATGATAAGTTAGAGCGAAGACCTCAGGGAGTAAATAGGAGTTATCTTCTCCTTCTGAATCCCCCTCAGAACAGATATCTTCCTCTCGATTAGAATCCGAAATGCGTGGAGGGGGGCTGCCTTTGCACCTACCATGGAGCGACGTCTGCATAAAATTATATTGCCACGCAAGGCTCGTCTCTTTTGCTCTACATGTTCAGTTCCATTGTTTACAATAACTGTCATGCATAGGAATAAAACATAGTGAGATTATGTAAGGAGTGCATGCAGAAATCCAGAGTGATGGTAGCAACTTTGTGGATAGACCCAAAACCAATAATAGCAGGCAGATAATGGCTTCAGTTAATAAATACAGATAATGGCTTCTTTACTGTTTGTTTCCCACCCAACATGAAACTCATAGTAGACACCGGAGATTAACCAGATAGTAGATAGATATTATTGATAGCGGCCCCGATATGTACCCCACAACCATTTAAAACTCAAGTTTGACCATTAGTTTGGAGCTGACTCGGAGTCTAATCGATGAACAGGACGATAAAGTAGCATGTAATATTAAGCGATGCATAATGTAAGCAGACACGAAAGAGTGCGACCTCTCTTGCGGACCCGTGTAGTCCTCAAGGTCATCTGCTCGGTTGATGATGGTAATGCAGTTTTCATGGCTGCCGTGGGGAAGAAGATCTGGCGGGGAAAGATAGATCGAGGCCGGATCCTCGCAGTCTTTGGACCCTTACGTCATTGGAGCAATCGAGCTGGGGTGGACGACGGCAAGCGGGACCGGACAAACCATGCAAGGTTTTCTTTGACAACTATCTGTAACAGAAGTAATTCTGTAAGGGCTCGTTTGAATTGGAGGATTCCAACAATGCAGGGATAGGAAATAGACAGGAATAGGATAGGAATGCACGTGCAAAACAGAGAATTTAAAAACACAGGATTTCTGCCAATCCGGGTGTTTCATTCACAACAATTGGAATATCACACGATGCAAAGAAGCATGGTGAGATTAAGTCAAACCACAAGAAAATGTACGGTTGTATTGCTATTATGCTACTATCTCTTAGTCTTGTGCTTCATGAATAGGAATTTGAAAAGGAGGACAAGTGAAAATTAAAATTCCTACGTTTTTTCTTTCAAGGAGACACTAAAGGAACAAATCCGTGTGCTCAGTGGACAATATGTATAACATGTAGAGTAAAAAAGAGATGCAACAAGTGTACAACCTCTTTGGCAAAGCCATGTCGATCTCAGCGTGATTGGGTTGGCCGGTGAGGATGCTCCGGCTGACTTTGCTGTCGGAGGAGGGGAAGAAGATCTTAGGCATCTGGAGATGGAGCCCGAGGTACTGCTCCGCTGTGATGGAGGGTTTCGTCGTTGGAGCAGCTCCGGTGAGTTGTACGACACCGAGGCTGAAGCAGGACAAGAGAGACAATGAACAATGTTAACATGGGTGGAATTCTAATAGCATCTCAAATACATGACGTAAAATACATAACCACAAAGTGCTAGATGTAAAATACATCAGCCGCTCATCTCTGAACTTAACTGTCAAAACTAATCTTAACTGTCGAAACTGAACCTAACTGTCCAAACTGAACCTAACTGTCGAAACTGAACGCACTAGCAAGATGAGGCTACACGTCGGTCGACTGACTTTCTCATCTCTGGTCAGTCAATTTTGCAGCCGTTGGATACGAAATCAAGGGCCTGCGGTTCATCTTCAACCTCCACCCCCTGAGCCGCCAACCACCACCGGCCAAACAGCAGCCCCCCGCCGCCCACGGCCGGCGGTGCGCCGCCCGCCCGCCCCAAAAACACTCCCCACCGCCGGTCCGCCGCTGCCCCGACCATCCCTCTGGGCCCCCCGTGCCGAGCTTTTTCTCCGGCGATCCCCATGCCACCGCCCCGCCAACGCCCCGCCACCGTCGGTGACCACCACCCCCATCCTGAACCCTAAGATAGATAGTGGGGTATCTCTCCTACGAGCCCCCCTCCCCGCTGCGGCTGGTTCTTCCTTCACCCCGGCGAGCCCACCCCTTGGAAATCGGCTGACCCAAAAGTCGATTCAGTTGGCTGAAGTGTAGCCAAATCGGAGTAGCATCGCAAGCAAGAGCAAGAGTAAGAGCAGCAGCGCGAGCAAGAGCAATAGCAAGAGCAGACCAGGAAGGGGACCGAGAGCAAGAGCAGAGCAGCAGCGCGAGCGAGAGCTAAAGCCGCAGTAGCTCCTACTGATGTGGACGTCGCCGCCGAGGGAGCTACGCCATGGAGGAAGTGGCCGGCGACGCCGCCGTGGATGGAGACGCGCCGTGTCGGCTCGGGACCGAGTGCCGGCAGCACCGTGAGATCGAATCAAGAAGAAAATGCGGCGATTAGTGTACAACCTCTTTGGTGGCGCCGATAAGGCCGCAGCTTCATCCGAGGAAACAGTGACAATGATGCTCTTCCGGTGGTGCAGGTGAAGACGGCAGTGTGGGAATGGAGGTGGCATGAAAGACGAGGGGAACATCGGGGCAGCTCCTTGGAGGTGGAGGACGGGGTGGCTGAATCGATGGGACGATGAGATCGATGACAGATCCTCATCCGGTACTGTGGATGAGGGACGTCGAGGTGTTGCTGTGGACGACGTAGTCGGGGAAGAAGCTCTGGATGGGTGGCGGACGGAGCAGGGTGTGGGGTTTCATCGCGGGTTTTCGCGGCCTCGGTGTACGAATGGGTGGGCGGATGGGATGGCAGTGGGGAACCATGGCTTAGAGACACGCTTGTCCGAAATGTGGGGTAAGTTACGAAAGTACCCCCCCACACACACACCGATTTGAGGCGGTTCTTTCGGTTCAGGGGTACGACGGGCATTTCACGTGTCGGGATTTCACGGGAGGTGGGAGTTTTCACGCGTTGTAATTTCGGAATAGCAAGGCGCGGGTTGAGATGGAGGGAGTTGTCGGAGCACAACGAGACAAAGATATATCTTAAATATTACAGGCTAACAAGGCGCGGGTTGAAATTTCCGGACAAGCCTAACGTGTACTGTACCAAATCAATGTGCACTACAAATGTCATTCAAAACTTTGAATTCATGTTATGTTCAATTAAAATATTTCGCTACGTGTATAATGCATGCAACCTACAACTCAAATGAACGTTTTAGTGCATTCCAAACGTATCTACCACCGCTTCAATATGAACTAAATTTGATTAAGATCTACAGTAATGATTGTTGTGAAGTCAAAGCATTTGAATTCGTTTCTCTGTTTTAATAAGATCTACAATCATTATTATTGTCAAGTTAAACCATCGTTTGTGTATTATCTTCACAACACACCACATGATCAGTATCGAGTTACATATGAACTATGTGTACTATATGAACTCGAACTAGATTTTTTGAATCCACTTTATTTCGATTTCAAATCACATTACATTTCTAGCTCTAGCTAGATCTTCATAATCTAAACCATGTCTCATATGTATAATGTGTTTATCACATTATGTATGGTGCCCCTCCCCCTACGCCTACAAGTATTTAGACGTGAGTTGCAAACACCACACATTACCAAAAATTCAAATAAAATGTGAGAATGTTCGATATATAGTATTGTTTAGATTGCTCGATGTTTAGTTGTAAGCTGCAAACGCCGCACATTATCACAAATTCAAATAAAATGTGAGATTGTTTGATGTATAGTATGGTTTAGATTGTTTGGCATTTAGCTGTGAGTTGCAAATGCCATGCATTATCACATTATGGTATAACATGTGCATAGCACGTGTATCACCGCTATATTCATGCATGCAATGTTTAAAACACTATGATCTCCTATTCAAATATATGAATCCGCTTTCGTATCAAATTATAATCTTTGTTAGTCTCTTACACCCACACAATCCTCTAACCTTTGTAGCTACCACTAACTTTCTCTCGTGCATGCACACGCCCTCCTCACCCTCCCCCTCCCTCGGCATTCTATCCACCGGGCACATTCATTTTTTCCTTTAGGTCGTTCTCCCAGAGTCTCCACAACTCCTTTCCGACACACACCGATCGATAAACCTCTCCTGCGATGCCTGCCTACAGCATACACACACAGCTTCAATCTCCTCCTTTATGTGTCCTTGCCTCATGTCTCTCATATTGTCAGACACACGTGTAAACTCTCACCTCTCTTTTGATCGATCTCACAACCGCACACTCCTCCCCCTATCTAGCTAGTAGTTGGGCCTCTCGCACCACCTCCTAGCTCTATGTCTATCTGTCTCACTGGGCCTTATTTGCCTCTAACAAATGGACGTATACCGACCGATCTCTCACTATACATATAGCCAGCTAGGTCCTTATAACTCGTTTTTACCCACACATCGATCGATCTACCTCATTAGTTGTGTCTCTCTCTTCCTCCGACAAACAACTATTGATCTACCGATCTAGTTAGGTTTGCTTACCAAACACATGGTTCCCCTTCATCATCCATGGATGCGTCCCGACAGATCTATCACGCACAGGCACACACAGAAACACATCCCCACTCTTATTGATAACATTGCAGTTCCACCCTCAGTTTCTCTAGTAGGCCTCTCCCAACATCTCCGAGAAGCAACTCCATCACCCATCCAGCACTCTACCCCTCTCCCTCCCTCTCCCTCCCTCTCTCTCTCTCCTCTCTCTCTCTGTCCCGTCATATTTCCCATCCTTCAGTTATATATGGATGTCGACCAATCTCCCTCATGACATAGCTGGGTCTCTCCTTCTCAACACATATACGAGTCGTTCTACCTCTATAGTTAGGCCTCTGCCTACCCCGCCCCCCTCCCCCCCCCCCCACACACACACCGATACATCAAGCGCTCTTGTCATGTTTCCCGGCCACACACAAACTTGACATGTGCCCTCTAACGTTCCGGTAGGCCAGTCGCCCTATATCTTTGACTTGCACACACACACACACACATGCAATTTCGATGGCTCTCTTCATTGATCTCGCACCCACCCGTACTTGATCCTCTCTTCGACTCTATCGATAGCTATGACCCATCCCTCTCTTCTCGTGGATTGCCCGACCCTCTATGTATGATATGGATAGGCCTCCATTTCACACACATTGCATGCAAAATTTTGTTTGAGATGTCATCGACACATATTCCCACAAATAATTCACGAAATCAACCCCCACCCCACCCCCACCCCCACCACAAAACAAAAAACACTCACGAACGCGGTTTGTATCTCTGACACACACCCACGTAGGTGGGGGACGTGCACGAAGAGAAGAGGTGCATGCACGGCGCACGTACTCCCATCTCTTTCCCAACCACACCCGCGCAGGTACACGGTGGAGCTCATTTTTGTACGAAAAAGGCAGCCCACGTGGTAATTTGGCACGTGTACTGGTTGTCCAGGAGGGAGGATCGTCTACCACGGCTGAACAAACAAATTGCGACTTGACGCGTTATGTTAAATTAAAAAAAGAGGCAAACCATGTGGGGCCTACCTTAGAGGCAAGGCTCTATACACTGGAGTACTTTTGATGTGTCCCGTCAACTCACAGAACGAGGAGAAGCTTGCTTAGTATGCCGTATCCGCCGCCCACAGGCGCGGTGGCTCGCAGGATGAGGTGAAGCTTGCTCCTCCCTCGCCCATGCGCGCGGTGGCTCGCAGGATGAGGAGAAAAATTTACTACTCCCTCCGTTTACTCCTCGCACCTACTACCTTGGTTATAGAGATTATATCATATTGTTTGGAATATATATGTCCTTAGTATATTTCAATATGAACTACTAGTACATACTCCAAACACTGATGTATATAGACGTATTTTATAGTGTACATTCACTCATTTTGCTCCGTATATAGTAGCACTCTCCCTCGCCCCTCGACCCTCGCCCACGTGGTGGACGTGCAGCAATTCATTCGGTCTCATATAGCCAGAATGATATAAACTGCACTACCATTATTGCTCGACTTCCCGAAGAGGCGAAGAGCCAATCGCAAGGTTAATATTTTTGAGATGCCAAGCGCAAGGTTATAGGAGAACGAGTAGTAGGTGCCGCATCATTTATAAATAATTTTTTTCTTCAGTGGCACGTACGCAATATGGTAGGTTCATATGGAGAGAAAAGGAAACCGCTCCACTATATACATAATCAGGACGGGCCAGCCTACAGGGTTGCTTGCTGGGGTTGCTCTCTTCACACTATCTCGCACAAAACGACTGTGGCCACATCTCTAACATCCCGGCGGATCACGTCCGCTTGGGGAAGGGGTGGATGCTTAGTGTAGATGCGGTGCGTCACCAACGGCGAAAACCCACTGTCGGCACGTCCGATCAGGGGTCCCCGCCGTTCTCTCTCACAAAGCCGGTGAGGTTGCCATCGTCCCTTGCTCACTGCCGCGACGTGGGCAGTTGCCTCCTCCCGCCGCCTCCTCAAGGTCGAGCTCGTCCCTCGGTACAACTCCCTTTACAGCCGGCTTGCACCATCGCTCCAGCTGCCCACATCACTCCTCGTGGATATTTCTCTACTTCTTTGCCCACATATACGATACCTCTTGGCTTCCACGTACTGTATTTGTGATGAGTTTATTTCTCATCAACTAGTCCTAGTAATCTTATTCTAATCACGCTTCTTCAATTTCTTTGCCACAAGGATGCTCATCTCGATTTTGGTGAAACTACACAAAATGATCCGATGGTCAAAAGGTTGCAAACTTCATTTATTAGGAAGCTCGAACGTTGCCAGCAAATTGAAGCCTGGTCAGGGTTCACGGTTCAAGGGCTAGGGACTGCATGGATCGTTTTTTCTTTAGCTGCCTCTGTTCCGAAATAAGTGTCAACTTTAGTAGTAGTACAACTTTGTCCTAAAGTTTGCACAAAGTTTAGACACTTATTTTGGAACGGAGGGAGTACATATTTGCTATGATCTGTCAATCATTGAGATGCAATAGCATGCACGTTAGTCTCCTTTGTATTTGATGAAATGTTGCAACGGGCAACCTTGGACGCAAGATACATGTAACAGGAGCCGGAATCTTCATCGCATTGTACAAATTTATCTCGCTGATAAATTACAGTATGTACTAGTACTATACTAGTACTTCCTCCGTTCCTAAATATAAGTCTTTGTAGAGATTTCACCATTAACCACATGCGGATGTATATAGATGCATTTTAAGTGTAGATTCATTCATTTTGTTCCGTATGTAGTTCACCTAGTGGAATCTCTACAAAGACTTATCTACTAATAATAGCTAGCCCCCACTACTAGGAATTCTCTATCCTCTCCTTGAGCCACATCATCAAAATTGACGTAGCCGTTAGATGAAGTTAATCAGTCATAATAGCCGCCTGATCTAGACGTTGAGAGGCTCAGCACTGAGCCACATGCAAGCATGCAAAAATACCGTGGCACATGCATGTGAGTGGGTTTTAAATCACATCAACATGTCTGCATGCAAGCATTCATCGATAGCATGCATGTAACTGAGCTTTTAAGTCCCATTAACATGTCAAAAAGAAAAATATAATCCCATTATGCAGTAGGAGTTGGCTGATCTTTTTTCCTTATGTGGGATGATGTAAATGATGATGGGAGTTTATTTAGTTTGTCTACCACATTTGTCATGCGGTTATAGATTTTTTTTAGTTCTATGAAATCGATAATGTTGCGCAGAGAGATATACAGCTGTTCCGCGGCAACGAGCGGGGACTCATCTAGTAATATTTAGGAACGGAGGGAGTACCATGTAAAGAGTTAGGTGTCGCACGGTGATAGTGTGAGGTGGGCCATGTAATCACTGAGCCTGCGTGTTTTCACTTCTCTTGCACTCCTCTGCTGTAAGAATGGAGAAAATTGTAATCTACTACCTCCTTTCACCGAAAGCGTGGGACATCCAGCAGTCCTCCCACCTTAGTAATAAAGACCAATGCGCCGTCAAATCACATAGACCCAGCAGTAAGTTGGACGGACGAAGCAACCATCACTCTTGCGCCAGTGAGAGGTCGCGTCCGCTCTGCCCGAGCATGAATGCGGCACCGATTCTTTGGAGCGGCACCGACTGCTTGGGCGAAGCCTTGGCGGTGGAGGGCTTTGGGTCGGCCAGCTGGTCAGAGCGGGCGTGGCAGCTATCGCATTCCCTACGGACACGCCCGGAAACAAGAGGATGCACCGACTCTCGCGGCTAAAATCGTACACTACACACCATATCTCTGTAGGAGTAGGTCGTTCTGTCGCACTCTCTAACACACACATGCTGTTACACACACACACGCACACGCACGCACCTTGGTCCCGTTGCACCTTCTAACGTGACTTATTACACCTAGACGGAGGGAGTAGTAAGTATACGAGATATGGAGGCACACTGACTTAAGTCGAATACAAGCGCCCAAAATTTGTGTGCATGTTATAATAAGGATTCACTTAAAATAGTACGTGAGCGAACAGAGGGATCATATATTGGACAGTGTTCCCGAGCAGTAGCGAGATGTGTGAGGTAGTAAGATACACCGCTGGCGCTTTTAATTTTTCTTATTAATTTGTTTGTTTCACCCTTTGACTAGTGGGATCCAACGTACTATGTGGAGAGAGGTAAGGTGACTAAGGCTGCGTTATTTCTGCACCACTGTGGATAGTCTTACCACCAAAGCCACATGACACGATTATGATTGAAATTCTAATGACTCCCACACACACACAAAAAAAACACGGCATGCCTGTCACACAAATGCAGGAATGTATAAAAGGGTATTTTCCTCTCGTTGAACATAACCGGAGGGTTGTGTAGCTGGTTAGCCTGTTCGCTCATCAAACTTGAGGTCTCGGGTTCGATAACTACAATGGAGCATAATTTTTGCCAGGAGGATTCTTTGACTGGTCAAAATGTTTTCTAGGGTTTGCACACTTCATACTCTCTCTCCAGATTATATATATACACGCTGGAGCCTCAGCGCTTGTAGTTGCTCTCTTCACACTCTCTCGCCCTCTCCCGCTGGATCCTCAGCGCTTGTAGTTGCTCTCTTCACACTCTCTCGCCCTCTCCAGATCTAAACAAGACTTTGTTGGCCTCTCTCTCCCCTCACTGCTTCTCAAAGAGCCGGCAGGATCCGTCCGCTGGGAAGGGAAGGAGGCTTAACGTTGTCGCCGTCGGCGAGGGAGGGAATCCACTACCGGCTACTGTTCACTTTCCACCCAGCGGCGGCGCGGGAGGGCCTTCGACCCCTTCTTCTTCACCGTCGTCCCGTCGCCCACCGAACCACGCCCCAAGAACCTTAAGGTATATTTTACTTACTCTACATGCATTGCTCTAGCTGCATGTATACCATGAATCTAGGACGTGGTTCAAAGAGGAAAGGAGTGGGGGAAAGTAGTGGGAAAAGTTGTATATAGCATGAATCTAGGACGTGGTTTAAAGAGGAAATGAAGGGGGAAAGTTGTACAACATGAATCTAGGACGTGGTTCAAAGAGGAAATGAATGGGGGAAAGTAGTGGGGAAAGTTGTATCGCATAAATCTAGGACGTGGTTCAAAGAGGAAAGGAAGGGGCAAAAGTACTAGTTCAAAAAGGAAAGGAAGGGACAAGGTCAGAGTTTGAGCAGACTAGATTTGTCATACCACATAGGGAAAGGTGTCTAAAGATAACAAAACTGGGACCAACACAAATATGCTCCTTGGTTGTTTGTTCTTTGATGCAACAGATCGTGCATGACCACAAGACATCGGTAGAGGCACATGGTGCTGAAAAGGCGTCACCGTCCCGCAACTCATTAGCTGTTGTTAATCTATGGCCCTGTTTGGTTAAAAACTCCCTAGTCCCTACCTTCTTGGTTCCAGGGACTAAACATGGACTAGAGGTTATTAAATGACATGATAAAAGATCATGTTACCCCTAGTAATGAACTAATAGAAACAAGGTGCGATGCGTGGCAGGGGCAACTGTTGGAAAAAATCCCAAAAAGGCACTCTCTGGGTCTTCTTTCTTTAGTCCCAAATGCCCACTTTTAGTCATGAAAAGTCCCTCCTTTTTGGTTTAGATGTGACTGACACGGAGTTTTTTTAGTCCCTACACCAAAATGTCCCTGTAAACAAACACCCTCTAATAATGCCGCTGGAAAAATGATGCAATGCCACAGTTAAAAGCAAATTACATGTTTAACGAATTTTATTGTTAATATAATCTCTATGTTAATATTAATCAATGCCACCGTTTGAGAAATGCTACTATCTTACTTTCTTTCCCATTTAGATAAGGTAGATGCTTCTTTTTGTTGGCTTCTGTGTCATCCACCGTTATTGTCCACTAATCATTTCCTTTGCACCTCTGTGTAAACAGGGTTATCTACTTCACCTTGTTGCCATTGTGACCTTTTGTTGCACTGCGCAAAACACTTTTGTTTTAAGAGTGTTTTGTGCAGTTCAACCAAAATGTCACACTGACAACGTTGCTTGATTGCTTGATCTTAGTGGAACTGCACAAGAGGAGATCTTACTTCCTATCCGTTAAGGCGAATTTGGTTCAGATCTTCTTCTTGTGAGTTGTTTGAATTCCGCATCATGAGACGTGAGTACTAGCCTTCTTTCACATGATTCTGCAGTGTGCTTTCATATGTTGTGCTACTTGTATGATAATGTTGCTTGATTTTAGTGAACTGCACAAATGGAGACAAGACTTCCAATCTGTATGTGCACCGCAATATCCCATTGAGGTAAGATAAGGATATTTCACAACTGCTGGCCTGTATTTTGCCACTTTCATCAAAAAATTATGTTTAGTACTATACTTGTGCTCCCTAATTGACATGCCAAATCTTACATTGAAGGCGAAGCTTGTCTGTTATTGAACCAAGTGATGACGGGGAAGAACAAGCGGAAGAAAAACAAAAATCAACTCCCCGTGCTGTAATGAAGCACTAGAACTGTGATGACACAAGTAATGATATAGTTTTGCATCTTAATTTATTGCTATGACTGGAACGAGCAATTGTTTTGCCACTGATTTGATGCCATACGTAATTATCTCTACTTGTGCAAACAGGGATCTTCTTTGAAGATACCATATAGTTTAGTGGAACTGCACAGGAACATGTTGGGGACATTAAACTAATCAAGGAGTATATAGTAAGCATGGCCACCCCCGTAGATAGCAACAGATGGTTCCTGAGAAGTGCTTCATCTTTATGCTCTACACAATCAGCCTCCTGACAAAGGTTGGTACTCGCCCACCGATTTCATCCATATGATTGAGCTTTGTCATCTCTATTGGTGTTGTGCTACTGTTTAGATATTGTCATGAAAAAGTGGTATTGTCCTTGGGAAGTGCTTCATCTGTGATGTTTTAAATATTTCCTTTCCTTTTTTTCGAGCAAACATGGATGCTAGCATTTAGTAGTCCTCTTGTCTTTGCACAACAGGATCATCTTCCTCTGAAGAAGAATATGGAGTACGTGAAGTGTGAAAGTGCAACTAATCCCCGGGTGGTTTTGGTAATTAATAACAACATATATATCATTGAACTAATTGTTTCTTGAGAATATTTCAGAAAGTTCAGTGATATGGGTATGGCAATGACTGATGATGTGGACCCCTCAAAATGCTAAGGAAAACATTGGCAAAAGCTCAAGACTCTATTTTTGGTTTAGTGATCCAAGATCACATTGAGTCCATAGGAAAGCCAATACTATTCAAAGGGGATGAGGTTATGATGATGATCTGGTTGCTCAAAGTGCTTAGTGATTTATCTCTCAAACTATCAGCGATCTTTCATTCCAACATATACTCATAAGTAATCTCGGTCCCACCGATTCCATAAACTCACCACACCGAGATGAACCACCTCACCATATACCCAAACCCTAGAAATTTGGATTTTCCGATTCCAAACTCGGTCTTACGAAACTAGTGTTGCCAACCTTCAGAACCTTCAGACTCAAATCGGTGTCACCGAGATGAGAAAGTCGGTCCCACCGAGAATGGCAAACCCTAGTCTTTGGAAGAATCGGACTAACCAAGATTGTATTTTCGGTCCCACCGAAAATCCCAACGCTCACAAGATTTGAACTTTCGGTCTCACCGAGTTGTCAACTTCGTCCGACCGAGATTGGTCAAATGTGTGTAACGGTTGGATTTTGTGTGGAGGCTATAAATACCCTCCACCTCCTCTTCATTCGTGGAGAGAGCCATCGAAAGAACTACCACTCCTACCTTACATTTCTCGAGAAGAAAACTACCTACCCTTGTGTTGAGATCAAGTTGCTCCACTCCCACCATATGAAACTTGATTTCTAGCCTTCCCAAGTTGCTTTCCACTCAATCCTTTCTTCCACCACAGCCAAATCAGTGAGGAGAGTTGAGTGTTGGGGAGATTATCATTTGAAGCACAAGAGCAAGGAGTTCATCATCACCAACACCATCTATTACCTTTTGGAGGGTGGTGCCTCCTAGATTGGTTAGGTGTCGCTTGGGAGCCTCCGTCAAGATGTGGAGTTGAACCAAGAAGTTTGTAAGGGCAAGGAGATCGCCTACTTCGTGAAGATCTACCCGAGTAAGGCTAGTCCTCCGTGGGCGTAGGCCATGATGGCATAGACAAGGTTGCTTCTTCGTGGACCCTTCGTGGGTGGAGCCCTCCGTGGACTCTCGCAGCCGTTACCCTCCGTGGGTTGAAGTCTCCATCAACGTGGATTGACGATAGCACCACCTATCGGAACCACGAGAAAAATCTCCGTGTCTCCATATTGCGCTTTGCTCTTCTCCACCTCTCATTTACTACATGTGCAATTTACTTTCCGCTGCCATTACTCTAGAATTGCATGTGTAGGGTGATACTTGACTTGGTCATCATTGTGAACTTGCTAAAAACTTGTCCTAATCAAAAGGCAAAACTTTTAAGTTGTCAAGTAGTCTAATCACCCCCTCTAGACATACTTCCGATCCTACAAGTGGTATCAGAGCTTTGGTCTCCATTGGATTGGTTTCCATTGCATTGACTCCATAAGCTTGGTTTCACAACCTAGGAGAGTATGGCGCCTAGTGAGGGTAATTTTAAGAGAGGTCCTTACTTTGATGGTTCAAATTTTGCTAGTTGGAAGCATAAAATGAAAATGCATATTCTTGGACATAACCCCGCCAAGATGGGGCATTATTTGTGTTGGCTTGCAAGGTGAGTTCTTCGAGGAAGGAAAAGTTCCAGATCGCGAAGCTACAAATGGATGAGTTGCGGATGTTACGTAACAATGCTCAAGCTTGTGACATTCTCTTCAATGCTTTGTGTCCCGAGGAGTTCAACAAGATCAGCCGTCTTGAGAATGCAAAAGAGATTTGGGATACTTTGGTCGAAATGCACGAAGGTACCGAGTCCGTGAAGGAATCAAAGCTAGATGTTCTTCAAGGTCAACTTGACAAGTTCAAGATGAAGGAAGGTGAAGGAGTCATTGAAATGTACTCTAGGCTTGCTCTCATCACCAATGAGATTGCCAGCTTAGGAAGTGAAGAAATGACCGACCGATTCATCATCAAGAAGATTCTCAGAGCTTTGGATGGAAAGTATGACACCGTGTGCACTTTGATCCAAATGATGCCAAACTACAAGAATCTCAAGCCTACCGAAGTCATTGGAAGAATTGTTGCTCATGAGATGACACTTAAAGATAAGGAAGAGCTTCACAACAAGTCAAGTGGTGCTTACAAAGCTACAGTTGAAGCTCCCACAACCTCAAGTGACAAGCTGGTTTCCAATGAAGAGATAAGTCTCATGGTGAAGAACTTCAACAAATTCTACAAGAGTAGAAGCAAGGAAAGAAGCTCAAAGTCTAGATCATATGATGAAAAGAGATCTTCTAGTCGTGATCGAAATTGCTACAATTGTGGAAGACCCGGACACTACTCAAATGAGTGTTCGACTCCCCACAAGAGAAGACAAGAATCTCCAAGAAGAAGAAGCTCAAGAGAAGAGTCACCTCGGAAAGAGAGAAGGAGTAGAGATGATCGTTATGAACGAAGATCCTCTCGGAGAAGCAAGGATTCGGAAAGGAAAGACAAGTCATCAAGGAGCTACACAAGAAGAAAACATCAAGCTCATGTTGGTGAATGGGTCTCGGCTCCGACTCAGACAATCACTCCGAAAGAAGCTATCACTCCAACTCCGAATACAGTCAAGATGAAGGTGTTGCCGGTCTTGCTCTCGTGTCCTCCAACTCCAACTCCTATGACTTGTTTGATTCACCAAATGAGGGAATTGGAAGATGCTTCATGGCAAAAGGCCCCAAGGTATCACACCCTGAATTCATTGACTTTGATAGTGATGAAGATGACTTGCTTGGTGAAGATGAGCTTTTACATGACAAATCTAGTGAGCTTAGTAATGATGAACATGCTAGTAGTCTTTATAGTCGAGAAGAGTCGAATGACAATGCTATGAAGGTGATTGAGCGTCTAACTAAAGAACTAAACACTCTTAAGTTAGCTCATGAAACAACTCAAGAAGATCATAGAGAGCTCCTAAGATCTCATGAGAAGCTACGCTTCGAGAAGCTCAATCTAGAGCAAGAACATGAGTTTCTAAAAGCTATCAATGACGATCTTCGAAAGAAGAGTTCTTCATATCTTGCCAAACGACTTCTCTTGTCTAATTTCTTGCCACCTATTAAAACTAAGCATGACAAGCATAAGAAAAATTCTTCATCTAGTAGTAACAATAACCATGCTAAATCCAATGTTGTTACTTCTAGTAGTTCTCTTGATTCCACTAACAATGTTTCAAGCCAAGTTTCACTTGAGCAAGAAAATAGTCTATTGAAAGGGATTATAGAGAAAGGTGTCTACAAGAGCCTTGCCGGAAGCAAGAATTTTGAGGAAATTGTTCGCAAACAAGGAAGACACCGGAAGAATCAAGGAATTGGTTTTGAGCGAAGGTTCAACGCCGAGGGTGTTGAATGGGAAGAAGGTCAATATCCCACTCCAAAGTTTGTTTCACAAAAGGAGAAGTATGATCCTACTTCTTCCAATGTGGAACAAGCTCAAGATGATCTTCCACCACAAGACCACAAGCTAAAAGGCAAGGACAAGCTTCAAGAGGAGATTGATGCATTCATTGAAGCACCCAAGGCCATGGTCAAGTGGGTTCCTAAGGAAACTTCAAGTTCTACTTCGTCAAGCTCAACTACTACCCCAAGGATTCCCATCAAGATGATGTGGATCCGAAGAAGAAGAACTAGAGAGTTCTTGAGGGTGACTCCGCCAACATACTTCACTCACATTCATTTTGGCAAGAACTTGTGCAATCAACTTCCACATCTTGCACTAGTTCATGGAGTCACAAATCCTCATGTTGGTAAGTCAAGGGACAAGGTAATCATTGCTTTCATGGACATCATCTATTGTGTACTTCAATCTATGTCCATGGATATCCTTGTTTGTTCCTTGTGGGACTAACCCATGTAGGTATTGAAAGTGCCCGAATCCAAAGGATTGCTCCCAACTCTTGATGATCTTCATCAACATTGAGCATCCACATCTTCAACATCTACATGAAGTCTTCTACGACAACCCAAGGTTAGTTTGACCCTTTAAAAGGGGTTCTCACATCAAGGGGGAGCTTTGCTCTTGAGAATTGAGCTAAAGCATCTTCAAATGATGTGAACACATTAATGATTTATGTAAAAGTGGTAACCCCACTTGTGCTTAAACGATGAGTATGACCTATGATCAAATGTTCTCATTTGACTCCTAAGTCAATATACTCATATATAGATGACCTAGTCATCGCCAAATTGTGTGATAGTAGCTAGTGTTTTGTTTGTGCATGTTTGACACATATTTCATTTGCTATCTTATTGTGTGAGCATGTTGGATGCATGATTTTATCCATTCGAGGACATCCATTTGTTGCTTTGGTCTTTTGGATTTTTCTTTTTGACCAAATGGATGGACAAGAATGCCTAAGTTCCTCCCCTAGCTATCTATGCTTTCTTGTCTCAAACTCTATTCATGCTTATATCACAAACTTTGAACAAGACTTTTTCGGACAAACCGAGTGAGGAGCACTCGGAGCCACCGATCCGTCAAAAGCTTAAATTCCAAAACCTTCTAAGTATTTTCGGTCAAACCAATATACTCAAATCGGACGGATCAAATCACTTGGATTGATCTAGGTTTTCACCTCGGTGAAACCGAGTTGCAGATTTCGGCGTGATCAAGTGAGTAATCGCTGCGCTTAACCATCTCGGTCCCACCGAAGTTTTCCAACTCGGTCCCACCGACAACCGAAGGGTATATATACCCGAGGGCAGCGCGCTGATTATTCCTTCAAAACGTCTCGCCTCAAACCCTTCGCTGCCGTCGCCGTGGTCTCCGAATCGTCTCCGCCATCGCATATGCGCCCTCGCCGGTCTCCATCGCCAAGCGGTCTATCTCATCGCGTCGTTGCCCGTAGTGAAACTCCACCTAGTTGGGTGAGTTTCGATCCTCTCGTGCTTCAACCTCGATTCAATGCACGATAGGTTTTGCCTAGCTTCTTGCCAAGTTTGAAATCTTCCTATCCAGCAGATTAGTTCTTAGAACAAAATTCGAGTGAAAATTTTAGGTTAGGTTTCCGCGAACACATCTCGGTGTGACCGATTCTACATTATCGGATCGACCGATTTGGCCTCTGCCATTACCTTTGCACTTTTCGTCCAACCGAAGTTGTGCAAATCGGTAAGACCGAAATGAGGATTTAGTGAAACCCTAGTGTTCTCGGCTAGACCGAAACCCATTTCGTCCAACCAAAAGTGGTGTGAATGGTTCTGTTTAGACACTTGGATTCACCGAATTTTAGATTCGGTCGACCAAATGCATTCTCAGAAAACCTAAAACTGAAGTTTGAACTCATTCTTTTGCAAAAACTTCTGCGGTTTGTGATAACTCTTCTATTCTCGCCTATACCTATTCTATTCACAGGTTGTCACCATATCCGATGCAAGTGACAGCGAACAGTCTGAATCACCGCTTGAGATTCCAGAGGCACTAGTCCCAAGCAAGCAGTTTTTCGATGATGGTGAGAGGAGCACCCAAGTGGTTTGCCTCCTGCCACCACGGGGCGTGAAGAAGAGAGATTCTGATGAAGAGGATTCTGACTTTGTTGCTGAGGAGGAGATTACATCCAAGCCTAAGAGGAAAGTGGTTGCCAAAGACTATCAAGGGCAACATACCAAGAAAGGCACCAGCAAAGTGAAGAAGTCCACAGTTGCAAAGAAGCTGAGCATGGAAGAAGAAACCTCCAGCAAGATAAAGAAAACTTCCAAGAGGAAGAGGTTAGTACATGATGAAGCTGATGATGATTCTGATGAGGAAGCACCCCAGCCTCCTCAGAAGCCTAAGTTGATGGGAGATGCCATCAGGGCAGGAGCACCCACTAAATCAAAGCCATCAGCTCCAGCAAAGGCAGCCCAAGCCAAACCTGCTGCCAAGCCCAAGAAAACCGTGAGAAACATTCCTGCTTCAGAGAAGAAGAAGGACAATGTGCCACTGCTGAATCGATGAAGAGGCACATGTATTCTCAAGCTCGCATGAAACCGCCATCCATAATGATGCTCATCCTCGAGCTGAAAATATGAAGGAAAGGAAGGACAAAGGTCTCGAGCTATGGAGGCAAGTTGATCCATATGCCACCAGAGAAGGACAGCTGTTGACTCAAGGTTCCACACCGAGAGCAACAAGATTTCTATGAGACAGTGCTCATGGACAAGAAGCCAATTGTTGCTGACACCAGATACGTTGACTGGAAATACATCGACAATGAAGAGCACAGAGACTACTTCCCACATGTGCATGAGAGCTTCACCGCATGTGGAGTTGCAGAGTTCGTTGGTCGGTCGATCGCTTGGAATGATGAGATGATCATGCGGTTCTATGCCACAAACACTTCTATCCAGATGGCGAATTGTATGGATGATGAAGGCGAGATTCTCTTCAACAGTTGAAGAGTGGGCTGCACTCATGAATGCTCCAAATCAAGGGATGATGATGTTGATGTTTATGGAATCCCCAAGAAAATCACGAGTCTATGAGGAACATGTACAATGAGGTACCAGCCAAGGATGTTGAGATATGGAAGCTCGGATCGGTGTATCATCTTCAGCAGGTCTCCCAACCACTAACACTATTCTCGAGGCATACTTTGATGCCCAAGTCGAGACCATCGCATGATAAGAGGCTATTCAATCAACATGCTGCACATTCTAGATCGAAGACACCTTTTAAGGTGATGGACACGATAGTTGAGACTATCAAGAGGACAAAGACGCAGACTGAGAAGAGGTCATGTGGGTTTGCCCGCACATTCAGATGCTCATCAATGCCAAGTTTGGCACGGGCACCTACTTGTTGGATAGACCCCACTTGCCACGCAACCTTTGAACATGAAGATAATGAAGTTGTAATGACCGAGGATGATCCCACATCTGTTGAAGGACAAGCTAAGTCTGAAGCTGCCAAACAAGCCAAAGCTGAGAAGGAAGCGGCGGAAGAAGAAGAAAGCCCAAGAGCGTTGGAGAACAACTTCTTGAAGCTACCCAGAGGATTGAACTACGCTGGCCAAAGATAGTGCGCCTCGGGAGAGTCTTGAGAGGATAGTTGAAGACAAGTTCCATGCTCTGGATGTCAAGTCGATCAAGTGCAGTCACCGTTAACAAGCTTGAGGCGAGATATCGAGGAAGCAAAGAGAGAAAGGCAGAGCTCATGAAGGAGATGCAGGATGACCTTGTTGAGGATGACTATGAGCAGCTGCTCCAAAGCTCCACAAAGCCCAGATCAGCTACTATTCCAAAGGATGGCAGACCCTAGGGCTACTGCATCAGCACCTCCCACAGCTCCATCGGTGCCAGCTCGGCTCCGGTGTCCACTCCTCCAGCTCCACAGACTTTAGCGAAGCCTTTGCAGATGCAGCTATCTCCACTCCATCGACGCAGACAGAGAGCCAAACAGAGTCCCTAGTGACGATTAGCTCTATACCTTTCGAACTTTTTGGTAACTTGTTGCCAAAGGGGGAGAAATTGTATAGATCATAGGACTTCGAGAGAGAGAGTGCTCGTTTTTGCTCTTTCGGTTGCGGTTTTCCTTGAGATACTTTTGAGTTCTTCGAGACATTTTGTGTGTTTGATACTACGTTTGCTCTATCTTGATGAGTGCTTGATCATACTATGCTTAATGTGTGCTTAATGCTTATCATATTCTATTCACATCTTGTATGATCATTTACTCATGTCTTGGTGATTGGGTGCATGCTATTCATTCTTATCATTTTGTGCGCTCCACCAAGATGTATGTGACATGGAAGAGTGACCCATGATCCTAATCGATTGTGCATTTGCATTCAAACGCAAATCTTAAATAATGCACAAATTTAGGGGGAGCTCTTGCTTATCACATACTTCTCAAAGCGACGATGTTATTCATTGATTATATCATTTGTCGAAGCTTTGATCTATATGTTGTCATCAATTACCAAAAAGGGGGAGATTGAAAGTGCAACTAATCCCCGGGTGGTTTTGGTAATTAATAACAACATATATATCATTGAACTAATTGTTTCTTGAGAATATTTCAGAAAGTTCAAGGATATGGGTATGGCAATGACTGATGATGTGGACCCCTCAAAATGCTAAGGAAAACATTGGCAAAAGCTCAAGACTCTATTTTTGGTTTAGTGATCCAAGATCACATTGAGTCCATAGGAAAGCCAATACTATTAAAAGGGGATGAGGTTATGATGATGATCTGGTTGCTCAAAGTGCTTAGTGATTTATCTCTCAAACTATCGACAATCTTTCATTCCAACATATACTCATAAGTAATCTCGGTCCCACCGATTCCATAAACTCACCACACCGAGATGAACCACCTCACCATATACCCAAACCCTAGAAATTTCGGATTTTCCGATTCCAAACTCGGTCTTACCGAAACTAGTGTTGCCAACCTTCTGTAACCTTCTGTACTCAAATCGGTGTCACCGAGATGAGAAAGTCGGTCCCACCGAGAATGGCAAACCCTAGTCTTTGGAAGAATCGGACTAACCGAGATTGTATTTTCGGTCCCACCGAAAATCCCAACATTCACAAGATTTGAACTTTCGGTCTCACCGAGTTGTCAACTTCGGTCTGACCGAGATTGGTCAAATGTGTGTAACGGTTGGATTTTGTGTTGAGGCTATAAATACCACTCCACCTCCTCTTCATTCGTGGAGAGAGACATCAGAAAGAACTACCACTCCTACCTTACATTTCTGAGAAGAAAACTACCTACCCTTGTGTTGAGATCAAGTTGCTCCACTCCCACCATATGAAACTTGATTTCTAGCCTTCCCAAGTTGCTTTCCACTCAATCCTTTCTTCCACCACAGCCAAATCAGTGAGGAGAGTTGAGTGTTGGGGAGATTATCATTTGAAGCACAAGAGCAAGGAGTTCATCATCACCAACACCATCTATTACCTTTTGGAGGGTGGTGCCTCCTAGATTGGTTAGGTGTCGCTTGGGAGCCTCCGTCAAGATGTGGAGTTGAACCAAGAAGTTTGTAAGGGCAAGGAGATCGCCTACTTCGTGAAGATCTACCCCGAGTAAGGCTAGTCCTCCGTGGACGTAGGCCATGATGGCATAGACAAGGTTGCTTCTTCGTGGACCCTTCGTGGGTGGAGCCCTCCGTGGACTCTCGCAGCCGTTACCCTCCGTGGGTTGAAGTCTCCATCAACGTGGATTGACGATAGCACCACCTATCGGAACCACGAGAAAAATCTCCGTGTCTCCATATTGCGTTTGCTCTTCTCCACCTCTCATTTACTACATGTGCAATTTACTTTCCGCTGCCATTACTCTAGAATTGCATGTGTAGGGTGATACTTGACTTGGTCATCATTGTGAACTTGCTAAAAAACTTGTCCTAATCAAAAGGCAAAACTTTTAAGTTGTCAAGTAGTCTAATCACCCCCCCTCTAGACATACTTCCGATCCTACAAAGTGACTAGTTCCGATTATGCCAGGATGAAGAAGCACTGTCTATCTTCTCATCAGAAGGAGAAGTTGAAGGATGGTTACATTACTCCCCACAAGACCAAACTAACTTCAGCTCAGAAGGACTGACAAATCTCCATTTTTTTTGCTGTGATGCGCGAGTACAATGTTGTTCTAGGATTCTTTCTGGTGAGTTCCATTTTTCTAAAAGTGTGCTCTACATGGACCATGTATGTGCCTGTTGAAACTGTCAATTCATAGTACGATTTGCTTTATACTAATCACTTTTTTGTATTTGTGCAAACAGGGGTGCTCAGCTTGATTTCAACGGGAACTGCACAAAATGTTCATGAATACATCGAATCATTCATTTCCACCACAAGAAAGAAGGTGCCCATAAGGTCAAGGTGTTGCAACATATAAGGGCGAGATCATACAAGCTACGCGTGAATTTGGTTGATTTTGGTGGAACTGCACAAAAAGAGCAGCTGGTTTATTTAGCACGAGGTGCCATGTCAATGTCCGAACTGATGGCAAACCCTGCCCATTCCACAATCGTAGGCATTTGATATTTTGGAATGGGACAACCTTGTCAAATTTTGCTCATTGATTTTAGCAAGATATGAGTTTGATATTTTCGTATGGGACGCCCTTTGCCGTCAGCAGCGGCGATCAATTTTTTCTTTATTCTTTAGTTGTAAAGTAAATATTGCCTCTGACATGTGAGTTGCTGAGATGCATAAGCATCGATTGTTTTTAATGTTCTCTATGAATTGCAGGCCTGTGTGTTTGATTGCAATGTACAGAAACGCTAAAAACCTGCTCAAACTCTTTGCACTCCTTCTGTTCCTTTTTACTTCGCACATTGTGAAAGTGCATACTTTTTTGTATAACATTGGTCAAAGTAGAGATACTTTGACTGCAGACAAAACTTGTATGCAGACTAGAAAGGACCGGAGGGAGTACATGTGAAACTGCTGCAAACGTGGTGATCACCCTGGGAATAATGCTAGTATATATTGTTTTGCATGTTCATCCAATGCCAGTGATACAGGAATTCGAACTAATCAAAATAAATTCATTCATACACGGTCGGATTTCATATAAACATCCCGGATTTCATTACATTTCATACATTCTTCAACTAAAAAGGGTTGTTTGTGGCCGCATGCATCTCCCAGATGCAGAGGCCGGGGGTCATCCTCCTTTTCGAAAAATAAACTAAAAAGGGGTGCGCTAGAGGTATAATTAATTAACCGAAGCTACCCACCTGTGTCCCGCTGAGCCGAACAGAAGCTTTAGTAACTTAACTGCAACTGCAGTTGCGTAACTGACATGTGGCCTGTTGGGCCCACGTGTCAGTCAGCCAACTGCACCAGTAGTTAAGTAGAAGCAGCGTTCTTCTCCAGCGCAGCTCTCCGACACCACGTCGCCGCCAAGAAGCTAACCGACTGTCAATGGTCAACCCGCCTAGCTTGGCTTCAACCGGAGGGTAGCAGCGGTGGCCTTACTTGGACCCGTGTGGCGGCGACCTACCGTGTTCTACTCTTCCTCATTTTCTGTGTGGCGCGGCCTCGTTGGCAGCGGGGCGGGACCTCGACGGAGTCGGCGATGCCTTTGTCTCGTTGCCGGTGGGCGGCGCCTCTGCGGAGCGGTGGAAATCCTCCCCCACGTTGCCGGCACGGTGGGGCCTCGGCTGAGCTGGCGATGTCCCCTGCCTCATTGTTGGCGGGGCGGGGCCTCGGCGGAGCCGGCGGTGTCCTCTGCCTCGTTGTTGGCGCCGCGGGGCGTCGGCGGAGCAGGGCGTCATCGACGCCAGCGGAGCGGGGACTCATCGGAGTCGGCCGTGTCCTCTACCTCGTTGTTGGCGCCGCGGGGCGTCGGCGGAGGAGGGTGTCATCAACGCCAGCGGAGCGGGGACTCGTCGGAGCCAGCATTGTCCTTTGCCTCATCCTCGGTCTCGCCAAACAGTGCCACGCCCGCTTCATCGCCCTCTGTGCTAGCCTCTTTGTAGGTGGCCGCAGCCTCCGCCACCCACATGCGGTACCGCCAGCGCTCGAGGCGGCCCTTGCGGGCGGAGCGGTACGAGTCGATCAGCGCCTCCTGTTCCGCCTGCCCCGCGGTGATCTGCTCCTCCGCCTGCAGGTGCTCCTGGAGGAGATGGTGGTTGTAGGCGGCGTCGGCCTGCGCCTCCCGGAACTGCTCCTCACGCATCTGCCTCACCCTGTCCATATATTGGGCACGGGCCTCGCCGATGGTCATGGTGCAATGCACCGGTGTGGATGGCACGGAGGAGGGGGTTGGCGCCGGATCGTCGACTACCATGTTCTCCATTGGGACGTCGTCGTCCTCCGGCTGCCTGCCGGCCAGCCGGTCGGCAGCAATGGCTGCTATCTCCTTGTGGTCCGTCGTCCGCCCGTCCCGAAGAGCGCTGGAGCGCGAGGAAGCCATGGTGGGCAGTAGTGGTGTGGACAGGAGAAAGGCAACGGATGCGGATGACTGCGGCTATGGCCGGCGCAGCAGTTTATATAGCAATGGTGGGCGGGCGGAGGGACGGACGTGTGACGCCGGAGTAGCCGCCTCGGCAATCGCGTATCATTAATGTGTGTGGCAAATGGACGGACGGACGGCACTTGTGTCATTTGAAGGCGGAGCAATCGCCTGCACTAGGAAGCGGGCGGCCGCGCTAATCAAGCTTTGAGGCGGAAGCGGCAAGGGCGAGAGATCACTTTACTTGGATAGGATGACAATGGGGACCTACCAGGTCCATAACCTCACGTATGCAAGTGCCTCCTTATTATATATATATAAATAACTATAATTTATTTTGCTTCCTCCTGGTTTCCTGACATCATGGTCCCACACCATTGTCTACCTATGTACTCCCTCCTTTCCGGTTTATAGGGCTTATCTCAAAATTTTAGTTTTTCCATTTTATAAGGCTCAATTTGGTTGTTTTCCATCACATGTTCAGATTCCAAGGTGCATTAAATCATTGCATGCAAGTATTAAGAGAAAAGTGACCAATGCATGTACTTTATGCATGCATGCATTGCAATTAATGCATTGATAAACATAATTTTTTGAGGATAACAAGAGCATTAATTAGGTGCTTTTGCAAAACTAGAAAACGTATTCCACCACTCGCCATCTACTTTGATTGGTGAGATTTTTGAATTGAGCATTATAAACTGGAAAGGAGGGAGTAGTCAATAAACGAGAGAATTGCACAAGAAGCGGCCGACGGCTGGGACCAAAATATTTATATTGAAATTGTATTTAATCTAACTAAAATTTCGGGATAAAAATATTCAGATCCCATCAAAATGTGGGAAATTTTATTGAATTCTATTTTGAACGGTTGGTTGAAATGGGCTGTACTTTTAACAAACTGTAAATGGGCTGTAGTAAATTCCATTATAATTCAAAAATGGGCTACACATTCTTACAAATCTCAAATGGGCTATAAGTTCTCTGCCACAAACTTCTGGCCTTACTAAGTTGATGCGTCCGCTAAAAAAACAGAGTTGACGGGTATGCAAGGCTTTGACAACTTATAGTCAACACACGGTTCTAGCAGTAGTGGCCGTTGGATGTCCATCCAACTGATGACGTGCTTCTTCTTCAATATCGGATATTCTAGCTTCACCCTCCCAAAAAATGATTCATACCCCTGACATCTGGGGCGCACCGTTTCGGAAGCTGACCGGTGGGCCTACTAAGTTGACGTACCAAGGGCTTTGTCAACTTAGTCAATATAAACGATTCTAGCTGCAGTGACCGTACGATGTCCATCCAACGGCCATCGTGCTTCTTCAACCTCTAGTCTTCTTGCTCGAGCCGCCCAAAGCAGCGGCGGCCGTGCCGCCTGCTCCTGCCTCCCGTGGCCGGCTGTGCTGCCGCGGAGGCCTTACCGCCCCCTACTACTCCCTCCGCTGGCCAGGCCATCCCTCCACTCACCCACACCCCCTGTTATTCTGCAGCGATGGCAGCGTAGCCGAACCAGTGAACCCTTGTACTCCTCTCCACGTGTGCATCCACTACCGTGTCTTCCCCGGCTCCGCGTCGTCCCCTTCCTAGGCCTCGCCGTCGTCCACCGCCGTGGTGCTCTCGGCGTGGTCAACGTGGTCAAGGAACGACTTCCATCGGACGTGGACTGTACGTGGAGAGGCTGACAACTGGGTCCACGGCAGCCGCAAGGAAGTGCCTCCTTATTACGCGCAAAATAATCATTTCTCCACCTGACAGCGGGGACCCACCGAACGGGCCACCGTATTTCGCGAAAAAAATGATTCACCCACATTGCTTTGGGACCCACGAGCTACATCTTCGCACGCAAGGAAGTGCGTCCAAAAACGATTCGCCCCTCGATCTGGGACCCACCAGCTACATCTTCGCATGCAAGGAAGTCGTCCAAAAAATGATTCGCCCCATTGCTGGGACCCACCAGCTACACCTTCGCATGCAAGGAAGTGCGTCCGGCAAAAAACAACGATTGCCCCACGACGGTGGGACCAATAGCTACACGTCGCCGCACGCAAGGAAGTGCGTCCGGGCAAAAAATGATTCGCCCCCATGATCTTTGGGACCCAGCCTTACACCTTCGCACGCAAGGAAGTGCGTCCGGGCAAAAAAAACGATTCGCCCCCTTGACTGTTGGGACCCACCAGCTACATCTTCGCAGGCAAGGAAGTGCCTAACAGTCGGGACCCACCTGGTCGAAGCGTACGTAGCGTTGTCATCCTGGTCGCGAACGTGTACGTACATACTGGTCGATGTAGAGGCGCGCATGTGTCGTAGTAGAGGCGCGCACGTAGCATGTACACGTACGTACAGCGGCCAGGGTGCAAGAAAGAAAATATGGTCACGTATGTGTACATACGGGCGGGGTCTCGAATGCCTAGTCGCACATACATACGGCGAGGGCTCGTGTTCATGGGGAGGCAACGGAATGCGTCGTGTTCATGGGGAGGCAACGGAATGCGTCGTGTTCATGGGGAGGCAACGGAATGCATCGTGTTCATCGGGAGGCAATGGAACGCGTGGGAGCCAACCGGCTAGGTCGGAACGGAATGCGTGGTCGTGTTCATCGGGAGGGCTTGGACCGAACAGGCGATGGAAACGAGGCTGGCGTCGCGCTGTGGAGAAGCGGCCTTGTGTTCGACTGGCCACGTTTGAAACGGGGTCCTGTTGATCGGGAGGGGCCTGGCGTACCGCAAAACAGAGGAAACAGACCTCCTACGGTCGAAACGGGGGTCATGTTGATCGGGAGGGGTGTGGCGTACCGCAAAATGGAGGAAACAAACCTCCTATGATCGAAAGGGGGGTCCTGTTGATCGTGAGGGGTGTGGCGTACCGCAAAACGGACGAAACGGACCTCCTACGGTCGAAATGGGGTCTGTTCGCCGGGAGGGTGTGGTGTACCGCAAAAGCGGATGAAACGGACCTCCTATGGTCGTAAACGGGGTCTGTTCGCCGGGAGGGTGTGGCGTGCGCAAAAAGCGGGACTCCACGGAATACTGTTCATCTCCACCGTCGACCTCCTCCATCCTCGACGGGCTACCGTCGACCTCCTCTAGCCTCCACGGGCTCCTATTCATCCAGCCTCCACCGCGTGCTACTCCACCGGCTACTATTCAACCACCCCTCCACGGGCACCCCTCCACCGTCTACTGTTCATCCAGCCCTCCACACCACGGGGTCCTGTTCAACCACCCATCCACGGCCACCCCTCCACCGTCTACTGTTCATCCAGCCCTCCACACCACGGGTCCCTGTTCATCCAGAGGCAACGCCACCGCTCACTATTCATCCACCCCCATAACGCTCCTTGTTCATCAATCGATCGGCTTGATTAGCGATAGTAGCGAAGAATCGCTCCATCGGGTTCGATTAACACCATCGATCGATCGCTCGAGTTCGATAACGCGTAGCTGCGGTCAGATCGCTTCGGGTTTAGTTAGAAACCAACGCCTCTCTCGGGTTCGATTAGAGCCAACGCCGCACACACGCTGCAGCATACAGACGAGAGAAAGCAGACGCTCTCCCACCGTAACCGCAACTCCCGAAATTTTCCTCCCCTCGCTTCTACCACGGTTTTTCCGTCATGGACGGCCCAAAGAATTTCATGCAACTGCGTCTCCGCACGCCCAGGACAAAAAGCCCATTTTCTCGTCATGATTTTTGTCATAGTAGGAGCCCACCACATCTATGATGATACTGGGTTTTGTCACAATTATCATCATAGAAGTGTCATATGTATGACAGAAAAAAATTTCGTTCGGCCCAAAATGTCACGGATGTGTCCTTTTTTGTAGTGGTAGATGACACCGGGCCAGGGTGTGGTGGTGCGGAGAGAGTAGGAAAACCATGAGAGGGACACTGGTGGTGAGGGCACAGCTACAACGGTTGGTGGACAGCTATTTTCATAGTAATTGTAGAACTCAAGATGTTGGAGTTTTTTGAATTGACGGGATGTCCGCCAGGCATTCACGGTGAAAGGTATGTGCAGCAGGCAGCATGTCGGGATGCATAGGCGTTGAATGGAGCCCTGGTGGGAGCAGATGATGGCTCTGTGGAGTTCAAAACCATGAACGACAGATAGCCGGCGATAGTCGAGATTAAGAGGTGCGGCGCGCCACAAAGTGCGCCACCGAGATGCGAGGACCTGTGTGCGGCAGCCATCCTTGGTGGGGAGAAGGAAGATGATCTCCCCAAGGATGGCGTCCGGGAGATCGTTGATGCGGTCCACCCGATATTCTACGGGTTCCTCAGATCCAGGGGCGAGGCCGCTTCGCTTGCTTTCTTTGGTGCAGGATCTCTGACAGCGGCCACCGACCACCGCCTCATCTGTGTACATAGCAATATGGAAGGAAAAAAAGGCAGAAACACCCATGTAGGACATTCAAAATCAATTCTCAAGATCTGGAAGAAAAAAGGGCACAAACATATATGTAGGACATTCGAAATCAATTCTCAAGATCTGTATACGAATTATTAGTACGCACGCTAACCCTAGTCGGATTATTAGCAAAAAAATTGCTTGTACAGAACAAACAATTAATCAATAACCATAGATACCATTCAAACAATCAATACACTACACGGATCTAACGAATCTTACTCTGATTTCATGGACTGGGTGAACATAACCAAGGGTTTCTGTTCCCAACAAAGGGGGGACTAACCGGCTTTCCGTCGTAGTGAGAGTCGTTGCCGGAGTAGTTGTGGACCTCTAGCTCTGGCTAGGGAGGCACTACGACGGCGACGAAGTCAAGGTCGCGCTGTTGCCCGCAGGAGACCTCGTCGGCGGTGATAGCAACCTCAGCGCCCAGCTTCATCGTTGCGTAGGTGCTTCACCAGCCCCGGCGTCGCCACTCCCATCGATGGTGCGCTTTGGCAAAATTCTAATACACTCCATGCGGCGGTGACAACTTGGACGGGGTGTGTAGCCACGGATCAAGCGCGCCATTAATATGGAGCAGCGGGAGCGAGGTGGGTGGCGGTCAAAGGGCTGGCTCGCCTCCTAGTGAGCCTGCACAGCGGACTGCTGGCACGCCTACCGTCATTTCACACAGCTACTAGCACGCCCCATAGTGAGTGCGTAGCGAACACGCGCATACCTCGGCCTCCCGGTCTGCCTGCTAGCATGCGTCTCGTCAACTCACGCATGCTCGTACGGCACACGGGACGCGCGTGTGGCACGTATTATATTGATTTTTCCTTTTGATGATTAATTCTGCCGCTTTATTGCTTAACCGAAGCACTGCACTTACATTGTTGGTCTAAGGCTCACGGTCCGCATAAAGAGTTCGTTTTCGATATTGGTTGATAATTATTTATAATTTCATGTATGTAAGAAGATTATATCAAAACTTGTCTCAAATTTGGAATGAAAAAAATATCACAGTCTATTGTGTCCATATGACACCATGATAAGTTTCATGAATTTCAACTTAGTTTTGTATTTATTGGATTTTAAAATCAAGATTCTAGATGTTAGAAATTTCTTGCATGGGGACTAAACATGCACCCGTACACATATGATTTTGCAATCCATTTTCATGCACTATCACAGGTCTCATGTATATCAAATTTGATTTTGGCACATTTAAATCCATGGAATATCAATTAATGTATAAAAACGGATAGATGTTATCTATTTTTTTTCTATTTTCAACACTAAACTCCTTTGCTCGCATGTTTGCTGCAGAGAAAGTTTGACATGCATCTTTGGGCCACATGCACGCGGTGGTCCTAGGACACTCACTCGCGTGGGCCCGCGAGGTTACCGTCCAGCACTATGACATGCGATGAGAGAGGTTAATTTGACCAACAAGGATGGTCATTTTTTGGTTTTTGTTATATGTATGGTAGGAGTATATATATAGTACGCGTTGAAGAGGGTGGCCGGGGGCAACACTACGCGTCATATAGGACACTCACTCACGTTCGATGCTTCCATCCGTGGGCCCGCAAGGTTGTCCTCCATCACTTTGACCTAGCAAGGAGGTTTGTTTTTGGGTTCTGTTGCGGTAGGAGTATATAGTAGGCGTTGAAGAGGGGAGAAGGGGGCCGGGGCAGCACAAATATACTACACACATGTCATGAATCGATCTTGCTCCGTGTGGGGACTTTTCGGTTTCCGAGGCAGGTACCACAAAGAAGTTGTGCATATCGGGTATTAAAAACATCACCAACACATTGGCCACGTGCAGACGATGGTTGTCACTCATTCGCCTGTGACTCTTCCCTCCATGGGCCTGCGAGGTTGTCGTACATCTAATATATGACACAACAAGAAAGGTAATTTGATGAACAAGGAGGATTATTTTTGGGTTGTGTTATGGTACATAGGAGTATATATTATGCGTCGAAGAGGGGAGGGGGCAACATATATATACTACATGTCATGAACCTCAGTTCGTGTGGGGGACTTAAAGGTTTCTGGGGTAGGTGCCACATCAAAGTTCTGCATATATATTAATTAGGTATTCAAACATCACAACCACACATCTCCATAGATGTGTTTGGCCCACAACCTCACGTGGGTTTTTAGCGAGATGCTTCGTCCATCTCTGTGTGCCCGCTTGGTCAATAACTTTGACCGGCAGCGATAGAGGTTAATTTGACTTACAATTAGGAGGTGATTAAATTTTGGGTCTTCTTATACGTTCCGGTGCATGCAACTATATACTTCGCGTGCATGTGTACGCAAAAATCCCTCCCACCGGGTTGTAGTATCGAAAGTAGGTCTAGAGGGGGTGATTAGACTACTTGACCAAATAAAAATCTAGCCTTTTCCCAATTTTAAGTCTTGGCAGATTTTAGCAACTTAGCACAAGTCAAGCAATCAACCTTCACATGCAATTCTAAGAGTGTAGCAGCGGAAAGTAAAGCATTGCATATGAAGGTAAAGGAAAGGGTTTGGAGAAGGCAAACGCAATGTAGACACGGAGATTTTTGGCGTGGTTTCGATAGGTGGTGCTATCGTACATCCACGTTGATGGAGACTTCAACCCACAAAGGGTAACGGTTGCGCGAGTCCACGAAGGGCTCCACCCACGAAGGGTCCATGAAGAAGCAACCTTGTCTATCCCACCATGGCCATCGCCCATGAAGGACTTGCCTCACTTGGGTAGATCTTCACAATGTAGGCGATCTCCTTGCCCTTACAAACGCCTTGGTTCAACTTCACAATCTTGTCGGAGGCTCCCAAGTGACACCTAACCAATCTAGGAGACACCACTCTCCAAAAGGTAATGGATGGTTTCTACCTCTAGAGCACTGCGTTGGATTTCCCCGAAGAGGAGAGGATGATGCAGCAAAGTAGCGTAAGTATTTCCCTTAGTTTTTAAGAACCAAGGTATCAATCCAGTAGGAGACACTACAAAAAAATACACTTCCATGATGATACGTGTTTGTCACAGTAAGTCGCGTTTTTTGTCATGCATGTACATTCATGACAAATTTATGACAGAATCAAGATAGTCATACCTGTGCTATCGTAGAAGTGTTCGATGACATTACCAAAATTATCATCACGGAAGTGTCCACTTCCATGACGATAAATTGCGCGTCACAGAACTGCTTTCATCAAGGGTGACCGACACGTGGCATCCACCGTAACGGAACGCCGTTAAGCTATCGGGTCGGGTTTTGGATCCGATAACCCGTTAACAGCCCCGACCAATGGGGATTTTCCACATGTAAAATCATCATTGGCTGGAGGAAACACGTGTCGGCTCACCGTTGGGATAGATGTCATCCACTCATTGGACAGAAGGCGCCTATGATACGTCGACACGTGGCACGGCCCAACAGAGGCCCATTCCAGTGAAAAGGTCGGCCCGTTTGACTTGGTCAAAAGGTGGCGGGCCGGCCCATGGAAAGACTGTTAACGGCATGTTCGCATATAGCCCATTTACAGCTCGCTAACCCAAGGCCCGTTACGCACTATCTGAATTAGGCCCAGTAGCGTCATCTGGGCCATCCAATATGATTCCAGCCCGTTTTCACTTCTGGCCCATGTATGGCCCATGATGTCTTTTGGCCCATATGAGGCCCTATGTAACTCTTGGCCTATTAACGGCCCGTGGTGAAACCGCCCGCAATGAACAAAGGTATCACTTTACACCCACTAACGGCCGTGGTGGCGCCCGTAATGAACGATATATCACTTTATACCCATTAAGGGCCCGTTATTGATTGGGCGTTTCCGGCAAATGTTATCTTTCGCCTTCTCGAGCCTATTTATTCTTGGGCTCATTTCCGGATTCGTTTACTTACGGCCCATTCTCGTCATTTTTACGCTTGGGGCCAAATTCAGCCCGTGGTTACATCGGCCCGTTTGTGGTCCGTTAATACGTTGGGCCATTTTCATAGCGTCATCAAATACGGCCTATTAATCATGGCCCGTTATGGTCATATGGCCCGTATAAGGGCCATTGATGATACGGCCCGTAGAAAGCCCATTGTTTCTACGACCAGTAGAAGGCCCATTGTTTCTATGGCCCGTAGAAGGCCCATTGTTTCTACGGCCCGTAGAAGGCCTACTGTTTCTACGGCTCGTAGAAGGCCCACTATTTCTACGGCCCGTAGGAGGCCTAGTGTCACTACAGTAAATATTAGACCATGGTTATTGTGGCCTAGTTTTAAAAATAACTGCACTGACTACAAGCAAACAAATAAACAAGACAACAAGGAAATAAATAAGCAAGCAACTTATGCTAGGCTATCACGGCTGTTACACATATTACATCCACTGGGCATCAAAGTTCGCCACCAGTGCAAATATAGGGAACAAAGCAGCATATCATATACACTGGTTGTCAAAGTTGGCGACCAGCGCAAATAAACGCCGCACAAAACAAATCCGAATGAAACCACTTGGAAGATCTCAAGAAACAATATCCAGGTACCCATAATCTTCGGCAAGATGCTTAGCAAGCTTATTAACTTTCTCTTGTTTGGTGCTTAAATCCTCCGGTAACTTGCATTGCACGGAAAATATGCATCTGAATCTGCAGGACTTCCTCGGTCCTCAACTTCTGTCATGCACATCGATCGATGTCTTTCAACTTGAAGTTGAGACTCAAGAAGACGAATTGATTCAGGCAATGAGTTCAAGAGCTTGTGCCAGATGAGTGGTCGATAAATCGAACACTACATCAAGACAGACTTTTGGGTTCCCTCACTTTGTCGTCAAGATAGTTTTATCACTTTCTTGGAGACCAACAGGATGTCTCACTATCTTGAACCTTATCTCATTACTTCCTTTACCATTGGATAACACGGTATCTGTTCTCCAATATTTTGTCCGCATTCTAAAAGAGAAACAAGCAGACATATCACATGTTTACCATGTTGTATATGAAACTCATTTTGGTAAATGAGTTCAGTAGTAAAGTGGATAGGATAACAGCATGAAACAAACATATATCTATGTGCCATGGTCACTTTATGGTCTATATGATTCTAGTTTTTGTTGCCAAATCAAGATAGAGACACAGTTCAAATAATATTTGTTCAAGACAAAGCAGAATATAAGTGTGGTTAACTATAGAGCAATAACAACACTTGTAATGTGCATGACATGAGAACATAACTGTTTATTCAATTGAAACTGAAATCAACATAGAGTAGGTTACAACAGCAAACCAGTTAAAGAAACAGGTTTAAAACATACCTGTTGCGCCATTGGAGTTTCAATTCCATCCTTCAAATTTGAAAATAGTTGGTATGAGTAAATCTGATAATGCAAGAGCAAAGGAGTATGAACCATAGCTACGAACCCGACACGAGAACAAATCTTCTTCTCCTTTAAGCATTGAGTTGGGATTTGAGTGGTGGTCCTCGTGCTTTGGGCACTGCAGTTCCTTACTAACCGCTCGTGTTTGGGTGCTCTGTGGGGAGACGGTCTTTGTGTCAATGGGCCCAGGTTACTATCTGCCGGGGTTGGGGTTAAAGGGGTGTAGCTGGTTCTCATCCAACTGGTAGGGGTACAATCTGCGAGTCTGGGTTATGTGTGGTGGATCTGGTCCTTGGGCAAGTACAACCGTGGTTCTATCTGCATCAACTGGTAGCACTATCTTTTCTGAAGACCGTGTTGTTACTCCTTTGATACTGCCATCACGCTCTCCAATTCAAATGGCTGATAAACAAGAAAAGTAATTGAAAGTATAGACATTGTATGATAGCAGTGCAATGGATAGTGGGGAATAAAAGAGGGCATGAAATAATTCATATTTATGTTGTCTAACCAAACAGGATAGCATGACACAATTTCACATATATGATGGCTAACTAAACAGGATAGCATGACACAATTTCACATTATGATGGCTAAATAAAAAGATGGAAAGACATAGTTCAAAATATGAGACTATGTAAGCAGGATGACATGACATAACTATATAATGTGTTTATTAAATAGGTTGGCATGCCATAATTCACATACATTCATGGATAGAATGCCATAATTCTAAATATGATGACTGTAAACACTAAATAGGATGAGATGATATAACTATATGATGTCTTTATTAAATGGGTTGCCATGCCATAATTCGGATAGATGATGTGTATGTACTATGTAAACATGATGGCATGATATAATTCAAATATATGATTTATATAGTAAGCAAGTAAGCAGATGGCAATCTATATATGATGTAAAAACTAAGCAATGCAAGACAACATGCATGACATGGGTAATATAACCTGCCAAGTTTGAGCATAGACCTCGGGGAAATAGGACTGGTCATCAGTCTCTGAATCCTCCTCTGAGGAGCTCTCTAGAACCAACAAGATGTCTGCTTCAGCAGGTAGCATTGTCTGCTCTGAATACCTTGTTTTCACTCCAGATACTTCCATCACCGCTTCAAATGGCTGATGCACAGAAGAGTAGTTGAATATACAAACGTTGTCGACAAATGGAACACGTAATACAAAAAAATGATAGCATGATATAATTCACATACATGATGATTGGCTAAACAGCATGGCATTGCATAATTCACATATATAATGCCTTTGCAACAAGATAGCATTGTATAACTCACATATGTAATGTCTTGCAACAAGATGGCAATGCATAATTCACATATATGGTAATTAGACATTGAACAGGTGGCATTCACACAAAGCATGTCTAAACTAATCAAATGACATAGCAATGCGAGACACCATACGCACGATATGAGCAACATAACCCAGCCAAGTTAGAGCATACACCTCAGGGGGGGGGAATAGGACTGGTCATATGTCTATGAATCCTCCTCTGAGGAGCTATCCGTAACCAGCGAGATATGCGCTTCGTCAGATAGCATAGTCTGCTCAAAAGACCTTGTTTTCACTCCAGAATTTGTCATCACCGTGTCAAATGGCTGATGCACACGAAGAGCAGTTGAATGTACTAACATTGTTGATGAATGTAATATGTAACGGAAAAAAAGATGGCCTGATATAATTTACATATAAGATGACTGGCTAAGCAGGATGGCATTGCAAAATTCACATATATGATGCCTGGCTAAACAAGGTGGCGTTGCATAATTCACATAAACGATGAATAAACTAAACAGATGGCATTCGCACAAAGGATGTCTAAACTAAGCAGATGACATATTTGATGTATAAAGTAAGCAATGCAAGACACCATATGCATGATATAACCAACATCAGCATGCCAAGTTAGAGCGAAGACCTCAGGGGGTAAATAGGAGTTATCTTCTCCTTCTGAATCCCCCTCAGAATAGATATCTTCCTCTCGATTACAATCCGAAATGCGTGGAGGGGGGGTTGCCTTTGCGCCTACAATGGAGCGACGTTTGCATGAAATTATATTGCCACGCAAGGCTCATCTCTTTTGCTCTACATGTTCAGTTCCATTGTTTACAATAACTGTCATGCATAGGAATAAAACATAGTGAGATTATGTAAGGAGTGCATGCAGAAATCCAGAGTGATGGTAGCAACCTATGGATAGACCCAAAACCAATAATAGCAGGCAGATAATGGCTTCAGTTAATAAATACAGATAATGGCTTCTTTATTGTTTGTTTCCCACCCAACATGAAACTCATAGTAGACACCGGAGATTAACCAGATAGTAGATAGATACTATTGATAGCGGCCCCGATATGTACCCCACAACCATTTAAAAACTCAAGTTTGACCATTAGTTTGGAGCTGACTCAGAGTCTAATCGGTGAACAGGACGATAAAGTAGCATGTAATATTAAGCGATGCATAACGTAAGCAGACACGAAAGAGTGCGACCTCTCTTGCGGACCCGTGTAGTCCTCGAGGTCATCTGCTCGGTTGATGATGGTAATGCAGTTTTCATGGCTGCCAGCGGCGGGGAAGAAGATCTGAGGCGCGAAAAGACATCTGAGGCGGATCCTGCTCTGTTGGACCCTTCTGTCGTTGGAGCAGGTGAGCTAGGGTGGACGACGGCGCAGCAGGACCGGGACAAACCACGCAAGGTTTTCTTTGACAACTATTTGTAAGAGAAGTAATTCTGTAAGGGCTCATTTGAATTGGAGGATTCCAACAATGGAGGGATAGGAAATAGACAGGAATAGGATAGGAATGCACGTGCAAAACGGAGAATTTAAAAACACAGAATTTCTGCCAATCTGGGTGTTTGATTCACAACAATTGGAAGCTCATACGATGCAAAGAAGCATGGTGAGATTAAGTCAAACCACAAAAAAATGTACGGTTATAATGCTATTATGCTACTATCTCTTAGTCTTGTGCTTCATGAATAGGAATTTGAAAAGGAAGACAAGTGAAATTAGAATTCCTACATTTTTCCTTTCAAGGAGACACTAAAGGAACAAATCCGTGTGCTCAGTGGACAATATATATAACATGTAGAGTAAAAAAGAGATGCAACAAGTGTACAACCTCTTTGGCGAAGCCATGTCGATCTCGGCGTGATTGGGTTGGCCGGTGAGGATGCTCCGGCTGACTTTGCTGTCAGAGGAGGGGAAGAAGATCTTAGGCATCTGGAGATGGAGCCCGAGTCTCGCTCATTGTGATGGAGGGTTTCGTCGTTGGAGCAGCTCCGGTGAGTTGTACGACGCCGAGGCTGAAGCAGGACAAGAGAGACAACGAACAACGTTAACCTGAGTGGAATTCTAATAGCATCTCCAATACATGACGTAAAATACATAACCACAAAGTGCTAGATGTAAAATACATCAGCCGCTCATCTCTGAACTTAACTGTCAAAACTGAACTTAACTGTCAAAACTGAACCTAACTGTCGAAACTGAATTTTCTTTGTCGGCCGAACGCACTAGCAAGGTGAGGCTACACGTCGGTCGATGACTTTTCTCATCTCTAGTAAGTCGATTTTGCAGCCGTTGGATACGAAATCAAGGGCTGCGGTTCATCTTCAACCTCCACCCCGAGCCGCCACCACCACCGGCCAAACAATGAGCCCCCGCTGCCCATGGCGGTGTCGCCGCCCGCCCGCCCAAAAACACTCCCACCATCGGTCCACCGCCGCCCGCCATCCTCTAGGCCCCCATGCCGAGCTTTTCTCTGGCGATCCCACGCCACCGCCCGCCACCGTGGCGACCACCTCCCCATCCTGAACCCTAAGATAGATAGTGGGGTACCTCTCTGTGAGCCCCCCCGCCGCTGGGCTGGTTCTTCCTTCACCCCGCGCGAGCCCACCCTTGAAATCGATCGACCCAAAAGTCGATTCAATCGTGAAGTGTAGCCAAATTGGAGCAGATGTGCAAGCAAGAGCAAGAGCAAGAGCAGCAGCGAAAGCAAGAGCAATAGCAAGAGCGAGACCGGCGGGGACCGAGAGCAAGAGCGAGTAGCAGCATGGCGAGAGCTAAAGCGGCAGAGCTCCTCTCGATGTGGGCGTCGCCCGTCGAGGAAGCGACGCCGTGGAGGAAGTGGCGGCGATGCCGCCATGGATGGAGCAGCGCCGTGTCGACTTCGGGACCGAAGCCCGGCAGCACCGTGAGATCGAATCAAGAAGAAAATGCGGCGATTAGTGTACAACCTCTTTGGTGGCGCCGATTAGGCCGCAGGTTCATCCGAGGAAACGGTGATGATGATGCTCTTCCGGTGGTGCAGGTGAAGACGGCGGTGTGGGAATGGAGGTGGCACGAAAGATGAGGGGAACGTCGGGGCAGCTCCTTGGAGGTGGAGGATGGGGTGGCTGAACCGGCAGGACGATGAGATCGACGACGGATCCTCATCCGGTACGGTGGATGAGGGACGTCGAGGTGTTGCTGTGGACGATGTCGTCGGGGAAGAAGCTTCGGCTGGGTGGCGGATGGAGCAGGGTGTGGGGTTTCGTCGCGGGTTTTCGCGACCTCGGTATACGAATGGGTGGGCGGATGGGATGGCAGTGGGGAACCATGGCTTAGAGAAGCGTTTGTCTGAAATGTGGGGTAAGTTATGAAAGTACCCCCCACCGATTTGAGGCGGTTCTTTCGGTTCAGGGGTACCGCGGGTATTTCGCGTGTCGGGATTTCACAGGAGGTGGGAGTTTTCGCGCGCGTTGTAATTTCGGAATAGCAAGGCGCGGTTGAGATGGAGGGAGTTGTCGAACAACGAGACAAAGATATATCTTAAATATTTCGGGCTAACAAAGGCGAGGTTGAAATTTCCTGACAAGCCTAACGTGTCTTGTATCAAATCAATGCAAGACTACAAATGTCATTCAAAAATTTGAATTCATGTTATGTTCAATTAAAATATTTTGCTACATGTATAATGCATGCAACCTACTACTCAAATGAACGTTTTAGTGCATTCCAAACGTATATACTACCGCTTCAATATGAACTAAATTTGAATAAGATCTACACTAATGATTATTGTGAAGTCAAAGCATTTGAATTCGTTTCTCTGTTTTAATAAGATCTACAATCATCATTATTGTCAAGTTAAACCATCGTTTGTGTATTATGTTCACAGCACACCACATGATCAGTATCGAGTTACATACGAACTATGTGTACTATATGAACTCGAACTAGATTTTTTTGAATCCACTTTATTTTGATTTCAAATCACATTACATTTCTAGCTCTAGCTAGATCTTCATAATCTAAACCATGTCTCATATGTATAATGTGTTTATCACATTATGTATGGTGCCCCGCCCCCTACGCCTACAAGTATTTAGATGTGAGTTGCAAACACCACACATTACCACAAATTCAAATAAAATGTGAGAATGTTCGATATATAGTATTGTTTAGATTGCTCGATATTTAGTTGTAAGCTGCAAATGCCGCACATTATCACAAATTCAAATAAAATGTGGGATTGTTTGATGTATAGTATGGTTTAGATTGTTTGGCATTTAGCTGTGAGTTGCAAACGCCATGCATTATCACATTATGGTATAACATGTGCACAGCACGTGTATGACCGCTATATTCATGCATGCAATGTTTAAAACACTATGATCTCCTATTCAAATATATGAATCCGCTTTCATATCAAATTATGATCTTTGTTAGTCTCTTGCACCCACACAACCCTCTAACCTTTGTAGCTACCACTAACTTTCTCTCGTGCATGCACACGCCCTCCTCGCCCTCCCCCTCCCTCGGCATTCTATCCACCGGACACATTCATTTTTTCCTTTAGGTCGTTCTTCCAGAGTCTCCACAACTCCTTTCCGACACACACCGATCGATAAACCTCTCCAGCGATGCCTGCTTACAGCATACACACACAGTTTCAATCTCCTCCTTTATGTGTCCTTGCCTCGTGTCTCTCATATGTTCAGACACACGTGTAAACACTCATCCCTCTTTTAATCGATCTCACAACCGCACACTCCTCCCCCTATCCGGCTTGTAGTTGGGCCTCTCGCACCACCTCCTAGCTCCATTCTCTCTGTCTATCCGTCTCGCTGGGCCTTATTTGCCTCTGACAAATGGACGTACACCGACCGATCTCTCGCTATACATATAGCCAGCTAGGTCCTTATAACTCGTTTTTACCCACACATCGATCGATCTACCTCATTAGTTGTGTCTCTCCCTTCGACAAAAACAATTTATCTACCGATCTAGTTAGGTTTGCTTACCAAACACATGGTTCCCCTTCATCATCCATGGATGCGTCCCGACAGATCTATCATGCACAGGCACACATAGAAACACATCCCCACTCTTACTGATAAGATTGCAGTTCCACCCTCAGTTTGTCTAGTAGGCCTCTCCCAACATCTCCGAGAAGCAACTCCATCACCCATCCAGCACTCTACCCCTCTCCCTCCCTCTCCCTCCCTCTCTCTCTCCTCTCTCTCTCTCTGTCCCATCATATTTCCCGTCCTTCAGTTATGTATGGATGTCGACCGATCTCCCTCATGACATAGCTGGGTCTCTCCTTCTCAACACACATACGAGTCGTTCTACCTCTATAGTTAGGCCTCTGCCTACCCCTCCCCCACCCCTCCCCACACACCGATACATCAAGCGCTCTAGTCATGTCTCCTGCACACATAAACTTGACATGTGCCCTCTAACGTTCCTAGTAGGCCACCACCCTATATCTTTGACTTGCACACACACACACACAATTTTGATGGCTCTCTTCATCGATCTCGCACCCACCGTGCTTGATCCTCTCTTCGACTCTATCGATAGCTATGACCCCTCCCTCTCTTCTCGTGGATTGCCCGACCCTCTATGTATGATATGGATAGACCTCCATTTCACACACATTGCATGCAAAATTTTGTTTGAGATGTCATCGACACATATTCCCACAAATAATTCACGAAATCAACCCCCACCCCACCCCCACCCCCACCACAAAACAAAAACACTCACTGACGGTTTGTATCTCTCACACCCACCCACGTAGGTGGGGGACGTGCCACGAAGAGAAGAGGTGCATGCACGCACATACTCCGTCTCTTTCCCAACGACACCCAGCTGGGTACACGATGGAGCTCATTTACATGCGAAAAAGGCAGCCCACATGGTAATTTGGCACGTGTACTGGTTGTCCACTTGGTGGAGGGAGGATCGTCTACCACGAGTGAACAAACAAATTGCGACTTGACGCGTTATGTTAAATTAAAAAAAGAGGCAAACCATGTGGGGCCTACCTTGGAGGCAAGGCTCTATACACTGGGTACTTCTGATGTGTCCCGTCAACTCGCAAAACGAGGAGAAGCTTTCTTAGTACGCGGTCTCCCCCGCCCACGGGTGCGGTGGCTCGCAGGATGAGGTGAAGCTTGCTCCTCCCTCGCCCATGCGCGCGGTGGCTCCCGGGACGAGGAGAAAAATTTACTACTCCCTCCGTTTACTCCTCGTCCCTACTACCTTGGTTATAGAGATTATATCATACTGTTTGGAATATATATGTCCTTAGTATGCTTCAATATGAACTACTAGTACATACTCCAAACACTTACGTATATAGACGTATTTTAGAGTGTACATTCACTCATTTTGCTCCGTATGTAGTAGCACTCTCCCTCGCCCCTCGACCCTCGCCCACGTGGTGGATGTGCAGCAATTCATTCGGTCTCATATATCCAGAACGATATATACTGCACTACCATTATTGCTCGACTTCCCGAAGAGGCGAAGAGCCAATCACAAGGTTAATATTTTGGAGATGCCAAGCGCAAGGTTATAGGAGAACGAGTAGTAGGTGCCGCGTCATTTATAAACATTTTTTTTCTTCAGTGGCACGTACGCAATATGATAGGTTCATATGGAAAGAAAAGGAAACCGCTCCACTATATACATAGTTAGGACGGGCCAGCCTACACGTTGCTTGCTGGGGTTGCTCTCTTCACACTCTCTCGCACAAAACGACTGTGGCCACATCTCTAACATCTCGGCGGAACACGTCCACTTGGGGAAGGGGTGGATGATGGATTCATGTACCTAGGGTAGGGTCATAGGCCTGACCTAAACGTCCTACCCAAGGGTACTCACAGAAGAGATCATCTTCCAGTCGACCAAAGAGGAATCCACTCGACCAGACTGGAAGCACTCGACCATGGGAGACCCGCCGACCATGAAGACTCACTCGACCACCGAGAAGGTCGAGGGCACTCCAAAGGCAACGGTTTACTATTGAATAGACTTAATGATAGTTAAAAGCGCCTTATGAGGGCGTTACCAAGAACCCCTCGCTTAATGTACTTTAATCCCTCCATTATGTGAGCTGGCTGGGGTCTGGCGCACTCTATATAAGCCACCCCTCCACGCTTAGAAGGGTTCACACTCTTGTAATACTCATACTCGATAATCCACTCGACCGCCTCAGGGCTCCGAGACGTAGGGCTGTTACTTCTTCCGAGAAGGGCCTGAACTCGTACATCTCTTGTCTTCACAACTGCTCCATAGCTAGGACATCGCCTCTCCCTTACCTACCCCTACTTCTACTGTCAGACTTAGAACCACGACAGTTGGCGCCCACCGTGGGGCAGGTGTTTTAGTAATTTGTGGAGGAGTTGCTGTACTTCCGAGTACCTTCATCATGATGACTTCTGGAGTTTTGGGTGCGGGGTGCGAGATCCGTCTCGGTGCTCTCACCTTTGTCGCCGACGATTCCGCATGGCTCCAGGAGGCCCCTCTTGACGTCGAGGCGCTCCCCGTCCGCGGGGCAACGCACTTTCGCGCATGTGTTCGCGGCGTTTTGCTGCGGCAACCATCGACTCCGTATCGGTCGATCCCTTATCGATCGCCTCGCCATCTCCCACCAGCAAGAAGCGCTCTGGTCGGTCGAGGCTTCAGCGGTGGGTGAAGCACGCGGTGGCTCGCCAGACAGCCATCGCCCAGGTCGCGGCTATCGAGCCCGACGAATCTCTCTGGCCTGCTTCGATCGTCCGTAGCTCCGTGAAGCGCATCCGAGTGTGATAGCGGTGATCCAACAAGCGGAGATTCTCATGGTCGACGGCCCTCGTAGTCCTCCCGGTTTTGCCCATGGCGGTGGAGCCGCCGGAGGAGGTGACCCTGTGCATGAACACGAGGAGTACCAGCCCGAGACGCTCGACTCTCTCCAGAGAGAGGATCTTCGTCGCAGGAATATGGATGCACTACATACTCCTATCATCGGAGAGACCCACGAGGCTCGTGCCTTGGAGGAAGCGTTTGGCCAATGTGGCTGAACGCACTTTCGCTGGAGAATCTTCGCGAGCACTCGGCAGCCAGCAGCAACGACTCCCGAATCGGTCGGCGTCGGCTCTTCCCGCCGACTTCGTATACCGCCGCCAATTCAGAATTTAGCGGCTACAACTCGCATTGCGAGTCCATTCAGCCGTCGATCGGAAGCTGGAAGAGGCTTGCAGCGAGATCGAGATTTACTCCGGGCGGCGGTGACGAGAACTCAGCCCGTGTCCGCGATCGCGCAGCAAGATTCACGGATCGATCCGTCGCTGCGAACACCATCGGTCGGCTCCGAGCCCCAGATCGCCTCACAAGGGAAGAAGCGCGACAACAGCGAGAGCAGCTCGGAGACCGATTCGGCGGGATGATAGGCGTCGAGTGCCCTTTCCCCTCGAGGAAGGGCCATCGCTCCCGGCGACAAGATGGCGAAGACGATTGATCTGAGGCGAAGGTTCGGTCGACCCGTGGAACCGTGCTTTGATCGCGTTCCATTATCGTGCAAGGCCAGTCGGCGGAACAGAGCCCATCGAGGAGGACCGAGAGGATGCACCCACCAGCAGTCGAGTGCATGTCTCCGGTCCGGAGTGTTTAGCGAGGCTATCAGAGCAGCTGTGATTCCCCCAATTTCAGATTAGCAGCGAGTCTGCAAGTTCACTTTGGAGAATCTAAGCTGAAACTTGGCTCGAGGATTACCGAGTGGCTGTTCAAATTGGTGGTGGAAATGACGAGGTGGCCATGAAACATTTGCCCCTCATGTTGGAAGGTTCGGCGGAGCATGGCTGAGTCGATTACCTCACAGCAAAGATATATACTTGGGAGGATTTGTCCCGAGTGTTCGTCGGGACTTTTGAAGGGACTTGCAAGCGACCGGCTGGTTTGACAGAGCTGCAAGTTTGTGTCGCGAAGACCAACGAAACTCTCCGAGAGTATATTCAGAGTGGATTACCTTGCACAATCATGGAAAATGTCGACCATCGGCGGTTTATGCCTTCAAGGACGGTGTCAAAAAGCAGAGAATTGAGTCACGAAGTTCGGTCGAACCGGGGACATGACCACTGAGTCGGATGATGGAGATTGCTAGCAAATATGCTTAACGGGAAGAAGAAGACCGACTCGAAGTGGCAAGTACAAGCCGAGCGGTCGGAGAAAGGCAATTCGGTCGAGCGAAAGCATAAAGCCGAGCCAGCAGCTCGGTGAGGCCACGGCCGTCACTCGGGGAAGTTCAAGGGAAACCCAAAGGATCACGGAATCCGAAGAAAGTGAAAGATAAGGAAGGAAATGGCGTGATGGATATGCCATGCCATATTCACGAAGAAAGATGAGGAGGGCAACATTATTTACCCGGCACACCACACGCCAAATGTCGACTCTGATCCAGCGGTTTGAGGCAAACAGGTCTAAGGACAAGGAGAAGGAGCGACAAGGCGGGGATAAAGAGGACGGTGAGGAAGAATACCGCATGTCAACTCCACTCGATGATCTTCGCGGATGTGGAAGTAAAAGTCGTGAAAGTCATCAATCGAGAGGTGAATATAGTGCCCAGTTAAGCCAAGTTATGTGAAGTGGTCCCAGACACCCATCACATTCGACCATCGATCACCCAACTCACATTGCCACCTGGGCGGCAAGCGTTAGTGGTCGATCCGGTTATCGAAAGCACTCGTGACAAAAGTGCTGATGGATGGTGGCGATGGGCTAAATTTGTTATATCTGGATACTTTGAAAGGGATGGGCATTCCGATGTCGATTGGCGCCCGACAATATGAGTTTCCGCGAGTCATCCGGGAAGAAGGCCAACTCACTCGGCCAAATAGCCCGGGCGTAGTTTTTAGCGATTCAAGCACTTCCGCAAGAAAAAGCTGACCTTTGAGGTTGTGGATTTTGAGTGCATACCACGCCATTTTGGGGAGGCACGCCTACGCACGATTCATGGATCGACCATGCTCGTGTACCTCAAACTGAAAATGCCAGGGCCCAGGGAGTGATCACTTTCACCGCGATCGGAAAAAGCGGAAGAGTGCTTTCGAAGGGCTCGAAGATTGCCGACTCTCGGTGACAGCGGTCGAATTCGAAGAGTATATGCAAAAGCAGATCCGAGTGATTTGCTAAAATCTAAGAGGCCAGCCACGAGTGCGCATTCAAGTCGTCACGGTGAGACAAAGCCCGTCCATATTCACCGGTGACCCGAAGCAGCTCAGACTCACATATCCACAACACTTTCGACTCGAAATAGGAAGAAGCACTCATCCGGTTCCTCGTGAGAATCTGGGACATTTTGCATGGAAGCGGTGACATGCGGGTGTTCGAGGCGGCTGAGCATCGCCTCTGAGTCGACAAGACAACGAAACCAGTCGAAAGAACATCTTGGTGGTCCGCCGTCCGGAAGAAAGGCTATTGGTGAGAAGTGGCTCATTGTTGACAGCAGGATTTATCAGAGATTTACCACTCCGAGTGGCTCGCTAATGTTGTCATGGTCCCCAAGAAGGATAACTCCTCCGCATGTGCATTGATTTTAAGCACATTAATCGGGCCTGCCGAAGGATCATTCCTCTCCCCGCATCGATCAAATTGTCGACTCGGCAATGAGGTGCGAGAGGTTGTCTTTTCTTGATCGCGTATTCGGGTATCATCGGATCCGTCTGTATGGACCCGACGAAATAAAAACAGCTTTCATCACTCCATTCGGTGCTACGCTATATCACCATGCCATTCGGCCTCAAAACGCCGGAGCCACATTTATGCGAATGATTGAAGTGTCTTCTCCTCCGTCGGTCGGAATGTGGAAGCGTATATGGATGATATCGTCGTTAAGTCGCGAAAAGGCTCCGACCTGCTCGTGACCTCGCGAAACATTTGCCAACCTCGAAGGTGCGATATCAAGCTCAATCCGTCCAAGTGCACATTCGGAGTTCTGGTGGAAAATTACTCGGTTTTCGTTTCGAGCGAGGAATCGGCGCTAACCGAAGAAGATAGGCACTATTCTCCGATGAAAGCATACTGTGCGAGTGCACGGCGTCGAAGCTTCTTTGGATGCTTGGCCGCTTTAAAGTCGATTCATCTCACGACTCGGTGAAAAGGCATTACCTCTTTACCGATTGATGAAGAAGGCTGACAAGTTCGAGTGGACTCCGGAAGCTGATGCAGCGTTTGCCGAGCTAAAAGCTCTGCTCTCCACCCAGCCGGTGCTTGCTGCTCCAATCAGCAAAGAGCCTCTGTTGCTTTACATTGCAGCCCTTTGGACAAGTTGTCGATTACGTTTACTTCGAGGCGGGAAGAGGAAGGAAAAGGCCTTCAAAGTTCAGCGCCGGTGTATTATTTATGCGAAGTTTTGACTCCATCAAGCAAAGATACCCACATTATCGAAGCTTGTGTATGGTATATACATGACCACAAAGAAGGTTGCTCACTATTTCTCGATCATTACATCACGATCGTCGTGATGCTCCTTTATCGGAGATCTTGCATAACAGGGGCCTTGGCCGGTCGAGTGGCGAAGTGGGCGATTGAACTTCTTCCCTTGATATCAAATTTGAGGCAAAAGCCATTAAGTCGGTGCTATAGCTGATTTCCTTGCGAGTGGATTGAACAACGACAACCGTGAAGTTCACTCGGAGCATTGGACCATGTTCTTTAGCGACTCCAAGATCTGAATGGTTACAGTCTTTGGGGTTGTTCTGGTTTCCCCGGAGGAGATAAGCTTAAGTATGTGCTCGATTCACTTTGATTCCTCCAACAATGAGGCGGATCTGAGGCCCTTCTATATGGATTGCGCATGGCCATCTCACTCGGCGTCCGTCGCCGATGGTTTATGGCGACTCGGATCTAGTGGTCAATCAAGTGATGAAGAGTGGGGCGTGAAGCCCGGCTATGACGGATCTTGCAATGCGATGAGGAAGCTGGAAAAAAAGTTTGAGGGTTGGAGCTCCATCACATCCCCGATGAAAAACCGGCAGCAGATGATCTGGCGAAGATAGGGTCAAGAGGAAGCCATTCAGAGGGCGTGTTTTGGAACATATACACACTCCGTCGGTCAAGAAGATCCTTACGAAGCTCCACAACCCAAGAGTGCCACAGGACCGGTGAAGTTGAGGTCCCGGCGATGGTCGACTTGGTCATGGAGATTTTAGTAGTCACTCCCGATTGGACAATTCCATACATTGCGTATATTACGAGAAAGGAACTCCCGGAGGATGAGGAAGAGGCCCGACAGATCGTCCGTCGATCCAAAGCCTTCTTTATTATCAATGGGCGGTTATATAGAAAGCCCAGCGAGTCGGACAAAAGTGCATAACGCCTGAAGAAGGTCGAGTCATTCTCAATGATATCCACTCGGGAACTGTGGTCACCATCGTCCTCTCGGACCATTGTAGCCAAAGCATACCGAGCAGGATTTTCTTGGCCAAGGGCAAATGAGATGGCGAAAGAAATAGTGGACAAGTCACGAAGGATGTCGGTTCTACTCCAATATGTCACACAAACTGCGTCGCCTTTGAAGACCATTCCGCGTCGGCCTTTTGCGGTATGGGGGTTGGACATGATCGGTCCCTTGCGAGCGGGTCGGGCGGACTTCACGCATGTATTGGTAGCGATCGACAAGTTCACCAAGTGGATTGAGGCTAAGCCAATCAAAAACTTGATCTTTGATCTTCTGTTTCCTTCATCGAAAAGTTGGCGTTGAGATATGGAGTCCCGCATAGTATTATCACGGACAATGGGTCAAATTTTGACTCGGAAGAATTCAAGTTTACGCAACTCTCAAGGCATCTGAGTCGACTACGCTGATCGCTCATCCACGATCGAATGGACAGCGAGCGAGCCAATGGATTGATCCTCAAAGTGCAAGCCCGTTTGATCACGAGATCTCAAGCATGCGGTGGTGCTTGGGTCGACGAACTTCCTTCGGTGCTTTGGGGTCTGCGGACCACGCCTAATCGGTCGTGGGAGAACCCCTTTTTCCTGGTCTATGGGGCGAGCAGTTTTACGAGTGATCTCCTTCACAATGCTCCACGAATTGAACTTTATAATGAAGCGAAGAGCAAAGCGTCGGGATCACGTCGACCTCTGGAAGAGAAAGGAAATGGCTCGATCCGCTCGACCATTTACCAAAAGACTTCCGCCGTCTGTCGCCCGAAATGTGAGGTCGAGCCTTCGGGAAGGGATCTGGTCCTTGGTTGATCAGCGAAGCAACATAAGCTTGCTCCTTCACGGAAGGTCCTTCATCGTCACAAAGGTTCTCCACAATGGGGCATATCGTCTCTACAATGTCGAACACGATATCGATGAGCCCGAGCTTGGAATCGGATCTGCTCCGCCTGTTTTACACTTAAAATTTTTCACTCGGAAGAATTGTAATAAAGTACTCTTGTAGCTCACGAGCTTTGAAGTAATAGTGTCATAATTCCTTCATAATTTTTGTCACTTTTATTTTTGCGTCGAGTAAAATCTTCACTTCCCCGATGGGTGGCTTAGGCGCGAATCCGTTCCGCCTAAGTATTACAAATCCTACCGAGTGGTAAGCGGACTTCCACTCGAGGCTTAGCTGCAGCCAGTGCTGCGCCTAAGTATTACAAATCCTACTGGGTGGGAAGCGGACTTCCACTCGGGGCTTAAGCTGCACCCGGCGCTCGCCTAAGTTATTAAAATCCTCACCGAGTGGTAAGCGGACTTCCACTCGGAGGCTCACCTGCAGCCAGTGCTCGCCTAAGTTATTAGAAATCCTACCGAGTGGTAAGCCAGGCTTCCACTCGGGGCTTAACTGCAGTCAAGGATTAGCCTAAGTATAAAGTATATCGACAAGGAAAACAAAGGCGCGGTCATTGCGACTCTCTTCTCGAGCTTGACACAAATACAGCGTGTCATTGAGATCCTCTTCTCCGAGCTTGACACAAATACAACAAAATCCTCACCGGTGGAGAGCAAACCTCCCACTCGGGGCTTAACTTGCAGCCCAGTGCTCGCCTAAGATAAAAGAAATCCTCTGGAGTGGAGAGCAAACCTCCCACTCGGGGCTTAACTGCAGCCAGTGCTGCGCCTAAGATAAAAGAAATCCTCTGACAGTGGAGAGCAAACCTCCCACTCGGGGCTTAACTGCAGCCAGTGCTGCGCCTAAGATAAAAAGAAATCCTACAGTGGAAGCAAACCTCCCACTCGGGGCTTAAGCTGCAGCCAGGTGCTCGCCTAAGATAAAAGAAATCCTCTGAGAGTGGAGAGCAAACCTCCCACTCGGGGCTTAGCTGCAGCCGGTGCTGCGCCTAAGATAAAAAGAAATCCTCTGAGTGGAGAGCAAACCTCCCACTCGGGGCTTAAGCTGCAACCCGTGCTCGCCTAAGATCAAAGAAATCCTACCGAGTGATAAGCCGGACTTCCACTCGGGGCTTAACTGCATCTCCGTGCTCGCCTAAGGAATAAGTCATTCAGATGGGCATCTCATTTGTCGACACGCAAGGAGAAATTCAAGCCGAGAGCAATTGTATCCAAACATTCAATCCAAATTTAGGTCGGCACCTAAAGTAACCGAGAGTGCTCGGGCACTAAGCACATTAAAGTTTTATCGGTTACAACTTCACTCGACATACCGAGGCAAATTTAAGGTCAAGGAAAGTTTTTACCCTCTGTGGAGGCTGGATGGAACAACGAACTTCGTCAAGATCAATCCCGTCGGCGATCCGCGTGGCAGCAGCAATGAAAGTCTCCATGAAGGTCTGAAGTCGTGCTTTTTAGTGTTGGCCACTCGGAGAGCCGCCACTGTGTTCTCGGGCTTCCTTGCAATGGACCGCGCGCGAACCAGAACTACGTCTGCACCACACCGAGCCGAAGATTTCTTCCACTCTTGCACTCGGTCAGGGACGGCGTTCAGTCGAGCCATCAATGACTCGAGGTCATTTTGGAGCGTCTCATTGGGCGAGGCGTCGAGTCGTCGGGGCGTAGCAACCTTGATCTTGCGAGGTAATCCTAGCAGCTACCAACAGGGACTCGATCGGAAGATGTTCATGGCGGTTTAAATCGTTCACGGAGAATTAGCGGATCAAGGTTCGTCTCCGGTGGCTGGTTTCTTCTTCGAAGTTGCGGCGAAATTCTACAAAGACAAAAGCCGAGTCGAGAAAAGCGTCGAATGGAAACATGACGGTTGGGAGGATTGGTCGAGTGGAAAAGGTTACCTTGAGCTTAAGAAACAATTTTTTAGCGAGGCCGCCCAAGAGGCTTTCCATCTCGTTCTTCTTCCCAGCCAGTTGGAGGATCTTATCGGTCGAGTTCTTCTTGTCGAGACTTCATTAGCTCGGCATCCTTGTTAGCGATGGCTAGGCGGCCTTGAGATCGGCGTTCTCTGTTCGAGCTTGGCAACCGAGGCCAGCTTTTCGTCGCAAGCTTGATCTTCTCGAGACAGCTCAAGCTCCTTCTTCCGTTGAGCTTCCCTCACCTTGCACAGAATCGCAGCAAAGTCAAACTTGAAGCAAGTGGGAAGAAGACGAGTTGTCGAAATCTCACCAAACATACCTTTGGTCTCCTCCTTCGCCTTCGTCAGATTTTCTTGCACCAGTTTCAAGTCTAACTTTCGAGCTGAATATGCTTCGCTCCAGATTCGTATAAGCGTGCCGCAAGATCACAAGATTTCTCTGAAGAGTCGATTCTTGAAAATATCGTAGATAATTCACTTCCGAGTGAATGAAGAAGAATTGTCGTTTCTAAGACTACGATCGAATGCAAGCATTCAACCGTAGTCTCGGGGACTACACCGGTGGGTGCACTCAGCGTGCCCCACTTGGTCTTATTCAAGACATAGTCGACCCGATCGACCAAAAAAAGTGCGAGTTGACGGTCGACCGGTTCCATTCTTAGTAAGCTTAAGGCGAGTCGACCGATCGACCAACAAAAAAAAAAAAGGGGGTCGACGATCGTCACTAACTTCTTCAGATCGTAATCAATCGCGGCGATCGACCACGATCTCGGGGACTACACCGATGGGTGCACTCAGCGTGCCCCCTTCGGACTCGCTCATTACGTTCCACTCGGACAATGATCAACATCTACTTAGTAAAGCCTAAGACCGATTGCCCGGTGATCGACCTTAACCTTAGGGGACTACACCCGGCGGGTGCACTCAGCGTGCCCGCTAACACGGAGTTTTATCGACACACCCGGTGGGTGATTGCTATTGCTATAAATTTGAGAAAAAAAAGTTTGATAGCATATCCTAACGAGCGGTGATGGTCGACTAACCTGAACATTGCTCTGAAGGGCAGAGCTGGCGTCGTAAGCTGCTTGGCTCGCTTCCCGGGCGATCTTCACCTGCTCCATCATGATTCCTGCTTGACGGATCGCCTCTCTAGCAGCGTCAGCTGGTCCTCCGGGGCGTGGTGCGTGGTGAAGATCGAAGGTTGTCCAGCACTTTCGTGAAGTGGGTCGCGCACTTTCGTCAGCGGATTCGCAAAAAGATCTGATATGTCAGTGCCGACCTCTCCTTCTGTCACAATGGTCTCGGGCACCGTCACACCTTAGGCTTCCCGCCAATGACGCGTCTTTCTGCTCCTCCTAGTCCTCAATGGCTCCTCATCTTCTTCATCGTCGTCGGGAAGAGTGATGATGTCACTAGTTAGAGCTTGAGAAAAAAGTTAAAGTCGAAATCTTGAGTCGATCGACTAAGAACAAGAATTTAAGGATCTGATCGGGATTTGAGGTGACGGCGTCCTCCATCTCGTGGTCGTCAACCTTAAGCGAGGTTTCGAAGTCGCAGACTTTGAAAATCCAAAAGATCGATCGACCAGTTCAAATACCAAGCAGAGACAAAATTTGTATAGAGCAAGAAGATTTAAGCAATATGTTTACCACGAGATGGTGGGGATGACCACTTTCATTTTTGCAAAGGCTTGGTCGTCCTCGGCGAACTACCTTGGTTGCTTGGCACCTTCTCGGCCGGCACCGAGAAGCGGTCCGAGGCGTTTGGTCATTGCTTGAGGCGATCGCGACCCTACAGCGTTCGGCCGAAGGGTCGTGCACAAGCTTTGACCGCCTTTCCAAGCGCGGTGGTGCAACTTCCTCCTCCTCATCCTCGTCGTCCTCGTCGTCCTCGTCGTCATCATCATCATCGTAAATGCGTCTCCTGCGTCATCTGAATTCCACTCCTCTGGCTCTCACCCCCATTGGCTTCCCCCTCCTCGGTCGGAATCTGGCGCCATTGGGCATTGAGTATAGCTCGGTGAGGGCACGGAAATATCAAAGCGAGTTGATCGACCAAATTACAAGCTTACACTTTCGACATACATGCAGCGAAAAATAGAACAAGTGTACCTTATGCGGAACATTATCACGATCAAGCGGAGAAATCCTCCGGGATCGCGAGATTGTCCTTGTTTCGGTGATTGAGGTCATCCATCTTTCCACTACAAATAAATCGCCGATTGCCTCGGGTGGGCCGAGTTTAGTCTTCGGTGCCGCAATACAGCCACATACTGTGACTCCGGGCCGAAGGGGCTAGATTCGCCTCAAGAAAAACCTCCGGAGATCCATGCCGATCCTCCGTCCCTAACCAGCTGCACCACCGGTCCATCAGCATCTTCACTTCAGCCCTTTCTTGAGGGACAACCTTGAGGAGGAGGGCGGTTCACTCGACTCATGGTGAATTCGGGAGGCGGTCGACCGCCGGCGTCGTCTCATTCGGCAATAGAACCAGGTCATTGCCAACCCCTAAGCCCGACTCGGGAAAGTGCATAGCTTGGGAAAGTGCTTTTGCTCATAGCTGGACTCCTAAACCACCACACATCTGGACTACTTGGGTCTTCTCGTCACGGGGCTTGCTTTCTTCCACGATCTGAGAGCGACATGTGAAGATGTACTTGAACAAGCCCGGTCGATCGACAGCCCAGGAAATTTTCGCACATAGATACAAACGCGGCAAGGTATGCGATGGAGTTTGGAGTGAAATGATGAAGCTGGGCTCCAAAGAAATTCAGAAAACCTCGAAAGAACACACTCGGTGGCAACGAAAAACCTCGGTCAACATGGGTAGCCAAAAGCACGCACTCACCCTCTTCTGGTTGAGGCTGCCATTCCCTGCCAGGAAGTCTCGCGGCGTTGTGAGGAATCAATCCGTCGTTGGCCATATCAAGGAGATCCTTCTCCCTGATCGTCGACTGGATCCAGTCCCCCTGGACCCAGCCTTTCGGCAGCTTGGATCTCGACGAAGAACCACCGCGACCGGTGGATCTCCCTCGCCTTCTCGACGCCCGCGCCTTCTCCGCCACCGGCGCCTTCTTCCGCGCGCTCCAGCATCGTCGTCTTCTCTTTGCCCATGGCGCCGCCGGCGAATGCGCAAGGAGAGATGGCAAGGAGCAGCGAGCGGAGGTGGAGAGCGAGACGGAGAGAACGGAGGAGAAGGAGCAAGGTATCGTGCACGAGCCTCCGGAGTTACATTTATAGCATCCTTCCGAGTGGATGACATGTGGACCAAGCGATCAATCATATCGGCGGCCGCCTTTAGCGATCGTGGCGGAGAAAGCGCGCAAAATCGAGGCCCTGTTACGTCCCATCAAAGCGCCCGCAGATCTGTTCCGTTTCAAGCTTCCCCAAATTCGTATCCGCGAGATCCATGGGCGACGGATCGATCTGTCATGTCGAGATCCCTGCGATCCGTTACTCAAGTATAGCAAAGAAAGTCACTCGATGAAGAACAAGAATGGATCAAGTCATTGAAGGAAAGTTTCTTGTTATCAACAAAGAAGATCTTGATCCAAGACAACATGTAGCGAATACAAAAGCGATCGAAAACAACGTCAACTCCTCCTTCACTCAAGCCTCAATCCATTCGGGGCTAATGATGGATTCATGTACCTAGGGTAGGGTCATAGGCACGACCTAGCGTCCTACCCAAGGGTACTCACGAAGAGATCATCTTCGATCGACCAAAGAGAATCCACTCGACGGTGGAAGCACTCGACCATGGGAGACCCGCTCGACCATGAAGACTCACTCGACCACCGAAGGTCGAGAGGCACTCCATGATCTGCGGTTTACTATTGAATAGACTTAATGATAGTTAAAGCGCCTTATGAGGGGCGTTACCAGTAACCCCCCTGGCTTAATGTACTTTAATCCCTCCATTATGTGAGCTGGCTGGGGTCCTGGCGCACTCTATATAAGCCACCCCGCTCCACAGTTAGAAGGGTTCACACTCTTGTAATACTCATACTGATAATCCACTCGACCGCCTCAGGTCTCCGAGACGTAGGGCTGTTACTTCTTCCGAGAAGGGCCTGAACTCGTACATCTCTTGTCTTCACAACTGCTCCATAGCTAGGACATCGCCTCTCCCTTACCTACCCCTACTTCTACTGTCAGACTTAGAACCACGACAGTGGATGCTTAGTGTACATGCGGTGTCCGTCACCGACGGCGAAAACCCACTGTTGGCATGTCCCGATCAGGGGTCCCCGCCGTTCTCTCTCACAAAGCCGGTTAGGTTGCCTTCGTCCCTTGCTCCTTTGCCGCGACATGGGCGGTTGCCGCCTCCGCCGCCCTCCTCAAGGTCGAACTCGTCCCTCGGGTACAACTCCCTTCTGACCGGGCTTGCACCATCGCTCCAAATGCCACATCACTCCTGTGGATATTTCTCTACTTCTTTGCCCCACATACGATACCTCTCTGGCTTCTCGTCTTGTATTTGTGATGAGTTTATGTCTCATCAACTAGTCCTAATAATCTTATTCTAATCACGCTTCTTCAATTTCTTTGCCACAGGGATGCTCATCTCGATTTTGGTGAAACTGCACAAAATGATCCGATGGTCAAAAGGTTGCAAACTTCATTTATTAGGAAGCTCGAACGTTGCTAGCAAATTGAAGCCTGGTCAGGGTTCATGGTTCAAGGGCTAGGGACTGCATGGATCGTTTTTTTCTTTAGCTGCCTCTGTTCCAAAATAAGTGTCAACTTTAGTAGTAGTAAAACTTTGTACTAAAGTTTCACAAAGTTGAGACACTTATTTTGGAACGGAGGGAGTACATATTTGCTATGATCTGTCAATCATTGAGATGCAATAGCATGCATGTTAGTCTCCTTTGTATTTGATGAAATGTTGCAACAAGCAACCTTGGACGCAAGATACATGTAATAGGAGCTGGAAGCTTCATAGCATTGTACAAATTTATCTCGCTGATAAATTACAGTACGTACTAGTACTATACTAGTACTTCCTCCGTTCCTAAATATAAGTCTTTGTAGAGATTTCACCATTAACCACATGCGGATGTCTATAGATGCATTTTAAGTGTAGATTCATTCATTTTGTCCCGTATGTAGTTCACCTAGTGGAATCTCTACAAAGACTTATCTACTAGTAATAGCTAGCCCCCACTACTAGGAATTCTCTATCCTCTCCTTGAGCCACATCATCGAAATTAGCGTGGCAGTTAGATGAAGTAAATCAGTCATAATAGCCGTCGATCTAGGCGTTGAGAGGCTCAAAGACTAAGCCACATGCAAGCATGCGAAATACCGTGGCACATGCATGTGAGTGGGTTTTAAATCACATCAACATGTTCGCATGCAAGCATGCACGTAGCATGCATGTAAGTGAGCTTTTAAGTCCCATTAACATGTCAAAAAGAAAAATATAATCCCATTATGCAAGAGGGAGTTGGTGATCTTTTTTCCTTATGTGGGATGATCTAAATGATGATGGGAGTTTATTTAGTTTGGCTACCACATTTGTCATGCGGTTATAGATTTTTTTAGTTCTATGAAATCGATAATTTTGCGCAGAGATATACCATTGTTCCTGACAGCGGCGAGGGACTCATCTAGTAATATTTAGGAGCGGAGGATTACTATGTAAAGAGTTAGGTGTCGACGGTGATAGTGTGAGGTGGGCCATGTAATCACTGAGCCTGCGTGTTTTCACTACTCTTGCACTCCTCCACTGTAATAATGGAGAAAATTGTAATCTACAACCTCCTTTCGCTGAAAGCGTGGGACATCCAGCAGTCCTACCACCTCAGTAATAAAGACCAATGAGCCGTCAAATCACATAGACCCAGCAGAAAGTTGGACGGACGAAGCAACCATCACTCTTGCGCTAGTGAGAGGTCGCGTCCGCTCTACCTGGGCATGAATGCAGCACCGATTCTTTGGACCAGCGCTGACCATTTCGGGCGGGAAGCGCGCGCGGGCGCTGGAGGGGCTTTGGGTGGGCCTGGCTGGTCAGGAGCGGGCGTGGCAACTGTCCGCATGTCCCTACCGGACATGCCCGGAAACGAGAGGATGCACCGACTCTCTCGGCTAAAATCATACACTACACACCATATCTCTGTAGGAGTAGGTCGATCTATCGCACTCTCTAACACACACATGCTGTTAAACACACACATGCACACGCACGCACCTTGGTCCCGTTGCACCTTCTAACGTGAGTTATTACACCTAGACGGAGGGAGTAGTAAGTATACGAGATACGGTGGCACACTGACTTAAGTCGAATACAAGTGCCCAAAATTTGTGTGCATGTTATAATAAGGATTCACTTAAAATAGTACGTGAGCGAACAGAGGGATCAATTGGACAAGTGTTCCCGGCGATGGCGAGATGTCTGAGGTAGTAAGATACACCGCTGGCGCTTTTAATTTTTCTTATTAATTTGTTTGTTTCACCATCTGACTGGTGGACCCAACGTACAACGTGGAGAGATGTAAGGTGACTAAGGCTGCATTATTTCTGCACCACTGTGGGTAGTCTTACCACCAAAGCCACATGACACGATTATGATTGAAATCCTAATGACACTCACACACACACACACACACAAAACACGGCATGCCTGTCACACGAATGTAGGATGTATAAAAGGTTATTTTCCTCTCGTTGAACATAACGGGAGGGTTGTGTAGCTGGTTAGCCTGTTCGCTCATCAAACTTGAGGTCTCGGGTTCGATAACTACACTTGAGATAATTTTTGCGGGAGGATTCTTTGGTGGTCAAAATGTTTTCTAGGGTTTGCACGCTTCACTCTCTCTCCGATATATATATACACGCTGGAGCCTCGGTGCTTGTAGTTGCTCTCTTCACACTCTCTCGCCTCTCTCCGGAGCTGGCGCTTGTGGTTGCTCTCTTCACACTCTCTCGCCTCTCGAGATCTAAACAAGACTTCGTTGGCCTCCTCTCCCCTCACCGCTGCTCAAAGAGCCGGCGGGATCCGTCCGCCGGGAAGGGAAGGAGGCTTAACTGTGTCGCCGTCGACAGAGGGAATCCACTACCGGTGCTCTTGTTCACTTTCACCCGGTGGCAAGCGGCGCTGGAGGGCCTCAGACCCTTCTTCTTCGCTACTGTCTAAATGCCCACCGAACCACGCCCCAAGAACCATAAGGTATATTTTACTTACTCCACATGCATTGCTCTAGCTGCATGTATACCATGAATCTAGGGCGTGGTTCAAAGAGGAAAGGAGTGGGGAAAGTAGTGGGAAAAGTTGTATATAGCATGAATCTAGGGCGTGGTTCAAAGAGGAAATGAAGGGGGAAAGTTGTATAGCATGAATCTAGGGCGTGGTTCAAGAGGAAAGGAATGGGGAAAGTAGTGGGGAAAGTTGTATCACATAAATCTAGTATGTGGTTCAAAGAGGAAAGGAAGGGCGAAAGTACTAGTTCAAAAGGAAAGGAAGGGACAAGGTGTAGAGTTTGAGCGGGAGTAGATTTCTTTAGCTCACATAGGGAAAGGTGTCTAAAGATAACAAAACTGGGACCAACACAAATATGCTCCTTGGTTGTTTGTTCTTTGTTGCACCAGAGTGTGCATGACCACAGTACATCGGTAGATGCACATGGTGCTGGTGCATCCACTGTCCCGTGCAACTCATTAGCTGTTGTTAATCTATGGCCCTGTTTGGTTAAAAACTCCCTAGTCCCTACCTTCTTGGTTCCAGGGACTAAACATGGACTAGAGGTTATTAAATGACATGATAAAAGATCATGTTACCCCTAGTAATGAACTAATAGAAACAAGGTGCGATGCGTGGCAGGGGCAACTGTTGGAAAAAGTCCCAAAAAGGCACTCTCTGGGTCTTCTTTCTTTAGTCCCAAATGCCCACTTTTAGTCATGAAAAGTCCCTCCTTTTTGGTTTAGATGTGACTGACACGGAGTTTTTTTAGTCCCTACACCAAAATGTCCTGTAAACAAACACCCTCTAATAATGCCGCTGGAAAAATGATGCAATGCCACAGTTAAAAGCAAATTACATGTTTAACAAATTTTATTGTTAATATAATCTCTATGTTAATATTAATCAATGCCACCGTTTGAGAAATGCTACTATCTTACTTTCTTTCCCATTTAGATAAGGTAGATGCTTCTTTTTGTTGGCTTCTGTGTCATCCACCGTTATTGACCACTAATTGTTTCCTTTGCACCTCCGTGTAAATAGGGTTATCTACTTCGCCTCGTTGCCATTGTGACCTTTTGTTGCACTGCACAAAACACTTTTGTTTTAAGAGTGTTTTGTGCAGTTCAACCAAAATGTCACACCGACAATGTTGCTTGATTGCTTGATCTTAGTGGAACTGCACAAGAGATCTTACTTCCTATCCATTAAGGCGGATTTGGTTTAGATCTTCTTCTTGTGAGTTGTTTGAATTCCGCATCATGAGAGGTCAGTACTAGCCTTCTTTCACATGATTCTGCAGTGTGCTTTCATATGTTGTGCTACTTGTACGATAATGTTGCTTGATTTTAGTGAACTGCACAAATGGAGACAAGACTTCCAATCTGTATGTGCACCGTAATATCCCACTGAGGTAAGATAAGGATATTTCACAAGTGCTAGCCTGTATTTTGCCACTTACATCAGAAAATTAACTTTAGTACTATACTTGTGCTCCCGAATTGACATGCCAAATCTTACATTGAAGGCGAAGCTTGTCTGTTATTGAACCAAGTGATGACAGGAAGAACAAGCGGAAGAAAAACAAAATCAACTCCGGTCTTGTAATGAAGCCTTTGGAACTATGATGACACAAGTAATGATATAGTTTTGCATCTTAATTTATTGCTATGGCTGGAACGAGCAATTGTTTTGCCAGTGATTTGATGCCATACATAATTATCTCTACTTGTGCAAACAGGGATCTTCTTTGAAGATACCATATATTTTAGTGGAACTGCACAAGAAGATGTTGGGAACATTAAACTAATCGAGGAGTATATAGTAAGCATGGCCACCCCCGTAGATAGCAACAGATGGTTCCTGAGAAGTGCTTCATCTGTATGCTCTACACAATCAGCCTCCTGACAAAGGTTGGTACTCGCCCACTGATTTCACCCATATGATTGAGCTTTGTCATCTCTATTGGTGTTGTGCTACTGTTTAGATATTCTCATGAAAAAGTGGTATTGTCCTTGGGAAGTGCTTCATCTGTGTTGTTTTAAATATTTCCTTTCCTTTTTTTGAGCAAACATGGATGGTAGCATTTAGTAGTCCTCTTGTCTTTGCACAACAGGATCATCTTCCTCTGAAGAAGAATATGGAGTACGTGAAGTGACTAGTTCCGATTATGCCAGGATGAAGAAGCACTATCTATCTTCTCATCAGAAGGAGCAGTCGAAGGATGGTTACATTACTCCCCACAAGACCAAACTAACTTCAGCTCAGAAGGACTGACAAATCTCCATTTTTTTTGCTATGATGCGCAAGTACAATGTTGTTCTAGGATTCTTTCTGGTGAGTTCCATTTTTCTAAAAGTGTGCTCTACATGGACCATGTATGTGCCTGTTGAAACTGTCAATTCATAGTACAGTTTGCTTTATACTAATCACTTTTTTGTATTTGTGCAAACAGGGGTGCTCAGCTTGATTTCAACGGGAACTGCACAAAATGTTCATGAATACATCGAATCATCCATTTCCACCACAAGAAAAGAGGGGCCCATAAGTTCAAGGCGTTGCAACATATAAGGGCAAAATCATACAAGCTACGCGCGAATTTGGTTGATTTTGGTGGGACTGCACAAAAAGAACAGCTGGTTTATTTAGCACGAGTTGCCATGTCAATGTCCAAACTGATGGTAAACCCTGCCTATTCCACAATCGTAGGCATTTGATATTTGGGAATGGGACAACCTTGTCAAATTTTGCTCATTGATTTTAGCAAGATATGCGTTTGATATTTTTGAATGGGGCGCCTTTGTCTTTGTCGGCCAGCGGCGATCAATTTTTCTTTATTCTTTAGTTGTGAAGTAAATATTGCCTCGACATGTGAGTCGTTGATATGCATAATCATCGATTGTTTTGAATGTTCTCTATGAATTGCCAGGCTGTGTGTTTGATTGCAATGTCTGAAAACGCTAAAAGCTGCTCAAACTCTTTGTACTCATACATTTCCTTTTTACTTCGCACATTGTGTAAGTGCATACTTTTTTGTATAAGATTGGTCAAAGTAGAGATACTTTGACTGCAGACAAAACTTGTATGCAGACTAGAAGGGACCGGAGGGAGTACATGTGAAACTGTTGCAAACGTGGTGATCACCATGGGAATAATGCTAGTACGTATTGTTTTGCAGGTTCATACAATGCCAGTGATACAGGAATTCGAACTAATCGAAATAAATTCATTCATACACGGTCGGATTTCATATAAACATGCCGGATTTCATTACATTTCATACATTCTTCAACTAAAAAGGGGTGTTTATGGCTGCATGCATCTCCCAGATGCAGAGGCCGGGGGTCATCCTCCTTTTCGAAAAAAGACTAAAAAGGGGTGCGCTGGAGGTATAATTAATTAACCGAAGCTACCCACCTATGTCCCGCTGTTAGCAGAAGCTTGATGATTTAGCTGCAGTGCGATTACAGTAATCGACATGTGGCCTGTTGGGCCCACGTGTCAGTCAGCGAACTGCACCAGCAGTTAAGTAGAAGCAGCGTTCTTCTCCAACGCAGCTCTCCGAATCCACGTCGCTGCCAAGAAGCTAACCGGCCGTCAATGGTCAACCCGCCTAGCTTGGCTTCAACTGGAGGGTAGCAACGGTGGCCTTACTTGGACCCGAGCGGCGGCAACCTAGCGTGTTCTACTCTTCCTCATTTTCTGCGTGGCGCGGCCTCGTTGGCAGCGGGGCGGGGCCTCGGCGGAGCGGGCGATGCCTCTGTCTCGTTGCCGGCGGGTGGCGCCTCAGCGGAGCGGTGGAAATCCTCCCCCACGTTGTCGGCACAGTGGGGCCTCGGCTGAGCCGGCAATGTCCTCTGCCTCGTTCTTTGGCGGGGGCTCGGCGGAGCCGCGGTGTCCTCTGCCTCGTTGTTGGCGCCGCGGGGCCTCGGCGGAGCCGGCGGTGTCCTCTGCCTCGTTGTTGGCGCAGCGGGGCATCGGCGGAGCAGGGCGTCATCGATGTCAGCGAAGCGGGGACTCGTCAGAGCCGGCGGTGTCCTCTACCTCGTTGTTGGCGCCGCGGGGCGTTGGCGGAGCAGGGCATCATCGACGCCAACGGAGCGGGGACTCGTCAGAGCCGGCATTGTCCTCTGCCTCATCCTCGGGCTTGCCAAACAGCGCCTCGCCCGCTTCATCGCCCTCTTTGCTAGCCTCTTTCTAGGCGGCCGCAGCCTCCGCCGCCCGCATGCGGTACCGCCAGCGCTCGAGGCGGCCCTTGCGGGCGGAGCGGTACGAGTCGAGCAGCGCCTCCTGCTCCGCTCGCTCCACGGCGATCTGCTCCTCCGCCTGCAGGTGTTCCTGGAGGAGATGGTGGTTGTAGGCAGTGTCGGCCTGCGCCTCCCGGAACTGCTCCTCACGCATCTGCCTCACCCTGTCCATATATTGGGCACGGGCCTCGCCAATGGTCATGGTTCAATGCACCGACGAGGATGGCGTGGAGGAGGGGGTTGGCGCCGGATCATTGACTACCATGTTCTTCATTGGGACGTCGTCGTCCTCCGGCTGCCTGCCAGCCAGCCGGTCGGCAGCAATGGCTGCTATCTCCTTGTGGTCCGTCTTCCACCCATCCCGAAGAGCTCTGGAGCGCGAGGAAGCCATGGTGGGTAGTAGTGGTGTGGACAGGAGAAAGGCAACGGATGCGGATGACTGCGGCTATGGCCGCGCAGCGATTTATATAGCAATGGTGGGCGGGCGGAGGGGCGGACGTGTGGCCGAGTAGCCGCCTCGGCAACCGCGTATCATTAATGTGTCGGCAGATGGACGGACGGACGGCACTTGTGTCGTTTGAAGGCGAGCAATCGCCGCACCGGAAGCGGGCGGCCGACGCGATCGCTTTTTGGGCGGAAGCAGCGGCGCGTGAGATCACTTTACTTGGATAGGATGACAATGGGGACCCACCAGGTCCATAGCCTCACGTCATAAGTGCCTCCTTATTATATATATATATATATATATATAATTTATTTTGCTTCCTCCTGGTTTCCTGACATCATGGTCCCACACCATTGTCTACCTATGTACTCCCTCCTTTCCAGTTTATAGGGCTTATCTCAAAATTTTAGTTTTTCCATTTTATAAGGCTCAATTTGGTTGTTTTCCATCACATGTTCAGATTCCAAGGTGCATTAAATCATTGCATGTAAGTATTAAGAGAAAATTGACCAATGCATATACTTTATGCATGCATGCATTACAATTAATGCATTGATAAACATAATTTTTTGAGGATAACAAGAGCATTAATTAGGTGCTTTTGCAAAACTAGAAAAAGTATTCCATCACTCGCCATCTACCTTGATTGGTGAAAATTTTGAATTGAGCATTATAAACCGGAAAGGAGGGAGTAGTCAATAAACGAGAGAATTGCACAAGAAGCGGCCGACACCGGGACCAAGCAGCTCGGCGATATTTGTGTTTTGAGGTGTGAGCACCTTTGCAGAGTTTTTCGATGTTTACCCCAGATATTAATTTTTCTCCTCTGAACAACAACGAAAACATCGCTGCAGGTATTAACTGGGCGGGTTGTGGCCCGTCTAGCCCAGGCCAGATATCCAGCCTAGATATTAATATTTTTCAAGCTGAAAATGGCTAGCCCAGCTATACTTTTTTTAGGAATACCCAGGCAAGGTCAAGTTGTTATTCTCCGCCCCGCTGGGCTGCAAATCTTTCCTAGGAGGTATGCATTAGGCTTAACAAGAAAATGGGCTTTAAGAAATAATAAATGGGATGTAATTATAAAAGCTGGGTAGTAACTATAAAAAATGCACCAAACAGTGATTACTTTACTTTATAAAATATGATTTTTGGAATATTGAAAATTTTAATTTCATTAATTGTTGCGAGCGGAATGTTTCATTGGATTTTTACGCAATATAAATTTATATTGAAATTGTATTTAATCTGACTAAAATTTCGGGATAAAAATATTCGGATCCCATCAAAATGTGGGAAATTTTATTGAATTCTGTTTTGAACGGTTGGTTGAAATGGGCTGTACTTTTAACAAACTGTAAATGGGCTATAGTAAATTCAATTAGAATTCAGAAATGGGCTACACATTCTTACAAATCTCAAATGGGCTATAAGTTCTCTGCCACACACTTCTGGCCTTACTAAGTTGACGCGTCCCCTAAAAAAACAGAGTTGATGGGTATGCAAGGCTTTGTCAACTTATAGTCAACACACGGTTCTAGCAGTAGTGGCCGTTGGATGTCCATCCAACGGATGCCATGCTTCTTCTTCAATCTCGGATATTCTAGCTTCACGCGCCCAAAAAATGATTCATCCCCCTAACATCTGGGGCGCACCATTTCGGAAGCTGACCTGTGGGCCTACTAAGTTGACGTACCAAGGGCTTTGTCAACTTAGTCAATATATAAACGATTCTAGCTGCAGTGACCGTACGATGTACATCCAATGGCCGTCGTGCTTCTTCAACCTCTGGTCTTCTTGCTCCGGCCGCCCAAGCGGCCCGGGTCGTGCCGCCGCTCCCTCGCCTCCCGTGGCGGTAGTCTTTGCCGAGGAGGCCTCACCGCCCTACTACTCCCACCGCTGGCGTGCCATCCCTCCACTCACCCATCGACCCACACCCCTCGTTATTCTGCGGGGGGGCGGCAGCCGTCCGAACCAGTGAACCCTCGTACTCCTCTCGCGTGTGCATCCATTGCGCGTCTTCCCGGCTCCGTGTCGTCCCTTCCTAGGCTGGCCGTCGTCCACCGCCGTGGTGCTCTCGGTGCGGCGTGGTCAACGTGGTCGAGCGACTTCCATTGGGCGTGGATCAGCGTGGAGAGGCCGACAGTACCGGGTCCACGGCCGCAGAAGGAGTGCCTCCTTATTACGCGCAAAATAATTATTCCTCCACGGCGGGGACCCACGAACGCAGCCACCGTATTTCACGAAAAAAACGTTTCCCCCTGTCTGCTGGGACCCACCAGCTACGTCTTCGCATGCAAGGAAGTGCGTCCCAAAAAAATGATTCGCCCCCCTGGCTGTTGGGACCCACCAGCTACATCTTCGCACGCAAGGAAGTGCGTCCGGGCAAAAAAAACCAAAACGATTCGCCCCCCTAACTGCTGGGACCCACCAGCTACATCTTCGCAGGCAAGGAAGTGCCTGACAGTCGGGACCCACCTGGTCGAAGCTGACGTACCGTTGTCATTCTGGTCGCGAACGTGTACGTACATACTAGTCGATGTAGAGGCGCGCAAGTGTTGTAGTAGAGGCGCGCACGTAGCATGTACACGTACGTACATCGGCGAGGGTGCAAGAAAGAAAATATGGCCACGTACGTACATACGGGCAGGGTCTCGAACGCCTACTCGCGCATATGTACATGGCTGGGTCGGAACGGAGAAACAGCGTCGTCGTCGTGTTCGTGGGGAGGCAACAGAATGCGTCGTGTTCATCGGGAGGCAACGGAACGCGTGGGAGCCAACCGGCTGGGTTGGAATGGAATGCGTGGTCATGTTCATCAGGAGGGCTTGGGCGGAACAGCGATGGAAGCGAGGCTGGCGTCTTTGCCAACAGAGGAAACGGCCTTGTGTTCGACCGGCCACGTTCGAAATGGGGTCCTGTTGATCGGGAGGGGCCTGGCGTACCGCAAAACGGAGGAAACGGACCTCCTAAGGTCAAAACGGGGGTCATGTTCATTGGGAGGGGTGTGGCGTACCACAAAACGGACGAAACGGACTTGTGTTGGAGCGCCACGGTCGAAAGCAGGGGGAGGGTGTGGCGTACCACAAAACGGCACTCCACAGGATATTGTTCGTCTCCACCGTCGACCTCCTCCAGCCTCCACAGGCTACCATCGACCTCCTCCAGCCTCCACGGGCTCCTGTAAATCCAACCTCTGCCGCGCGCTAATCCACCGGCTACTGTTCAACCACCCCTCCACGGGCACCCCTCCACCGTCTACTGTTCATCCAGCCCTCCACACCACGGGGTCCTGTTCAACCACCCCTCCACGACCACCCCTCCACCGTCTACTGTTCATCCAGCCCTCCACACCACGGGTTCCTGTTCATCTAGAGGCAATGCCACCGCTTACTATTCATGCAAGCCCCCCCACAACGCTCACTGTTCATCCAATCGATCGGCTTCAGTTTGCAGCAGTAGCGAAGGAATCGCTCCATCGGGTTCAGTTAACAGCCATCGATCGATCCCTCGGGTTCAGTAACGCGTAGCCTGCAGTGCAATCACTCGGGTTCAGTCAGAGCCCAACGCCTCGCTCGGGTTCAGTTAGAGCCAACGCCTCGCACACACGCGCGTACGTACGAGAGAAACGCGCATCTCTCGGCCCCCGACCTCCCACCGTAACCGACAGCTCCCCGAAATTTTCCTCCCCCTCGCTTCTACCATGGTTTTTTCCGTCATGGACGGCCCAAAGAATGTCATGCAGCTGCGTCTCCGGCCTGCCCAGGATGAAAAGCCCATTTTCTGTCATGATTTTTGTCATAGAAGTAGAAGCCCACCACATCTATGATGATACCAGGTTTTGTCACAATTATCATCATAGAAGTGTCATATGTATGACAGAAAAAAATTCGTTCGGCCCAAAATGTCACGGATGTGTCTTTTTTTGTAGTGAGACCACGCACAAGTCCCTCGTACCTACACAAAACGATAGCAACTCGCAACCAACGCTTAGGGGTTGTCAATCCCTTCACGGTCACTTACGAGAGTGAGATCTGATAGAGATAATATTTTTGGTATTTTTGATAGATAGATGTAAAGTAAAAAGTAAAAGGCAAAGTAAAAACAAAGCAAGTAAATAAAGTGATAGAGATTGATATGATGAGAATAGACCCGGGGGCCATAGGTTTCACTAGTGGCTTCTCTCAAGAGCATAAGTATTCTACGGTGGGTGAACAAATTCTTGTTGAGCAATTGATGAATTGAGCATAGTTATGAGTATATCTAGGCAATGATCATGTATATAGGCATCACGTCCGAACAAGTAGATCGAAACGATTACGCATCTACTACTATTACTCCACTCATCGACCGCTATCCAAAGCATGCATCTAGAGTATTAAGTAAAAACAAAGTAACGCTTAAGCAAGATGACATGATGTAGAGGATAAATTCATGCAATATGATAAAAAACCATCTTGTTATCCTCGATGGCAACAATACAATACGTGCATTGCAACTCTTTACATCACTAAGTAAGGACACATAAGCTTGAACCCAAAGCTAAGCACTTCTCCCATTGCAAGAACTACCAATCTAGTTGGCCAAACCAAAAGGATAATTCAAGAGACTTGCAAAGATAACTCAATCATACATAAAAGAATTCAGAGAAGAATCAAATATTTTCCATAGATAATCTTTGGATCATAAACCCACAATTCATCGATCTCAACAAACACACCGCAAAAAGAAGCTTACATCGAATAGATCTCCACGAGAGAGGGGAACATTGTATTGAGATCCAAAAGAGAGAAGAAGCCATCTAGCTACTAGCTATGGACCCGAAGGTCTGAAGTAAACTACTCACACTTCATCGGAGGGCTATGGTGATGATGTAGAAGCCTCCGTGGTGGATGCCCCCTCGTGAGCTCCTAACAGGCCCCAAGATGGGATCTCGTGGATCTGAAGGTTGCGGCGGTGGAATTAGGTTTTGGCTCCTGTTACGATCGTTCGGGATCGTGGTATATATAGGAGGAAGGAGTACGTCGGTGGAGCGTCAGGGGGCCCGCGAGGTAGGGGGCGCGCCCAGGGGGGTGCCCTCCACCCTCGTGACCGCCTCTAGCACTGCTTGGAGTAGGGTCCAAGTCTCCTGGATCACATTCGGTTGGAAAATCACGATCCCGAAGGTTTCATTCCGTTTGGACTCCATTTGATATTCCGTTTCTTCGAAACACTGAAATATGCAAAAAAAACAGCAATTCTGGGTGGGCCTCCGGTTAATAGGTTAGTCCCAAAAATAATATAAAAGTGGAAAATAAAGCCCAATATAGTCCAAAATAGTAGGTAAAGTAGCATGGAGCAATCAAAAATTATAGATACGTTGGAGACGTATCAGGCATCCCCAAGCTTAATTCCTGCTCGTCCTCGAGTAGGTAAATGATAAAAAAGATTTTTTGATGCGGAGTGATACTTTGGCATAATTTCAATGTAAATCTTCTTAATTGTGACATGAATATTCAGATCCGAAAGATTCAAGACAAAAGTTCATATTGACACAAAAATAATAATACTTCAAGCATACTAATCAAAGCAATCATGTTTTCTCAAAATAACATGGCAAAAGAAAGTTCATCCCTACAAAATCATATAGTTAGGCTATGCTTCATTTTCGTCACACAAAGATGTTCCCAACTTCTATACCTCCGATGACAAGCCAAGCAATTGTTTCATACTTAAATAATCTCAAACTTTTTCAACCTTCACGCAATACATGAGCGTGAGCCATGGATATAGCAGTATGGGTGGAATAGAATATGATGATGGAGATTGTGTGGAGAAGACAAAAAAGGAGAAAGTCTCACATTGACAAGGATAATCAACGGGCTATGGAAATGCCCATCAATTGATGTCAACATGAGGAGTAGGGATTGCCATGCAACGGATGCACTAGAGCTATGAATGCTCAACAAAAGAAAACTAGTGGGTGTGCATCCAACTTGCTTGCTCATGAAAACCTAGGGCATTTGAGGAAGCCCATCGTAGGAATATACAAGCCAAGTTCTATAATGAAAAATTCCCACTAGTATGAAAAGGACAACTTTATGAGACTCACTACATGATGAACAAGGTGCTACTTTGAAGCACAATTTATGAGACTTACTACATGAAGAACAAGGTGCTACTTTGAAGCACAAGTGTGGAAAAAGAGAAAGTATCATTGCCCTTTTTTATATATTTTTTTGGGACTTTCTTTTTTTTCTTTTGGCCTTTCTCTTTTTTTATTTGGGCAATGCTCTAATAATGATGATCATCACTCTTCTATTGATTACAACATAAGGATTACAACTCGAAACTTAGAACAAGATATGACTCTATATGAATGCCTCCGGCGGTGTACCGGGATGGTGCAATGAATCAAGAGTGACATGTATGGAAAATAATGCATGGTGGCTTTGCCACAAATACGATGTCAACTACATGATCATGCAATGGCAATATGACAAAAGTAATGTATGTCATGATGATGATGGTGGAAGTTGCATGGCAATATATCTTGGAATGGCTATGGAAATGCGATGATAGGTAGGTATGGTGGCTATTTTGAGGAAGATATAAGGAGGTTTATGTGTGATAGAGCGTATCGTATCACAGGGTTTGGATGTACCGGCAAAGTTTGCACCAACTCTCAAGGTGAGAAAGGGCAATGCACGGTACCGAAGAGGCTAGCAAAGGTGAAAACGTGAGAGTGCGTATAATCCATGGACTCAACATTAGTCAAAAGAACTCATATACTTATTGCAAAAATTTAGAAGTCATCAAAAATCAAGTACTACGCGCATGCTCCTAGGGGGATAGACTGGTAGGAAAAGACCATCGCTCGTCCCCGACCGCCACTCATAAGGATGCACAAGCCAGGTACACTTCATGTTTCAAATTTGTTACACAACTTTAACCATACGTGCATGCTACGGGACTTGCAAACTTCAATACAAGTATTTTTCAAATTCATAATCACCCAACTAGCACGACTTTGATATTATCACCTTCATATCTCAAAACAATTATCAAGCATCAAACTTATCTTAGTATTCAACACACTCAAAAGAAAGTTTCACATATCTTGAACACCAAGTATATTAACATTAAGCAAATTACCATGCTATTAATGACTCTCAAAATAATCTAAGTGAAGCATGAGAGATCAATAGTTTCTTTAAAAAAAATCCACCACCGTGCTCTAAAAGATCTAAGTGAATCACTAGAGCAAAAATTATCACGCTCAAAAGATATAAGTGAAGCGCTATGAGCAAAACTATCAAGCTCAAAAGATATAAGTGAAGCACATAGAGTATTCTAACAAATTCCAAATCATTTATGGCTCTCTCAAAAGATGTGTACAGCAAGGATGATTGTGGTAGACTAACAAGCAAAGACACAAATAATACAAGACGCTCCAAGCAAAACACATATCATGTGGTGAATAAAAATATAGCTCCAAGTAAATTACGGATGGAAGTGGACGAAAAGAGGGGATGCCTTCCAGGGCATCCCCAAGCTTTGACTTTTTGGTGTCCTTGGATTATATTTGGGGTTCCATGGGCATCCCCAAGCTTAGGCTCTTGCCACTCCTTGTTCCATAATCCATCAAAAGAATTCACCCAAAACTTGAAAACTTCACAACACAAAACTCAACAGAAATCTCGTGAGCTCCATTAGAGAAAGAAAACAAAAGACTACTTCAAGGTACTGTAATGAACTCATTATTTATTTATATTGGTGTTAAACCTACTGTATTCCAACTTCTCTATGGTTTATAAACTATTTTACTAGCCATAGATTCATCAAAATAAGCAAACAACACACGTAAAACAGAATCTGTTAAAAACAGAATAGTCTGTAGAAATCTGTAACTAACGCAAACTTCTGAAACTCTAAAAATTCTACCAAAATAGGAAGTCCTGGAAATTTTGTTTATTGATCATCAGAAAAAGGATTCAATGCAAAATCACGTTCCTGTGATTTAACAAAATTATATTCGTGCGTGCAAAGTTTCTGTTTTTCAGCAGAATCAAATCAACTATCATCGTAGGTTATCCTATAGGTTCTACTTGGCACAAACACTAATTAAGACATAAAACCACATCCAAACAAAAGGTAGATGGATTATTTATTCCTAAACATAAGCAAAAACAAAAAATACAAAATAAAATTGGGTTGCCTCCCAACAAGCGCTATCGTTTAACGCCCCTAGCTAGGCATAAAAGCAAGGATAGATCTAGGTATTGCCATCTTTGGTAGGCAATCCATAAGTGGCTCTCATGATAGATTCATATGGTAATTTTATTTTATTTCTAGGGAAGTGTTCTGTACCCTTTTTCAAGGGAAATTGGAATCGAATATTCCCTTCCTTCATATCAATAATTGCACCAATCATTCTAAGGAAAGGTCTACCAAGAATAATAGGACATGAAGCATTGCAATCTATATCAAGAACGATAAAATCTACGGGCACATAATTCCTATTTGCAACAATAAGAACATCATTAATTCTTCCCGTAGGTTTTTTAATAGTGGAATCCGCAAGATGCAAGTTTAGAGAGCAATCATCAAAATCACGGAAATCTAGCAAATCACATAAAGTTTTGGGAATAGTAGAGACACTAGCACCCAAATCACATAAAGCATGAAACTCAAAATCCTTAATTTTAATTTTAATAGTAGGTTCCCACTCATAGAGTTTTCTAGGGATAGAAACTTTCAACTCAAGTTTTTCTTCATAAGATTGCATCAAAGCATCAACAATGTGTTCGGTAAAGGCCTTATTTTGACTATAAGCATGAGGAGAATCTAGCACGGATTGCAACAAGGAAATACAACCAATCAAAGAGCAATTTTCATAATTAAATTCCTTGAGATCCAAAATAGTGGGTTTAGCAACATCACGATTTTTATTTATTTCAATTCCACTTTCATCAATTTCATCATCAAGATCTAGAAACTCCGAATTCTTAGAACGCCTTCTAGGTAAAGGAAGATCATATTCAGATTCATCAAGATTCATATTGCAAAAGAAAGATTTAATGGGGGACACATCAATAACTTTTAGATCTTCATCTTGATTTTCATAGGAATTGGAAGAACACGCTTTAATAAAGGCATCTTTGGAAGCACGCATCCTAGCGGTTCTTTCCTTGCACTCATCAATGGAAATTCTCATGGCTTTGAGAGAATCATTGATATCAAGCTTAGGAGGAATATATCTAAGCTTTAAAGAATCAATTTCAAGAGAAAATCTATCAACGTTCCTAGCCAAATCATCAACTTTAAGCAATTTCTCTTCAAGCAAAGCATTAAGATTCTTTTGTGAATTCATAAACTCTTTAACACTACTCTCAAATTCAGAGGGCGTCTTATTAAAATTTCCATAAGAGCTGTTGTAGGAATTTCCATAATTATTAGAAGGATTACTAGGATAAGGCCTAGGATTAAAATTCCCTCTATAAGCGTTGTTTCCAAAACTATTCCTACCAACAAAATTCACATCCATAGATTCATTATTATTCTCAAGCAAAGTAGATAAAGGCATATCATTGGGATCAAGAGGAGTATTTTTAGGCACAAACATCTTCATAAGTTCATCCATCTTTTCACTCAAAACATTGATTTCTTCTATATCATGCACTTTTTTACTAGAAGATCTTTCGGTGTGCCATTGAGAATAATTAGCCATAATATTATCAAGCAATTTTGTAGCATCTCCTAACGTAATTTCCATAAAAGTGCCTCCCGCGGCCGAATCTAAAAGATTTCTAGAAGCAAAATTTAACCCGGCATAAAAATTTTGTATGATCATCCATAAATTCAAACCATGAGTAGGGCAATTGCGAAGCATTAATTTCATTCTTTCCCAAGATTGGGCAACATGCTCATGATCAAGTTGTTTAAAATTCATGATGTCGTTCCTAAGAGTGATAATTTTAGCGGGAGGAAAATACTTAGAGATAAAAGCATCTTTGCACTTGTTCCAAGAATCAATACTATTTTTAGGCAAAGACGAAAACCAAACTTTAGCACGATGTCTAAGTGAAAATGGAAATAACTTCAATTTGACAATATTGTTATCCGTATCTTTCTTCTTTTGCATATCACACAAATCAACAAAATTGTTTAGATGAGTAGTGGCATCTTCACTAGGATGGCCGACGAATTGATCTTTCATAACAAGATTCAGTAAAGCGGTATTGATTTCACAAGACTCGTCATTATTAAGAGGAGCGATCGGAGTACTAAGGAAATCATTATTATTGGTATTCGAGAAATCACACAATTTGGTATTATCTTGCGCCATGGCAACAAGTAATCCAACACACAAGCAAACATAAAGGTAACGAGAAAAGGCAAACGAAAAAGAGAGGAGGAGATTGGGAAAGAGAGGGCAAATAAAATGGCAAGGGTGAAGTGGGGGAGAGGAAAACGAGAGGCAAATGGCAAATAATGTAATGCGAGAGATAGGGATTGCGATGGGTACTTGGTATGGTTGACTTGCTTGCGTGAGCCTCCCCGACAACGGCGCCAGAAATTCTACTTGCTACCTCTTGAGAACTGCGTTGGATTTCCCCGAAGAGGAGAGGATGATGCAGCAAAGTAGCATAAGTATTTCCCTCAATTTTTGAGAACCAAGGTACCAATCCAGTAGGAGACCACGCACAAGTCCCTCATACCTACACAAAACGATAGCAACTCGCAACCAACGCTTAGGGGTTGTCAATCCCTTCACGGTCACTTACGAGAGTGAGATCTGATAGAGATAATATTTTTGGTATTTTTGATAGATAGATGCAAAGTAAAAAGTAAAAGGCAAAGTAAAAACAAAGCAAGTAAATAAAGTGATAGAGATTGATATGATGAGAATAGACCCGGGGCCATAGGTTTCACTAGTGGCTTCTCTCAAGAGCATAAGTATTCTACGGTGGGTGAACAAATTACTGTCGAGCAATTGATAGAATTGAGCATAGTTATGAGTATATCTAGGCAATGATCATGTATATAGGCATCACGTCCAAAACAAGTAGATCGAAACGATTTTGCATCTTCTACTATTAATCCACTCATCGACCGCTATCCAGCATGCATCTAGAGTATCAAGTAAAATTAGAGTAACGCCTTAAGCAAGATGACATGATGTAGAGGGATAAATTCATGCAATATGATAAAAAAACATCTTGTTATCCTTGATGGCAACAATACAATACGTGCCTTGCAACTCTTTCTATCACTGAGTAAGGACACCGCAAGATTGAACCCAAAGCTAAGCACTTCTCCCATTGCAAGAACTACCAATCTAGTTGGCCAAACCAAAAAGGATAATTCGAAGAGACTTGCAAAGATAACTCAATCATACATAAAAGAATTCAGAGAAGAATCAAATATTTTCCATAGATAATACTGGATCATAAACCCACAATTCATCGGTCTCAACAAACACACCGCAAAAAGAAGCTTACATCGAATAGATCTCCACGAGAGAGGGGAGAACATTGTATTGAGATCCAAAAAGAGAGAAGAAGCCATCTAGCTACTAGCTATGGACCCAAGGTCTGAAGTAAACTACTCACACTTCATCGGAGGGCTATGGTGATGATGTAGAAGCCCTCCGTGGTGGATGCCCCCTCGTGAGCTCCTAACAGGCCCCAAGATGGGATCTCGTGGATCTGAAGGTTGCGGTGGTGGAATTAGGTTTTTGGCTCTTGTTCTGATCGTTTGGGGATACGTAGGTATATATAGGAGGAAGGAGTACGTCGGTGGAGCGTTAGGGGGCCCACGAGGTAGGGGGGCGCCCAGGGGGGCGCCCTCCACCCTCGTGACCGCCTCTAGCACTGCTTGGAGTAGGGTCCAAGTCTCCTGGATCACGTTCGGTTGGAAAATCACGATCCCGAAGGTTTCATTCTGTTTGGACTCCGTTTGATATTCCGTTTCTTCGAAACACTGAAATAGGCAAAAACAGCAATTCTGCGCTGGGCCTTCGGTTAATAGGTTAGTCCCAAAAATAATATAAAAGTGGAAAATAAAGCCCAATATAGTCCAAAAAAGTAGGTAAAGTAGCATGGAGCAATCAAAAATTATAGATACGTTGGAGATGTATCAATGGTGTGTTGATGATGAACTCCTTGCTCTTGTGCTTCAAATGATAGTCTCCCCAACACTCAGCTCTCTCACACAGATTTGGCTATGGTGGAAAGATGATTTGAATGGAAAGCAACTTGCGGAAGGCTAGAGATCAAGATTCTTGTGGTTGGATTGGAGTTTATTGGTCTCAACACATGAGTAGGTGGTTCTCTCTCAGAAAATGAGTAGTGGAAGTGTAGGTACGTTCTGATGGCTCTCTCTTGAATAGAGAAGGGGGTGGAGGGTTATATATAGCCTCCACACAAAATCCAACCGTTACACACAATCGACCCAACTTGGTCAGACCGAATAGAAGAACTCGGTGAGACCGATTTAGTTCAAAAATGTGAACGTTAGGAATCTTGGTGGGACCGACATGATCAACTCGGTGGGACCAATGTGCTAGGGCCATGGCAAAAACACTCATCTCGGTGTGATCGATTGCATGAACTTGGTGAGACCGATTTCAGCAAAGAGTTAACAGAGAATTGGTCAGGCAAACTCGGTGGGACCAATCGCTCGTTTTGGTAAAACCAAGACGTTACGAAGGGAAACATAGAGTTTGCATTGCAAACTCGGTGGGACCGATCACTCATTTTGGTAAGACCGAAACGTTACGAAGGGAAACAAAGAGTTTGCAATGCCATCTCGGTGAGACTAAGATCCATATCGATGAGACCGAATTGTATAGGGTTTCTAGCAGTGGCTATGTCAAAAGAACTCGGTGGCGCCAGATAGATCAAATCGGTAGGGCCGAGTTTGACTTTGGGTTTTGGACATATGTTGAAATGAGAAAGTGGTTGAGGGTTTTGGAGCATATCAGTAAGCACTTTGAGCAAGTAGACCATTAAGCAACACCTCATCCCCTTTTAATAGTATTGGCTTTCCTATGGACTCAATGTGATCTTGGATCACTAAAATGAAAATGAAGAGTCTTGAGATTTTGCCGATCTTTGTCCTTAGCATTTTGAGGGGTCCACATCTCTAGTCCATTCCATGCCAATCATTGAACTTTCTGAAATATTTAACTTGAATGGATATTAGTTCAATGAGCTATATGTTGTTATGAATTACCAAAACCACCTGGGGATTAGTTGCACTTCCAATCTCCCCCTTTTTGGTAATTGATGACAACATATAGATCAAAGCTTCGACAAATGATAATATGAATGAAATACATCATCGCTTTGAGAAGTATGTGATAAGCAAGAGCTCCCCCTAAATTTGTGCATTATTTAAAATTTGCTTTTGAATGCAAATGCACAATCGATTAGGATCATGGGTCACTCTTCCACATCACATACATCTTGGTGGAGCGCTCAAAATGATAAGAGATAAATAACATGCAGTCATCACCAAGGACAAACCATGATTGATCATACACAGATAATGTAGATAGGCATTCTAGCACACATTAAAGCATTGTATGATCAAACACATGATCATAAAAGTATCTCATGAGCAAGCACAAATAGTAGCATAGTAATCAAACGAGCAAACAATCAAAGTAGCAAGTAGCAAGAGAAGGCAAAACGTGCTCTCTCTCGAAGCCTAATGATCTATGCACTTTCTCCCCCTTTCGCAACAAGTTACCAAAAAGCTCGAAAATGCATAGTGTTATGCGACACTCTAGGCACGGTCTTTGGGAGCTCCTAAAGTGTTCTGGTTGGTTGCTCCGGTGTGCATAGATGGCATGGAGAGGACAACATCTGCAAATGCTTCTGAATATGTCTGAGGAGCTGGAGGAGTTACAACTGGAGGTACAACGATGACAGTTGCTGTAGGTGCTGAAGTAGTAGCTCTGGAGTCTCTGGCAACTGGCACTGCTAAAGACCTTTGTGCCCTTGGCACTCTCTGGAATGTGTCTGCAGTAGCTCTATCATTCCTGTCTTCAACTTCTTCCTGTAGCTTCTCAACAGTGGTCTGAATCTCGATAACCTTCACATCTAGATCATGAAGTTTAGTCTCAAAGATCCTCTCAAGACTCTCTTGATTTCGAGTCAGGGTGGCTAGTCCTTTCTCAATTCTCATGGTTGCCTCAAGCAGATAACTGAGTTGATCTTGCTTGGTCTTGAGATTGACAACTGAAGCATCTGGTACACTAGCTGTCCTTGCTGCTTTAGCAGCCTTTGCTCTCTCTTTCTTCTCCTGGGCTTCTACTGAAGTAGGATGTGATACATCCATGACAACCTCATTGTCCTCAAATTCTGGCCTCAGCGGAAGGTGCTCTTTGTCAAGAAGATATGTCCCTGTTCCCATCTTGTAGTTGATTAGCATCTGTATGTGAGGGGCATGTCCACATGATCTCTTCTGGTCAGCTATTGTTCTCTTCACAGTTTCAACTATCAAACTCATCACCTTGAACTTTTGTGGCACATCAAACATATGAAGCAAGTTGATTGAGTGACCACAGATCATTCTATGATTTCCTAACTTGGGCAACGGAGTGTGCCCCAATATAGTGTTCATCGTGGTTATGCCTGACGGCAGATAATAGGTGGATCCAAACTTGTGAGTTTCCAATGCAACATCAGAAATTTGCTTATACATGTGAGCCATGGAGTTGTGATCCTTTCTGGGCTTGGCATACACATGTGTGTCATTTTCATCTTCCTTGGGGCATTGATCAACTTGTCCCTTTCAGCAATTGAAGATTGATACCTTGTGTCTTTTGTCATCCAGACTATTTTGTCATCTGGATAGAAATGAGCAGTTGAATAGAATTGCATAATCATTTCATCATTCCATTTTGTCAACTTTTGACCAACAAAAGTATCAGCACCGTTTGTTTTGAAACTTTCATGTACTCCTGGGAAGTAATCCTCATTGTCATCAATGACATGGACTAACTCGATCTCACCGATGAGCACCTTCAGTGGCTCCACTATCTCGGAGTCACCGATTGGAACATATCGGCATCACCGATTTCACTGCTGAGACAACTTCTTGCCATCTTATATTGCCTATTTTCTTCAGCTGCACTCAATGATTCTTTTCCTATGTCTGCATCTTGAGGTACATTATGCTTGCTTGTGTCTCTCAAGGATCATACTCACTTGACTCATATCCATGAAAGTTACCCTTCATGGAAATTGATGTCAAAGGGAGGGAGGGAGAGAGAGAGAGAGAGAGAGCACATCAAAGCTTACTCTTACAAAACTCTTCTAATAAAGGAAGATAGGTGCAATGTCATAGGAGGAGAGAAGTCGCATGTCTTTAAGAGGGGAAATACATGTTAGTATTTGTTTTGAGATATTTTTGGATCTCATTCATTTCTGCTCTGATTTTATCTCACCCACCTTCTCCCATTATCCCATGTTGATTCAGTTGGAGAAAAAAAATCCATATTTAAGGGGAGAAAAATCCTTAGAATTTATTGCAAATATTTAAGTTCTTGGGGACATGTCTATATTTGAATGAAGTACTTACTCTGTGGTACTCGCCTATTACATGTCATCCCAGTATTGGTATTCTTGTGGATCTTGAAATTCTTCTTGTTTGAAGTTTTCTTGTGTTATTTAACCGTGTTTTCTTAAGATTGCTTCTTCAAGAGACAGCTCAAGAACTACAAGGTAAGTATATGCATCACACTCATGTGCATGATGATCCCTTGCATTTGCACATACTATTTGCAAGAGGGATTCATAGACATGAAGGTACATCTCACTCAATTCTTTGCTCTGATGCATTTAGCCAAGATACATGTAACTCATTTCTTGTTCTGTCATGATGTGCATTTACATGCCATTCAATCTTATCATTACATGATTGCACACATGTAGGGGTAGCTTATGCATGTTACATGTTCTTCCAAAGCTTTACTTACTACTCTTCATATCATTTACTTGAAGCTTTGATGTATGTTGTCATCAATTACCAAAAAGGGGAGATTGAAAGCACAAGTGCTCCCTGGGTGATTTTGGTAGTTAATGTCAACATATCTTTTGTTTGACTAATAGTTTTGTCTAGTATATTTCAGATAAGTTTAGCAGTGGAGTGGCAACGACAAGAGAATGTGGGGCCCCTTCAAAATAATAAGGACAAAGATTGGCAAAAGTTTAAGACTCTTCATTTCTATTTAAGTGATCCAAGATCACATTGAGTCCATAGGAAAGCCAATACTATTAAAAAGGGATGAGATGTTACTTAATGGTCTGCGCAAGTGCTTAGTGATATTGCTCCAAAACTCTTAGCCACTTTCTCCATCCAAATATGTCCAAACCCTAATTCCAAACTTGGCCCCATCGGTTCTTTCAACCCGGAGCCACCGAGTTCATTTGATATAGCCACTGCCAGAAAACCTAACGATTCGGTCACATCGATACGGATCTCGGTCCCACCAAGATGGCCTTGCCAGCGCTCTGTGATCTATTGCATTCGCTTTGGTCCCATCGATTTTATGCAATCGGCCTCACCAAGTTGGCCTGACATATTCTCTGTTGCTTATTGCTTCACTTCGGTCCCACCGAGTTGATGCAGTCGGCGCCACCGAGATGATGTTTGCCCTAAGCCCTAGCACATAGGTCCCACCGAGTTGTTCTAGTCGGTCCCATCGAGATTCATAAGGTTCATATTTTTTTAACAGATCGGTGCCACCTAGTTTCCTAATCGTGCCACTGAGATGAGTCAAAAGTGTGTAATTGTTGGATTTTTGTGGAGGCTATATATACCCCTCCACCCTTTCTTCCTCATTGAGGAGAGCCATCAAGATGTGCCTACACTTCCACCATTCATTTTTTTGAGAGAGAGCCACCTACTCATGTGTTGAGATCAAGAGATTCCATTCTAACCTTTTGAACATTTCTAGCCTTCCCCAAGTTGTTTTCCACTCAAATCCCTCTTCCATCATAGCCAAATCTGAGAGAGAGAGAGAGAGAGAGAGAGAGAGAGAGAGAGAGAGAGAGAGAGAGAGAGAGAGTTGAATGTTGGGGAGACTATCATTTGAAGCACAAGGGCAAGAATTTCATCATCTGCAGACCATCTATTACCTTTTGAAGAGTGGTGTCTCCTAGATTGGTTAGGTGTCGTTTGGGAGCCTCCGTCATGATGTGGAGTTGAACCAAGAAGTTTATAAGGGCAAGGAGATCACCTACTTCGTGAAGATCTACCCGAGTGAGGCAAGTCCTTCATGGGCGATGGCCATAGTGGGATAGACAAGGTTGCTTCTTTGTGGACCCTTCGCGTGTGGACCTCTCCGTGGACTCACGCAACTGTTACCCTTTATGGGTTGAAGTCTCCATCAACGTGGATGTACGATAGCACCATTTATCGGAAACACGCCAAAAATCTCCGTGTCTCCATTGCATTTGCATACTACAATCTCATCACTCTACATTCTTGCAAATTGCATGCTTTACTTTTTCGCTGCCTATACTCTTGGCATGCTTGCTTGAAATGTATTGTGTGTGCTTTAACATGTGCTAAACTCAACCTTAACTTGAAGAATTTAAAAACTGCTGCTTTTGTGTGTTAAGAGTCTAATCACCCCCCTCTAGACCCGTCTTCTCGATCCTTTCAATGGGTGTTGATATTGACAAAAATTTCAATGTGGACAAGACATGCAATTCTATTTAGCATCATATTGCTTCTCTCATGCCACTGGATGATCAACTTCTGAGGTTTGCTTTGTTATATTGTTGATTCTGCTAATGAGAAAACGAAACATAGAGGCATTCCAACATTTTATTTTCTGATTTCATATCACAAACCAAGCCAAAAACGCATACTCACACGACCATTTACAAGCTGCGCCTATCTCCAAGTTTAGGGTAACCTTTTGCCAGGGTTCCGCTTTTTATTATTGATTTTGAGGGGAGGGTACCCTTTTTGAAAGGCTTGGGGTGGCATTTTACAAAACTGCCGTGACTGCTTATTTAATTTGCATTTTTTCGAAAACTGTGATCCAGATGGGATATCTTTGGGGCGTTCGCTGGAATCTCACCCCCCAGGGAACGTTCGCCAGATAGCTACACCGTTTCGTTTTGAAAAACAGATTTGCCGTCCGTCGGTGGCCGGTTCTGGGGCTCCAAAACCAAGAGACGTGGCCCTGTGCTGTCCTTGGGTTGCCGAATTAAAAGCTTGTCTCTACCGGGCCAGCCACCTACCGCGGCCCAACAATCTCACCAACCAACCGGAGCCTAGCAAACTTTTTCAACACGTTGGCCCGCTACGCTTCTCCTGTCCTGTCCACCAGCCGAAACTCAGAGCTCCGAGCTCCGCCTCTGACTCCACCTCCGGCCACGGCGGGCACCATGGCGCCAACGGTGGAGATCAGGAATCTCACCTTCACCTACCCGGGAATCGACGGCAAGCCGCCGCCCGGAGCACCGCCCCTCATCGAGGACGTCTGCTTCTCCCTCGAAGCCGGTCAGCGCTGCCTTCTCGTCGGCTCCAACGGCGCAGGTAGCTCTTGGCCCCCTCTGAAACCGCCCCTCTCTCCCTCGCCGGCTCGTCTCGTTTCTGTCCTCCTGTTTGCGGGCTTTGATGTGGGTGGGTGCGGGGGGCAGGTAAGACAACGATACTGAAGATACTGGGCGGGAAGCACATGGTGGATCCGAGCATGGTTCGGGTCCTGGGAAGGTCGGCCTTCCACGACACGGCGCTTACCTCCTCCGGAGACCTCTGCTACCTTGGCGGCGAGGTGGGCATACAATTTAAGAATTTCATTCCTCGTCCGTTGTGCAATTGTTTTCCTTTTTCAAGACTCTGTTGTGCATTTGTGAGGCTAAACATTGGTCAAGGCGTGCGCGAATTTTGCCACTAACCGTCTTCCGATGAATTTAATTTTGTAAATTTCCCCGATGGACGCAGTGGAGGCGCGATGTTGCCTTTGCCGGCTACCAGGTGAATATACAGATGGACATTTCGGCAGAGAAGATGCTATTTGGTGTCACTGGCGTTGATCCTCAGAGAAGAGATGAGCTTATCAAGGCAAGTTCACCCCAAAATTACCAATACAAATTCATCGTTAAATCACATTTTCCATGGGGAGCTTAGTTTTCAGATTAATGATACCATGTTCACAAAACTGAAGTTTGCTATTTTAGCTTCCTTGCTTTCATGCATCAATATTCTATACTGGTTACTTATTTGTCAAAAAAAAAATACTGGTTACTTATTTGTCACCCCCTTTGCCGGATTATGTGGGAATGGGTGTGTGCCATACATGAGGACTTGAATTATCTGTTGCCTGAACTAGTGCTTCCGCAACAATCAAATTATATCCAGAAATCTCCCGTTTGTCTTGGTCATACTTGCATATTCTAACCAGTTACAGCCAATGGCATATAAACTATTTTAGCTAGCTGTATATTAAAGAACATTCCAAGTGCCTGACAATTCAGTTAAAGCATGTGCCGTGAGGTACTATACGACTGTTATCCTACAGGGATTGAAGTGTGCAATAGAGCTAATCATCACCAGTTCACCAGGCTCAGTAAGCTAGACTCTGTCTCTGTGATTGAAAGGGTGTTCAGAAAAGATTAAAATTCAAGATGTGAAACCTGTAGGTGTACTAGCTTCTAGCGAATGGCTCGCCGGTGCCGTACATATACATACACCGTGCCTGTAAAAATAATAAGCTAACCAGGACTTCCACTCAAAAAATAAATCCAATCCACCCGGTTGGGACTATGTGGCGCCCCTGAACCTTGTGTAATGGTATGCTGGTAAAGAATACCTTTGAGGAACACCAGTTGTTTGGAAGATCCTTTCGAGATGTAAAAGAACAGGTCTGCAACTTCGAATTTGCAGATAGAAAAACAAGAAGAGATTAAAAAAATCAAGTCTGCGTGTTATGTTTCTCGGGGAAAGTACTTGTGTTACTCTACCCATGTAAATCATTGATTTATAAATTAGGAACTAGGACATAGCATTTTGTATGTTGGTCGTATGATCTACTCCCTCCGTCCGAAGAAACTTGTCCCAAGCTTGTCCTTTAAATGGATGTATCTAGCACGAACTTGATGCTAGATACATCTATTTGAGGGACAAGCTTTTTCGGACGGAGGGAGTATAAATTAGGAGCTAGGACATACTATTCTTAGAGCAACTCCAAGGGCACTCCTCAAACCTCCCCCATATGTCCGGGCGAACAGTTCGGACACAGAAGCACCCTCCCAAAGGGCCTCCCCGAACCTGCCCTGTATGTGCAGACTGTCCGGACCTCGCCAGACCAAGCCCATATATGGGGAGGAAATGGGGCTGTCCGGACATGTCCGCCATGCCTGGCCTGCCCCAGACGCATATGTCCGAACAATTTGGGGATAAATCGGGGAACACCGTTGGAGGGGAAGACAAAGTCCGGACGTTTCAGCGGACAAATGGGGTGCCAAATTTTAGGTTTGCCCTTGGAGATGCTCTTACACTTATTTTTTTTGAAATGATGCTCTTACACTTAAATTATGTAAGCAACTAGGGCATAACATTTCGTTTGTTTGTCCTAATCATAAACCATTACACTTACTCTCATGTCCTACATTATTAAACTTTTCATGTTGCAGATTTTGGATGTTGACCTTACCTGGCGGATGCACAAGGCATCAGATGGTCAGAGGAGAAGAGTCCAGATTTGCATGGGACTTCTCAAGCCATTCAAGGTTTGTTTTGCCTTGCTTTGTCACCAAAAGGATCAATCAAGTTCTCAACTTTGTGTGCAGACAACAAGATTTTCATAAGAAAATAAAAATGCAATGCAGGTTCTTCTTCTTGATGAGATAACAGTTGATCTTGATGTGTTGGCAAGAGCAAATCTGTTGACATATCTAAAGAAGGAATGTGCGGAACAAGGTGCAACAATTATCTATGCCACACATATCTTCGATGGCCTGGATGACTGGCCAACTCACATTGTGGGTTCCCTCACTCATACTTTATAAGATCATGAAATTCATGCAAACTATTAACACCTATTGGCGCCATTCGATTTCAGGTCTATGTTGCTCATGGGAAGTTGCAACTAGCGCTGCCATTAGAAAAGGTGAAAGAAATGAGCCAGTTATCGCTCATGGTAAGTAGCATCAATGTGAACAAAAATATGCTTTAATTAGCACATCAAGAATGTTCATCAGATTTTGGTCCATTTGCATTTCAGAGAACAGTAGAGCGCTGGCTGAGGAAAGAGAGGGACGAAGACAGGAGGAAGAGAAAGGAGCGGAAGGAGAAAGGCCTCCCGGCATTCGACAAGGTCATTGAGGGGAGCAGAGTAGTGAACAACGGGTGGGCAGCAGGAAGGCTCACTTCGACGATAGCCGGGGAAGAGAACTTTTCTTTCAGTTCAAACAGCGTTCTTCGGTAGTAATCCCACACTGCACTTTGGTTCTTGAGATGATGAATAACAGTCCTATAGCACCACACTCGAGGATTTTGGCGGTAACAGCAACATTCTTGCACAAAAGGAACAGAAAATTTGACAAATCATGCACGCCTGCTGCATGTATACGACAATGTACTCTGAATCTATGGTACTGGGCGACGATTATTATTGTTTGATTTTTTTTTTTCTGCATATATTATGTCTCTATTTTAGTCACTTGACTTGACATACCTTCGCCTAGCTAAAATTCAAAATATTCTCGGTGAAATAGGAAAGGAAGGACCATTGGAAATGCCCAGTAGGGTTGGCCTATTAGTTCTCCTTATTAATTTGTAGCATATAAGGGCAGCATCTCCAACGCTGACTTCACCTCAAAAAAAAAAAAAACTCGAACACTGACCTCAAACCGTCCGGACTGAGTTGTCTGCATTTAGTTTGCCATCCAACGCAGTCCCACATCGGTTTGTTGATGTGTCAGCCTGTCTGTTTACTCGCAAACCGGAAGGAAACTCGCGGCAGTCCAGATAGTCGACATGTAGGATCCCGACACCCCGGCCTACTCAAACCCCCCTCTTGGTCCACTTTTCTTCCACTCCACCCATGCTCCCCCTTTGCTTTCATCTGCACCCTCCTCGTCCAACACCGTAGTTGTACCTCTCGGCCGCCGCTCAAGCATCCTCGGACGTCCGCAGCCTCCACACACGTGCCTACCCGCCTTGGACTACGTCACCGTCCATCCAATATCCCTTCATAGCTAGGTACCCTCCACTCCCCTGCTGGCGTCGTCCATGGCGGACACCATGCCCGACAGGTGTTCGGTCAAATGCCATTGAGCTTTTTTTGTTGAACTTCTTGTTTTCTAGAGTAAGCACGATGGCAGGGTACTCGGTAATCGACGATGAGTTGTTGTGCGATGCGTGGTTGGCCGTATCTGCGACTTGTAGGCATGAGGCAAGGGGACTCGGCCTTTTGGCAAAAAGGACATGCTTCGTTTCGTGAGCAAAAGAACTTCGCACACATCATCCATGAATGCAATGCGAAGTCGCTAACATATAGTAGTACACCATCTCCAGCTCTGTCATGAAGTTTTGTGGTGCGATTGCACGAGTGGAGACAATATGGCCATCAGACTCGTCAACCATGTACATCGTAAGTATTTCTTCTTGTTGCTCTACATGTTGGTCAATTCATTGATTCACTCAATGTTGCAACTTGATAATCATCACGTTATATAGACTACATGGTGGTCCTCCTCCCACGCGTCATCATCCGCGTCCCCAGTAGCAATTGGCGTATTTACCAAGGCCACAATTTGAATGGCTTCGCTTGGGGACACAACGGGCGACTCAAATTTGGTCTCTGCGCTCGTAACCAAAGTGGCGACAACCATGCGCCTATCAGTGGGAACCTCGAGATCCGTAGATGCTTTCAGGGTAGTTGTGTTAGTCGCTTTATCCAGGCCCACTTCTTGGAGAACCATGGATTGCCCTATGTTCGCTGTTGGGATAGGATTTGGTGGCTCCACCACCAGCTCTTGGACCAATGCAACCGTGATCGCCAAAGTCATGTGTGCTTCTAGGGCCAGTTGGCCAGCTGGCAGCACAACCATGCCATGCCTCACTGTGGGTCCCGGGACCAAAGCAGATTGTGGCCTCTCCAGCAAGTGCGGATCCTCTGTAGCTGGTTGCGCCACAGCCACCATCGGCGTAGCCTGTGTGTATCCACTCAATGTCTCCAAGGCATTCAATGTCAGCACGGCCACCGCCGTGCCCCGGGTAGCCTGCAGTGGTTGAGCGGCGCCCAACCCAACTCCGGTCATCGGTGAGATTCTCCAGTCAGAAGGTCCGGTGCGGCCAAGCAACGCTTGTTGGTAAGTGCCACCCTATGTTTCGGCCGCTGGCACATGCTACTTGTGAGCTGCGTTGGAATTTTCCCGAAGAGGAAGGGTGAAGCAATATAGTAGCGGATAAGTATTTCCCTCAGTGAGAACCAAGGTTATCGAACCAATAGGAGAACCACGCAAATTCTTGTCAACAATACTTACACACACAAAAGCAAATACTTGCACCCAACATGGGCAAGAGGGTTATCAATCCCCTTGAACTCGTTACTTGCAAGGTCTAATTCTGATAGTGTTAGATAGATAAAAAGTAAATAAATTGTAGCAAGGTATTTTTGGTTTTAGTAATATGATTAAGATATACCCGGGGGGCATAGTTTTCACTAGAGGCTCCTCTCTCAAAACAATTACATACGGTGGATAGACAAATTACTGTGTCATGGGAACAAATCTGATAGTAGAGATGGGGGGTACGTAGGAGAGGGCAGTGCCTAGCTATCGCGAGGTTGTACACTCGGATTTACGAGTTTAGGCCCCTCTTGGAGGAGGTAACTGCCCTACGTCTCGGTGCCATGGAGACTCTGTTGATTGGAGTGTTGAGTTACAAGGGGTGCGAACCCTTGTGCCAGAGGGGAGGGTGGCTTATGTAGAGTGCACTGACCCCTCATTGTCCTCAGTTACGCAAGGCTTCAATGAGAGAGTAATGCTATGAATGTTACTGGTAACGCCCGTGTTTAATGACCTTTAAGGTGACAGAGTGAACGATCGACCATTGCTATCCTGAGGTGACCCTAGGTCTTCTGTCCTTCGAGTGGATTCTTGTATTCCGAGTGAATGGTGACGGTCGAGTGGAACTGGGGCACCCGAGTGGACCTTTGGTCGAGTGGATTCCACTCTGAGGTGATTCCAGTCGGCATCTTCTTTCTGTCTTCATAGGCCTTGGCCTCTTGTATAGTGTTCTTGGGTAGGGCATATAGGTCAAGCCCAAAAACCTACCCTAGGTACATGTCATCGTCAGTTATGACGTTATTCATGGCAATGATCACATATATAGGCATCATGTCCGTGACAAGTAGACTGACTCTTGCCTGCATCTACTACTATTACTCGACCAATCTACCTCTATCCAGTATGCATCTATGGTATTAAATGCATCATAAACTTTGTAACGTTTTAAGCAAGATGACATGATGTAGACAAAGTAAACTCAAGAAATATGATTGAACGCCATCATTTTATCGTTAATGACAACATTATAAATATGTGTCTCTCTACCCCTTTTGTCATGAGATGAGGACACCGCAAGATTGAACCCATTACAAAGCACCTCTCCTACTAAAGATAAATCGATCTAATTGGCCAAACCAAATGGATAGATCTGAGAGAAATACAAAGCTAGCATAATCATGGATAATAAAGTTTAGAAAAGACCCAATTACTTTTAGTGAATAACCTGTCATAAACCCACAATTCATCGGATCCCAACAAACACGCCGCAAAAGAAGATAACATTGGATAGAACTTCAAGAAGATCGAGGAGGACATGGTATTGAAGATCAAACAGAGAGAAGAAGCCATCTGGATACTAGCTGTGGACCCGTAGTTCTGTGGTGAACTACTCACACATCATTGCGGGGTGTGCTGAGATAGCGCGGGCCCACGAGTCAGTCACTCAGACGCGCGGGTATATAGGGCGACCCTGCCGATGTGTGCAATAGTGCCCACCATTTTCCCCTTTCTCCCTTGCCTCTCTGCCTCGCCCCCTCCAGCGCAGTGCCGCTCCACTCGTTCCCGTCGACCATCGCGGAGATGGCAAAGGGCAAGAAGAAGGCCCTGGAGCGCGCGAAGAAGACGACCAAGGGAAAGAAGATGACGAAGGGGTCGACCTCTTGATCTACTCTGCCGCCGGGCTAGATACAAGGGGACTGGATCCCCTCCTCAGTCTCGGAGGAGGATATGGAGGGGCTCGTCGCTGACGGCCTGATAGCACCTTGATCTTGGAGGCTGCTGGAAGGAGAGTCCGAGCCTGCGTCGCGCGACGGCGAGCGGGTTCTCCTCACGACTCACGTGGAAAGAGGTTTCTCTCTGCCTCCGCATCCATTCTTCCGCGGTTTCCTGAACTTTTTTTGGCACACAAATCCACCACTTTCCTCCAAACACCATATTGTATCTTGCTGCCTTTTTTTTCGATGTGTGAGAACTTCCTGGGATGCCACCCTCATTGGGGGTTATTCAAATATATCTTCACTTGCCGATCTCAGTCGGTTAAGAAAGCCAATCCGACTGATGAGAGGACCCACATGATCCAAATGTGTGGAGGTCTGGGAGTCCAAATGAGGGGTAGGAGCTCTTTCCCTCCCATGACTTTTCCTGATTCGGTTAGGGGATGGCAGTCGACCTGGTTTTACTGCAAAGATGTCCCAACCCCGGGTGCGGCGACTGGCCTTCCTTCTTTCTCTCTGGAGAGACTCCACACCCCTCGTTCATTGACTATAGAAGAGGAGGAGAAGGGTAAGGTGGCCATCCTGGTTGACGCAGTCGTTGCGCTGGTCCGGGGCAGAGTGACAGGCATGGATTTGTTGGAAGTGTTTCTCAGTCAACGTATCCAACCCTTGCAAGCTCGCAACCACCCATGTGGTTGTACTCAGTTGCAGATGACACCGCCCGGACCCACTCGGAGGAGGTCAAAGAGGAGACAGTGGTGCAGTGGCTTCGGAGCATCACTGGAAACAAGGACAATCCGCGTGGAGCAAAACGGATCTTTCCATTTGACGCTGAGCACCCTCCAGGAGAGGTCAGACATAACTTGTCGAGTGTTTTATCTTTTACTCTTCACTATGCAATTGTATTGGAATCCAACTGATCTTTATAATCTATGTCTCGCAGGTATTCATGAAGATGTACTCGCCCGTGCCGAATGGGGAACACTTCGGTGGAGGAGCGGAAAGCGAGGGCGGGAGTCGACAACGACAACGACGACAACGATAACAGTGAAGACGACAACGACGACTTTGATTACACCGATAACAGTGAAGACGACAACGACGACTGTGAAGATAGCGAAGAAGTCGAGTCGCCTCCATGTTCCGAGCATCGTTCCAAGCAGACCCAAGATCCAGCAGCTGGCTAGAGCAAGGTTGCGATGTCGAGTGTTAGGACCCAGAAGCGCACTCGGACGCCAACTCCCGAGTCGACTGAGAAAACTACCAAGCAAGCCAAGGTTGCCCCGCCTAAGCCGCGGAAGGCCCTGCCCAGGATAAAGGTCACCGTGCCTATTGCTTCAATGTGAGTGCTTCTTCTTTTCCTCCTTCATTGCTATTGCAGACCTTAATATTTTATTTGACCGAGTGGAATTCTGAATCCCAGGGCTGCTACCTCTGGGACGTCGCATGGAGATCGACGACGAGCAGGCTGACGCGGAGACTGTGGATGCAACCACTTCTCGGGCAGTTATCATCAACTCCCGCCTTGCTAATTGTTCTGGTGGTCGACTAAAATCTTACTGTCGAGTGATTGTAGTGCGAACAGATGTCATCCAACTTCCAGATGATGATGAGGAGGTGCCTCCGAGAAGCTCAGGAGGACGGGGTAGGACTTCTACCACCTCACGAAGCCTCATGAAGAGAGCGCCTTCAGGTTAGGCATCTCATATGGCGCCTGAATCTGTTCCTCGGGCCAGGTGGTTCGTCCAGAACTGGTGTTTCCTTCTCTGTCCCACTGTCGACTGCTCAGCCTCCCGTGTCGACTGTTCAAGATTCTGGTCCGACTGAGCAACCACAAGTGTTGATCCCTCCAACTGTGCCACCAACTCCTGCGTCGAGCGTGTTCACTCTACACCATGTCCCAGAGGACCAAACAGGAGCTGCCAAGGAGGCTATGATTCAGGCCGGCTTGATGATGTAGTGCCTGAAGGAGGTGTATGAGAGCAGCAAGTTAGCTTATGACGCCAACACTGCCTTCAAGCAAATTTCCGAGTAAGAGTGATAGTAAGTTGATTTCCAATTAGATTTTCTCCGTCTTGATCCTGTTGGATCTATACACCCACTAGGTGTTTTCTTTTTGTTCTGTATTCCGTCCACTCGAAATAGTCAGGCCGCGTCGAGTGGGGAATCGATCCAGTGGGGGCATGCTGAGTGCAGCCACTAGGTGTTGTCCCCAAGACCACCATCAAATGTTTGATTCGGCGGGGGTCTTAGAATATTTTTTTGCTTGAAGCTCTTCACTCGAATTGGTCAGGCCATACAAAGTGGAAACTTATCCAGTGGGGGCACGCTGAGTGCACCCACTGGGTGTAGTCCCCGAGACCATTATCGAATGTTTGATTCGGCGGGGGTCTGAGAACAAGTTGTTTTCTCTCTTTTTTTTCTTTTTTCCACCACTAGGGTCGGGCAAGCCGAACCAAGTGGGAAATTGATCCAGTGGGGGCACGCTGAGTGCACCCACTGGGTGTAGTCCCCGAGACCGCCGTCGAATGTTTGATTCGGTGGTGGTCTTAGAACACTTTTGATAATAGCAATCTGGATTTTCTCTTCTCCACTCAGAAGTAGAGGAAACACTTTTGAGAGTCTTTCTCTTCGTCGATTGAATTGTCTTTTTGTTGATCTCAGAAATCTTATGAGATGGAAACCCAGTATGTTGCCTTGGAGAAGGAGAAGATCCAACTCCAATTGGACTTAGAGCTGGCCAAGAAGAACTTGAAGCAGGCTCAGTAGGAAGTGAAGACCATGGGAGGTAACACTTCACCGACTGTGTGCCTTGTTAGTTTTTTTCCTTTTGTCCTTTGAACCGAGTGATTCCACTCGAACAGATGTGCGTAGTGAAAACCGTCAACTCCAAGCACGACTGAAGAATGTTATTTCTTTAGACACTATGAGGTAGGCATTGGAGAGGAAAGAAAACAAACTCGTGGGAGCATAGAAGGTAGCCCGAGAGAAGATTGAAGCAGCTGAGAGAAAACTAGCTTCAGTCGGCAAACTCGAAGAGGAGAATGAGGCCCTGAAGACTACCGTCGAGGAGGTGAAGAAGGAAGCCACTCAGCTGAAGGAGGAGGAGATTGTGTTGACTGACAAGGTGGACCAACTCACTCGAAAGAGGGATGAGCTGGAGGAATACTGGGGGGGGGGGCTTGCACAGAAAATGTACATCATGCTTGAAGGTATCCTCCCTTCATCTGAGTGAACCCCAGAAACACCTCTATGCAATGCCGCCGACTCATATTTTTCCCTCTTTATGCAGAATTCTCAGAACTTCGAGCAGGAAACTAAACGAATTGAACTAGGCCTGGATCCCATGAAGTCACTTGTCAAAGATGATGCTCGATGAATGTGTTGTGACTTGAAGCTCATCTTGACAATGTCTTGGGGTACATTGCCCGACTGAAGGTTGCACTGTCAAGGATAGACAAGGAGCTGTGGCCAGGGGATACACTCCAGAACGACCTCGAGTCACTGATGACTCGGCTCAATGAAATCCCTGGTCGAGTGCAAGCGTGGAAGAAATCAGCTGCCCGCTGTGGAGCCGATGTGGCGCTCTCACTTGTTCGTGTCCACTACAAGGAGGCTAGGGAGCACAAGCTAATGGCTCTTCAAGTGGCAAACACGAAGAAGCTCCAGTTTGAAGATTTCATGGAGTCCTTCATTAATGCAGCCACTCGGATCGCAAATGGCATTGATTTGGACACCTTTGTTGAGCCTACAAGTCCTCCTGCAGAGTGAGGAAAACTTTAAGATCCCAACTTTATTTTCCTCGGAATGCCGAGTGATCCTGTAACCGTTAAACTCAATTGGGCCGGACGCCTGAACTTGATGGATTTATCTGAATGTTTGCTTTCTTGTTTATCACATGCTTCTAGCGAATGGATTTTTTAACTTAGGCGAAACTGGTTCGCGGCTAAGGCCCCCAAGTGGGAGGGATACTCTCCACTGAGTAGATTTTTAACTTAGGCGAAACTGGTTCGCGGCTAAGCCCCCGAGTGAGAGGGATGCTCTCCACTCGAAGTAGTTTTTAACTTAGGCAAAACTAGTTCGCGGCTAAGCCCCCGAGTGGGAGGGATGCTCTCCACTCAGAGTAGATTTTTAATTTAGGAAAAACAGGTTCACGGCTAAGCCCCCAAGCAGGAGGGATGCTCTCCACTCAGAGCAGATTTTTAACTTAGGAGAAACTGGTTCGCGGCTAAGCCCCGGATGGGAGGGATGCTCTCCACTCGGAGTAGATTTTTAACTTAGGCAAAACTGGTTTGCGGCTAAGCCCCCGAGTGGGAGGGATGCTCTCCACTCGGAGTAGATTTTTAACTTAAGCGAAACTGGTTCACGGCTAAGCCCCCGAGTGGGAAGGACGCTCTCCAGTCGGAGTAGATTTTTAACTTAGGCGAAACTGGTTCGCGGCTAAGCCCCCAAGTGGGAGGGATGCTCTTCACTCGGAGTAGATTTTTAACTTAGGCAAAACTGGTTCACGGCTAAGCCCCCGAGTGGGAGGGATGCTCTCCACTCAGAGTAGATTCTTAACTTAGGCGAAATTGGTTCGCGGCTAAGCCCCCGAGTGGGAGGGATGCTCTCCACTCGGAGTAGATTTTCAACTTCGGTGAAACTGGTTCACGGCTAAGCCCCTGAGTGGGAGGGATGCTCTCCACTCAGAGTAGATATTTAACTTAGGCGAAACTGGTTCGCGGCTAAGCCCCCGAGTGGGAGGGATGCTCTCCACTCGGAGTAGTTTTTTTAACTTAAGCAAAAACAGTTTTCACAGCTAAGTCACCCACTGGGGGATTTGAACACATGCTTATGCGAGAGAAATCATCATGGGACTGCAGGAGTCATGTCTTAATAAAACAATCTAAAAGTACTCTTATTACATCTCGACAATTCGAGTGCTAGGTATAAAATCGACGGAGAAGATCTGAATTTCAGGCACGCGGCTCATCAATCTTCTTCACGAGGTTGTACAGGTGGTAGGCCCCATTGTGCAGCACGTTGGTGATGATGAAGGGGCCTTCCCACGTGGGGGAAAGCTTGTGAGGCCGCTGCTGATCCACTCAGAGCACGAGATCTCCTTCTTTAAACACTCGAGCTTTGACATTCCTGGCATGGAATCGACGAAGATCTTGCTGATAAATAGTCGACCGTATTAGGGCCATCTCGTGTTCTTCTCCGAAAAGATCAACGTCGTCCTGCCGTGCTTGCTTTGCCTCAGTTTCTGAGTAGAGTTCCACTCGAGGTGCATTATGGAAGAGATCACTAAGCAACACTGCTTCAGCTCCATACACCATGAAGAAAGGAGTGTGGCCAGTAGACCGGTTCAGAGTCGTCCTTAAACCCCATAGAATAGATGGTAGTTCAGTCACCCAAGCTCCGGCTGCATGCTCAAGGTCGTGCATGCGTTGGGGCTTCAATCCTTGGAGGATGAGGTTGTCTGCCCTCTCAGCTTGACCATTCAACTGTGGGTGCGCAATGGATGCGTAGTCAACCCAAGTGCCTTGGGAGGCGCAGAAGTCTCTAAACTCTTCTGAATCAAAGTTCGAGCCGTTGTTCGTGATAATACTATGCAGGACTCCGTATCTGAATACCAACTCTTTCAGGAACCTGATGGTTGTCCTCGAATCTAGCTCCTTAATAGGCTTGGCTTTGATCCACTTAGTGAATTTGTCGACTGCCACCAACAGGTGAGTGGAGCCGCTTCTGCCGGTCCTGCATGGCCCAACCATGTCCAAACCCCGCACGGCAAACAGCCAGATGCTACCTCTTGAGCACTGCGTTGGTTTTCCCTTGAAGAGGAAAGGGTGATGCAGCAAAGTAGCGTAAATATTTCCCTCAGCTTTTGAGAACCAAGGTATCAATCCAGTAGGAGGCTCCTCAAAAGTTCCTCGTACCTACACAAACAAACAAGAACCTCGCAACCAACGCGATAAAGGGGTTGTCAATCCCTTCACAGAAACTTGTGAAAGTGAGATCTGATAGAGATAATAAGATAAGATAAATATTTTTGGTATTTTTATGATATAGATTGGAAAGTAAAAGATGCAAATAAAAGTAGATGGAAAACTTATATGATAAAAGATAGACCCGGGGGCCATAGGTTTCACTAGTGGCTTCTCTCAAGATAGCATCAGTATTACGATGGGTGAACAAATTACTGTCGAGCAATTGATAGAAAAGTGCATAGTTATGAGAATATCTAGGCATGATCATGTATATAGGCATCATGTCCGTGACAAGTAGATCGAAACGATTCTGCATCTACTACTATTACTCCACACATCGACCGACTCCCGCCTGCATCTACTACTATTACTCCACACATCGACCGACTCCTGCCTGCATCTAGAGTATTAAGTTCATAAGAATAGAGTAACACATTAAGACAGATGACATGATGTAGAGGGATAAACTCAAGCAATATGATATAGACCCCATCTTTTTATCCTTGATGGCAACAATACAATACGTGCCTTGCTGCCCCTGCTGTCACTGGGAAAGGACACCGCAAGATTGAACCCAAAGCTAAGCACTTCTACCATTGCAAGAAGATCAATCTAGTAGGTCAAACCAAACTGATAATTCGAAGAGACCTACAAAGATAACTTAATCACACATAAAAGAATTCAGAGGAGATTCAAATATTTCTCATAGATAAATTTGATCATAAACCCACAATTCATCGGATCTCGACAAACACACCGCAAAAAGAGTTACATCGAATAGATCTCCAAGAAGATCGAGGAGAACTTGGTATCGAGATTCAAAGAGAGAGAAGAAGCCATCTAGCTAATAACTATGGACCCAAAGGTCTGTGGTAAACTACTCACAACTCATCGGAGAGGCCTTGTAGATGATGTAGAGGCCCTCTGTGGTTGATTCCCCCTCCGGCCGAGCGCCGGTGAAGGCTCCAAGATGGGATCTCGCGGATACAGAAGGTTGTGGCGGTGGAATTAGGTTTTTATGGTGCTCCCCGATGTTTTCTGGGTACGGGAGTATATATTGGTGAAAGAAGTAGGTCGGTTGAGCCACGATGGTGGGGGCGCGCTCACACCCCTAGGGCACGCCGGGCACCCTCGTGGCCGCCTCGTTTGCTGCTTGACGTCCACTCCAAGTCTCCTGGTTTGCATTTGTTCCAAAAGATCGCTCCCGAAGGTTTCATCCCGTTTGGACTCCGTTTGATATTCCTTTTATTCGAAACACTGAAATAGGCAAAAAACAGCAATTCGGGCCGGGCCTCCGGTTAGTAGGTTAGTCCCAAAAATGATATAAAAGTGTAAAGTAAAGCCCATAAACATCCAAAACGGGTAATATAATGGCATGGAACAATAAAAAATTATAGATACGTTGGAGACGTATCACCAGACGAGTGTAATGGTCTTCAGGGCAGATGCAGGTTTATGGGACATGTTTGCGTAGAACTGGCATGCTTCACACCGCTGAACGATTTCCTTTGCAGCTTCATTGGCCCATGGCTAGCAAAATCAAGCTCGGTATGCTTTGGCCACGATTTTCCGAGAGGACGCATGGTGACCACAGGTCCTCGAGTGGATCTCATCCAAAATCAGTTGACCCTTTTCTGGAGAAATACATCATTGAGCTACGCCAGTAACACTCTTTCTATAGAGCTGCCCATTAATCACTATGAAAGCCTTGGATCTACGAACAATCTATCGTGCTTCAACTTCATCTTCATGAAGCTCCTGCCTGAGCAGATATGCAATGTATGGTACTGTCCAGCCAGGGGTGATTAATTACTAGGATCTCCATAACTAGATCAATAACTGCTGGTACCTCGATTTCAGTCGGATTGGTAGGACTTATCGCTTGGGGAGGTTCTTCAGTGAAAGGATCCTCTTGCACTGATGGGGAATGGAGATGCTCAAGAAACACACTGCTGGGGATAGGCTTCCGAGGGGAACCTATTTTTGCCAGAGCGTCGGCTGCTTGATTCTTGATTCGGGGAATGTGGTGAAGCTCCAATCCCTCAAACTTCTTTTCTCTAACTTCCTCACTGCATTGCAGTATCCAGTCATGGCAGGGTTTCCGACGTCCCACTCCTTCATCACCTGATTGACCACCAAATCCGAGTCACCATAGACCATTAGGCGACAGAAGCCAAGTGAGATAGCCATACACAACCCATAGAGGAGTGCTTCATACTCAGCTTCGTTACTGGAGGAATCAAAGTGAATCTAGAGGACATAACTGAGTTTATCACCTCTTGGGGACACTAGGACCACTCTGGCACCGGAACCATTCAAAATCTTAGACCCATCAAAGAACATAGTCCAGTGTTCTAAGTGAATTTGAGTCGGCTATTGTTGTTCGATCCACTCGGCCAAGAAATCTGTGAGCGCTTGAGATTTGGTCGCCTTCTTTGCTTCGAACTTGATATAGAAAGAGAGAAGTTCGATTGTCCACTTAGCCACTCGACCAGTTGCATCTTGTTTGTTCATGATCTCAGACAATGGAGTATCACTGATGACTGAAGCCGAGTAGTCTTGGAAATAATGTGCAACTTTCTTTGTAGTCAAGTAAATTCCATAAACAAGCTTTTGGTAATGTGGATACCTCTGCTTGGATGGAGTCAAGACTTCAGAGATATAGTACACTGGCCGTTGAACTTTATTGGTCTTGCCTTCTTCTCGCTCCACTCTGAGCACTGCGCTGACAACCTGACCAGTGGCTACAATGTATAAGAGTGGAGGCTCTTTGTTGTTTGGAGCAGCAAGCACCGGCTGGGTGGAAAGCATGGCTTTGAGCTCCACAAATGTTGCTTCGGCTTTGGAAGTCCACTCGAACGTATCATACTTTTTCATCAGTCGGTAAAGAGGCACTGCCTTTTTACCAAGACGTGAAATGAACTGACTCAGTGCAGCGAGACAACCTGTGAGCTTCTGAATGTCATGCACATGCACATGGTGTTTCATTTGGATAATTGCACCAATCTTCCCGGGATTGGCATCTATCCCTCGCTCGGAAACGAGAAAACCGAGTAACTTTCCTCCGGGTACTCCTAATGTGCACTTGGATGGATTCAGTTAATGTCATACCTTCTCAAATTGGCAAAGGTTTCAGCGAGGACAGTTAGCAGGTCGGAACCTTTGCATGACTTGGCCACGATATCATCCATATATGCTTCCTGATACGTCTCCAACGTATCTATAATTTTTGATTGTTCCATGCTATTATATTACCCATTTTGGATGTTTATGGGCTTTACTTTACACTTTTATATCATTTTTGGGACTAACCTACTAACCGGAGGCCCAACCTGTTGGGGATATTACCACTAGGTGTAAACCGGCCAGCTTGGGCCGGGTTAGCTCCATTAGTGGTGTAATCAGAGAAAGGCCCAAGGCCTATAGTCGGTTTAGAGCTTGTAGCCGTAAACCGGCCTGATGTATGACTTGTATTGTAAGTTAGAATAGAGAGATACCAACCGGGATACAGTATGAACCGGTTGGGACTCTCTGAACCGACAGGCGCCACTGTGTATATAAGGGGCGACCCGCCAAGGTTCAAGGGAGACAACCACACTCGAGCCTAGGCGAAGCTTATTTGCTCCCTAGCCATCGAGACTACATCAATTCCATCACAACTAGACGTAGGCTTTTACCTTCACCGAAGGGGCCGAACTAGTATAAACCCTCGTGTCTTTGTGTCCGTTTTAACCCCTGCAAGTAAACTCGTAGCGATGGCTCCACGACTAAGTCCTTATGCTAGGACATCTGCCGTGACAAATCCACGACAGTTGGCGCCCACCGTGGGGCAATCGCACAATGGTTTGACGATCTTGGAGGGCAAGCTCAAAGGACTCGAAGGCTACGTCGTGGGCCGGATGACCAAGAGTCGTCGCGGCCGGATCTACATCGACGACGCCGGATGGGGTCCCGAGGCCGATTCGGTCGAGTATGGATACCGGTCCCCTTGGCGGCATACACGCTTTCATCGGCAAGATCGGGAGCTGGGCCCGAGCCGACATCCGCACCGACCTCATCGAACGGCTCGGTAGCAGAACCCACCCAGGTTAAACCGGCCGTGAAGCATGTCTTCGTTGGAGTTACCCATGGAGGGGAGTACGACGCCGTTCGTAACACGGTAATGAGACCGCTGCTTATTCGGGCGATGAATCTTCAACAGAGAGACCGAGTCATTGTACCACCGCAGGATGATATGATCGGGCGGTTCCGACGGTGACAGTATTCCGGACCCCCCAAGCGAGTTAAACCGGGTTGGTGTGTTCATGGCCGGTACGCAGGCAGCAAACCACTCTTCAACCGCAGCGGCAATGCTTTCCGGTTCAGCAGCGTAGCGAGGGCGAGAGGCCCGGTCGCCCGCCGGTTCAAATTCTGTCGAGATCTGTTCGACGACTAGCGCCGGCGCTTATGGCGGAGGACAGCCCAGCTGATCGAGGCTCATAATGCGAAATTGCAAAGGTGAGAGAGCAGATCACGCAAGCCAAAGCGGATCTAGCGGCGAAAAGGAGCGTATGGCGCAGAGCGGCCGCTTTAGATGCGCAGCTTACAAACTCATGCTCGACCAGAGCGTCGCGCAGAGGTGCCGAGGCGGAAGTATAGATCGCGCCTACCGTCGGATTTGACCCTAGAAATCTCTTTTCAGACCGGGAGCGGACCCGATAACCCGCCCCAAAGACAGGAAGTAAACCGGATTGAGGCACGAGGAGCAGGAGCGACGGTCCAACCGCTACGCTGATGGAGCCTCCGCAGCAGAACATGGTGGTTCCCCGCGGTCTGACGCCCCAGTGTCATTATTCTAATCCCATGGACAACCTTGTTGCAGCCGCTGCACGATTGAGGCGATCGATCGAAGGAGATTCCCCACAAGCGCTTGAGACACGCCGGGTTAAGGAACTCCTCCGAACTGCACCGACTGACGAGAGGCATATTCGCATGGCCGTGATCGGATTCACTCTACACCCCGCCTAAGCCGGAGTTACAAGAAGCGCATGGATGAACCGCCATATCAAGCAACGCGTGACCGTGAAGCGCCCGAGGCAATCACCGGACGGGGGTATTCGTGATGCTCGGGAGGTAGTGGATCGGGCCGCACGAGGGAGGCCGAGTTAGCAGCCGAGGATGGTGCGGATCAACACACACCGATTCGCCTACCACCTTCACGGGCCGGAGTCGCATCCGCTTTAGGGTGCCTGTTTAATCCGCCCTCGCAATGTGCGTCCCGCCTAAGGATTTCAAGGGCCCGCAAGGTGCCGAATTACACCGCAGATCTGTCCCCCGAGGCGTGGGTTGAAAGTTATGAGATGGCCATGGAGATGCTAGATGTTGATGAGGCGCGTGTGCAAAGTACTTCACCATGATGATGGAGGGCACAGCCCGTGCTTGGTTGAAAAGCTTGCCGCCCAATTCTATCAGTTCATGGGGTCGATTCACGGGCCCGTTTATCCGAATTTCAAAGATACATGTAAGCAGCCCAAGTCCATAGTAGACCCGGCGGCTTGTGTTCGTGAAGAATGGGAGTCAACAACCCGTTGGATACGCCGTGTGTCCGAGATTTTGCACTCCTCGACCGGATCAATGCCGACTCGGCGATCATAACATTAGAAGGCAACTGCGGTTTGAGCCTTTGAAATTGAAGCTGGGGCGATGAAGCGGTTCTGCAATGATATGGGAACCCTCATGGCGCTTTGGTAAAATATGCCGATTCAGACAAGACCAAGGATCCGAAGCGGACGATGATGAAGCGAGGAAGGGAAAGAAGAACGGCAACTCGAAGGGCAGAATTTCAAACCGCGGTCATGGAACGGGGCAAGCGCAAGGCTGATGGCAATCCGGATTTCGTAGCTAACACTAATCGCAGGACGAGGCCAGCGCGCAGCAAAGGCGAATCGGGTCCAAATCCTAATACAAGCCGTTTGAATTATTTGTTGAATCAGCCTTGCCCCAAGCATGGGACGAAGGAGTCCCCGTCGAACCATCTCTGGAAGGATCATTATATTATGCAGAGTTCAAGAACTCCAGTAGCGTTCGGTATGACCAGGGTCGAGGCGGTTCAAGATCCGGTTTCCATGGGCGGGTCGGGGCGGAGCTCCTGTTCAGACCCGATCAAGGCAATCACCATAGCCAGATGACCAGAGTGGCGGCAGCAAAGCAGCGGTCGAGCTATCGAGCCAACCAAAGCAGTTGAATGGTGGGCGGTATCATGTTTTCACAACCAGTTTGGACAAGCGGATCGGAAGCTTCACAAACGGGCGAGAAACTCTGTTGAACCGGCTTTGCCGCGGTATTTGCGCTTGGTCGAGCAGCCTATCGTATGGAGCGAGAGGACCATCCCCGGGTTGATAATCCGGTCACCGGCATTGGTGGTAGATCCTCGGGTTGGGGGCTATAAGTTTACTAAGGTGCTTATGGATGGAGGAAGTAGTATCAACATATTGTACTATGAAACTTTCCGTCGCATGGGTCTCACTGCATAAAGATCTCGCACCGTCCAATACGGTGTTCCATGGTGTAGTACTGTGCAAATCTGCTTATCCTGTTGGTAAGATAGCCCCGATGTGGCTTTTGGAGATGAGCATGATTCGATCCGAAAAGCTAACTTTTGAAGTAGTGAAAATCCGAGTCCATATCATGCCTTGTTTGGACGGCCAGCTTATACTAAATTCATGGCACGACCTTGTTATATTTACTTGCAGCTCAAAATGCCGGGTTACAAAGGGACGATAACGGTGCATGGAAGCCGCCGAGTCGCTTTGGAATGTGAGGAAGGAGATGCAGCTTATGCAGAGGCGGTCTGCCACGGAGGAGTTGAAATTCTATAAGGACAATGTTGATCCGGCGATATGACCCTTTGAAGAAACCCACTCTGAGCATGAATCGGATCTGAAGTTTAAATCGGCAATGAGACCAAGCTTGTTGACTTTGTGCCAAAGCGATTCGTCCAAGCAGTTCCTTGTCGGTGCCAACTGGATCCCAAATAGGAAGGCGCGCTCATCGAGTTCATCCGTGAGAACCGGGATATCTTTGCATGGAAGCCATCTGACATGCCAGGTGTACCGAGGGAACTCGCTGAGCACACACTTAATGTGGATCCTAAGTATAAACCGGTGAAACAGTTCCTCCGCCGGTTTAATGAAGAAAGGCGCAAGGCCATTGGGGAAGAAGTAGCCAGGCTTCTGGCGGCTGGCTTTATCATTGAGGTGTTTCATCCAGAGTGGCTTGCTAATCCGGTGCTAGTCCTTAAGAAAAATGGCACTTGGCGTATGTGCGTGGACTACACAGATCTCAACAAGGCTTGCCCAGCAGATCCTTTTGCTCTCCCCCGCATTGATCAGATTATTGATGCCACGGCAGGATGTGAGCGCTTAAGTTTTTTGGACGCGTACTCTGGATATCATCAGATCAAAATGGCGGTTAAGGACCAGGAGAAAACAGCGTTTATAACTCCCTTTGGAGCCTTCTGCTATGTATCTATGCCCTTTGGGCTCAAGAGTGCCCAGGCTACTTACCAAATGTGTGTATGAATTGCTTGCATCGCAGATTGGCGCAATGTGCATGCTTATGTAGATGATATTGTGGTGAAATCAAGACAAAAGGAGACACCGGTGGAAGATTTGAAGGAAACCTTCGACAACTTATGATTTATAAGATGATGCTTAATCCGCCAAGTGTGTTTTTGGTGTTCGGTGGCAAGTTATTGGGGTTCCCGTGTCTAACAGAGGAATTGAGGCTAATCCGGAGAAAATTAAAGCTATCACTTCCTTGGCTAAACCGAAGTGTATCAACGATGTTCAACGTCTGGCGGGCCGGATCGCTGCGTTGAGCCGGTTTATCAGCCGCCTCGGAGAGAAGGCCATTCCCTTATACCAGATGTTGAGGAAGACAGATAATTTTGTCTGGAGTCCAGCTGCTGACAAAGCTTTTGAGGATCTAAAGCGGCAATTGGCCAACCCGCCTGTTCTTGCGGCTCCGGTTGACAAGGAACCGCTGTTGTTATATGTGGCAGCCAATGCTCGAGCGATGGCGCGAGCCATTGTGGTAGAGCGCAAGGAGGCAGGAAAGGAATATCCGGTTCAACGGCCGGTTTATTATATCAGTGAGGTGCTTATTGAGTCCAAGCAGAGATATCCACATTGGCAGAAGCTAGTGTATGGTGTTTTTATGGCCAGCCGGAAACTAAAACAATATTTCCAAGGGCATCTATTACTGTGGTTAGTTCAGCTCCCTTGGGTGACATCATACAAAACCGGGAGGCGACTGGCCGGATTGCAAAATGGGCCATCGAGCTTGGGCCGCATGGGCTAAAGTATACACCGCGCACAACAGTGAAGTCACAAGCACTTGTTGATTTCATTAATGACTGGACGGAATTACAAGCACCAGAGGAGAAGCCGGATCACACATACTGGACTATCCACTTTGACGGATCCAGGCAATTGGAAGGCTCGGGGGCTGGAGTCGTTTTAACTTCCCCACGAGGTGATAAGTTTTGTTACGTTCTCCGCTTAATGTTCCTTGTACTAATAATGCAGCTGAGTACTGAAGCCTTGCTCCATGGTCTCCGGATGGCTAAGGAGATGAACTTAAGCCGGGTTAAGTGTTTTGGTGACTCGGACCGGTGGCTCGGCAGTATCCGCACTTGGGATTCTAAGGACCCCTCATGGCCGCATATCGTCGAGAAGTGGATAATATCGCAGGTTGCTTCAAGGGCTATCAAGTGGATCATGTGGATCGCCGGAAGAACGCGGCGATGCTTTAAGCCGTTGGGTTCTCGGCGTAAACCGTTCCACCTAATGTCTTTTCGACGCCTTGCACAACCCGTCGGTTCAGCTCCCTGGTGAAGCGGATTTGGCTATTCCTGATCCGGAGGCTCAGTTGGTGGCAGCATTACATGCTATTCCAGATTGGACGATTCCTTACCTTGCGTATATGACTCGTGGGGAGTTGCCAGATGATGAGGTTCTGGCCAGACAGATAACCCGGCGCTCCAAATCTATGACGATTCTTAATGGTGAGTTACATCATTGCAGTGTGTCAGGGGCATTTCAGCGCTGTGTTTCTCCTGAGTAAGGTTGTGAAATTTTAAGGGAAATCCATGAAGGGGATTGTGGACATCACGCCGGTTCAAAGTCCCTGGTGGCGAAGGCGTTCCATCATGGATTTTACTGGTTGACTGCCCATGCTGATGCGGAGGATTTGGTTAAACGGTGTGATGGATGTCATAAGTTTTCAAGGCGTGCTCATATACCGGCTCAAGAACTGAGGATGATCCCAATAACGTGGCCGTTTTCGACTTGGGGGCTGGATATGGTTGGACCCTTTAAACGATCCAAAGATAAGAAGACCCACTGTTGGTGGCGGTGGACAAGTTCACCAAGTGGGTTGAAGCGGAACACGTCAAGAAGTGTGATGCGCAACAGCGGTGCGCTTCATCAAAAGGTGATTTTCGGTTTGGCTTTCCACACAAGATCATTCTCGACAATGGCACTAATCTATCCAAGGGGCTATGAAAGAGTTACGTGAACGTGAGCATATCCGCTTGACGTGTCATCGATGAGCGCATCCCCACCCAACGGGCGGGCGTAATGTGCTAATCAAGAAATCTTCGAGGCATCAAACCCGACTTCGTTCCGTTCATGAGAACACCAGGATGCTGGGTTGAAGAGCTCCCATCGGTGCTATGGAGTATCAATACTACGCCAAATCGATCTACTGGATATACACCTTTCTTTATGGTTTATGGGGCAGAGGCAGTTCTCCCCAGTGATATCAGACACGATTCGCCTCGTGTAGCGGCTTATGTTGAAGCGGACAACGAGGTGGCACGACAGGACGCTTTGGACCTATTAGATGAGGAGCGTGACCTGGCAGCCGCTCGTTCGGCGATTTACCAACAAGATCTTCGTCGTTATCACAGCCGCCGGGTTAAGACCAGAGCCTTTCAGGAAGGAGATTTGGTGCTTCGTCTCATCCAAGACCAGACAGATATGCACAAGTTGTCCCCGCCTTGGGAAGGACCCTTTGTGGTCAGCAAGAATCTACACAACGGTTCCTACTATCTGGTTGATATTCGAGAGCATAAAGACTCACGTACATCAGAGGAGGAGACCAATAGGCCGTGGAATATAGCTCATCTTCGACCTTACTACACTTGAGTCATTGGCTCAGTTTATGTACATAGCATGACAATGTATATATTATCTTCGATATAATAAAATCGGAGCCTCAGCTAAAGCGGGGTCTCTGTCTTTCTTCTCATGTGTGGTTACATGGAGTGTTTACATTTTTAAAGCGGCCTCCGGTTTACCCCTTGATAGCTTATATTTATCACTTGGGGGCTTGGTCGTGTCCGAACCAATGCAACACCTCTTGATAGGCGAAAGCCACCAGATCATTTGGGGACACGGTCACGTCTGAACCGGTCACGCCTCTTGGTCGGCCAATAGGGCCAGCGTCATTTGGGGGCTTGGTCGAACCCGAACCAATGTCATGCCACTTGGCCGGCGTACTCGCCAAGAGTCTTTTGGGGACCTGGCCGACTAGCACCATCGCTACGCCTTCAGGGGGCTTGGTTGCGTCTGACCATGGTAATGCCATCTGACCAGCTCCATGAAGCTATACTTTTGCAAAGAGTTATTGCCTTTGTTGCCATATTTTCGCATAGTTGGTATTCGATTTTTGTTGCGTTTTTCAACCCGACGAATATTTTTATCCGTTCAGTTGTCAAGAATAAACCGACAGACACGGTTTGGTATTACACCGCAGTTTTTATCTCGCCTGGTTTACCTTCTTCCGTTCATCCTCATGGAGTAACACGGGGCTTGTGCTGATTCAAGACGACTATATGGGAGTTATTGTCTCCCAGACGGTCATGGTTTTAAGGCCTCCGCTTCAAGTTTGGCTACGCCACTTCATGCCCAGATCTGCGGTATTTGTATCACATACTAATTGATTTTCGATACGCATATATATTGATGCCATAAACCGGTCAAGGTGTCACCGCCGCCGAGGTTCAATTTTTCGGTTGCGGGGAGTATGAATCAAACAAAAGTTTCATCTATGCACGAAGGCATATCCAGCAGCAAGTTTTAATTAAATACTATTACAAAGCAACACGATTGCCCAAATGAGATCATTGTTCTTTGGGTAAACAGCCCACGACAGCTTGTTTAAACCGCCACGGTTCAAGATCGTTCTTCATCTTCCGCCGCTTGAAAGATCTTCATCTTTACCCATCGGCCGAAATCCACAAGAGTCCAACGATTCCCATTAGCGCTTGGAAAACAGCCTCTTCGTGAATCAAAGACGATGGTTCAATGTCGGGTGCGTAAGTATGCTTACGGATTGGAGGGATCAAGTTTTCCGGTTCAAAGGTTGGGGCGGACACACGCTTGTTCTCGCTCATTATATTGGGCTTGATAGTGCTCCAAATCGGCTTCTTCGCCAATTGACAAGCCGGTAGGCGTACCGCACGGTTTATCGCCCGCAAGTCCTCTTCGTGAAGTCCGAGCCATCTTCTTTCACGCTGGGATAGCCTTGAGCTGCTTCCACGGGATCAAAATCCGCACCCATGCCTTGGCTCGGATCAAGGCGCTGATGGCTCCGGTTAGGTGCGAGAGATTTCTTCACCTCTTCAATCCGGGAAGGAAGGATGGATAGCCGGTTCGAGTATCTTGAATCGGGGACAGCGCTGGATTGTTATGTGACATTGTGGTGATAACGCTACTGGGCTCCGGTATATAGCTGCTCAACTAAAGTATAGACAGCCTTGATTTCTTCCGCACGCCATTTCCCAAGTGCCCAACACGTGTGCTCGCATATAATAACAGGATAGTTTTAAACCGAGTAAAGATGCAGCAGAATAGCATATCACACTTATTCACGTGAGCTTGTCAAGATGGCTGCGATCATAGAATGCACTTGCCGCTTCACGGTGCCGATCATCCACCACCGGTTTAAGGGCAGCTTCAAAGATTTTACGCCCGCTTTGAGCAAATTGGCCTTTTAGTGGCCCAGGCTGCTGTTCTTTCTTCATGCTTTCCTTCACCTGCTTCAAAGAGCGGTCAAGGCATCGGTTAACTCTTTCTTTGCCTTCTCTGCTTCGCTTGCTTGGGTTTTCAAAGTCACCAGAATCGGCAATCCGATCATCCTTGATTTTCACCTCACCTGCGCATTGATAGTATGATCAGCCAACAATTCAAGTTAAAGTCTCAACCACACAACACAGTTATATGCTTGACACTTGGGGGCTAATGTACCTTCAATCTTTCTACTGCTAATACATGGTAAAGTCCCAAGTTCAATACGAGTATTCAACTCGGCACTTGGGGGCTAATGACTATTTGATTCTACTAAAGTGTTGTCAGGAAGTTTTTTGGAGTACCGGTTTAAGTATGCATCGTTAAACCGGCCCTAGTGGCTATGAGGGAAGATTGCAAAATCTATCAAAGAAAATTATCAAGTCCCAGTTTGATCAAAGATTACAAACCGGCCCTTGGGGGCTACAAGGACTACTATACTGGTAATAAGGAAAGGAGTGTTACCTCAAACTTGTCCCTCATTAATTTGACCAGGCCAGCTTCATAGTCACGGCTGCTGTAAAGCCGGTTCAGATATCCAGAATGAAGATCTTGGGCGCTTAAAGCGGCATATGTTTCCAGCTCGACAGCCCACTTTCCTTTGTTCAAAGTTGAAGAATCCTCTTTCACAAGATGCGGGTTAAGGTTGCAGATTCCCGGTTTAGAGCGCCCATGCCAAGATCACAACGCCATCGCCTTCGACTCGACGGATTGGGTGGGCACGGCTGTTTTAGTAGGGCTGCGAGGCTTTTCAAACCGGACAGTGCTGGTAGGTGGATCAGCAGAGATTGAAGGGTTGACAGGCCTTTCTTCAGGAATAACCTCCTCTTGAATCGGAGGGTCATTTGGAATATCTACAGAGGCAACATTTTCGAGATCCGGCGCCCGCTCATGATCTGAGGCGGCAGCCTCTTCTACTGTTTTGTCCAAGCGAGCCTTCTTGCTGGGTTTCGGTTTGGTTCTGAAGAAACAAAGATTCAGGAACAAGGCATATACATTACAGAAGAAATCAAAAAGCATATGGCCGTTTTGACTTACCCGGCAGCTATCTTCAACGGTGGTAGCTGAGTGGCTGACGATTCGCCAGAGGATGAATGGGAGGTGACCTGATAATCGGTCGGACGGATTAAGAGGTTGACGGAACAAACCCGCTTTGGAATTTAAGGCAATAAAAGGTTGGAAACCTCGGTGCGGCGCTTTCAAGCCGGGCTGTTTGGTAAACCGCAGAGGTAACTACCGTCCATTGTCTTGGGTTGTGCGGCGAGCTTCATGTTGCTGTGTCTTCATAAGAAGTTTGGGATCCAAGTAAGCAAGAGGGTGAGAAAAGTTAACTTTCCGGTTTGCCGTGAAATTTTGGTGAAGGCAAGTATGTTGAGTCGGAAGAAAGAATGGTTACCTCAAGAAATCCGGCGTTGTTTGGCTTCAAATCATCCCGACAAGCATCATCATCAATAAGGCATGTAAAAGCAAGCCAAGAGAATCAAGTTCGGATTACCCACATCATCGCAATGGCCGGATCGCATTTAAGCGTTAGTCTTTCTCTTGTGGGCGGACTTCTTGACAACTTTTGTTTTGGGCGATTTGGCCGCCCACTTTGTCCGCTTTGTCTTGAGAGAGTTTCTTGCTCCAAAACGGATTATCACCCGGATCGTAAATAATTGAGAGTTGGACATATGAAAGTAACAACGGTCTTTATGATGACACAATCGAAACTTACCGCAGTGGTGTGTTGGTGGTGCAATAAGGAGCTGTTTCGGTTTGAGCACGAGATGCTCCGTTCATTCAGCATTTTCCTTCATCAATCAGAACTTCATCTTCGAGATAGTTCAGTTTGGTGTGTCGGAGTGGGTCATCGACGCTGCCAAGATATCGCACATCAAACCGAACGCCGCTCAAAGGCAAGATGCCCCAAGATAACCAGCGAGCGTGCAAGATCAATTCCACCAAACCGTTGGCCATAAAGGCTCGGAGCTTGGACAGTTGTGGGGCATATTTGCTTCTTTCTTTGGCAGTCAATCTTTGAGGAAAGGGATGAGTATTGCTTAGCCGCCCGACGGAAGCCGGTAAAGGATTTTCACCTTCAGAGAAGTATCTTTGCAAGAGAACCAAGTCGCATTCCACTCTTTGGGGTGAGTATGGAGTTTGACGTGGGGATAGGTGATCTCCTTCCTCTTACGGATAGCCATACCGCCTAATTCAGTATTAGGGCCATCGGTGAATTCAAGTCGACGGTTTAGGTGGAAGAGATCTCTCAACAGTTCAACGAAGGTTCCTCTTGCAGATATGCTTTGACAAAGACTTGAAAGTGGCACAAAGTTGGTAGCGGAGTTGGGACCAATGTCTTGGGGACAGAGCTAAAAATTGGCCATCACGTCCCGGTAAAATTTTGACCCGGGCGGTTTGAAACCCCGGGCCAGATGATCCGCGAAAACTACGACTTCCCCTTCCTGAGGTGTGGGAGGACATTCCTCTCCAGGAACCCTCCAATGGATTGTGTTTTGGTCATCTAAAGCGCCAATCAATACCAGTTCATTCAACTGTGTCTCGGAGACGCGGGAAGGAACCCAGTTGCATTCGTACACCTGTTTGGCCATGATAAGATCTACAAGGAGAAGGATCCGGTTTAAGAAAGTGCTTATTACAGAGTGATTGATCCAAGTTATGATAAACCGGAGGCGGTTTCTATAAATCAGTTCATTATGATATGATGTCAGATGTGTTCTGGCGGTTCAACAAGGGGACTAATGGTGTACCTATGCCGGTTTAGCAGCTTTTATTATGGAGAGTTAAACCGCCTAATCTTGGCCTCGGAGATAATTGAAGTCATGGACAGAAACAGGTTTCACAAAATTTCATGTTTACTACGGATCAAACGCGGGTTTTCAGAAAACAGGAAATGCGCCGCGGAAGTAAAGAAGAAACGGAAGTGGACCATAAGGTGTATATATATGCAGAAGATTCATGGGATTAAGATGAGAAAGTACAGCGGATACGCAGGAGTCGTCATTGGTACAGAACAAGATTCATAGCATGGTTCAAGGCTAAAAAGATGAAAACGCACGAAGAACATGGTATGAAGCTCGAACCCTAGAAACAGATCTAAATGCAGAAGCAGATTGAAGAAGGGGAAGAAGCTTACCGGGAACAGAGGAGATGCGGAGAGAGGCCACAGTGCTCTGGTACGTCCAGGTTGATGTAGCGGCCTAGGATGAAGCAGAAGCTAATGACGATGGCGGAGCTCCAAGGGCAGCGGCGCGAGGAAGACGAAGAGGAAGCGAAGGGAGGAAAAAGAATGACCCTTCGGTCCTATTTATAAGGCAGTAAAGCTAGGTCAAGCGCGTGAATCCAGGGACTGCTATTAAAGAAGGCGTTATAAAGGATAAACTTCAAGATGACGTCATGCCGGTTTACAGTGACCAGAAGCAACGATGTCATGCCGGTTTACAGTGATCAGAAGTAACGACGACGTGGCGGTTTGCTAAGCAAAGGAAGATGTCCAAGATACAGGCTTTGTGAAGAATTGACATGAACCAGTTCAAATCAATCTGGGGCCTAATGTTGGGGATATTACCACTAGGTGTAAACCGCCAGCTTGGGCGGGTTAGCTCCATTAGTGGTGTAATCGAGAAAGGCCCAAGGCCTATAGTCGGTTTAGAGCTTGTAGCCGTAAATCGGCTGATGTATGACTTGTATTGTAAGTTAGAATAGAGAGATACCAACCGGGATACGAGTATGAACCGGTTGGGACTCTCTGAACCGACAGGCGTCACTGTATATAAGGGGCGACCGGCGGCGGTTCAAGGAGACAACCACAACTCGAGCCTAGGCGAAGCTTATTTGCTCCCTAGCCATCGAGACTACATCAATTCCATCACAACTAGACGTAGGCTTTTACCTTCACCGAAGGGGCCGAACTAGTATAAACCCTCGTGTCTTTGTGTCCGTTTTAACCCCTGCAAGTAAACTCGTAGCGATGGCTCCACGACTAAGTCCTTATGCTAGGACATCTGCCGTGACAAATCCACGACACAACCCGAATTGCTATTTTTTTTGCCTATTTCAGTGTTTCGAAGAAAAGGAATATCAAATGGAGTCCAAACGGGATGAAACCTTCGGGAGCGATCTTTTTGGAACAAATGCAAACCTGGAGACTTGGAGTGGATGTCAAGCAACAACCGAGGCGACCACGAGGGTGCCCGGCGTGCCCCCTGGGGGTGGCCGCGCCCCCACCCTCATGGGCCCCTCGAGCGTCCACCGACCTAATTCTTCCTCCTATATATACACCCATACCCTGAAACCATCAGAAGAGACCACGAAAACCTAATTCCACCGCCGCAACCTTCTGTATCCGCGAGATGCCATCTTGGAGCCTTCGCCTGTGTTCCGCCGGAGGGGGAGTCGACCATGGAGGGCCTCTACATCATCTCCAAGGCCTCTCCTATGAGTTATGAGTAGTTACCACAGACCTTCGGGTCCATAGTTATTAGCTAGATGGCTTCTTCTCTCTCTTTGATTCTCAATACAAAGTTCTCCTCGATCTTCTTGGAGATCTATTCGATGTAACTCTTTTTGCGGTGTATTTGTCGAGATCCGATGAATTGTGGGTTTATGATCAAGTTTATCTATGAGAAATATTTGAATCTCCTCTGAATTCTTTTATGTGTGATTAAGTTATCTTTGCAAGTCTCTTCGAATTACCAGTTTGGTTTGGCCTACTAGATTGATCTTTCTTGCAATGGGAGAAGTTCTTAGCTTTGGGTTCAATCTTGCGGTGTCCTTTCTCGGATGTTAGGGGCAGCAAGGGACGATTTTATTGTTGCCATCGAGGATAAAAAGATGGGGTTTATATCATATTGCATGAGTTTATCCTGTACATCATGTCATCTTTCTTAATCGTTACTCTGTTCTTCATGAACTTAATACTCTAGATGCAAAAGGTGAGTCGGTCAATGTGTGGAGTAATAGTAGTGGATGCAGAATCGTTTTGATCTACTTGTCACGGACGTGATGCCTATATACATGATCATGCCTAGATAATCTCATAACTATGCACTTTTCTATCAATTGCTCGACAGTAATTTGTTCACCCACCGTAATACTTATGCTATCTTGAGAGAAGCCACTAGTGAAACCTATGGCCCCTGGGTCTATCTTTTATATTATAAGTTTTCCATCTACTTTTATTTGCATCTTTACTTTTCCATCTATATCATAAAAATACCGAAAATATTTATCTTATCATATTATCTCTATCACATCTCACTTTCGTAAGTGGTCGTGAAGGGATTGAGAACCCCTTTATTGCGTTGGTTGCGAGGTTCTTGTTTATTTGTGTACGTGTGTGGGACTTTTGAGGAGCCTCCTACTAGATTGATACCTTGGTTCTCAAAAACTGAGGGAAATACTTACGCTACTTTGCTGCATCACCCTTTCCTCTTCAAGGAAAATCAACGCAAGCTTAAGACGTAGCACTTCCACATTCCGACTGATTTGAGTGAGCATGCACTTCTAAATCATGCGCATGAATGTGGCGCCAGTGTTCTTGAGACTGAATGGCATGGTGACATAGCAAAAACACTCGAACGGCGTGATGAAAGCCGTTTTTATTTCATCTGGCCCATACAGTCGGATCTGATGGTATCCGGAATACGCATCAAGAAAAGACAAACGCTCGCACCCCGCAGCCGAGTCGACTATTTGATCAAGGCGAGGGAGTGGAAAATGATCTTTCGGGCAGGCCCGACTTATATGCTTGAAGTCAATGCACATGCAGAGTGAATTATCCTTCTTGGGGACCATGACAATGCTGGCGAGCCACTCGGAGTGGTATATCTCACGTATGAACTCAGCTGCCAGGAGCCGAGCCACTTCCTCGCCAATCGCCTTCCTCTTTTCCGCGGCGGAATTCTCCCAGATGCTCTTTGACAGGCTTGGCCTTCGAGTCAACACGCAAAGGGTGCTCAGCTAGCCCCCTGGGTACACCTAGCATGCCTGACGGTTTCCATGCGAAGATGTCCCAATTCTCACTGAGGAACTGGATGAGCGTGGCTTCCTATTTTTTTCACTATCGTTGAAATATGGGTCGGAGCAGCTGTGGGATCTTCCGGGTGGATATAAACTGGTTTCATCTTGCCAGCTGACTGAAATGCGGATTCAAAAGCAGGCTTCTTGGTATTGAGCAAATCACTCGGATCAGCGTTCTTCTTGTCCTCTTCCAACTCCACCACTACCATCTACTCATTAGTAATCTTGGATCCTTTCTGGAGGCATTCTTCAGCTCTCTGCCTATTTCCTGTGACGGTAATCACGCCTTTTGGTCCGGGCATCTTCAGTTTAAGGTACGTGTAGCATGGGCGGGCCATGAAACAAGCGTACGCTGGTCTGCCCAGAATAACATGATAAGCACTGTGGAAATCCACCACTTCAAACATCAACTTTCCTTGCGAAAATTCTTCAAATTACCAAAAACCACATCCAAAGCAATCTGCCCGGGTGATTTCGCCTTCTTCCCTGGGATGACTCCGTGGAACTGCATGTTGCTTTCAGTGAGTCGGGACATCGGAATGCCCATCCCCTGGAGGGTCTCAGCATACAGAATTTTCAAACCACTGCCACCATCCATGAGAACTTTACGCAACATGTGCCTCCAACGACTGGATCAACCACCAAAGCCTGCCGCCCAGGGGTAGCAACGTGAGCTGGGTGATGCGACTGGTCGAAGGTGATAGGAGTGTTTGACCACTTGAGGTATGTTGTAGTTGCGGGACCAACCATGTTCACTTCTCGGTTGATGACTTTCAGTCGACTTTTGCTCTCAGCATCAGCAAAAATCACCAAAGTAGCATTGACCTTCGGGTAATCATCTGCCTTTTCCTCATCTACATCCTTGTCAGAGCCTTTCTCACTCTGCTGACCCTCACGAAATTGTTGAATAAGGAATCTGCACTATCGAGTGGTGTGCTTAGTCAAAATCAAGTTCCCTTCTTCATCTTTCTTCGTGTGGATGGCACACGGTAAATCCAGGACGTCCTGGCCCGGTTGATCCTTCATCTTTTTGGGCACCCACTGCCCCCTGGGATTTCCCTTGAACTTTCCTTGTGTATTCACAACCGCGGCTTCAGCCTGACCTAAGGCTTTTTTGCCATTTGCGTACCGAGTGGCTATCTCCATCATTGGGGTCAGAGTCATGGCCCCGGAGCAACCAAACTTCAGAATAAGCTCTCTATATCCGACGCCTTCCTTGAAGGCCCAAACTGCTTGGTACTCACAAACATTCCCAACGACAAGGTGAAGTGTAGTCCAACGCTGGATATAATCTCTCAAGGTTTCACTCGGCTTCTGGACATAGTGTTGCAACTCAGTCAGACCAGCAGGTCCCTTGCAAGTGCCTTCAAATATCTTGATAAACACTCGGGCCAGGTCTTCCCAACAAAATATGCTGGTAGGAGCCAACTGGTTTAACTAGGCTTTGGTCGAGCCCTCTAGTATCAAGGGCAGGTGCTTCATGGCTACTTCATCATTGCCTCCGCCAATCTACACAGCCACTCGGTAGTCCTCTAACCAAGTGTCTGGCTTTGACTCACCAGTAAACTTGCTCACTCCTGCGGCCAACCTGAAGTTGGGAGGAATCTCAATGGCTCGAATGGCTCTACTGAAACACTCTGGACCAGAAACGAAAGCTCTGCTCCCACTCAGATGATCTCTATCCAAACCTTCTCTATTGGCCCTGCCTCTGTCAACCAGGCCCTGCACAAGGACTAACCTTGCATCAAACCGGGCTCTCGAGGGTCGATTGTGATCCTCCCCTCGTCACCGTACGGGCGCCTGTCATCATACCACCGGGGCGTGTACGGACCACCCCTCGAAGGGGGCGTGGGCACTTGACGGCAGTCATCGCAGTGGTATCAATGGTCAAACTGCCCGTGGCGTCGACCCAGGTACTAGTCCTTGCGATAACCACGATCTTCACGCTGCAGAGGTGATCTTGGGCTGTGGGCCGACTGAACTGTGTCTGCTATGACATACCTGATGTGGATCCTATTGCACGATTGGGAAATAGCCGAATTCTGCTCTCCGACGGCCCTGAGTAGTGCCCGAAGCTGTAGGCCTCTACCAGCCTTGGAACGGGACGACTGGATTGAATTTGCAATATGAGCTCCTGCTGCAACATTCAGAATCGGAGTGGGGTATACCTGACACTCATCTCGAGGTCCAGTGGAAGACAATTGTTGGTGTCGTCGCCTAGAACTTGGGATCTCTCTTCGAGTGCAGTCATCAAGTGACTTTTGGAGATTCTCTAGGCACGTGCTTTCAGCCAGAGTGGCTAAGCGCGCAGCCTCCAAAGCCCGAGCCTCGATGGTCTACCCAACGATGGGGGTCTGGAGAGCCTGCTCATCTCTACGGTGCAGCTCTTCTCTTTGTTCCACAGTAAGAGCTCACGAATAGTACTTGTCATCGCCATGCAATGGGCCGTCGATTCCCCCATGTCCGCCGCGGGGAAATCCTGGCGTGCTACGGTGGGAGCCAACCATGAGGACCTCTGCCACGGGGTCATTGCTTTCGCACTCGGAAAGCGTATCCGAGTGACCAGTCGACAGATCGAACAGGCTGTAAAGGGACTCATCGGGCTCGATTGCCGCGATCTGAGGAGTGGCCGACTGATGGGCCACTGCGTGCTTCACCCATCGTTGAAGCCGCGAGCGACCACATCGCTTACGCCGACGAGTAGCAGGGAGGGAAGACTCCACTGGGGATGACCGATACTGAGTCGACGGCTGCCGCAAGAGGACACCCCAGGCACTCGCGTGGAAGTGCGCCGCCCCGCGGATGGGGAACGCCTCGATGTCGAGGGGGATTCCTGAAGCTAGGTCGAATTGTCGATGATGAAGGTGAGCGCACCGAGACAGATCTCACGACCCAGAAGCAATCCACCGCCAGAAATCATGTCGAAGGAGATCAAAGATTGCAACCTCGTTGAAAGTTGCTTAGACGCCTACCCCACGGTGGGCGCCAACTGTCGTGGGAATGAATCTGATAGCAGAGATGGAGGGTACGTAAGAGAGGGCAGTGCATAGCAACAACGAGGTTGTACACTCAGATTTATGAGTTCAGGCCCCTCATGGAGGAGGTAACAACCCTACGTCTAGGTGTCGTGAATACTCTGTTGATTGGAGTGTTTACTTACAGGAGGTGCGACCCTGGTGCCAGAGGGGAGGGGTGGCTTATATAGAGTGCACCAACCCCTCGTTGTCCCCAGTTACGCAAGGGTTCAATGAGAGAGTAATGCTACGAACGTTACTGGTAACGCCTGTATTTAATGACCTTTAAGGTGACGGAGTGAACAATCGATCGTTGCTATCCTAAGGTGACCCTAGGTCTTCTATCCTTCGAGTGGATTCTTGTATTCCGAGTGAATGGTGATGGTCAAGTGGAACTGGGGCACCCGAGTGGATCTTCGGTCGAGTGGATTCCGCTCTGAGGTGCTTCCAGTCGGTATCTTCTTTTTGTCTTCATAGGCCTTGGCCTCTTGTATAGTGTCCTTGGGTAGGGCATATAAGTCAAGCCCAAGACCCTACCCTAGGTACATGTCATCATTAGTTATGATGTTATTCACGGTAATTCACATATATAGGCATCACGTCAGTGACAAGTAGACCTTCTCTTGCCTGCATCTACTACTATTACTCGACCAATATACCGCTATCCAGCATGCATCTATGGTATTAAGTTCATCATAAACTTTGTAATGTTTAAAGCAAGATGAGATGATGTAGACAAAGTAAACTCAAGAAATATCATTAAACCCCGTCATTTTATTGTTAATGACAACATTACAAATATGTGTCTCTCTACCCCTTCTGTCACGAGGTGAGGACACCACAAGATTGAACCCATTACAAAGCACATCTCCTACTAAAGATAAATCGATCTAATTGGCCAAACAAAATGGATAGATCGGAGAGAAATACAAAGCTATCATAATCATGGATAATAAAGTTTGGAAAATACTTAATTACTTTTAGTGAATAATCTGTCATAAACCCACAGTTCATCGGATCCCAACAAACATGTCGCAAAAGAAGATTACATTGGATAGAACTTCAAGAAGATCAAGGAGGACATGGTATTGAAGATCGAAGAGAGAGAAGAAGCCATCTGGCTGCTAGCTATGGACCCATAGGTCTGTGGTGAACTACTCACACATCATCAGTAGGGCAACAAGGTTGATGTAGAAGCCCTACATGATCAATCCCCCCTCCAACAGAGTACTGGAAAAGGCCTCTAGATGGGATCGCAGAAGAACAGAGACTTGGGGTGGCGGAAAAATTGTTTTGGGTGGCTCTTTGGGGGCTTCCCAATATTTGAAAATTTATAGAAGTGGAATTAGGTCAGACGAAGCCACGTGGGTCCCACAAGGTAATAGGGCGCGCCTATCCCCCAGGGTGCGCCACGTTGCCTTGTCATCTCCTCGTTTGTCTTTTGGTCTCCTCTCGAAGCTTCTAGGGTCTCTTTTGTCCAGAAAAATCATCAAAAAAAAATTGTAGCGTTTGGACTCCGTTTGGTACTGATTTTCTGGAAAACCAAAAACAACCATCAAACAACAATTGGCACTAATTACTTGATTAATAGGTTAGTTCCCAAAAATGATATAAAATTGCATATTAAAGCATATAAACTTTCCAATATTGGTAATATAATAGCATGAAACAATCAAAACTTATTGATAAATTGGAGATGTATCAGCATCCCCAAGCTTAATTCCTGCTCATCCTCGAGTAGGTAAATGATAAAACAGAATTTTTCATGTTGAATGCTACCTAGCATGTTTATCATGTAATCTCTTTATAGTATAAATGATGAGTAACGATGAAGCAATAATATCAACATAATAATATCCATGAATATAAGAAACATAATCATTACTTTTTTAAAATATGCAATCCTTAACGAATGTTATCCCTAGTCATTTTATCATGTTAGCATGGCATGCTTCAGCCTTCACCGCATAAATATAAATCATGAGCACCCCGGTGTCAAACTAGTCAATTGGATCATACTTATGATGTGCTTCAGCATTTTCAAACCCACGCAATACATGAGCGTGAGCTATGGATATAGTACCATAGGTGGAATAGAATGTGGTGGTAGAGATCAATAGGAGAAGTCAAAAAGGAAGAAAGTGTCACATCAACTTGGCGTATCAACGAGAAACGGAGAGGTCGATCAATTTATATCAATGTGAGGAGTAGGGATTGCCATGCAACGGATGCACTAATAGCTATAAGTTCATTAAAGCTCAAGCGGAAACTAAGTGGGTGTGCATCCAACTTGCTTGCTCATGAAGACCTTGGGCATTTGACGAAGCCCATCATCCGAATATACAAGCCAAATTCTATAATGAAAGATTCCCACTAGTATATGAATGTGATAACTTGCGAGACTATTGATATGAACAACATGGTGCTACTCTGAAGCACAAGTGTAGTAAAAGGATAGTAGCATTGCCCCCTCTCTCTTTTTATCTCATTTCATTTTTTTTGTTAGGATCTTTTTGGCCTCCTTTTTTCTTTCTTTTTCTTTTCCGTTTGGAGTCTCATCCCGACTTGTGGGGGAATCATAGTCTCCATCATCCCTTCCTTACTGGGACAATGCTCTAATGATGATGATCATCACACTTTTATTTACTTACAACTCAATAACTGAAACAAAATGACTCTATATGAATGCCTCCGGTAGTGTACCAGCATGTGCAATGATCTAGCGTAACATGTATAACAATGATGAATGGTGGTTGTGCCACAAATATCATGTCAGCTCTATATGATCATGCAAAGCAATATATTGATGAACACACAAGTAATGTGATGGAATGGTGGAAGTTGCATGGCAATATATCTCAAAACGGCTATGGAAATGCCATAATAGGTAGGTATGGTGGCTGTTTTGAGGAAGATATAAGGAGACTTATGTGTGATAGAGTGTATCATATCACGGGGTTTGGATGCACCGACGAAGTTTGCACCAACTCTCGAGGTGAGAAAGAGCAATGCACGGTACCAAAGAGGCTAGAAAATTGCGGAAAGGTAGGAGCGCGTATAATCCATGGACTCACATTCGTCATAAAGAACTCATATACTTATTGTGAAAGCCTATTAGCCCTCGAAGCAAAGTACTACTCGCATGCGCCTAGGTAGGAGGTTAGTAGGAGTTAACCATGGCGCACCTCCGATTATAACAACACTCAAGGATTTCAATCAGACATAAAAATTCTCAAACCTCCCCACCATGCTATGACCAACACTTAGATGAGAAGTTAATAACAAGCTTTAATGCCGATATTTCTACTAACCAATGATCATGAACCAATACCCTATCATATTACAGCAGCAAATATACTTAAACCATACATATCCTATTTAGTGATCTACATGAAAGTTTTTATTATATCCCCCTTGAATACCTATCCTTTTTGGACTAGTCTTATAGCACGTGCATATTGCCAACTACTAATTAATAGACTCTCAAAAAGATTTAAGTGAAGCATGAGAGTGCAATCATTTCTCCGTGCTCTAACAAGTATAAGTGAAGTATAAGGGCAACTGCCTAGCTAAAAAGATATTAGTGAAGGACATAGAGTATTCTAAAAAATCATGATAAATGTGTGTCCCTCTCAAAAGGTGTGTCCAGCAAACAATGATTGTGGAAAACTAAAAAGCAAACAAAGCAAAAACTATAACACAAGACGCTCCAAGTAAAACTCATATCATGTGATGAGTAAAAATATAGCTCCAAGTAATATATCGATAGATTGTAGACGAAAGAGGGGATGCCATCCGGGGCATCTCCAAGCTTAGGTTCTTGCCGCTTCTTATTCCTTCGTCCATCATGATCTGGCATAAAACTTGAAAACTTCAACACACAAAACTCAACATAAACCTCGTGAGATCCATTAGTATAATAGATCAATCATAAACTTTAGATATTGCTTTAAACTCATTCATAATTTATTCTTGCATAATACCTACTGTATTCTAACTTCTCCATGACTTATATCCCCCAATATAATCCATAACTATCGGATGTCGGGTTTCGGCAGACCCTTAAGGTTCGAACTCTGGGGTGCGCACGAAGATCTCTCCCCTACTGACCTACACTCTGGAAACGATGAACAACACAAGGGACGCGAGATTTATATTGGTTCGGGCCACCGTTGTGGTGTAATACCCTACTCCAGTGTGTGGTGTGGTGGATTTCCTTAGGGGCTGATGATGAACAATACAAAGGGATAACACTCTCGCGAGAGGTGTTCTTGGACTGATGTGATGAACTGCTCGGGTGAGTTCGATCGCCTCTCTCTCTAGGCTTTCCAAAGTCTCGATCCCCTCTACTGTGGTGGCTAGTCCTATTTATAGAGGCCCTGGGCCTCTTCCCAAATATAGAGTGGGAAGGCCGCCAACAATGGCCATTTTGAAGGGGAACATCTAGTACAACTTATCCTGACTAAAGTTGCTCTTCGGCTTCCAAAAGCACTGGCGATGATGCCGTCTTGGGCTCCACGGTGACCTCCTTCCTGCCGCTCCGCTGGTCTTGGTCTCGTTGCACTGAAATGGCAACCTTTGCCTAATGCCTCGGTACTCCATGTTTGGGCTTGCCCCCTTTGCACCAAAGAGGAAACAAGGACACTGCGCAGGCCGGCGCCCGCCTGGCGTCAGCCTGCTCTCGATCGTCATGGCTTGCGTCACGAGCACCTCGCGAGGTACCCTGCCTTGATCTCTCCACCTCCTCGCGAGCCTGCTTGGCGAGGCCGTCCCTGAGGAAGCCTTGCGTCATCCGCCCCGCGAGGCTTGGCCCCTCGCGAGGGTCTTGAGTCTTGTGCTGAAGAAGACGGGCCATACTGGGCCACCACTTGAGCCACGCCGCAGGCCGCAGGCAGGCAAGTCTGGGGACCCCCATTCCCAGAACGCCGACAATAGCCCCCGGGCCCAAGGCGCGCTCGGACTTGTCTTAGCAGAGAAGCGAAGGGGCAAGTGCGGAGCGCCGCGGGCCCCATCAGCCTGCGGCCTTGGGCGCCGCGTGGCGGTTGATTGGACGTGGGCGTCTCCGCTTCCCCATGCTGCCTCGGCAACTGCTCGATTGAGAAAAGGCCAGCTCTGGGTTAGCCTTACCTCATTACCCTCGTTCTCCTTGCTCCAGATCCCCTTTCTTGCTCTTCGCCTTCCTGCCTCCAAAATCTCTAGATCAGCCGCATTCTTTCTCTTCCGGTGAACTATGGCCCCCCGCAAGACTCCGGCTAGGGCTGCATCGGCCTGGTACTCGCTGGCCCTGGTCTCTCCCAACGTGATGGAGAAGAATCTCGCCCTCACGCGCGGGATGGTAGCGTCGTAGATCAACGAGTTTGGGAAGACTGTGCTCCATCTTGGCTCCGCCCGGCCGGAGGACAAGGGGAGCACCTTCTATCCCTTCTTCATGAACGCCGTCATCGCTGGTCTGGTTCCTCCCTTCTCTGAGTTCTTCCTTGCTGTCCTTCGCCAGTATCAGTTGCATGCTCTGCACATCCACCCCAACTCCATCCTCCTCTTGTTGATCTTCGCCTACTACTGCGAGGCACACGTCGGGGTGGCGCCCTCCGTGGCCTTGCTGCGCCACTTCTTCTCCCTCCGGGTCTCCAGTGGCAATATCTCAGCGTGCACGAGTTTCATTGCGTACTCCAAGTCCAACGCCATCTCGAAGGCCGAGAAGAGGGCCGAGGGCTTCCGGAGCAAGTGGGTTATGGTGAACACTGGGTGCCACAACCCTTTGCTGGAGCTGCCGACAATGCGGCCCGAGGCCGTTGAGGCGTGGTCCCGTGCGAAGCTCGATGATCGGCGGGCGAGGCAAGTGTTGGAGAACATGAACGCCGACCTCAGGCCGGGCAGCCTGAGGGCGGCGAAGCTGACCGGGGCTTCGCTCCTGAGGGAGTTTCTGTCGCACCGGGTGGCCCCTCTTCAGGCGCACTCGCGCCCGCTGTGGAGGCTCGCAGATGCGGATGTCGTCCTCCACCTGAGCTTGGACGCCGTGAGCGACGAGGACCTGACCGCGGCTCTGCGCTGCTTGGTTGGAGAGGAAGTGGCAGGCTCGGTGGGTGCTCCGGTCCCTTTGTTCCTCCGTGATGACTGGGAGCTAGTGGTGGATGCCATGCCCACCTTAGACGGGGTCGGCCTGGTGTCAGCGGAGGATCCTGAGGGTCAGGTGACGGCGATGGTGAACCTATCCTCTAGTGAATCTAGTGGGGAAGAGGAAGGAGATGACGACGATGACGAGGAACGCGACTCGGAGGCAACCTTCGAGGGGACGGGGGAGAATTCTCCCCGGCGTAGGGCGAGCACCCTCTGCTCCATGCCTGACGATGACGAGGCCGACGCCAGGCGGGGAGGGGAGGACGCGCCCCTGATCCCGAGGAAGGACAGGTCCGGGTTGATCACCCAAGGGGCCACCCGGCCCCTGCATCGGCCGAAGTCAACTCCAGCCCTTCAGGCGCGCCTTCGCCTGCGACTGGGCCTCCCGAGGCTGAGCCCCGCAAGAGGCTTTCGGGCTTCAAGCTTGGCCGGAGTCTGTGGGATCCCGCAGCGGTCAACAAGTAAGTATCCGAACTTCGCCTTGCCCCTGTCTTTCTGCTGTCAAAGCCTGACATCTTCTATTGGGTAGGCTGCTACCTGCGGCGAAGAGGCTGAAGGGAGGCGCGGTGACCCCGCCTGAAACTGGCTTGTCAGCCGTGGCTGCGTCCCCCGCCCGATCATCTTCGCAAGGCCAGCAGGAACGCTCCAGCGAGGAGTTAGCCCCCGTGGCCCCGTTGACTCTGGAGGCACCTGTGCTTGACGCTGGCGCCGAGGTTACCAAGACTCCGGAGGTCCCTGCCTCCCAGGTTGTGATCACGCTACCGTCCTCGCCTCCTACTCCATCGGCTCCCGTCCCCTCTGCTTCCTCCGCCGCCTTGGACCGTGCCGCCGACGAACTGAGTCGGCTGCGAGAGGATCTCCGGAGCGCGGATCCCCGCCTGGTGGCCGGGCACTTGAGTTGGTCTCCAACTGGGTTCACTCTGACGCCTCCGTCTGGGCCATGGCCGCACGCAACGCAGCACTGAAGGATGCCTCAACCATCAAGGGCCACTGCGAGAAGCTGGAGGGTGAGCTGGGAGAGCTGCATGGTGAGCTTGCCAAGGAGGTTCGCGACCGCCAGGTGAAGGAGGAGGAGATGAAAGCTTGGGAGGCTGCTATCAAGGAGCGCGACGCTGAACTGTCAGCCGACCGCGACCAGCTGAAGACGCTGGAGCAGGCGCTGAAGGTGGAGAGGGTCGAGCTGGATGCCGGGGCGAAGATCCTGGCCAAAGATCGCACGACCTTCACGCTCTACGAGGAGAGGGCCCGCGTAGCACTGAAAATGCTCTACGACGGGGGCCTGGAGAAGCCACTGGCCGGAGCCAAGGAAGGCCTCGCTAAGCTGGTTCCTTTCCTCGTCGATGCGCTTGAGGAGGTCGTGGTCGGGATCGGCCCCATGGCTGAAGTCGAGGCTCGCGTCCTCTCCTTCGTAGCGTTGACGCGGATCCTCAGCCACGTCTACCTCCGCAACGCCGACGCCAACCTTGATGACCTGCTAGAGCCCGTGGACGCCAAGCGCTCCGCCGCTGCTGCTGAAGCCGTCAAGGGTCGAGCAGAGGCCCTGCTGTCGAAGTTCCATGCCTTCAACACCGCGCCCAGGCGAGGTGCTGCCAGCCGCGTAGCTCCAGGAGGTGGGGCTGCCAAACGCGACTCTACCACGGGCGGTGGCGCGGCTCAGGGTTGATCTTCTCGCGGCCTTTTTCCCGCTTTGATTCCCGCAACATGCATGGTGCCTCGTGGAGGCATTTAAATTTGTGTCTGGTTGCGAACAATTTATGGTCTGTAATATTTGCTTCTGGATTTGCTAGATTTTGCAATTTCCTTCCTATTTGCTTGTGTTCTACGTCGGCAGGGCCCGACCCCGCGCATACCTCAGCCTCCGTTAGCCCCGACCGGATCACCAGGACGGAGCAAAGGAGTGAGGGGCTACGTGGCAAGTTAGGCTCTGAGTCGCGATGCTCAGGAGTCCCCCTTGACGCGTAGACAGCAAATAGGGAGGGGACGGAGGAGAGGATTTTTGTCATTCTACGTCGGCAGGGCCCGGCCCCGCGCATACCTCAACTGCCGTTAGCCTTTTAGAACTAAGGAGTGAGGGGCTACGTGACCAGTTTGGCTCCTGAGTCGCGATGCTCAGGAGTCCCCCTTGACGCTCAAACGAGTCTTCATACGTTGGCTCCGCTCGGGGAGGGCGTGCGATGACCAGGTCCGAGGGACCTGGCTGGGTGGCATGTGCTCGGGCGTGGCCCGGGCGCAGCCTCGTGTCCAGCCCCCACGCGCGGCACTCCCGAGGGGAGGCTTTGCGATGGTGCCACACACTGAGCTCTAGGCTCCTTGAGGTTGATACAGCCGTGGGCTGCCCTCAGTGGTTTATCACCAGCGCGGAGCATAGTGCTTCCGTATGTGTACGGGCATAGCCGCTCCTCGGTAGTGTCGTCAGCCAGCGAAGAGCATGGTGCTTCCATTGGTGCGTGGGAGGGGGGCTCCCCTCCGGGAGGAGCCCCCGGGGCGTGTACAGCCCCGCCCTGACACGTGGCCGGCACGGTAGGGCTAGGAGAGGTGTATCTGGGTACCCGTGAGCCAGCGCGAGACTCACGAGGCCCTACCTCGAGGCGGGTTGCGCCTGGCTCTGGGCCTTTGTGGATGGTATGTTCCTGCAAGGTGGTTAGAATGCAAATGCTCAACGTCCTCAGGTCCTGGCCCTCGAGCAAGCTCAGCCGCCACTGGTATGACAGGTCGCGATGTCGTGGGTCAAGGCCAGGGGTGAGGGCTGGAGAGCCAGTAAGAGCCCATGAGTCGCGATGCTCAGGCACCCCCCTTTTAACGTGCAAGCGCTTTGCATGAGAGTGAAGAGGTCCATGGCAAGTAGCAGACGATATTCACGAGTAGGTTAAGCATGAAGAAGCAAATCAACTTAGATGGATGCAGAGAAAGCAAACGCCACTGGGTCAGGCCCGAGCAACTTGGGGATGATGCAGCCCGAGGGGCACCCCCAACAAGATAAGCAGAAGATATAAGCAAAACGGGTACATGCCGTAGGGACGGACCCACATGACCTGGGAATGATGCAGCCCTGTGGGCGCTCCCAACTGAAACGAAAACTAAAAAGAAGTCACCTGATGTTGTGGCAGGGCGAGTGTCGGAGTAGCTGATGATGCAAGGTGAAGGAGCCAATCTTCACGATCCCTCGGGACTCCGAGCCTCGGGAGGCTCAGGAGGTCCGGGCGGCCCGTTGAGGTCCATCTCCATCTCTTCCAGGAACGCGCGATGCTTGGCCGCCTGAGCTTCCAGAATGCTCCTCATCAGGCGTTGATACGTCTCCAATGTATCTACTTTTCCAAACACTTTTGCCCTTGTTTTGGACTCTAACTTGCATGATTTGAATGAAACTAACCCAGACTGACGCTGTTTTTAGCAGAGCTGCCATGATGTTGTTTTATGTGTAGAAAAGAGAAGTTCTCGGAATGTCTTGGAAATCCACGGAGGCACTTTTTCGAATTAATAAGAATTTTTGGCGAAAGAATTAATGCCAGGGGGCCCACATCCTGTCCACGAGACAGGGGGGCGCACCCCCCTAGGGCGCGGCCTCCTATCTCGTGGGCCCCCTGGACCTCCTCCGACCTCAACTCCAACTCCATATATTCTGTCTCAGGGAGAAAAAAAATCAAAGAGAAAGTTTCATCGCGTTTTACAACATGGAGCCGCCGCCAAGCCCTAATCTCTCTCGGGAGGGCTAATCTGGAGTTCGTTCAGGGCTCCGGAGAGGGGGATTCGTCGCCGTCGTCATCATCAACCATCCTCCATCACCAATTTCATGATGCTCACTGCCGTGCGTGAGTAATTCCATCGTAGGCTTGCTGGACAGTGATGGGTTGGATGAGATTTACCATGTAATCAAGTTAGTTTTGTTAGGGTTTGATCCCTAGTATCCACTATGTTCTGAGATTGATGTTGCTATGTCTTTGCTATGCTTAATGCTTGTCACTAGGGCCCGAGTACCATGATTTCAGATCTGAACCTATTATGTTTTCATGAATATATGTGTGTTCTTGATCCTATCTTGCAAGTCTATAGTCACCTATTATGTGTTATGATCCGACAACCCCGAAGTGACAATAATCGGGACACTTCTCGATGATGACCGTAGTTTGAGGAGTTCATGTATTCACTATGTGCTAATGCTTTGTTCCGGTTCTCTATTAAAAGGAGGCCTTAATATCCCTTAGTTTTCGTAAGGACCCCGCTTCCACGGGAGGGTAGGACAAAAGATGTCATGCAAGTTCTTTTCCATAAGCACGTATGACTATTTACGGAATACATGCCTACATTACATTGATGAATTGGAGCTAGTTCTATATCACCCTATGTTATAGCTATTGCATGAGGAATTGCATCCGGCATAATTATCCATCACTGATTCATTGCCTACGAGCTTTTCACATATTGTTCTTCGCTTATTTACTTTTCCGTTGCTACTGTTACAACTACTACAAAAACCTCAAAACATTTATCTTTACTTTGCTACCGTTACCTTTATTATCATACCACTTTTGCTACTAAACACTTTGCTGCAGATACTAAGTTATCCAGGTGTCGTTGAATTGACAACTCAACTGCTAATACTCAAGAATATTCTTTGGCTCCCCTTGTGTCGAATCAATAAATTTCGGTTGAATACTCTACCCTCGAAAGCTGTTGCGATCCCCTATACTTGTGGGTTATCAAGACTAATTTTTGGTGCCGTTGCCGGGGAGCATAGCTCTATTCTTTGAGTCACTTGGGATTTATATCTGTTGATCACTATGAAGAACTTGAAAGACGATCGAACTACTATTTTGCCCTCAACTACGAGGGGAGTTAAGGAACTGCCATCTAGCTCTGCACTAGATTCTCCTTCCGTTATTTGTAGGCTTGCGACAGCTAAACCTGCTACTGCTATGAATTCTGATATGTCGCATGTTATTGATGATGCCACTTCTGCTATGCATGATGAAACTACTTCTGTGCGTGATACTACTGTGCCATTAGGTGAATTTCTAGATGAACAACTTGCTAGAGTTAGGGGGAATGAAAATATTGAAGAACCTATTATTGATGATAGTGATGATGAAGGTTCCCCCAATGATTATGTATTACCTGTTGTTCCTAAGGGTTATGTTATGAATGAGGCAGCTGCTATGGAAATCCTTGCTTGCAATGATAGAAATGATCTTAAGAAATTATTAGCTAAATGGAAGCAGCAGTCTCTTAATGCTAGAACGAAACCCGATCCTGCTTTTGCTACTTCACCTATCTGTGTTACTGATAAGGATTATGACTTCTCTATTGATCCTGATATTATTACTTAAGTTGAATCTGATCCTTTTTATGGCCTTGAATCTAAAACTGTTGTGGCACATCTTACCAAGTTGAATGATATAGCCACCCTGTTTACTAATAATGAGAAATCTCGCTATTTATATATCCTTAAGATATTTCCATTCTCATTAAAGGGTGATGCTAAGACTTGGTATAATTCTCTTGCTCCTGGTTGTGTGCGTAGTCCCCAGGATATGATTTATTACTTCTCGCTAAATATTTCCTTGCTCATAAGAAACAAGCTGCCTTATGGAAATATATAATTTTGTGCAAATCAAAGAAGAGAGTCTTCCACAAGCTTGGGGAGGCTTCTCCGTTACTTAATGCTTTGCTGATCATCCTCTTAAGAAAAATGAAATACTTGATATCTTTTATAATGGACTAACCGATGCTTCCAAGGACTACTTGGATAGTTGTGCTGGTTGTGTTTTCGGGAAAGAACAATGATGAAGCTGAAATATTATTGAATAATATGTTGACTAATGAAAATAATTGGACTCTTCCCGAGCCAATTCTCAAGTAATTCCTAAACCAATTGAGCCAACTCTGAGCCTATTCCTAAACCCACTCCAAAGAAGAGAGGTGTTTTATTTATCATCTGAAGATATGCAAGAGGCAAAGAAATCAATGAAAGAAAAAGGTATTAAAGTGAAGATGTTAAGAATTTACCTCCTATTGAAGAAATACATGGTCTTAATTTACATCATTGAAGAACCACATTGTCTTGATAACCCGACACGGTACTAAAGGTAAATTCTCTCTATAGATATGATAAAGTTGAAATACCCTCTACTAAATTTCATAGCCCGTGCTTAGATGAATTTGATGACTTTATGGCTAGACAAGAAAGTTTTAATGCTTATGTTGGTAGAGAGTTAAAAAATAATGCTTTCGAGATAGGACGCGTAGGTGATAATCTGGCTAGAGTTAAATATGAACTTCACCGCGTTAGCAAATATGCTTCTATGGTTGCTACTCAAGCTAAGCAAGTACTCAAAGCTCAAAATGATTTGCTTGATGAATTGAATAATAAAAATGACTTTGCTGTTAGAGTGGCTACTAGAGCTGGTAGAATGACTCAGGAACCTTTGTATCCTGAAGGCCACCCTAAGAGAATCGAGCAAGATTCTCAGAGAAATAATTTAGAGGCACTTAGTTCTTCTAAAAAGAAGAAGAAGAAAAACGATAGGACTTTGCATGCTTCTAGTGAACCTCATCAGAGACACACCGAGAATCCCAATGATATTTCTTTTACGATCTCAAACACAATCAGGTGATGAACATGAACCTAGTGATAATGTTAATGATAATGTTCTTGTTGATGCCCAACCTAGCAAAGACAATGATGTAGAGATTGAACCTGCTATTGATCTTGATAACCCACAATCAAGGAATCAATGTTATGATAAGAGAGATTTTGTTGCTAGGAAGCATGATAAAGAAAGAGAACCATGGGTTCAGAAACCCATGCCCTTCCCTCCTAAACCATCCAAGTCAAAGGATGATGAGTATTTTGAGCACTTTGCTGAAATGATTAGACCTATTTTCTTACATATGCGCTTAGCTGATATGCTTAAAGTAAATCCTTATGCTAAGTATATGAAGGATATCATCACAAATAAAAGAAAGATACCGGAAGCTGAAATTTCCACCATGCTTGCTAATTACACTTTTAAGGGTGGAATACCAAAGAAACTTGGAGATCCGGGTGTTCCAACTATACCATGCTCCATTAAAAGAAATTATGTTAGAACTGCCTTATGTGATCTTGGAGCCGGTGTTAGTGTTATGCCTCTCTCTTTATATCGTAGACTTGAATTGAATAAGTTGACACCTACTGAAATATCTTTGCAAATGGACGATAAATCAACTGCTATACCTGTCGGTATTTGTGAAGATGTGCCTGTTGTGGTTGCAAATGTCACTATCTTAACGGACTTTGTTATTCTTGATATTCTCAAGGACGATAGTATGTCTATTATCCTTGGTAGACCTTTTCTTAATACTGCAGTGGCTGTTATTGATTGCAACAAAGGCAACGTCACTTTTCATGTTGATGGTAATCAACATACGGTACATTTTCCGAGGAAACAATCTCAAGTTCATAGCATCAATTCTATTAAAAAGTTCCAACTATCATTTTTGGAGGTTTTGAATTTCCTCTCCCTACTGTCAAAAAAAGTATGATATTCTTATTGTTGGGGATTTTCATATCCCTGTTGAGGTAACTTAGTGTTATTCAAAATTTCTCCGGTTCCGTGTTATTCGGGACGATTTTGTTAACAAGACTTGATCAACCTTGTTAGCGGATTCATTTTGATGATCACAAGATGGATGAAACTAGAAGGCACAACCTTCTGTACCCTCATTTTACTTTCTGTTATTTAGAATAAATAAAGCAAAAATAGTATTATCCGTCTGTTTTCTGAATTATCCGTGCATTAAAAAAAATAGTCCGAAAATAAAAGTGTTCCAAATGCCCTGCAAATTTAGTATGATTTTTTCTGGAATATTTGAGGATTTTAGGCACTGAAAACACTGTAGGAGGGGCAAGCACCAGGCCACGAGAGAGGAGGGCGTGCCCCCCTGTCTCGTGGGCCCCTGGTGGCTCCCCTCCACTTATGCCAGCACCCACACACTTCATCTTCTACCCAAAAAATCCCCATCCAGCTCAAGCACGAGTTCTAGCTCGTTTTGCTGCGATTTTCGATCTCTTAGCTCAAAGCTCCATTCACAAAACTGCTTTGGGAGATTGTTGCTTGGTATGTGACTCCTCCATTGGTCCAATTAGTTTTTGTTCTAGTGCTTTATTCATTGCAAATTTTTGCTGCATAGGTGACCATGTTCTTGAGCTTGCATGTTAAATTTTTGAGGTCCCAAGCAATTCCAATGCATGATATAGGCTCTAGGCACTTGTAGGAGTAGTTGCTATCAATCTTGTTTAGCTTTATTCACTTTTATTTTGAAGTTACTAAAATTTCAGAAATTTTCAGAAAATGTTAAGGAGGCTTTTTAAAGGCTCTTCTAGCCAAAGCTCTCAGGAAAAACAAGCCAAAGAGAAGGAAAAGGCCAAGTATAATCTTCCTCGCTTAACGGAAGTACGATCGTGCGAATGGCCATGTGAGGATTTCTTGAAAGAAGCCGGAATTCAGTGTCTCTTACTTAGCAATACTTTCGTGCAAAACTTTTATTATTATCCAAAGAAGTCACCGCCTGCAGTATCATTTCATTTATATGCTGAATTCAAAGAAATGTCGTTATGTCATTTTTGCGCTGTATGTAGGATACCTTATGAGGGGGAATTAGATGAACCCCATCGTGAAGATGTGGGTGGCTTTGTTAATACTATTGCTGTAGAGGAGCCAAAGAAGGGCTCCGAGGCGAAGGTCTCTAGCATACACTTTCCTGTTTTACGCTACTTTGCCATATTTGCTAGTAGATGCTTGGTTGGTCGTAGAAATAGTGGAAATTTGAGCGTTCCAGATATTATTATTTTTCAACATGCTTTGCTAGGAGACAATACTTTTAGTATGGGCGCCATCGTTGCTAAACGGCTAGCCCTGAATCGTACAAAAGGCCCCATATTTGGAGGTATCTATGTTGCACGTCTTGCTGAACATTTTCAGATACCCATTAGGCACCTTGAGGAGGAGACAAAATTACCTCCTCACATATTATATTACAAGAGCATGGTAGCACACAAGTTTATTGTTGACAACGAAGAGAAGATGCTCTTGTATAGACTTAGATTCAATAAGAAACACTTTGAGTTTATTATTTTGCCTGCGCCTCTGTTATTTGATTTGCTTGCAGAAAATCGTCGTGTCATGCCGCAAGCGGTGAACAATCACCGAGCTCAAGCTTTTACTCCAGAACCTGAACCTGAGCCGGAACCTGAGCTGGACCCTTATCGCGCATCATCTGTCCAGCGGGATCCGGAGATGACCAGCCAGTGGTATCCTGATTACACCTCCCACTACACCAGGGAGAGTAGTGGTGGTCCTTGGTATTAAACCAACTTAGGCCAAAAGTGGGGGAGTACGTATTTCTCACCGACTTTACATTCATGTTCACACACTAGTCATCGGTGCTCATACTCTTTCATTTTATTATCCATGATAGTTTAAATTTCTTTTTCTAGTTTTCTTCTTGGGTGTTTGATAAACCTTAAGAAAAACCAAAAAAATTAGTTAGTTTAATTTCCATGCTTGTAGTAGAAATTAAAATGAAAACCCAAAAAGATTTCTCGTTCTTCTTTTACTTGTTGGGAGCTTTCCCGTGTAAATAGTTTTATTTTATTTTCTTTTTTTGGGGGGGGGGGGGTCGAGAAGACTATGTTGAAAATGCTTAGTGGCTCTTATATGCATGATTGTTTATTTAATTTAGAGCCTATATTACTTGTCTTCTCTCTTGATTTGAATGCTTGCAGATTCCAGCTTAGTCCAATGCACGCGCACTCTTATTATTATACACATCGTTCGGTCATGCAAGTGAAAGGCAATAATGACGATATATGATGGACTTATTGGGATGAGAAAAGCTGGTATGAACTCGACCTCTCTTGTTTTTTTAAATATGATGAGTTCATCGTTCCTGAGTCAACTATTATGAAGTAAACATATTTGCAATGACATTTAGAGATTATAGTTGCTTGTGCCATGCTTGATTAGCTATGAGCTATAATGGTTTACCTTGCGTGCCAACATGCTATTAGAATGATTATGATGTGATATGATGGGATGGTATCCTCCTTTGAATGAATTGAGTGACTCGACTTGGCACATGTTCACACATGTAGTTGAATCAAATCAACATAGCCTTCATGATATTTATGTTCATGGTGGATTATATCCTACTCATGCTTGTACTCGGTGTGAATTAATTTTAATGCATGTTTACGATCGTTGTCGCTCTCTCGCTTGGTCGCTTCCAGGTCTTTTGCTAGCCTTCACATACTAAGCGGAATACTGCTTGTGCATCCAAACTCCTTAAACCCCAAAGTTGTTCCAGATGAGTCCACTATACCTTCCTATATGCGGTATTTGCCTACCGTTCCAAGTAAATTTGTATGTGCCAAACTCCACACCTTCAAATGAAATTCTGTTTTGTATGCTCGAGCAACTCATGTTCCAACTAGGGCTGCCTATATCTTCCATGTTAGGTGGGTTATTCTCAAGAGGAGTGGACTCCACTCCTCATTCACGAGAAAGGGCCGGTAACCAGGATGCCCAGTCCCATGATCCAAAACGATCAAAGCAAATCAAAATAATTAAAAGAAACTCCCCCAAGGCTGTTGTATGTTGGAGGCACTCGTTGTTTCGAGCAAGCCATGGATTGATGCTTGTTGGTGGTTGGGGGAGTATAAACCTTTACCATTCTGTTTGGGAACTGCCTATAATGCATGTAGTATGGAAGATACAACCATCTCATAGTGTTTGCGTTGACAACGAAAGTATGCCACTCAAAATGTTATTCAATCTCTGTTTTAAAATCGAGCTCTGGCACCTCTACGAATCCCTGCTTCCCTCTGCGAAGGGCCTATCTATTTACTTTTATGTTGAGTCATCACCCTTCTTATAAAAAGCACCCGCTGGAGAGCACACCGTCATTTGCATTCATTACTATTAGTTTATATTGGGTATGACTTGACTGGATCTCTTTTACCATGAATTACAATGTTTAGTCAGTCCTTGATCTTTAAAGGTGCTCTGCATTTATGTTTTATGGTCTCGTAAAGGGCTAGCGAGATACCATTTTGTTATATCATGTTATGATTATTTTGAGAAAGTGTTGTCATCCGAGTTTTATTATTATGGCTCGCTAGCTGATTATGCTATTGATATGAGTAATTGTGAGACCTATGTGTTATTGTGAGTATGGTTAGTTTATAATATTTGCTGAAACTTTAATGCTGGCTTTTCATGTTACAACAACAAGAGCAAACAAAGTTTGTAAAAAAATTTCTTTATCACTTTCAATTTATCAACTGAATTTCTTGAGGACAAGCAAAGGTTTAAGCTTGGGGGAGTTGATACGTCTCCGACGTATCTACTTTTCCAAACACTTTTTCCCTTGTTTTGGACTCTAACTTGCATGATTTGAATGAAACTAACCGAGACTGACGCTGTTTTCAGCAAAACTGCCATGATGTTGTTTTATGTGTAGAAAAGAAAAGTTCTCGGAATGTCCTGGAAATCCACGGAGGCACTTTTTGGAATTAATAAGAATTTTTGGCGAAAGAATTAATGCCAGGGGCCCACAGCCTATCCACGAGACAGGGGGCGCCCCCCCTAGGGCGCGGCCTCCTATCTCATGGGACCCCTGGACCTCCTCCGACCTCAACTCCAACTCCATATATTTCGTCTCGGGGAGAAAAAATCAGAGAGAAAGTTTCATCGCGTTTTACGACACGGAGCCACTGCCAAGCCCTAATCTCTCTCGAGAGGGCTGCTTTGGAGTCCGTTTGGGGCTCCGGAGAGGGGGATTCGTCGCCGTCGTCATCATCAACCATCCTCCATCACCAATTTCATGATGCTCACCGCCGTGCGTGAGTAATTCCATCGTAGGCTTGCTGGACGGTGATGGGTTGGATGAGAGTTACCATGTAATCAAGTTAGTTTTGTTAGGGTTTGATCCCTAGTATCCACTATGTTCTGAGATTGATGTTGCTATGACTTTGCTATGCTTAATGCTTGTCACTAGGGCCCGAGTGCCATGATTTCAGATCCGAACCTATTATGTTTTCATGAATATATGTGTGTTCTTGATCCTATCTTGCAAGTCTATAGTCACCTATTATGTGTTATGATCCGACAACCCTGAAGTGACAATAATCGGGACATTTCTCGGTGATGACCGTAGTTTGAGGAGTTCATGTATTCACTATGTGCTAATGCTTTGTTCCGGTTCTCTATTAAAAGGAGGCCTTAATATCCCTTAGTTTCCGTAAGGACCCCGCTTCCACGGGAGGGTAGGACAAAAGATGTCATGCAAGTTATTTTCCCTAAGCACGTATGACTATTTACGAAATACATGCCTACATGACATTGATGAATTGGAGCTAGTTCTATATCACCCTATGTTATAGCTATTGCATGAGGAATCGCATCCGGCATAATTATCCATCACTGATTCATTGCCTACGAGCTTTTCACATATTGTTCTTCGCTTATTTACTTTTCCGTTACTCTTTGTTACAACTACTACAAAAACCCCAAAACATTTATCTTTACTTTTGCTATCATTACCTTTATTATCATACCACTTTTGCTACTAAACACTTTGCTGCAGATACTAAGTTATCCGGTGTGGTTGAATTGACAACTCAACTGCTAATACTCAAGAATATTCTTTGGCTCCCCTTGTGTCGAATCAATAAATTTGGGTTGAATACTCTACCCTCGAAAGCTGTTGTGATCCCCTATACTTGTGGGTTATCAGTCTTTGGTGGGCTTGCAGCTGCGTCGGCAAGCCAAGGGCATCTGAACGTAGCTGTCTTGGCGGGCCCACACAACGCCCCACGCCAAGGCCGAAGCACTCTGAGAAGCGACTCGATTGAGCCCTGGGTAGTCGATGCAGACACGCAGGCCGCCATCCTCGCCTGGATGGGGAGCTACGCCGGGCAGACGGCGGTTGCCGCGCATGACTCTCGATTCCTCCAACTCCTGAGCGGCATTGGTGATGAACTCCTGAGGGTTGGGTCCTTCCTTCCTTACGCCTCCCTGAGGGAAATGTGCCGTGAAGCACGCCTCCAAGTTGTGCCCGAGCGCTTCCGTCGTGACGTTGGCAAAGTCGGTGGCTCCCCAGGAGAGAGCCCCCAAGCCCTGCCCGAGGAGGGCGCCGGGCGTGCCTTCCTATGCGATGGAGGGTGGCGCCCCTTGGATGGGCGCATGTCCAGACGCGGCGCCTCCTCAGGCCTTGAGCCAGGTGATGTCTTCTTCTTCTTGGGAGCTGCTCCAGGGAGGTTTCCACTCTTGCTGTCCGGGTCCTCGATCGACGCGGCCTGGAAGGCGCGCTTGAGGGAGCACACCGCATCCTTCTCTTCACAGGGGACCGTGATGACCCCACCACTTCCTGGCATCTTGAGGACGTTGTAGCCGTGGTGAGTCACTGCCATGAACTTGGCCAGGGCTGGGTACCCGAGGATGGCATTGTATGGCAGGCAAATGTGGGCGACGTCGAAGTCAATGAGCTCGGTGCGGTAGTTGTTGTGCTGTCCAAAGGTGACAGGAAGGCGGACTTGCCCTATCGGGACAGTGGAATCATCAGTGACTCCTGAGAAAGGCTTGGTTGGCTGAAGCTGATCATATGGCACTTGGAGATTGTTGAGCGTCTCGACGGACAGAACGTTGAGTCCTGCTCCGCCATCGATGAGGGTCCTGGTGACTTGCACATTGCTGATGACTGGGGAACAAAGCATTGGGAGGACATTGGCCGTTGCCGCGCACTTGAGCTGATCCGCTGAGCTGAATGTGATGGCGCACGCAGACCACCTGAGAGGGCGCGTGGCCTCAAGCTTGGGGAGGACTGCATTCACCTTGCGAGCAAACTGCTTGAAGATGCGCTGTGAGGTTGGGGCTTGAGCGCTGCCCAAGATGCAAGCGATTGCACGTGGCTCCTGGAAGCCCCCAGCCCCTCATCCTGATGATGGTCTTCATTCCTCCTTGGTGGTGGTGGCAGAGGAGAAAGGCCTACGTTGCCATGTGGGCGGTCCTCGCGAGGCTGATCTCTCCAAGCTCCCTCGCGAGGCTGGTCCTGCCAGCGGTCCTCGCGAGGTCGGTCACGCCACCTTTGGCGAGGGCCACGGTCGTCCCATCGTCCTCCACCTCTTGCTCCACCTCGGTCGTAGCCCCGATCGTTGCGCTCGAGACATCGACCGACACGGCCTTCTCGCACGGCTATGAGCTCTTGGCACTCGTTGGTGTTGTGGGTGTGGAGATCGTGGTACACACAGTACCGGCTGCCCTTGGACGACTCCGGCTGGTCCCTGCCGCGCTTTGTGTCTGGCTCCGCTGCGAGCATAGCTGCTCCCTTACGCTTCATATCCTTGGCCTTGGCTTTCTTCTCTTATGGGTCCGCTGCTGGGAGCTCGAGAAGGGAGAGGCGCCCTTCCTCAGCCCTTGCGCACTTGGTCGCCAGGTTGAACAACTCCAGAGACGTGCACAGATCTTCATGGATTGCCAGCTCCTCCTTCATCTTGACGTCATGAACGCCATCAGAGAACGCCTAAATGATGGCCTCCTCAGTCACCCTGGGAATCTTGAGGCGAGCGTTGTTGAAGCGCTGGATGTACTTCTGCAAGGTCTCTCCAGGCTGCTGCTTGATGCGGCGCAGGTCACCCACGGCCGGTTGACGGTCGCGAGTGCCCTGGAAGTTGGCGATGAAGCGGGTGCGCATCTCGTCCCAGCAGGAGATCGTGCCAGGAGCCAAGTTCAGGAGCCAGGTGCGGGCGCCGTCCTTGAGCGCCATGGGAAACCTGTTCGCCATGACCTTTTCGTCCCCATTGGCGGCTTCGATGCACACCTCGTAGAGCTGTAGGAACTCCGCGGGGTCTGCAGTGTCGTCATAGCGAGGAGGCAGGTCAGGCTTGAACTTGCTCGCCAGCGACATCGCGTGCTTCGGGGTGAAGGCACGGCAGCCTGCGGTGGCCACCGGAGCCCTTTGCTGGTGCTGGGCTTGCTCCTGGAAATTCCCACGTGCCGCCGCTTGGAGCAGCGCGGGGTCTTGACGTGGTGGTGCAGGAATGCGGTCATGGCGCACCGGTGCCGGGAGCACGCGTGCACCTTCTTGGGGGCGAGGGATTTCTTGGCAGCTCCTTTCTTGTCGTGTAGGCGCCGGACGCGGTGGGTCTTCCCTGGGGCCGCGCGCCTTGGAGTCAGAGCGCCTTCCTAGGGAGGAGGTGGCGGAGGCACCTCCTGATCCACGCCTCCTCTGCAGGATGGAGGGCGAGGCAGCGAGAGGGACGGCATAGGAGAGCCCTCTGCAGCGCTGACGAGCTCAGTGATGCGGGCAAGCCAGTCCTCGTAGAGGTCATCAATAGGACGGTAGTGTAGGAGCTCACGCGCCAGGAGCAGCGCGGCGTGCGCGTCCGTGGGGGCGCGACGGGCCTGGGATGACAAACCGGCTGGAGTCAGCGACGGGGTGGCGGTGCAGCCTTCCCGCCGCACCGATGGATGCGGAGACAAGGCCTGCTGCTCGTTCCCTGCCGGGCCGGTGGCAGCGTTGGCGGCAGGCGACAAGGAACGACGGGGGCACCCGCTGATGGGCGCTGTCTGGGCGATGCGGGCAGCGAGAGCAGCCTGACGCTCAGCACGAGCCCGACGAGCGTTAGCCATGGACACGACGGAAGATCGAATGCGAACAGCGGAAGAAAGATTCCGGCGCACCCCTACCTGGCGTGCCAAATGTCGGATGTTGGGTTCCGGCAGACCCTTAAGTTCGAACTCTGGGGTGCGCATGAAGATCTCTCTCCTACCGATCTATGCTCGATCGCCTTGTGAGATCTAAGCTGGAAACAATGAACAATAGAAGGGACGCGAGATTTATACTAGTTCGGGCCACCGTTGTGGTGTAATACCCTACTCCAGTGTGTGGTGTGGTGGATTGCCTCATGGGCTGATGATGAACAGTACAAAGGGTGAACAGCCTCGCGAGAGGTGTTCTTGGACTGATGCGATGAACTGCTTGGGTGAGTTCGATCGCCTCTCTCTCTCTCTAGGCTTTTCAAAGTCTCCATCCCCTGTACTGTGGTGGCTAGTCCTATTTATAGAGGCCCTGGGCCTCTTCCCAAATATTGAGCGGGAAGGGCACCAACAACGGCCATTTCGAAGGGGAACATCTAGTACAAGTTATCCTGACTAAAGTTGGTCTTCGGCTGCCAAAAGCACTGGCGATGATGCCGTCTTGGGATCCACGGTGACCTCCATCCTGCCGCTCCGCTGGTCTTGGTCTCATTGCACTAAAATGGCAACCTTTGCCTGATGCCTCGGTACTCCACATCAGGGCTTGCCCCCTTTGCACCAAAGAGGAAACAACGACACTGCGTAGGCCGGCGCCCGTCTGGCGCCAGCCTGGTCTCGATCATCATGGCTTGCGTCACGAGCACCTCGCGAGGTACCCTGCCTTGATCTCTCCGCCTCCTCGCGAGCCCGCCTGGCGAGGCCGTCCCTGAGGAAGCCTTGCGTCGTCCGCCCTGCAAGGCTTGGCCCCTCGCGAGTGTCTTGAGTCTTGTGCTAATGAAGACGGGCCATACTGGGCCACCACTTGAGCCACGCCGCAGGCCGCAGGCAGGCAAGTCTGGGACCCCCATTCCCAGAACACCGACAATAACATCATTAAAACAAGCGCACCATGCACTAAAAACAGAATCTGTCTAAAACAGAATAGTCTGGAATGACCTGAATAAAAATCATACTTCTGTAACTTTAAAACTTCTGAAAAAAAAATAGGAAAATATGGAAAATTTGTGAATCAACCATGTGTAAAAAATTTAGATCAAAAGCACGTTCCAGTGAATTATATAAATTCCTGGACTGAGAGCACAAGTTTCTGTTTTTTCACAGAAGTCAACTATCATTCAAATTATCCCAAAGGCTTTACTTGGCACAAACACCAATTAAAACATAAAAATACAATCATTACAGTACAAATGATTGTGTCAACACAGAAAAATAGAAATAAAAAAAATTAAGAGAACTATTGGGTTGCCTCATAACAAGCACTATTGTTTTACCCCCCTAGCTAGGCGTAATGCATAGTTTCAAGTATAGTCATCTTTTGATTCCAAATCTTTTTTTAATTCAAATCTTCAATAACCTTTAGCATTTATTATCTATTCTCATGTTTTACTTTTCTAGTAGGTGCACTTAAATATTTAAAGGGACTTTGTTTGGTAATTTTAATGTTCATTACTTCTAACTCTAAATCATCACCTTAGAGATCCTCATATAAAACATGTATTTCAACATCAATAAGATCTCTAGCCGTACCTTCAAACCACTCTTAACTAATTCCTTCATCAATTACCTTAGTAATCCAGTCAAATTTATCACAAGTATTATGGTACAAAGTTTTGATTAATTCAGCATAAGGAACTTTCTTTCTATTATTTTTACCATAAGTAAAATAAGCATTAGATTCCAACCTACGTATGGTGTACTTATCATGAAGGATCTCTTCTATTGGAGGATGCTCAAAATCTATTTTATGAAAGGAAGTGATATCCCTAGCTTCTTGGATTATATAATAAAATTCATGCATAAGGATAATAGTGGCAATCCTTTTAGCCTTAGGATTATGAATATTGGGAAGTTCAAAGAATATCTTTTGTAAGGAGGGATGAATATGCAAGAATTTATCTCTAATTTAACCACAAGCATAGCAATGGTATCCACTTAACAATTTGTTTTACCAACAATAAATCCTTTAATTAATGGCATGACTCCCGTGCAATTAAAGAATTTTTGAAAGATTCTTCCCGATAATATTTCTGCTACCCACATGATAAGTTTTAGTTTTAAAGACTATGGGAGATTCATCATGAGGAACTTCATTCTCAAGAGGGTCATTGTTAAGATCGAATAATTTAGGTTTTTCCTCAAGAGACTCACTAGTACTATCTTCACTAGAAATTTCAACAATAACTTTCTCAAACGCATACATGATAGCAACTTCAAGCAAAACAAGCAAACAATTTTTTTGTGTTTTTTGAATTTTTTTGGAGAAGTGGAGGAAGATAAAAAGGGGAAAAGGCAAATAAAAAGTAGAACAAGTAATTGATAATTTGTATGGAGGAACCTGGTAAGAATTTGATGATGTCTTGATATGTTTCTAACGTATCTATAATTTTTTATTGTTCCATGCTGTTATATTATCATTCTTGGATGTTTTACAATCATTTTATAGCAACTTTATATCATTTTTTGGGACTAACCTATTGACATAGTGCCCAGTGCCAGTTGCTGTTTTTTTTTCTTGTTTTTTACTTCGCAGAATATCAGTACCAAACGGAGTCCAAACGCAGTAAAACATTTTGGAGAATTTTTGTGGACCAGAAGGAACAACATGGGCCAAAGAAGTACCAGAGGGGTGCCTCGAGGGGGGCACAACCCACCTAGGCACGCCTGGGGGTGAAGCGCGCCCTGGCGGGTTGTGCCCACCTCGATGGCCTCCCGCATCGCCTCTTCACCCTATAAATACCCAAATATTCCAGAAACCCTAGGGGAGTTGACGAAACACAATTCCAGCCGTCGCAAGTTCCAAAACCACGAGATCCAATCTAGACACCATCATGGAGGGGCTCATCATCCTCATTGGTGCCTCTCCGATGATGCGTGAGTAGTTCATTGTCGACCTATGGGTCCATAGGCAGTAGCTAGATGGCTTCCTCCCTCTCTTTGGATTCTCAATACAATGGTCTTCTGGAGATCTATTTGATGTAACTCTTTCTTGCGGTGTATTTGTTGGGATCCAATGAACTTCGAGTTTATGACCAGATCTATTTATCCAAGAAAGTTATTTGAGTTTTGATCTCTTATATGCATGATTATTTATAGCCCCGTATTTCTTCTTTAAATCTTTGGTTTAGTTAGGTCAACTAGATCGATTTTTCTTGCCATGGCAAGAGGTGCTTTGTGATGGGTTCGATCGTGTGGTGTTCTTTCCTAGTGACAGAAGGGGCAGCAAGACATGTATTGATCGTTGCTATTAAGGATAACAAGATGGGCTCTATTTCTACATGAATAGATCTTGTCTACATCATGCCATTGTTCTCATTGCATTACTCTGTTTCTCCATGAACTTAATACACTAGATGCATGCTGGATAGCGGTCGATGTGTGGAGTAATAGTAGTAGATGCAGGCAGGAGTCAGTCTACTAATCTTGGACGTGATGCCTATATATTGATCATTGCCTAGATATCATCATAATTATTTGAGGTTCTATCAATTGTGCAACAGTAATTTGTTTACCCACCGTGTGCTATTTCTTGAGAGAAGCCACTAGTGAAATCTGCGGGCCCCGGGTCTATTCTTTATCATATTTGCTTTGAGATCTATTTTTATTTGCTTTTATTTTTAGATCTATTATTCTGAAAACCCAAAAATACCTTGCTGCACTTTTTTATTACTTATTTTATTTTGTGTTATTGCGAGATCTATTTATCCAAAACAATACAAACCAATCTATCTTTTACCCGAGGAGGGATTGATAACCCCTCTTACGCGTCGGGTTGCAAGTATTTGTTCTTTATGTGGAGGTACCATTTACATAGTGTTGATTGGTTCTCCTACTGGTTCGATAACCTTGGTTTCACCACCGAGGTAAATACCTACCATAGCTGTGCTACATCATCCCTTCCTCTTTGGGGAAATACCGACGTAGTTCAGGCCGCATCAAAAGGAATTTCCGGGGACGTTGCCGGAGAGACAACATCAACATCTATCAGGTTCTTAATCACAAATCTCATTTCCTTGCAATTTGCATTATTTGCCACTTGTCTCTCATTTTCATCTCCCCCACTTCACAACAAATTGTCGTTTTATTCGCCATCTTTTCGTTCATCGTTTTCTCATCAGATCTGTTTTTTTGTGCGGTCTTGTTTGCATAGTCACGATGTCTCAAGAAAATACCAAGTTGTGTGATTTATCGAGTACCAATAATAATGATTTTATTAGCACTCCGATTGCTCCTCCCACCACTCGCGCGGAATCTTGTGATATCAATGTCACTTTGTTGAATCTTGTTATGAAATATCAATTTTTCGGTACTCCTAATAAGGATGACACGTCCCATCTAAACACATTCGTAGAATTATGCGATATGCAAAATAAAAAAATATGTGGACAATGATATTGTGAAGTTGAAATTATTTCCATTTTCTTTGCAAAATCGTGCAAAAAATTGGTTTTCTTCTTTACCTCACAATAGTATCGATTATTGGGATAAGTGCAAAGACGCTTTTATTACTAAGTATTTTCCGCCCGCGAAAATTATTTCCCTTAGAACTCAAATAATTAATTTCAAACAACCTGAGCATGCACATGTTGCACAATCTGGGGAAAGAATGAAAGTGATGCTAAGAAATTGTTTACTCATGGTTTAAATCTTTGGATGATCATACAAAAAATTTATGCGGGATTGAATTTTGTTTCTAGAAATCTTTTAGATTCCACCGCGGGTGGTAATTTTATGGAAATCACTATGCGTGAAAGCTACTAAATTGCTTGATAATATTATGGCTAATTATTTACAATGGCATACCGAAAGAGCACCTACAAGCAAAATGGTTAATTCGGTTGAAGAAATTAGTACTTTGAGTGAAAACTTGATGCTCTTATGAAGTTGGTTGCTAATAAACCTATTGATCTTAATGATGTGCCTTTGTCTACTTTGACTGAGCAAAATAGTGATCCCATAGATGTGAATTTTGTCTCGTGAAACAATTTTAATAATAATGCTTATAAAGGTAATTTTAATCCTAGGCCTTTTCTTGGAAATTCCTCTAATAATTATGGTAATTCCTATGGTAATTATTCTTAAAATAATAATAGGAACACCTCTGATCTTGAGAATAATATTAAAGAATTTATCGATGCTCAAAAGGCTTTCAATACTACGATAGAAGAAAAAATGAATAAGATTGATGATATGTCTAGAAGCATTGATAGAATTTCTGTAGGACCTTGAGAAGAGGTGTCTAGAGGGGGGGTGATTGGACACTAAGTGACAAAGTAGCAGTTTTTAAGTTCTCAAAGTTTTAGTGGAGTTTAGGCACAAATTTAACATTCAAAATACATAACAAGCAAGCATGCAAAGAGCATATGAGCAGCGGAAAGTAAAGCATGCAACTTGCAAGAATGTAAAGGGAAGGGTTTTGGAGGATTCAAACGCAATTGGAGACACGGATGTTTTGGCGTGGTTCCGATAGGTGGTGCTATCGTACATCCACATTGATGGAGACTTCAACCCACGAAGGGTAACGGTTGCGTGAGTCCACGGAGGGCTCCACCCATGAAGGGTCCACGAAGAAGCAACCTTGTCTATCCAACCATGGTCGTCCCCCACGAAGGACTTGCCTCACTAGCGGTAGATCTTCACGAAGTAGGCGATCTCCTTGCCCTTACAAACTCCTTGGTTCAACTCCACAATCTTGTCGGAGGCTCCCAAGTGACACCTAGCCAATCTAGGAGACAGCACTCTCCAAGAAGTAACAAATGGTGCATTGATGATGAACTCCTTGCTCTTGTGCTTCAAATGATAGTCTCTCCAACACTCAACTCTCTCACATAGGTTTTGAATCTGGTGGAAAGAAGATTTGAGTGGAAAGCAACTTGGGGAAGGCTAGAGATCAAGATTCATTTGGTAGGAATGGAATATCTTGGCCTCAACACATGAGTAGGTAGTTCTCTCTCAGAAATGGTAAGTTGGAAGTGTAGGTTTGTTCTGATGGCTCTCTCCACGAATGAAGAGGAGGTGGAGGGGTATATATAGCCTCCACACAAAATCTAGCCGTTACACACAATTTACCAAACTCGGTGGGACCGATTCAACAATCTCGGTCGGACCGATTTTAGTAAACCTAGTGACCGTTAGGATTTTCGGTGGGACCGATATGGTTAGGGTTAGGGCATAACATAATCTCGGTGAGACCGATTACACAAACTCGGCTGGACCGATTTTGGTAATTAGCTAACCAGAGAGCTGGTCAGGCAAACTCGGTTGGACCGATTACACAAACTCGGTGGGATCGATTTTGGTAATGAGTCAACCAGGAAGTTTGCATTGTAATCTCGGTAGTACCGATTGCTCAAACTTGGTGAGACCGATTTTGGTAATGGACCTACACGGAGAGATTACAATCCCATCTCGGTGAGACCGAGATCCCTATCGGTGAGACCGATTTGCCTAGGGTTTGTGGCAGTGGCTAAGACATCTGAACTCGTTGGCGCCGGATAGAAAGAATCGGTGTGGCCGAGTTTGACTTTAGGTTTAGGCCATATGTGTGGAAGTGGGAAAGTAGTTGAGGGTTTTGGAGCATATCACTAAGCACTGTGGAGCAAGAAACTCATTAAGCAACACCTCATCCCTCCTTGATAGTATTGGCTTTTCCTATAGACTCAATGTGATCTTGGATCACTAAAATGTAAATTGAAGAGTCTTGAGCTTGAAGCTTGAGCCAATCCTTTGTCCTTAGCATCTTGAAGGAGTTCCCACATCCTTTAGTCCATGCCACTCCATTGTTGAACTTATCTGAAACATACTAGATAAAAGTGTTAGTCCAACAAGAGATATGTTGTCATTAATTACCAAAACCACCTCGGGAGCACTTGTGCTTTCAATCTCCCCCTTTTTGCTAATTGATGACAACATACATCAAAGCTTTAGATAAAGATATAGAGAATAGCAAGAAAAGCTTTGGAAGGACATGTAACAAGCATAGGCTCCCCCTACATGTATGCAATCATGTGAATATGGAATATAAAAGCATGTGAGAGCATAACCATGATAGAGTAGGAAATGTGTTACATGTATTTTGGCCATATGCATCAGAGCAAAGAATATTAAAGAAAATACCTTCATGCCCATGAGTCCTTCTTGCAAACAGTATGTACATCAGCAAGAATTCCTCATACACATGATTGTGAAGCATATACTTACCTTGTAGTCTTGAGTTAGCTCAGGATGAAATGAACCTGCGTAAACAAGGTTGGATAACACGGGTACATCTACTAGCCAGAGCAAACAGAAGAAACCACAAGAATACCAAGACTGGGATGACATGTGGAGAGTGAGTACTAAGTACCACATTGGATTAGACATGTCCCCAAGAGTAAAGATATGCAATGAATTTCAATGATTTCTTTCCCTTAGATGTCTTGCTCCCCCTGAATCTAGCATGGGATACTGGAGAAGATAGGGAACAGAAAATCAGAGCTGAAAGACATACATGAATAAGCACATATGAACATGTCTTTCCCCTCAATAATACATGTGGCATCTCTCCTCTTGAACACCAAGCATCTGGGATCCTTGAGAAATACTTTCTACTTAAGTATTCTCTCCCCCAAGAGATCTCTCTCTCTCCCCTGAGGGTCTCTCTCCCCCTGAGGAGGTGATATACTCTTTCTCTGATGTGATCTCTCTCTAAATGATAAGCTTTGATGTGATCTCTCTCTCCCCCTTTGACATCAATTTCCAAGAAGGGTTTTCTGGAATCCATCGACTGGGTTTAGTCCTTGAGTCACAGCACAAAGCAATGATAAAAATGTGATGCTTGTGAAGGACAAGATTCATTGAGTGGAGCTAGATCAGAGGACTCAAGGAATAAGTGGCAAACTGTTTTTCCTGTTGTGAAATCAGTGGCACCAAGTGGTATGCTTCGGTTGTACCGAAAGGATTCGGTTGGACCGAAAACAACAAATCGGTGGAACTGAGTTCATCGCAGAGAAAACACTTGTCACCGTAGCTCACTAGACTAGTAAGATCTCACAAAGATTTGCAAGGAATTTACTGAAAGATATGCAATGAATTAGATGTAGAAAAATGCAGAGCAAACAGAAAGAAATCTAGATTAAGTTTTTTTTGAAAGGGGAAACAGATATGCATGAGTCAAATGCAAAAACACAGAGAAGAACACAAGAGAACTTCATCTAGAGATGGTCAGCAACAAAGTCACCTATGTTAGAGTATATTGACTTAGGAGTCAAGTGAGATCACTTGATCATAGGTCATACTCACCGTTTAAGCTCAAAATGGGGTTGCCATTTTTCGTTTAAGCATCATGATGTATTCACATCTTGTCGAGTTGCTTTAGCTCATGACTTAAAGTAAAGCTTCTCTAAGATGGAATAACATACCTTGGTTGGTGGTGTTGTCTATGTAGTTGAACTTGTGTGGGTTGCTCAAGGTTGATGTAGCTCATCAAGAATTTGGAGCACCACTTGGAATTTGAGTCCATCTACCTACATGGGTTAGTTCTTGCAAGGAAGAGCACTTGTGTATCCAATAATCACAATCATGAAGCTCAACATAGAATTTGTCAAAGGATATGTTTGAATGGTTTCGTGCTTCCTTGGCTTCAACCACCATAGTGTAGAGACTTGGTGATGTAGAGATTGCTCAAGATGTGAGTAGATTACAATCTCATGGAATTTGATTCCACCAACTACCTACATGGGTTAGATAACATGCAAGATACAAATATATCCAAGACATAAGAATTCCATCATAAGAGAACTATCAAGGATTAGTCATAAGCTCATGTCTTGCATGTATCCAATGGAGTTTCTACTCCAAGTTTGAAGCATCAATGATGTTCAATTCTCCTCTTAACCTGCAAAACACTTTCTCATCAAGAGGTTTAGTGAATATATCCGCTAATTGCTTTTCGGTGTGAACATGCTTAAGATCAATGTCACCCTTAGCAACATGATCTCGAATGAAATGATGACGAACTTCAATATGCTTAGTTCGAGAATGTTATACGGGATTATGACCAATTTTGATAGCACTTTCATTGTCACAAAGCAATGGAACATGTTTCACATATATCCCATAATCTTTAAGAGTTTGGGTCATCCAAAGTAATTGAGCACAACATGAACCAGCGGCAATGTATTCCACTTCGGCGGTGGATAAGGATACCGAGTTTTGTTTCTTGGAGGACCAAGACACAAGAGATCTACCAAGAAATTGACAAGTACCCGAAGTGGACTTTCTATCAACCTTGTCTCCGGCATAGTCCGAGTCGGAGTAGCCAACAAGATCGAAAGAGGCCCTCTTAGGATACCAAATGCCAAAATTTGGTGTATGGATTAAGTATCTCACTATCCTTTTCACGGCCTTAAGATGACATTCTTTAGGAGCAGCTTGATATTGTGCACACATGTACACACTTAACATGATATCGGGACGTGAAGCACATAGATATAACAATGAACCAATCATAGAGCGATAAACCTTTTGATCAACCGGTTCACCATCTTTGGTTAAGTCAAGATGTCCACTAGTAGGCATGGGTGTAGACATACCTTTGCATTCTTGCATATTGAAGTTCTTGAATAAGTCCTTGGTGTACTTTGTTTGAGAAACTAAGGTACCTTCCTTAGTTTGCTTGATTTGCAACCCAAGAAAGAATTTGAGTTCACTCATCATAGACATCTCAAACTTCTCCGACATTAGCTTCCCAAACTTTTCACTAAAATGAGGGTTAGTTGAACCAAATATAATATCATCAACATAGATTTGGCACACAAATAGTTCTCGATTAACCCTTTTAGTAAAAAGAGTAGAATCAATTTTCCCAATTTCAAAGCCTTTTTCAATAAGGAACTTGGTCAAGCATTTATACCACGATCTAGGAGCTTGTTTAGGACCATAAAGAGCTTTGTGAAGTTTGTAAACATGATTGGCTTTCTTAGGATTGACAAATCTGGGAGGTTGCTTAACATAAACTTCCCCCTCTATTTCACCATTTAGAAAAGCACTTTTAATGTCCATTTGGTACAAGGTGATATCATGATGATTAGCATAGGCAAGTAAGATGCGAATGGACTCGAGTCTAGCAACGGGAGCATAAGTCTCACCATAGTCCATACCTTCGACTTGTGTGTAACCTTGGGCGACGAGACGTGCTTTGTTGCGAACTACTTATCCATCTTCATCTTGCTTGTTGCGAAACACCCATCTGGTACCGATGATGTTGTGGTTGTTGTCGGGCTTCTCAACCAATGTCCACACTTGGTTCCTCTCAAAGTTGTGTAGCTCTTCATGCATAGCATTTATCCAATCTGGATCTTCCAATGCTTCTTCAACCTTCATAGTTCAATGCTAGAGATGAAAGAATAGTTTTCACAAAAGTTAGCTAAATGAGTTTTAGAGCGAGTGATTCTCCCGGTTTGAATATCATTGTAGTTTGCTCGACGGGAAGATCTTTAGCAATTCTTGCTCGAACTCGTGAAAGCTTTAGCTTGGTTCTTGGTTGAACTTCTTCTTCATCTTGTTCTTCTTCTTGGCCTTCTTCATTGTTGGCGTTGTCGTTCTCTTGTCATGGTGGAGAAGGAGGTTGTTGACGTTCATCTTGATGCACTTCCTCGTTTTCTTCATCTTGGTGTGTCCCACTTGTGGATGCTTCCGTATCAATACTTGGTTCACCTTGTCGTGAAGTAGAAGCTTCCACTTGGACAGACGAGGTACTCTCCTTCACTTCCGTTGGACGAACCTTGCCAATAGACAAGTCTTGGATTGCTTCTGAAGGATCTTTGTCTCCTACATCAATTGGCAATTGCTTTACTTGCGAGCCGTTAGATTCATCAAACTTCACATCTACCGTTTCTTCAACCTTTCGGGTGAAATTGTTGTAGACACGGTAAGTGTGAGAGTTTGAGCCATAACGTAGTAGGAAACCTTCATGAGATTTAGGAGCAAATTTAGAACGACGATGCTTATCAAGAATGTAGCACTTTGAGCCAATACTCGAAAGTATCCAACATGGGGTTTGTTACCGGTGAGGAGCTCGTATGCCGTCTTGCCAAGTAGCTTGTGAAGATACAAGCGATTTGTTGCATGACAAGCTGTCTCAACCGCTTCTGCCCAAAAGTGCTTCGGCGTCTTGTACTCATCAAGCATCGTTCTCGCCATTTTGATGAGCGCCCGGTTCTTCCTCTCAATGACTCCATTTTGTTGAGGTGTGTACGTAGCCGAGAACTCATGTGAAATCCCTTCTTCGTCAAGAAAGGTGTCCACATTTGCGTTCTTGAACTCCGTTCTGTTGTCGCTGCGAACCTTCTTGATCTTCACTTCAAATTGATTTTGGGCGTTCCTAGCGAAGTTTTTGAAGATCTTTTGAACCTGCGATTTATCATCGATAAAGAACACCCACGTAAATCTTGAAAAATCATCAACTATAACTAGACCAAAAGAATTTCCACCGAGACTCTTGTAAGAGTTGGGACCAAAAAGGTCCATGTGAAGTAGCTCGAGTGGCCTCCTTGTGGTCATGATGTTCTTCACGGATGCCTTTCTCCAACTTGTTTACCTGCTTGACAAGCACTGCAAAGTCTATCCTTATCAAATATGACATGATTAACTCCAAGGATATGATTTCCCTTAACAAGCTTGTCAAGGTTTCGCATACCAACATGACCTAATCGTCTATGCCAAAACCAACCTTTTGAGGATTTAGCAATGAAGCAAGTTTTAGGTTGAGCCTTTTTAGTGAAATCAACAATGTATAGATCACCTCTACGCACACCGGTAAAGACCATTTTATGATTGTATCGACGAAACACTTGGCAATCAACTTCAGTAAATAGGACATTGAAACCGAAATCAGCAAGTCTAGATACTGAAAGTAAGTTGTATCCAAGAGATTCAACGAGCATGACATTTTTTATGGAGCTATCATGTGATATGGCCACCTTACCGAGGCCAACCACCTTACCCTTTGAGTTGTCACCGAAGGTGACATACTTTCGAGGACCATCGTTTTCAGCAAGCTCCCAAAACATGTCTTTATCTCCGGTCATGTGATCGGTACATCCACTATCAAGAACCCATTCCTTTCCTCCTGACATATATCCCCTAAGATTTGCTATAAGACCAAAATGTCTCATTGCATCATCAAGATCGAAGTCACTATCATCATCATCCTCATCATAGTATCCATGTTCAACATCGTCATGTGGTGGATCAAATCCTAGAGAGGGTGATTCGTTAGAGTGAGTTTGACAATGATCTTGCTTATGAATTTTTATAGCTTCAGAAATAATATCACTAATAATTCCAACATCTCCTTTGGCACGCATAAGGTTTGTAAGCTCAAATAGACGATCACCAAACATAGGATCACTAGTATTCATCTTACTCAAAGCAATAGACTTATGGATAATTTCATCAAGATTTTTCAAGCAATAATATGGAAATCGTTCCTCAAGAAATTTCCATATAGTGTAGGCACACTTAAGAGTAGGCAAACATCCAATCAAGTTTCTAGGCAATCCTCTAATGATAAGTTTGGCGATTCTAAGATTGCGGATCATGTCAATCGACTCATCAAGGGTAGGATGCATAGGATCAACATGAGGTGCACAAGGGCTAGCAATGTACTTGTTCAAATGATATTGATTGAAGATTAGAAGCATCTCATTTTTCACTCGTGAAAATACTCTCCATCAAGAATAGGCACTCTATGTCTAAGACTCCCCAAAGTAGACTCATCCATCTTCCTCCAATGGTGATGAAACCAAGGCAATGGAGACCAATGCTCTGATACCACTTGTAGCACCTTGAGAAGAGGTGTCTAGAGGGGGGGTGATTAGACACTAAGTGACAAAGTAGCAGTTTTTAAGTTCTTAAAGTTTAAGTGGAGTTTAGGCACAAATTTAACATTCACAATACATAACAAGCAAGCATGCAAAGAGCATATGATCAGCGGAAAGTAAAGCATGCAACTTGCAAGAATGTAAAGGGAAGGGTTTTGGAGGATTCAAACGCAATTGGAGACACGGATGTTTTTGGCGTGGTTCCGATAGATGGTGCTATCGTACATCCACGTTGATGGAGACTTCAACCCACGAAGGGTAATGGTTGTGCGAGTCCACGGAGGGCTCCACCCACGAAGGGTCCACGAAGAAGCAACCTTGTCTATCCCACCATGGCCGTCACCCACGAAGGACTTGCCTCACTAGTGGTAGATCTTCACGAAGTAGGCGATCTCCTTGCCCTTACAAACTCCTTGGTTCAACTCCACAATCTTTTCGGAGGCTCCCAAGTGACACCTAGCCAATTTAGGAGACACCACTCTCCAAGAAGTTACAAATGGTGCATTGATGATGAACTCCTTGCTCTTGTGCTTCAAATGATAGTCTCCCCAACACTCAACTCTCTCTCATAGGTTCTGAATCTGGTGGAAAGAAGATTTGAGTGGAAAGCAACTTGGGAAAGGCTAGAGATCAAGATTCATATGGTAGGAATGGAATATCTTGGCCTCAACACATGAGTAGGTAGTTCTCTCTCAGAAATGGTAAGTTGGAAGTGTAGGTTTGTTCTGATGGCTCTCTCCACAAATGAAGAGGAGGTGGAGGGGTATATATAGCCTCCACACAAAATCTAAACGTTACACGCAATTTACCAAACTCGGTGGGACCGATTCAACAGACTCGGTCGGACCGATTTTAGTAAACTAGTGACCGTTAGGATTTTCGGTGGGACCGAAATGCAACTCGGTAGGACCGATATGGTTAGGGTTAGGGCTTAATGTAATCTCGGTGAGACCGATTACACAAACTCGTTTGGACCGATTTTGGTAATTAGCTAACCAGAGAGTTGGTCAGGCAAACTCGGTTGGACCGATTACACAAACTCGGTGGGACCGATTTTGGTAATGAGTCAACCAGGAAGTTTGCATTGTAATCTCGGTAGTACCGATTGCTCAAACTCGGTGAGACCGATTTTGGTAATGGACCTACACAGAGAGATTACAATCCCATCTCGGTGAGACCAAGATCCCTATTGGTGAGACCGATTTGCCTAGGGTTTGTGGCAGTGGCTAAGACACCTGAACTCGGTGGCGCCAGATAGAAAGAATCGGTGTGGCCGAGTTTGACTTTAGGTTTAGGCCATATGTGTGGAAGTGGGAAAGTAGTTGAGGGTTTTGGAGCATATCACTAAGCACTATGGAGCAAGAAACTCATTAAGCAACACCTCATCCCTCCTTGATAGTATTGGCTTTTCCTATAGACTCAATGTGATCTTGGATCACTAAAATGTAAATTGAAGAGTCTTGAGCTTGAAGCTTGAGCCAATCCTTTGTCCTTAGCATCTTGAAGGAGTTCCCACATCCTTTAGTCCATGCCACTCCATTGTTGAACTTATCTGAAACATACTAGATAAAAGTGTTAGTCCAACAAGAGATATGTTGACATTAATTACCAAAACCACCTAGGGAGCACTTGTGCTTTCAATTTCTCACGACGTAGAAAATCTCAACATGAAATTTTTTGTACCTAAGGTTGATGAATCAATTAAAGATTTACATGTTTATATGGATGTAAAGTAAGAAAAGAACCATTATTCTTAGAGCTAAAAGAGAATTTTTTTAAAGTGCATTTTCTAGTGATTGCTTTCATAAAAATGATGAAGATCTTGAAATGATTGGAGTTTCTTCTAGATCCCTTGTTTAGTAAAATTAATTTTTTTTGCGGGGTAGTAAAATTGATGATAAAGGGACTGAAGAAGAGTCAACTTTAGCTAGAAGGCATCCCGATAATTCGGAGTGAAAATCTTTTTGAGAGAATTGATAAAAGTGGGTTTGGAGAGGTCAAAACTTTAACTAGTGATGTGCCCACTCATTTGGATTACAAAGACTTTAATTATGATAATTGTTTTGTTGCAATCCGTGATAAATTCACCCAATGCTTATGAGAAATAAAGCTTTTACTAAACATGTCGTAGATGCCATGATGAAAGCTTTAGAAGAATAGTTGGAATTAGAGATCTCAATTCCTAGAAAATTACATGACGAAAGGGAACCTACTATCAAAGTCAAGATTAAAAATTATGAGTGTTTTTCTTTATGTGGTTTGGGTGCTAGTGTTTCCACAATTCCGAAATCTTTATGTGATGTGCTTGGTCTTACCGATATTGAAGAATGTTCTCTTAATTTGCAGTTGGCGGATTCTACTATTAAAAAGCCTATTGGAAGAATTAATGATGTTCTTATTCTTGAAAATAGGAATTATGTGCCCATAGATTTTATTGTTCTATATATTGATTGCAATCCGTCTTATCCAATTATACTTGGCAGGCCATTTTTACGCACTATAGGTGTCGTGATTGATATGAAAGAAGGGAATATTAAATTTCAATTTTCACTAAGAAAGGGCACGGAACACTTACCTAGAATAATAATTAAGCCACCATATAAATCAACCATGAGGGCATCCTATGGATCTAGAACTAAAGATGATAATACTTGAATCTATACATTATGCCTAGCTAGGGGCATAAAATGATAGAGCTTGTTGGGAGGCAACCCAATGAATAAATTGTATTTTTTGACTTTTTCTTTCTGTTCTTGAGTGTTTGCACAATTATGCTACTATTATGATTGTGTTTTTTATGTTTTAGTTAGTGTTGTGCCAAGTAAAGTCTTCAAGATCATGTTGGGTGATAGTTGATTTGATCTTGTTGAAAAATAGAAACTTTGTGCACCAGTAATAGAGTTATTAAAAATCACAAAAGCATGATAAACTTCTGAAATTTTTACACAATATTGATATACAAATTACCTAAGTTTTCAGAATTTTTGGAGTTACATAAGTATGCGAAGTTTTGAGATTGCTACAGACTGTTCTGTTTTTGACAGATTCTATTTTCTTTGCATTGTGTGCTTATTTTGATGAATCTGTGGTTTGTATTGGAGGGTATAAGCCATGGTAAAGTTGGAATACAGTAGATATAATGCAAAAATAAAATATGAATGGGTTTGCAACAATACTTAGAGTGGTGATTTGCTTTGTTATACTAACGGATCTCACGAAGGTTTGGTTGAGTTTTGTGTGATTGAAGTTTTCTAGTTTTGGGTGAGATCACGATGGATGAAGGAATAAGGAGTAAGAAGAGCCTAAGCTTGGGGATGACCCATGGCACCCCAAGTTAATATCCAAAGAGGAACAAACAACTAAGCTTGGGGATGCCCCGGAAGGCATCCCCTCTTTCTTCTAACGACCATCGGTATTTTACTTGGAGCTATATTTTTATTCGTCACATATCATGAGTTTTGCTTGGATCCTCTTGTATTATATGAGTCTTTGCTTGTTTCGCTTTTTATTTTGTGTCATCTATCCTTGATGGACACACCTATTTGATAGAGCCAAAATTATGCTATGATTTGTTAGAATTGCTCTATATGCTTCACTTAAATTTTTTGAGCTATGGATTTGCTCTAGTGCTTCACTTATATATTTTTGAGCATGGTGTGCTTTATTAATTTTGAAAAAATTCTCTCATGCTTCACTTAGATTTATTTGAGAGTTAGTAAAATTCTTGAAGGAATTCTCTCATGCTTCACTTATATTATTTTGAGAGAAGAAAATTTTATACTCATGTTCTTCACTTAAATTTGTTTGAGCTTATCGAAAGCAACATATGAAACTAGTCCCAAAGTGGTAGATATTCAAGAGGGATATAATAAAAACATTCATGAAGATCGTTGGACAAAATAAACTTGATTCTTTGTAATAGTTTTGAGATATGATGATAGTGATATGTGAGTCATGTTAGTGAGTAATTATGCTTTAGTAAGAATATTGGTGTTAAGGTTTGTGATTCCCTGTGCAAGCACGAAAGTCAATAGTTATGCAACGAAATTACATCCTACTTGTGGTGCATTATTCGGTGTTAGTTATGCTTAATGCTAGCTTATGTGATTTTTCATTTCTTGGTTGGTTGCTTCTCAATCTATTTGCTAGCCTCTACTTGTACTAAGTAGAAATACTACTTGTGCATCCCAAAATCCTTAAACCCAGTTTTGCAATATGAGTCCACCATACCTACCTATGTGCGGTATTTTCGTGCCGTTCTAAGCAAATTTGTATGTACCACCTCGAATTTTCAAAATAAATTTCCTTTTTGTGTGCTCATACCGCTCATGAAGCGGCAAGGGGTGGCTAATATTTTCCATGCTAGATGTGTTATTCTCAAGATGAGTGTTTATTCACTTGTCATTGTACGAGAGTACGACGGTAATAGGGATGCCTGGTCCCGAAATGAAAAAGAAATTTACTTCATGTTGTCAAATAATAAATTCCCTGGAAAGTGTTGGTATGGAAGGCACCCGTGGATACGGCTAGCCATGGATTGTGAAAGAATGGTGGAAAAGGAAAAAACCTTATTTTTTTTTGTTTGGGAACCGCCTATGATATATCTAGCATGGAAGGTGTTGGGAATTACTCGGTCGTTTTTGTTGACAGGAAAAGTATGCCTCTCAAAAAAATTCTCTTAATTTTTGCTTTGAGCTCTGGCACCTCTACAAATCCCTACTTCCCTCTGCGACGGGCCTATCTATTTACTTTATGCAATTTTTATTTTTACTTGAGTTTCCATCTTCTCTTATAAATCACCAACTAGGGGGCACTATGATCGTACTTGAGCATTGGATGTAACTAATATGCAAGTGTGTTTCATGAATGGATCAATGATTGAGCATGATGGGCGAGGGATAACTTTCTTTAGTGTTGATATTTTGAAAGACATGGTTGCTTGCTGATATGCTTGAGTAATGAAATCTTCATGTCAAAACTAGACTACTTATTTAAACCATATAAACGTCCAAATGTCCATGCTACAAAAGAAAAGAATATGTGATGAACATATTAGGCAGCATTCCACATCAAAAATTCTGTTTTTATCATTTACCAACTCGAGGATGAGCAGAAATTAAGCTTGGGTACGTCTCCAACATATCTATAACTTTTTATTGTTCCATGCTGTTATCTTATCATTCTTGGATGTTTTACAATCATTTTATAGCAACTTTATATCATTTTTTAGGACTAACCTATTGACATAGTGCCCAGTTGAAAGGATCGAGATGGACCTAGAGGGGGTGAATAAGTACAATTACAAATTTTAAGTTTTACTTAGCAATTTTAGGCAATAATGCGGAATATGAAGGTGAGCCTAACAATTGCAAGTGAGTAAAAAGTACCAAGCAAGTAACACGAGCACGTAGGTAAGCAAGCACAATATGATATAAGTAAGTGCTAAGAGACAAGTAACCACAAGTAGAAAGTTAGGGTTAGGCATAACCGCAACTTCCGGGAGACGAGGATGTATGCCGATGTTCACTTCCTTGGAGGGGAGGTAGTCACCGTTAGAGAGGTGGATGTTACCACGAAGGCACACCAACGCCACGAACGCTCACCCTATTCTCCCGTTGAGACAACACCATGAAGGCGTTTCTCAACAACTAGTGGTAGACCTTGGGGTGGTCTCCAAACCCTCACAAACTTTTCCGGGGGTAATCACAATGGTCGATTCCTCGCCGGAGCACTCCTACCGCCTAGGAGTCTCCAACCTCCAAGAGTAAAAAGATGCACCACAAAAACAAGAGGGGAATCAAATTTTGCTTTGGTGAATGTGTAGATCGAGCACTTCTCCTTCCCTTCTCAAAAGATCAAGAGCTTTTGTTGTCTAAGGAGGGAGATCTCCAAGAAATAGAGGTCTGAAAATGGAGGTGAGAGAAATGGAGTCGTCAACCTCTTCGTGAGGAAGAAGAAGACTATTTATAGGTGGGAATGGAATCTGGCCATTGGAGACAGATTTCTGCGTAGCCCCAAAGTTCCGGCGACCGACGGAAGTTCCGGACCCCGGAAGTTCCGGCCCAGTTCCGGGATACACAGAGAGTTTGCACCACTCAGTTGTACCCTAGAAGCTGCAGAAACAGGGGACAGAAGTTCCGGCCGCCCCGGAAGTTCCGGGAGACAGAAGTTCCGGAGAGGTTCCGGGCTACACGGAGAGATTGCACAAAAAGTGCAGTTTTTCTGGGTACCCCGAAAGCTTCCCGGACCTTTCAGTCCCCGGAAGTTCCGGTCGTCCCGGAAGTTCCTGCCTGAACAGAACCATGACACTAAGATTTTTAGATCAATGTGAGAAGGTAAGTTGATTCCCTGGATGTTTTTATGATGCACCCCCTCTTAATAGTGCGGCTGCCCTAAAGACTCAAGTAATAAGAAAACTTAATGGAGCTTCTTCTTTCCTTGAGCACACCGCTTTTCCTTTTTCCAATAAGAGAGGGAAAAACCATCCATGCTTCACTTTGACTACTCAGGGCTGTTAACACTTAGAGCATGTGTTTAGAAACACAAATGATGTTGTCGTAGATGTCAAAAACAATTTAGTGCAATATTGCACTTTCAATCTCCCCCTTTTTGACATGGATGACAACAATGCTTGAGAGGATAACCTCATAAAGTATATACAATATTAAGCAATTTTAATGACAGGAAGGTACTCCCCCACAACCCATGCCTTATTTTAAGATTGCATTTGAACGAAATGACATGGATAAAGGATTCTCCCCCTATCACTATGCGTACCCAGACAAGAATGATATATCAACATAGAACGCTTTACTAACCTTTGTACCCACAATATGAGCAAATAGAATATGCCATGTCACCCCCTTGCCATAAGTTTCTCACACATAGATAGAATATTTAACGGAACATAAATAGGTTCAAATAGCAAGCAAAGATCCAAATTAAGGTAGATAAAAGCAAAGGTTCAAGGCAGATAAATCAAAGATAAGCGATAAGCCCTATCAAGCACCACAACATCTCCCCCCTGTTGTCACCAAGATGGCAAAAAGGAAGGATGGAGGAATCCATAAACAACCCCTAGGAGAGGGACGCAGAAGGGTCATCAGACGACTCTCCAGAAGACTTGGAGCCATGAGGGCGGTGAGAAGAGACTTCATCGCCTGCTTCAACATCAAACAGAGCAAACTTGGACTGGTATTTCGCAAAAGAAGTCACACGAGACTCAGAGCCGTGAGCAATGTCCATACCAGTTGCACGCAGACCATCCTTAAGAGCCTTCATGCTCTCCTTCCTAGACTTGTGCTCCTTCCACTGCTGCCTATGCATATCTTGCTGAAGACAAAACATGTTCTTGAGAAGGCGCCAAATTTTGTTGCTCTTCTTTGACCCGGAGTCACTGGGCTCCCCACGATGAAAAGTGTGAGAGCGGGAACAAAACTCAAAGCGGCGGGAGTCTCTAGCATGTAGCTCCTCTTCCTCCTCATCCTCACCATCATGAGCAGTTGCCTTGCCCTTCTTAACAAGCAAGTTAACACTGGAGTGGCCAGTCAGACGCCGACCCGCAAATGCTTCAGGAGCAATCTCAACAATCAAGGCAGTAATATAAGGAGCATAGATAGGAACCTTTCGGTTCATTACCACACTGTACATCTCATGCCACATAAAGTCCATCACATCAATGGGGCCCTGCTCGGAGTTGTGACAAGTGTAGTGAAGAAGGATGATGAGGTGACCACGAATCTTGTTCTTGTCACCCACCTTGACCGCAAGTATCTCTCAAAAGATTCGGTGCATGATGTCATAGAAAGGCGGAAGATCACCAATAGATCCAAACTTTCCTGATGGAGGATACAAATCAGCCAAGTGAATAGCCTGGAAGACCCCTTTGTCGTGAATCTTGTAGCCACGATCAACAGTAGTGTCAGTATACTCATAGCCCAGAAGCCCGGCCAGCACTGAGAACGGAGCAGAGAACTTCTCATTGCCACTCATCCAGGTAAGAGTGCGCTGAATATCAGTCCCAAAATGCACCATGGCATAGAACTGAGCCACAAGGGGTGGAGACACATCATGTTGAAAGCGCATGAGTGGAAGGAGGTTGAGCTTCACACACATGTTCTGGATCCCCTCAAAGTGAGCAGAATTTGTTGGAGTCTTGTCAAAGTGAGCAATGTTGGTACTCTTCTGAGGGACATACTTGTTGACGAATTGAGAAAAAATCTCTTCATAGTTGCGTTGCTGGAAAAGGGTCCAAAACTTGGAATCAGCCACATGATCATGGTCTTGACGATAGGGATTGACTCGGCGCAGAGCAATCCACTCTGGTGCGGGCATTTCCTTCATAGTGACTGGATCAGGAGGTGGAGGTTGAACATTTGGTGCTTTGGCCTTCTTGGAAGTAGTCTTCCGCTTCTTGGAGTGGACGGGAGCAACAGGAGGAGATGCACTATCTTCAGCCTCAGCATCTTCCTCAGGATGGCAGTCAAACATGTTCTCATGCCCCAAAACAACCGCCGTTGTATTCTTGACCTAGCCTTGGATTTACGTTCATACACCTTAGATGAGTGAGCATGCGAACCAGACCCTCCTGCTGACAGAGAGAGAGAATTGCATAGGGACAGAATAAGTACACAAGCCTCAAGAAAAAGGAAAATCAAAGAATCTCACTGGTCGAAGAGATTTGACAGAACTCTGCTTAGGCCGGAAGGTCCGGGGAACCCGGAAGTTCTGGCCGACGGAAGTACCGGCCCATCCCGAACATGGAAACCCTAGCGAGGCTGGAAGGTCCGGCCTTCCCGGAACTTCCGGGCACCAGCATGGTCGCAGGGCTCCTTCCGAATCTAGGCAGGGGATAGACATGGATCGACCAACGAGAAGTGAAATTCATGGAGTTCTGCAGATCTAAAGTGGATGCAGGACTCGAGATGTGAAGTTTGTGTTAATTCTAGAACCATAAGCGTAGCCTTCAATCCCTAGGAATCTAGAGAGAGCAGAGAGAAGCTTAGGTTACCTTCCTCCATGGAGATGGTGGAGAGGACAGATGCCCTCCTAGCATGATGAAAGGGAAGAGGAGCCGGAGGTTCTGGGGGCCGGCAGCTCACCTGGAAGTTGTCGAAGGGTGAGGGGCGCCGCAGGGAAAGACAGCAGTGGAACGGGGGAGAAGGGGAAAAAGGACCCCTTCATTATCCCCTGCCCATAATAAGTGCCCACGACCTGCGACACCCGAAAGTTCCGGGCTCACCCCGGAAGTTCCGGGTTATCCAGAGAGATTACCGCCTCTCTGAACTCCTGAGAACTAGATGGAGAGAGTCCGAAAACTCCCAAGACCACCACACACCACATCAACATTTATATGGTTATGATTTGAAGCTTGTGCACTAGAAAAATATCAGATGGTTTTGAGATGAGAGAGGCTTGAGTAGAACTTGAGCAAGGGGCATGTTGGATGAATACAAGGGGCAAAGCACAAGAGCAACAATGAGAACACTCAAAAGAGAGAACAACACCGGACAAACACACAGAGAATGAAATTTAAGAATAAGTCCAGCCTCTCTAAGAGAGGGCGGTGGACGATTCCACCATGTTTGAGTATACGTGACTTGGTACTGTGAAGATTTTAACCTTGAGCCCAGAATCACTACTCCATCATGGAAAGCACCATAGTCTGAGAACCATGATAACTTTGAGAGTGTTTGTTCTTTTTATGCATTGTGTAGGGCGAGCATATTCATGAATTGAATGGCTCCCCGTAAATATATGCCTACATTAAGACAAAACATTATGAAAATGCATGCATGGGTACTAGATTTCACATAATGTTAGCTCCAAGATACCAAGTTCACGCCTAAGTCGACAAAACCTTGCTTCATCCAATGGTTTGGTGAAAATATCTGCAAGTTGCAAATCTGTACCAACATGATCGATGTGAATATCACCCTTTTCCACATGATCTCTCAAGAAGTGATACCTAATATCAATGTGCTTGGTGCGGAGATGATCCTTGGGGTTCTCAGCAATATTGATGGCACTTTCATTATCACATAGGAGAGGCACATGTCTATAAGTGATACCATAATCCTTCAAGGTTTGTATCATCCATAGTAATTGAGTTGCACAACTGCCGGCTGCAATGTATTCAACTTCTGCGGTAGAGAGGGCAATACAATTTTGTTTCTTCAAGGACCAACTTACCAAGGAGCTACCAAGAAATTGACATGCACCGGAGGTGGACTTACGATCCACTTTGTCTCCAGCCCAATCCGCATCCGTATACCCAATGAGATCAAACTTAGCATCCTTGGGGTACCATAGACCCAACTTTGGGGTGTGAACAAGGTATCTAAGAATATGCTTAACTGCCTTATGATGACTTTCCCTAGGGGAAGATTGAAATCTAGCACACATGCATACACTAAACATGATGTCTGGTCTAGATGCAAAAAGATAAAGCAATGAACCAATCATAGAGCGGTATTTAGATGGGTCGAAAGGGATACCGTTGGTGTCTTCAGTGAGTAAAATTTTGGTTGGCATGGGTGTCTTACATGGACTAGCATCAGTCATGCCGAACTTTTCTAGGATATCCTTGAGGTATTTTGCTTGAGACAAGAAAATTCCTTCTTGAAATTGTTGAATTTGAAATCCAAGAAAGAACTTCAAATCCGTATTGAGTGACATTTCAAAATTATTGGTCATGGAGTCCGCAAACTTCTTGCACAAATGAATGTTAGGAGAACCAAAAATTATATCATCTACATAGATTTGGCATAAGATCAAATCACCCTTGTCCCTCTTAGTAAAAAGAGTGGGATCGATCACCCCTCTCACAAAGCCATCATCGAGTAAAAACTTCTTAAGATGATCATACCAAGCACGAGGTGCTTGTTTGAGGCCATACAAAGCCTTATGAAGTTAATACACATAGTCTTTGTGATCGGGATCAACGAACCCATGTGATTGTGACACATATACTTGTTCTTGTAGAGGACCGTTAAGGAAAGCACTCTTTACATCCATTTGATGCAATGTAAATCCATTGAAAGCAACATAAGCAAGTAAGACGCGGATGGATTCAAGACGGGCGACGGGGGCAAAGGTCTCACCAAAGTCCAAACCTTCAACTTGTGAGTACCCTTGAGCCACTAACCTTGCCTTGTTGCAGATGATTATACCATTCTCATCTTGCTTGTTCTTGAAATTCCATTTTGTTCCAATGACATTGTGTTTCGTAGTTGGTCTCTTGACTAATGACCACACTTGGTTGCGTTCAAAACTGTTCAACTCTTCTTGCATAGCAATGAGCCAATCATTGTCCATCAATGCATCTTGTACCTTGAGAGGTTCAACACTAGACACAAACGAGAAGTGAGCACAAAAGTTAGTCAATTGTTTACGAGTGACTCTACCTTCCGATATGCTGGTGCGGATTTTATCAACATCAACACGACCGGCCACTCGAGGCATGATGGAGGTTCAGGTTTTGTGAGGTTCAACTTCATGTCCATCATCCACGTCCTCAACATAAGGATCATTAATGTGTGGTGGAAGATCTTCTTGTACATATTGCATTTGTTGAGGTTCATCATCAATTATTGGACTTTCTTGTTCTTGCCCTTGATGATGATCTTGTTCTTGAAGATTCTCATAAAGAGGAACTTGATCATCTTCTTGTACTTGGACTAAGGGCATCGGTTGAACAATAGGAGTTTGTGGTGGTATGAGTGTTGAAGTAGTTTGATGATGTGTGAGACATCCCTCTTCTTCTTCATCATCATGAGGTTCTTGTTCCATAGGAAGAAGTGCACCAACACCCATGGTCAAAATATCTTGAGAGGAATCTTCTTCACCTACATCACTTAGATCAACTTGCTCCCCATGGGAGCCATTAAATTCATCAAACACCACGTCACAAGTTTCTACAACACATCCATTTGATTTGTTGTAAACTCTATAGGCGTGAGAGTTTGATCCATAGCCAACAAATATGCCCTCAATTGTTTTGGATTGAAATTTTCCTAACCGTTCTCTTTTGTTGAGGATGAAACATTTGCACCCAAATACACGAAAGTATTTGACATTTGGCTTGTTCTCAATTAGGAGCTCATTTGGAGTCTTTTCCAATATAGTGCGGAGGAAGAGCCGGTTTGATGCATGGCATGCAGTGTTGACAGCTTCGGCCCAAAAACTATGTGGTGACTTGCATTCATCCAACATGGACCTTGCCATCTCCACAAGGGTACGGTTCTTCCTTTCGGCTACACCATTTTGCTGAGGAGTGTATGGAGATGAATATTGATGCTCAATCCCTTCATCACTAAGGAATTCTTCCAAGGTATAGTTTTTGAACTCAGATCCGTTGTCACTTCTTATTGTCAAGATATCTTTGTCAAACTTGCGTTGTGCTTGCTTGGCAAAATCAATGAAGGTGATCTTCGTCTCGTCCTTGGACTTTAGGAAAACACCCATGTATATCTTGAGTAATCATCAACAATGACAAGTCCATACTTTTTCCCACCAAGACTATCCCATGAAGGAGGCCCAAAGAGATCCACATGAAGGAGCTCCAAAGGCCTTGAAGTAGACACAATATTCTTGGGTGGGTGCTTTGATTGATGTTGCTTCTTGGCTATGCATGCACTACACACACGATCTTTCTCAAAAGAGACATTTGTTAGTCCAAGGATGTGATTACCCTTTAAGAGATCTTGAAGATTCCTCATGCCGACATGGGCTAGCCGGCGATGCCATAGCCACCCCTTGTCGGCCTTGGCCATTAGACAAGTTGCATGGAATGTGCTCTCTTTCGAGAAATCAACCGTGTAAAGGTTGCCATCCAACTCTCCAACAAAGGCCACTTCGAGAGTACCTCTCTTAAAGACTTCCACATCCGTTAGTCCAAATAGTGTATCATAACCAATGTAAGCCAATTGACTTAACGTAAAGCAAATGATATTTAAGGGATTGGACAAGCATGACATTTGCAAGAGACATGTCATTTGTGATAGCCACCTTCCCCAACCCAAGTACCTGTCCTTTTGATCCTCCACCAAACATAATGCTCATAAATGGTTGAATAGCTTCCATGAAATTGTAGAGCAATTTGCTATCTCTGGTACATCCACTATCAATCACCCATTTTACTCCACCGGAGAAGACAACCTACACACAATTATTACTTGGTTAGAGGCACCCATTTTGCAATGGGACCTCTCAAGTTAGTCACAAGGGTCTTAGGTACCCAAATAGCATAAAACCAAAATGCATTTCGAGGACCAACAAACTTTGCATAAACTTCTCCATCCTTAGTCTTACAAAGTACATAGGATGGAGGCATGAACTCTTTTGGCTTGTTGAGAGTGGGCATGGCCCTTGTGGCCTTCCCACTAACAACCATACCTTTCTCATTGTGCCCTTCTCTCAAAACTCTTTGTAATAAGGGTGAGCTCTTCTTCCTTAGTCTTGAGGGACACAGATAGAAGCTCACAATCCTTAGAGAGAGAAGCATGAGACTTCGCAAGCTTACTTTTATCATTCATCAACTCTTCACAAGAGTCAATAGCCTTTTTCAAGGAGGCAAGATCTTTAGTATGAACATCAATATTTGCACCAATTTTTAAGCATAGTTCATTATTTCGTGCTTCCTCATATTGGACTTTCCGCTCAAGGATTTCACATTTTTCCTTTTCCTCGGTGACGAGGGTTTCGAGTTCCTTAATGGTGATGGTGTGCTTACTCATCATCTCCATAAGCATACGAAACATAGTGAGCTTCTTTCCTTTGAGGGAGCACATGAACTTATTAAGTTTAGCAAGCATAGGATCATCTAGATCATCATCCTCATAACTATCCTCCGCATCAAGATACTCGTCACTAGGAGTAGAAGGAGTGAAAAGAGGAGGATTTGATCGTGGAGTTACCTTGACCTTGTCAGGAGAGCTTTGGTCCTCTCCATCTTCTACCACGGCCTTTGCCATTAGGCACTTGTGAGCGTTGCCCTTGTAGTCTTTCATGTAGTTGTAGGTGACCACATCACCACTCTTGTTTACTAACCTCAAAGTGTTTTGAGAGTCTTGAGCAACTCCGGCAACCCCACTAACATCATCCGGATCGGATTCTTCTTGAGCAACCATTGCTTTCCCATCTTTCTTCTTGAGCTTGGAGTTCAAAGGATTTGGCAACTTCTTCTTGGGAAAGGTCTTGGGAAACCTTGGTTTATCCTCTCTCTTCTCATAAGGGCACTCGTTGGAGAAGTGGTTGGTTTCTTCATAGTTGTAGCATTTTCTTACTTTCTTCTCTTGAAATCTTCCCTTGAATTTTCTCGCGCTAAACTTCTTGACAAAGAGAGCCATGTCTTCATATGAAGGGCCCTCATCGGATTCAATCTCATCACCATTTTCATCATCATCTTCTTCTTCCTCCTCTTCACTTTCCTCATCTTCACATACATGCTTGGCCTTCAATGCAAGATTGATCTTTGATGATGGGGTACCATGCATGGCAAGATGTTTTGTGGCATTAGCCTTTGACTCTTCAAATAGTTGGAAGGTGGATATGATGTCATCTGTAGTCATTTCCTTGAAGGTATGGTGTTGTCTTATGTTGATATGGGGCAAGAGCATGAAGCAACTTATCCACAAGGAATCGCTTAGTCATGTTGAATCCATCTTGTGTCTTGTCACACTCACACGACTCAATGTCAGCAGTGAGGGTCATGAGACGCTTAAGGGTTTGATTGGGGGTTTCGCCTTTCTCCATACAAAAGTTTTGCAATTGCCCCTTGGCAATTTCATATTGAGCACTTCGGAGGGCAGAGGTGCCAGTCTTGGATCTTATAATACTTTCCCATAGTTCCTTGGCACTTGTGATGTGTATGAACGGTCTCCTTTGCTTTTCATCCATACCTCTCCTTATACACATGATTGCAGTGTCATTGAGATTATTGTCATAAATTTCTCTTGGTGTAGGGTTCTTTGGATCAACCACATGATAACCATACTCCATGATCTCCAACATCTCATCGTTTCCATGTCGAAGATGATCCTACATAGCAACTCTCCACAAGGCAAAATCGGAAGTGGCACTAAGTAAAGAGGTTTTCCTTGAGGATTATATCTTGGTTTCTCAACCTGAGGTCTTGCGTAAAGCCAAGGAATACTGGAGTGTTCATTGCTAGGAGGTTGTTGACCAAGTGACGGAGCAGGCACAGTTGGCCTTGAAGCCGCACCACCCGAGAGTGGTGCAAGCACCGTGGACAACATGGCTAATATCATTTGGACCAAGACCTCAAGAGAAGCATCATGCTCCTGTTTTTGCTTAGAAAGGGCCCATTCCAGATCATCAGATGTAAAGGACTTGACTTCAGAAGAAGCCTCGCCTTTATCCTTTCGATCTACAACCAGGGGAGTCCCATCCGGGTTCATCTCGCTCTAGGGCGGTTAAGCCACAAGAATAGAGCACGAGGCTCTGATACCAATTGAAAGGATCGAGATGGACCTAGAGGGGGGTGAATAGGTACAATAACAAATTTAAGTTTTACTTAGCAATTTTAGGCAATAATGCGGAATATGAAGGTGAGCCTAACAATTGCAAGTGAGTACAAAGTACTAAGCAAGTAACACGAGCACGTAGGTAAGCAAGCACAATATGATATAAGTAAGTGCTAAGAGACAAGTAACCACAAGTAGAAAGTTAGGGTTAGGAATAACCGCAACTTCCGGGAGACGAGGATGTATGCCGATGTTCACTTCCTTGGAGGGAAGCTAGTCACCGTTAGAGAGGTGGATGTTACCACAAAGGCACACCAACGCCATGAAGGCTCACCCTATTCTCCCTTTGAGACAACACCACGAAGGCGTTTCTGAACCACTAGTGGTAGACCTTGGGGTGGTCTCCAAACCCTCACAAACTTTTCCGGGGGTAATCACAATGGTCGATTCCTCGCCGGAGCACTCCTACCGCCTAGGAGTCTCCAACCTCCAAGAGTAACAAGATGCACCACAAAAACAAGAGGGGAATCAACTTTTGCTTTGGTGAATGTGTAGATCGAGCACTTCTCCTTCACTTCTCAAAAGATCAAGAGCTTTTGTTGGCTAAGGAGGGAGATCTCCAAGAAATAGAGGTCTGAAAATGGAGGTGACAGAAATGGAGTCGTCAACCTCTTCGTGAGGAAGAAGAAGACTATTTATAGGTGGGAATGGAATCTGGCCATTGGAGACAGATTTCTGCGTAGCCCGGAAGTTCTGGTGACGGACGGAAGTTCCGGACCCAGGAAGTTCCGGCCAAGTTCCGGCCAGGTTCTGGGATACACAGAGAGTTTGCACCACTCAGTTGTACCCCGGAAGCTGTAGAAACAGGGGACGGAAGTTCCGGCCACCCCAGAAGTTCCGGGAGACGGAAGTTCCGGAGAGGTTCCGGGCTACACAGAGAGATTGCACGAAAAGTGCAGTTTTTCTGGGTACCCCGGAAGCTTCCCGGACCTTCTAGTCCCCGGAAGTTTTGGTTGTCCCGGAAGTTCCGGCCTGAACAGAACCATGACACTAAGATTTTCATATCAATGTGAGAAGGTAAGTTGATTCCCTGGATGTTTTTATGATGCACCCCCTCTTAATAGTGCGGCTGCCCTAAAGACTCAAGTAATAAGAAAACTTAATGGAACTTCTTCTTTCCTTGAGCACACCACTTTTCCTTTTTCCAATAAGAGAGGGAAAAACCATCCATGCTTCACTTTAACTACTCAGGGCTGTTAACACTTAGAGCATGTGGTTAGAAACACAAATGATGTTGTCATAGATGTCAAAAACAATTTAGTGCAATATTGCACTTTCACCAGTGCCAATTGATGTTTTTGCTTGTTTTTTACATCGCGGAATATCAGTAACAAACGGAGTCCAAATGCAGCGAATTTTTTTGGAGAACTTTTATGGACCAGAAGGAACAACATGGGCCAAAGAAGTACGGAGGGTGCTCGAGGGGGCACACCCACTGGCGCGCTGGGGCCAGCGCGCCTGGTGAGTTGTGCCCACCTCGGTGGCCTCCTGCACTGCCTCTTCGCCCTATAAATACCCAAATATTACAGAAACCATAGGGGAGTCAACAAAACACAATTCCAGCTGCCGCAAGTTCCAGAACCACGAGATCCAATCTAGACACAATCATAGAGGGGTTCATTATCCTCATTGGTGCCTCTCCAATGATGCATAAGTAGTTCACTGTAGACCTACGGGTCCGTAGGCGGTAGCTAGATGGCTTAATCTCTCTCTTTTGATTCTAAATACAATGGTCTCTTTGAGATCTATTTGATGTTACTCTTTTTTACGGTGTGTTTGTTGGGATCTGATGAACTTTGAGTTTATGATCAGATCTATTTACCATGAATGTTATTTGAGTTTTGGTCTCTTATATGCATGCTTATTTATAGACTCGTTTTTCTTCTTCGAATCTTTGGTTTAGTTAGGCCCACTAGATCAATTTTTCTTGCCATGGGAAGAGGTGCTTTGTGATGGGTTTGATCGTGCGGTATTCTTTCCCGATGACAGAAGGGGCGGCAAGACACGTATTGATCGTTTCTATTAAGGATAACAAGATGGGGTCTATTCCTACATGAATAGATTTTGTCTATATCATTTCATCGTTCTTATTGCATTACTCCGTTTCTCCATGAACTTAATGCACTAGATGCATGCTGGATAGTGGTTGATGTGTGGAGTAATAGTAGTAGATGCAGGCAGGAGTCGGTCTACTAATCTTGGACGTGATGCCTATATATTGATCATTGCCTGGATATCATTATAGTTATTTGAGGTTCTACCAATTGCCCAACAATAATTTGTTTACCCACCATGTGCTATATCTTGAGAGAAGCCACTAGTGAAATCTACGGGGCCCGGGTCTATTCTTTATCATATTTGCTTTGAGATCTATTTTTATTTGCTTTGGTTTCCAGGTCTATTGTTCTAAAAACCCAAAAATACCCTTCTGCACTTTTTTATTACTTCTTTTATTTTTTGTTATTTCGAGATCTATTTATCCAAAATCATACAAACCAATCTATCTTTTACCCGAGGAGGGATTGACAACCCCTCTTACGTGTCTGGTTGCAAGTCTTTGTTCTTTGTGTGCAGGTACCATTTACGTAGTGTTGCTTAGTTCTCCTGCTGGATTAATACCTTGGTTTCATAACTGAGGAAAATACCTGGTGTAGTTGTGATGCATCATCCCTTCCTCTTTGGGGAAATACCAACATAGTTCAAACCGCATCATGTCTCCCCGGCAACGGCGCCAAAAATTCTTTCTACTACTTATGAGCTGCGTTGGTGAAAGGATTGATATGGTTGACTAGAGGGGGGTGAATAGGAAATTACCATTTTTTTTAGCTTTTTTAACAAATTAGTTTAAGCAACAAATAGGTTTTCTAGATATCCAACGAGGTGAGCAACCTATATGATGCTAACAACCACCACAACACAAGCAAGCAAAGTATACAACACAATATAAGCTTGCACAAAGTAAAGGTAAGAAGTAACCACAAGTGGAGCCGATGAGACAATGATGTGTTACTGAAGTTCCTTCCTTTTGAGGGGAAGTATGTCTCCGTTGGAAGCCATTAGGGCCATCGTATTCTCCTCACGCCCCTGCAGAATGCAAGATGTCGTGATTCCACTAGTGGTGCCCTTGAAGGCGGCAACCGGACCTTTACAAACAAGGTTGAGACTCTCTCCACAACCGAATTGGAGGCTCCCAACACCACCATAGAGCTTCACCATAATGGAATGTGGCTCTGAGGTGACATCTTCCGTCTAGGGTGCCCAAACACCTAAGATTAACAAAATCCACATAAGAAAGTATGGGGGAATCAAATTCCCTTTGGTGGAAGTGTAGATCTAGGTATCCTCCTTCAATCCCTAGCGAATCAACAAGTATGGCTAGGAAGAGAGATCGGGAAAGAAATCTTTAAGGGAATCAATGGAGGAGAGAGAGAGAGAGAGAGAGAGAGAGGCATAGGTAAGAAGGTAGGTGGAAGAACCACCCCCTTATATAGTGTCCCCCAAATCCAACCGTTACAGCAGTTTTTACACCGCAGGGGTACAACCGCTATATGAATTGTTATAACCGAAAAACACATACCCTGCAGAAACCCTACCAAGCGGTACAACTGGTGGCATGGCCGGTAGTACCGCTCGTCAATAAAAACCGGAACAACCGCATCACCACCGCCCAACAACCGCTTCGCAATAGATGGGGGTCACCCCAATAGCGGTAGTTGGGCAGTGGTTGCACTGATGCAACCGCCAGGACCAAGCACGGGTGTTGGCTAAGTCCCGAGCGGTACAACCGCTCCAGACCACCAGTAGTACCGCTTAAAATGAGTTGAACGGAACAACCGGGCCACCACTTCCCAAGAACCGCCCCATGACAGAGCCTAGTCTGGTGGTAGGGCGGTACTGGGCCGCTACAACCGCCTGAAGCTACTCTCTAGGGTTGGCCAGATCATAAGTGGTACAACCGCTCGGAGGCAGCGGGACAATCGCTGGCATCAACCTGAGAGCAACAACCCCATTGTATCACTCCTGGGGCGGTAGTTGCACCGGACGTATCTCCAAGCGGTACAACCGCTTGGCCCAGTAGTACAACCACTGGGGAGTAAAAACCACTGCCTTGGTAAGAGTTTGAGAATCTCTCTCTACGAACGGAAGGATATGTGGTGCGTGGAGAAGGAATGTGTACATGCATCGATTCACCCAATACATTTCAATGTGGATTCCCTCTTAATAGTACGGGTTTCCTACGACCAAAGAAATAAACACGTAGAAAACACTATCTTCGTTCTTTTCCGCCTGGAGGGAATGCCTAATTGTCTTGTACCAAACAAAGTGTACCTAAAGAAGTTGGCACATGATTAGACCCCAAGGTGAGTTGTCATCATCACCAAAACACTAGGGCGGGAAATGCCCAAACAGTTGGGATTTTCTCCCAAGAGGAAGGGTGAAGCAATATAGTAGCGGATAAGTATTTCCCTCAGTGAGAACCAAGGTTATTGAACCAATAGGAGAACCACACAAATTCTCGTCAACAACACCTACACACACAAAAGCAAATACTAGCACCCAACGCGGGCAAGAGGGTTGTCAATCCCCTTAAACTCTTTACTTGCAAGGATTAATTTTGATAGTGGTAGATAGATAAAAATAAAAGTAAATAACTTGCGACAAGGTATTTTTGGTTTTAGTAATATGATTAAGGTATACCCGGGGGCCATAGTTTTCATAAGAGGCTTTTCTCTCAAAACAATAACATACGGTGGGTATTACTGTTGGGCAATTGATAGAAAAGCGCATAGTTATGTATTTATTCATGGCAATGATCACATATATAGGTATCACATCCGTGACAAGTAGACTGACTCTTGCCTGCACCTACTACTATTACTCCACCAATCGACCACTATTCAATATGCATCTATGGTATTAAGTTCATGAAAAACAGTAACAATTTAAGCAAGATGACATGATGTGAACGAGGTAAACTCAAGCAATATGATTAAATCTCGTTGTTTTATCCTTAATGGCAACAATACAAATACGTGCCTCACTACTCCTTCTATCATGAGGTCAGGGCACCACAAGATTGAACCATTGCAAAGCACCTCTCCCACTTAAGATAAATCAATCTAGGCGGCCAAACCAAACAGATAGATCAGAGAGAAATACAGAGCTATCATAATCATGCATACTAAAGTTCAAAAAAGGCTTAGTGACTTTTAATGAATAATCTAATCATAACCCACAATTCGTCGGATCCTAACAAACACACAGCAAAAGAAGATTACATCAGATAGAACTCCAAGAAGATCTTGGAGAACATGGTATTGAAGATTAAAGGGAGAGAAGAAGCCATCTAGCTACTATGGACCCATAGGTCTATGGTGAACTACTCACACATCAACGGTAGGGCAACAAGTTTGATGTAGAAGCCCTCCATGATCGATTCCCCCTCCAACAGAATACCGGAACAGGCCTCCAGATGGGATCGCGGAAGAACAGAGACTTGCGGCGTTGAAAAAATTGTTTCGGGTGGCCCTCTAGGGGTTTCCCAATATTTGAGAACTTATAGAAGTGGAATTTGGTCAGACGGAGCCACATGGGGCCCACAAGGTAACAGGGCACGCCTACTCCTAGCGCACACTCTGTTGCCTTTCCATCTTCTTGTTTGTCGTTTGGTCTCTTCCAGAAGCTTCTAAGGTCTCTTTTGTCCAGAAAAAATCGTCAAAAAGTTCATAGCGTTTGGACTCCATTTGGTACTGATTTTCTGGAAAAATCAAAAACAAGCAGAAAACAGCAACTCACACTAGGCGTTGGGTTAACAAGTTAGTTCCCAGAAATGATATAAAATTGCATATTAAAGCATATAAAGTATCTAAGATTGATAATATAACAACATGAAACAATAAAACATTATAGTATGTTGGAGACAAATGAGTGCACCACCATGCGCATCTAGAACACCCCATGTATAATGGCAAGACATGCCAATCACCTCCACCAGAGAAATCGCCCTAGTCTTCCGGCAATCCACTCTTCCCACTGTCGTCTGAGCTAGCTGGGCGCAACCAGTTCTTCGGCTCAGTGCTTTCCGATACATCTCCAACGTATCTATAATTTTTGATTGTTCCATGCTATTATATTATCCATCTTGGATGTTTTATATGCATTATTATGCTATTTTATATCATATTTTGGGACTAACATTTTAACCTAGTGCCCAGCGCCAGTTGTTTTTTTCCTTATTTTTGTCTTTTACAAAAAATTAATACCAAACGGAACGAAACTTTGTGACGATTTTTCTTAGATAAGAAGACACCCATGAAGCTTTGGGAGGAGGCCACAAGAGCTATGGTTGGACCACAAGCTCACAAGGCGCGCCCTGGGGGGTGATGTCTACTATGCAACCTTCTTGTAGACTCGTGTTGGGCCTCCAAGCACAGAGTTTTGTAGGACAGTAGCAATTTTCCCTCAAGTGGATGACCTAAGGTTTATCAATCCATTGGAGGGGGTAGGATGAAGATGGTCTCTCTCAAATAGCCCTACAACCAAATAACAAAGAGTCTCTTGTGTCCCCAACACACCCAATACAATGGTAAATTGTATGGGTGCACTAGTTCAGCGAAGAGATGGTGATACAAGTGTAATATGGATGGTAGATATAGGTTTTTGTAATTTGAAAATATAAAAACAACAAGGTAACTAGTAAAGAAGGTGAGCAAAAAGGGTAAACAAGGCCTAGGGTTCATACTTTCACTAGTGTAAATTCTCTAAACAATGATAACATAATTAAATCATATGGCAATCCCTCAACGTGCAACAAAGAATCACTCCAAAGTTTCTATCAGAGAACGTAGGACGAAAACATGCATCAATGCATAGATTACCCAAATGTCACCTCGGGAATCCACTAGTTGAGTGCCAAAACATACATCAAGTGGATCACTAGAACATATCATTGTCACCACAGATATCCCATCACAAGACATACATCAAGTGTTCTCAAATCCAATACTCAATCCAACATAACGAAACCTCAAAGAGCAAGACTCAATTCATCACAAGAAGGTAGAGGGGGAGAACCACCATATGATCCAACTATAGTAACAAAGCTCGCGGTACATCAAGATCATGCCAAATCAAGAGCACGAGAGAGAGAGAGAGAGAGAGAGACAGAGACAGAGACAGAGAGAGAGAAATCAAACACATAGCTACTGGTACATATGCTCAGCCCCGAGAGTGAACTACTACCTCCTCGTCATGGAGACCGCCGTGATGATGAAGATGGCCTCCAGTGATGGTTTCCCCCTCCGGCAGGGTGCCGGAACAGTCTCCCGATTGGTTTTTCGTGGCTACATAGGTTCACGGAGGCGGAACTTCCGATCTAGCTTTCTTTTTGGAGGTTTCTATACGGGACTTGTTGGGGCTATCGCACGATGGTTTGACGATCTTGGAGGGCAAGCTCAAAGGACTCGAAGGCTACGTCGTGGGTCGGATGACCAAGAGTCGTCGTGGCCGGATCTACATCGACAATACCGGATGGGGTCCCGAGGCCGATTCAATCGAGTATGGATACCGGGTCCCCTCGGCGCATACACGCCTTCATCGGCAAGATCGGAGGGCTCGAGCCGGACATCTGCACCGACCTCGCCGAGACGGCTCAGCACAAGAACCGCCCGCTAAACCGGCTGTGAAGCATGTCTTCGTTGGAGCTACCCATGGAGGGAGTATGATGCCTGTTCGAGTACGGTAGCGAGACCGCTCGTCTACTCCGGCGATGAATCTTCGAAGGAGAGACCGAGTCATTGTACCAGCCGCAGGATGGTATGATCGAGGATGTTCCGATGGTGACAGATTCGGACCCCTGTGTCACCTGAACCGGATCGGTGTATTCATGGCGGTACTCAAGCCGCAAACCTCTCTTCACCGCAGCTGCAATACTTTCCGGTTCAGCCGCAAGCAGCAGGCGGAGGCCGGTCGACCGCCGGTTCAAGTTTTGTCAGATCTGTTTGATGCGCTAGCAGCGCTCATGGCGGAGGATAACCCAGCAGATCAGGAGACTCATAACGCAGAGATTGCAAAGGTGAGAGAGCAGATCACGCAAGCCAAAGCGGATCTAGCGGCAGAGAAGGAGCGCATGGCCGCAGAACGGGCCGCTTTAGATGCACAAGCTTACAGACTCATGCTTGACCAGAGCGCGTCGCAGGAGGTGTTAAAGCGGAAGTACAGATCGCGCCTGCCATCCGGGTTTGACCCTAGAAACCTCTTTCAAACACCCGGAGCCGGACCCAGCAACCCGCCCCAGCACAGGGAGGTAAACCGGATTGAGGCACCAGGAGCGGGAGCGGCGGTCCAACCACGCCAGATGGAGCCCCCACAGCAGAATACGGTGGTTCCTCCGCCGGTACAGACGCCCCCGGGGCATTACTCTAACCCTATGGACAACCTTGTCGCAGCCGCCGCACGATTGAGGCGATTCCAATAAGGAGATTCCCCAAGCGCTTGAGACACGCCGGTTAAGGAGCTTCTCGGACTGCACTAATCCAGCAGAGGCGATTCATACAGCCGCGATCGATTCACTCTACGCCCGGCCCAAGCCGGAGCTACAAAGCGCATGGATGAACCGCCCTATCGAGTAACGCTGGACCGTGAAGCGCCCGAGGCAATCACCGACAGGCAGCGCCGTAATGCTCGGAGGTGGTGGATCGGCCCGCACGCAGGAGGCCGAGTTAGCAGCACAAGGTGATGCAGTCAACACACGCCGGTTCGCCCTACCTCCTTCACCGGCCAGAGTCACCTCCGCTTTGGGAGTGCCTGTTTAACCCCGCTTTGCGCAATGTGCGTCTGCCTAAGGATTTTAAAGGCCCGGAAGGTGCCAAATTACACCGCAGATCTATCCCCGAGGCGTGGGTCGAGAGTTACGAGATGGCCATGGAGATGCTTGATGTTGATGAAGCGGCGTGTGCAAAATACTTCACCATGATGATGGAGGGCACAACCCGCATTTGGTTGAAAAGCTTGCCGCCCAACTCCATCGAGTTAGTGGGGCCGATTAAGGGCCCAGCTTATCCGAATTTTAAGGATACATGTAAGCAGCCCAAGTCCATAGTAGACCCGGCGGCTTGTGTTCAGAAGAAGGAGTCAACAACCCGTTGGATACGCCGTGTCCGAGATCTTGCACTCCTCGGATCGGATCAATGCCGACTCGGCGATCATCACATTGGAAAGCAACCGCCGGTTTGAGCCTCTGAAACTTAAGCCGGGGCGATGAAGCGGTTACGCAATGATACGGGAACCCTCATGACCGCTGGTAAAATATGCCGATTCGAGAAAGTACCAAGGATCTTGAAGCGGATGATGACGAAGCAGGAAGGGAAAGAAGAATGGCAACTCCAAGCAGCAGATTTCAAACCGCAGTCATGGAACGGGGCAAGCGCAAGGTCGATGATTTCGTAGCTAACACTAATGCGCAGGACGAGAGGCCCGCGCGAGAGGCAAGGCGAATCGGGTCCAAATGCTGGTGCAAGCCGTCTGAATTACTTGTTGAATCAGCCTTGTCCCAAACACGAACGAAGAAAACCCATCGAATCATCTTTGGAAAGACTGTTCTATTATGCAAGAGTTCAAAATTCGATGCTTTCCGATATGACCAGGGATCGGTGGCGGTTCAGATCCGGTTTTCATGGGCCGGTCAGACGGAGCTTCGGTTCGAGGCACAACCAGGCAATTTCAGCAACCAGAGTAACCAAGGTAGCCAAGAACCGCAGCCGCATCGAAGCTATCGAGCCAGCCAAAGCATTTGAATGGCGGGCGATATCATGTTTTCACAACCAGTTTGGACAAGCGGATCGAAAGCTTCACAAATGGGCAAGAATTTCTGTTGAACCGGCCGTGCCACGGTATTTATGCTGGTCGAGCAGCCTATCGTATGGAGCGAGAGGACCATCCCCGGGTTGATAATCCGGTCACTGGCTTTGGTGGTAGACCCCAAGTTGGGGGCTATAAATTTACTAAGGTGCTTATGGATGGAGGAAGCAGCATCAATATATTATATTATGACACTTTCCGTCGCATGGGTCTCACAGATAAAGATCTCGCACCGTCCAATACGGTGTTCCATGGTGTAGTGCCGTGCAAATCTGCTTATCCTATTGGCAAGATAGCCTTGGATGTGGCCTTTGGAGATGAGCATGATTCCGGTCCGAAAAGCTAACCTTTGAAGTGGTAAAAATCCGGAGCCCATATCATGCCTGTTTGGACGGCGGCTTATGCTAAGTTCATGGCACGACCTTGTTATATCTACTTGCAACTCAAAATGCCGGGTTACAAAGGAACAATAATGGTGCATGGAAGCCGCCGAGTCGCTTTGGAATGTGAGGAAGGAGATGCGACTTACGCAGAAGCGGTCTGTGCCACGAGGAGTTGAAATTTATAAGGACAATGTTGATCCGCAGATATGACCCTCCAAGAAGCCTACTACGGAGCATGAATCGGATCTGAAATTCAAATCGGCGGTGAAACCAAGCTTGTTGACTTCGCATCAGGCGATTCGTCCAAGCAGTTCATCGTCGGTGCCAACTCGGATCCCAAATAGGAAGGCGCTCATCGAAGTTCATCCGTGAGAACCGGACATTTTGCATGGAAGCCTTCGACATGCCGTGTACCGAGGAACTCGCCGAGCACACACTTAATGTGGATCCTAAGTATAAACCGTGAAACAGTTCCTCCGCGGTTTAATGAAGAAAGACGCAAGGCCATTGGAGAAGAAGTAGCGAAAGCTTACGGCAGCTGGTTTTATCATCGAGGTGTTTCATCCAGAGTGGCTCGCTAATCCGGTGCTGGTCCTTAAGAAAAAGCGGCACTGGCGATGTGTGTGGACTACAGATCTTAACAAAGCTTGTCCAAGTGATCCTTTTGCTCTCCCCGCATTGATCAGATTATTGATGCCACGGCAGATGTGAGCGTTTAAGCTTTTTGGGCGATACTCTGGATATCATCGATCAAGATGGCGGTCAAGGACCAGGAGAAAACGGCGCTTATAACTCCCTTTGGAGCCTTCGCTATGTATCTATGCCTTTTGGGCTCAAGAGCGCCCAAGCTACTTATCGGCGTGTGTACGAATTGCTTGCATACACAGATCGGCCGCAATGTGCATGCCTATGTAGATGACATTGTGGTGAAATCAAGATGAAGGAGACGCTGGTGGGCGATTTGAAGGAGACCTTCACAACTGCGCATTTATAAGATGATGCTTAATCCGCCAAGTGTGTTTTGGTGTTCCTACCGGCAAGCTATTGGGGTTCCCGGTGTCTAACAGGGAATCGGGCCAATCCGAGAAAATTAAAGCGATCACCTCCTTGGCTAAACCGAAGTGTATCAACGATGTTCAACGCTTGGCGGGCGGATTATGGCATTGAGCGGTTTATCACCGCCTTGGAGAGAAGGCTATTCCTTTATACCGATGCCGAGGAAGACAGATCATTTCGTCTGCGAGTCCAAATTGACGAAGCTTCGAGGACCTAAAGCGGCAATTGGCCAACCCGCCGTCCTTGCAGCTCCAGTTGACAAGGAACCGCTGTTATTATATGTGGCAGCCAATGCACGAGCGGTAAGCGTAGCCATTGTGGTAGAGCGCAAGGAGGCAGGAAAGGAATATCCGGTTCAGCGGCCGGTTTACTATATCAGTGAGGTACTTATTGAGTCCAAGCAGAGGTATCCGCATTGGCAGAAGCTAGTCTATGGTGTTTTTATGGCCAGCCGGAAGCTGAAACAGTATTTCCAAGGGCATCCTATTACGATGGTTAGTTCAGCTCCTTTGGGTGATATCATACAAAACAGGAAGCGATCGGTCGGATTGCCAATGGGCCATTGAACTTGGGCCACATGGGCTCAAGTACACACCACGCACAAAGAGTGAAGTCACAAGCGCTTGTCGACTTCATTAATGATTGGACGGAGTTACAAGCGCCAGAGGAGAAGCCGGATCATACATACCGGACTATCCACTTGATGGATCCAGCAGTTGGAAGGCTCGGGGCCGAGTCGTGTTAACTTCCCCACGAGGTGATAAGTTTTGTTACGCTTCTCCGCCTAATGTTCCCTTGTACTAATAATGCAGCTGAGTATGAAGCCTTGCTCCATGGTCTCCGGATGGCTAAGGAGATGAACTTAAGCCGGTTAAGTGCTTTGGTGACTCGGACCGGTGGCGCAGCAAGTATCCGCACTTGGGACTCTAAGGACCCCTCATGGCTGCATATCGACGAGAGGTGGATAATATAGCAGGGTGCTTCAAGGGATATCAAGTAGATCATGTGGATCGCCGGAAGAACGGCGGCAGACGCTTTAAGCCGTCTGGTTCTCGCCAGAAACCGGTTCCCCTAATATCTTCCTCGACATCTTGCACAACCCGTCGGTTCAGCTCCCCGGTGAAGCGGATTTGGCAATTCCTGATCCGGAGGCCCGCTTGGTGGCAGCATTACATGCTATTCCGGATTGACGGTGCCTTATCTTGCATATATGACTCGAGGAGAATTGCCGACGATGAGGTTACGCCAGCAGTAATCCGCGCCCAAGTCCATGACGATTATTAATGGTGAGTTGCATCATCGCAGCGTTTGTGGCGTTTAACGCTGTGTTTCCCCGAGGAAGGTGGCGAAATTTTACGAGAAATCCATGAAGGGATTGCGGGCATCATGCCGGTTCAAAGTCCCCGTGGCAAAGGCATTCCGTCATGGATTCTACCGTTAATCGCTCATGCCGATGCGGAGGACTTGGTCAAACATCGCGATGGGTGTCGAATTTCTCCAGCGTGCCCATGTACCGCACAGAGTTGAGGATGATCCCAATAACGTGGCCGTTTGCGACATGGGGCTGGATATGGTCGGGCCTTTTAAGAGATCCAAAGATAAGAAGACCCACCGTTAGTGGCAAGTGGACAAGTTCACCAAGTGGGTTGAAGCGAGCTGTCGATAAGTGTGATGCGCAACAATGATGCAGTTCATCAAAAGGTGATTTTCCGGTTTGGCTTTCCACACGGTATCATCACCGATAATGGCACCAATCTGTCCAAGGGAGCTATGAAAGAATTTTGTGAACGCGAGCATATCCGCTTGATGTATCATCGCGGGCGCACCCGATCCAACGGGCAAAGCGGAGCGTGCTAATCAGAAATCTTGCGAGGCATCAAACCACGACTTCGTCCCATTACGAGAACACCGTGGTGCTGGGTTGAAGAGCTCCCATCGGTGCTATGGAGTATCAATACTACGCCAAACCGGCCCATCGCTACACGCCTTTCTTCATGGTTTATGGAGCGGAAGCGCTTCTCCCCGAGGATATCCGCACGATTCGCCCGTGTAGCGGCTTATGTTGAAGCGACAATGAAGCGGCGCGACAGACGCTTTGGACCTCTTTGGATGAGGAGCGTGATATGGCAGCCGCTCGATTGGCGATTTACCAAAGAAGATCTTCGTCGTTATCACAGCCGCCGGGTTAGAACCGAGCTTTTCAGAAGGAGATTTGGTGCTTCGCCTCATCCAAGACCGCATGGACATGCACAAGCTATCCCCACCTTGGGAAGGGCCCTTTGTGGTCGCAAGAATCGCACAACGGTTCCTATTATCCGTTGATATTCGAGAGCATAAAGACTCACGACATCGAGGAGGAGACCAACAGCCGTGGAATATAGCTCATCTTCGACCTTACTACACATGAGTCATCGGCTCGGTTTATGTACATAGCATAACAATGTATATATTATCTTTGATATAATAAAATCAGGGCCTCACCAAAGCGGGTCTCTGTCTTTCTTTTCATGCGTGGTTACATGGAGTGTTTCGCTTTTAAAAAAGCGGCCTCCGTTTACCCTTGACATTATATTTATCACTTGGGGCTTGGTCGATCCAACCAATGCCACACCTCTTGCTAGGCGAAAGCCACTAGATCATTTGGGGACACGGTCACGCCTCGAACCGTCACGCCTCTTGGTCGGCCAATAGGGCCAGCGCCACTTGGGGCTTGGTCGAGCCCGAACCAATGTCACGCCACTTGGCGGGCGACTCGCCACGAGTCTTTTGGGGACCTGGCCGACTAGCACCATCGCTACACCTTCGGGGCTTGGTTGCGTCGACCATGGTAATGCCATCCCACCAGCTCCATGCAGCTTTCCTTTTACAAAGAGTTGTTGCCTTTGTTGCCATATTTGGTATTCGATTTTTGTTGCGCTTCCAACTCGATTTAATGTTTTTATCCGTTTAGCTATCGAATGTCGATAGTGCACGGTTTGGTATTACCCAAGTTTTTATTTTTCCGATTTACCATCTTCCGTTCATCTTTATGGAGAAACTTGGGGCTTGTGCTGATTCAAAGACGCCTATGTGGGGGTTATTGTTTCCCAGACGGTTATGGTTTTTAACAAGAAAGCCTCCGTTTCAAGATTGGCTACGCCACTTTATGCCCAAATATGGCAGGTATTTGTATCACATACTAATTGATTTTCAATACATAAAGATATATTGATGTTATAAACCGTAGGCGGTATCACCGCCACCGAGTTCAATCTTTTGGTTGCAGGAACTGTGAATCAAACAAAAGTTTACTCGATGCACGAAGGCATACCCAGCAACAAAGTTTGACTAAAGCTATTACAAGGCAACACAAAGGCCCAAATGATCGATGTTTTCTAAACCGCTACCGGTTCACGATCGTTCTTCATCCTCCGCCGCTTGAAAGATCCTCCTCTCTACCCATTGGCCGAAGTCCACGAAGTCCGATCGATGCCCATCGCCGCTTGAAAACAGCTTCTTCATGAATCAAAGATGACGGCTCAATGTCGAGCGTAAGTGTGCTTACGGATTAGAGGGATCAAGTTTTCCGGTTCAAAAGTTGGAGCGACACACGCTTGTTCCGATCGTTGTATTGGGCTTGGTAGTGCTCCAAATCGGCTTCTTCCGCCAATTGACAAGCAAGCGGGCGATTGCACGGTTTATTGCACGCAAGTCCTCTTCATTAAAGTCCGAGCCGCCTTCCTTCACACCGATAGCCCCGGCTGCTTCCATCGGATCAAAATCGCACCTGTGCTTTGGCCCGATCAAGGCGCTGATGGCTCCGGTTCGTGCAGCAGACTTCTTTACCTCCTCAATCCGGGAAGGCGGGATGGATAGCCGGTTCAAGGTGTCTTGGATCGGGACGGCGCCGGGTTGTTATGTGACATTGTGGTAATCACACGTTGGGCTCGGTATACTGTTGCTCCACTAAGGTGTAGACAGCACAGAGTTTTTTCCGCACGCCGCTCCCCAAGTGCCAACGCGTGCTGCTGATTTCATAACAGACAGTTTTAAACCGAATACCGGAGCAACAAGAAAAGTAAATTACACTTATTCACGGGGACTTATCAAGATGGCTGCCGTCATAGAATGCACTTGCCGCTTCACGGTTGTCGCCGATCATCTACCACCGGTTTAAGGGCGGCTTGACATTTTCCGCCTGCTTGAGCAAGTTGGCCTTTTCAAAGGCCCGCATAGCTGTTCCTTCTTCATGTTATCCTTTGCTTCTTCGCAGCAGTCGGGGCAATAGTTAGCTCCTTCTTGGCCTTGTCTGTCTCGGCTCTTTGGGTCGCCAATGCTGCTGTAAATCGACAATCCGATCATCCTTGATCGCCACCTCACCGTGCATATTGACAAAGATCATCACCACAATTAAAGTGCAAGTTTCAACCACACAACATCGTTATATGCTTGACACTTGGGGCAAATGTACCTTCAATTTTTCTACTAATACATGGAAAAGTCCCAAGTTCAATACGCCAGATTCAACTCGGCACTTGGGGGCTAATGGCTATTTGATTTTACTAAAGTGTTGACAAGCAGTTTTTGAGTACGGTTTAGGTTTACATACTTAAACCGCCTTGGTGATCGTGAGGAAGATTGCAAAGTCTATCAAAGAAAATTATCAAGTACCGGTTTGATCAAAGATTGCAAACCGCCCTTGGGGGCTACAAGGATTACTATATCGGTAATAAGGAAAGGAGCGTTACCTCAAACTTATCTCTCATCGCTTTTACCAAGCCGCTTCATAATCACGGCCATCAGTAAAGCGGTTCAGATATCCGAATGAAGGTCTTGGCGCCATAGCGCATATGTTTCCAGCTCTACATTCCACTTTCCTTTTTTAAGAGTGGAAGAGTCCTCCTTCACAGTATGCCGGGTTAGAGTTGCAGCATTCCCCGGTTCAGAGTGGCCCGTTCCAGTGATTACAACGTCATCATCTTTCGATTCGACGGATCGTGCGGGTACTTCTGTTTCAGCTGGACTATGAGGATCTTCAAACCGGACGGTACGAACGGCCGGGTCACCAGACACTGAAACAGTTGCAGGCCTCTCCTTCGGAATCGCATCTTCTTGAACCGGGGGATCACTTGGAATGTTTTCAAAGGCCACATTTTCATGATCCGGCGCCTGCTCATGATCAGAAGCGGCAGCCTCTTGCTTGTTTTCTCCAAACGAGCTTTCTTCTTTGGGTTTCGGTTTGGTCTGAAGAAATGTATGATTCGTAAATAAGGCACGACATTACGTAAGAAATTGACAAACATGTGGTCATATTGATTTACCCGACACTATCTTGATGGCGGTAGCTGAGTGGTGACGATTCGCCAGAGGACGAATGAGAAGTGACCGATAATCGGAGTCGGATGGATTAAGAGGTTGACGGAATAAACCCGCTTTGGAATTCAAGGTAATAAAATGGTTGGAAACCTCGGTGCGGCGCTTTCGAGCGGGCTGTTTGGTAAACCGCAGAGGTAACTACCGTCCGCGTCTTGGGGTTGTGCGGCGGGCCTCGTCTTCTGCGTCTTCATAAGAAGTTTGGGATCCAAGTGAGCAAGAGGATGAGAAAAGTTAACTTTACGGTTTGCCGTGCGAAATTTTGGTGAAGGTAAGCTTGTTGAATCGGAAGAGAGAATGGTTACCTCGGCAAATCCAGCGTTCTTTGGCTTCAGGCGTCCCGACAAGCATCGTCATCAATAAGACATGTAAAAACAAGCCAAGAGAATCAAGTTCGGATTACCCACATCATCATCGATGGCGGATCGACGCAAGCCGTGGTTTTCCTCTTGTGGGCGGATTTCTTGACAACTTTTGTTTTGGGCGGTTTTGCCGCCCAGCCTTGTCCGCTTTATCTTGCGAGAGTTTCTTGCTCCAAAACGGATCATCACCTGGATCGGAAATAATTGAGAATTGCAAGTATGAAAGTAATGGTAAAATTTAATGATGGCACGATCGAGGCTTACCGCAGGAGGTGCGTTGAAGGTGCGATGAGGAGCCAAGCGGTTTGGGCACAGAGGTGCTCCGGTTCATTCAAGATCTTCCTCATCAATCTGTGACTTCATCTTCGAGACAATTCCAGTTTGGTGTGTCGGAGTGGGTCATCGACATCGCCGGTATCTTGGCACATCAAACCGAACGCCGGCTCGAGGCGGTATGCCCCAAGATAACCAGCAGCGTGCGGATCGATTCCAATAAACCGTGGGCCATAAAGGCCCGGAGCTTGATAGTTGGGGAGCGATTTGCTTCTCTCTTCGCGGTCAATCGCTATGAAAGGGATGTGTGTTCTGAGCCGCTCTGGGCGGAAACCAGTAAAGGATTTTCACCTTCAGGAGGTGTCTCTGCGATAGAACCAAGTTATGCTTCCACTCTTTGGGATGAGAGTGGAGCTTCACGTGGGGATAAGTGATCTCTTTCTCTTACGATAGCCATACCGCCCAATTCGGTATTGGGGCCATCGGTGAATTGATGCGACGGTTTAGGTGGAAGAGATCCGGAACAGCTCAACGAAGGCTCCTCTTGCGATAAGCTTCGACAAACGCTTGAAAATGGCACAAGTTGGTAACAGAATTGGGGCCGATATCTTGGGGCGGAGTTGAAAGTTGGCCATTACGTCCGGTAAAACTTTGACCCGGCGGTTTGAAACCCGAACAAGTGATCTGCGAAAACTACAACTTCACCTTCCTGGGGAGTGGGAGGACATTCCTCACCAGGAACCCTCCAATGGATGGTGTTTCGGTTATCCAAAGCGCCAATGGACACTAACTCATTCAGTTGTGTCTCAGAGACGCGGGAAGGGACCCAGTTGCATTCATACACCTGTTTGGCCATCATGAGGTCTACAAGGAGAAGAGTCCGGTTTAAGAAAATACTCATTACAGAGTAATTGATCCAAGATATGATAAACCGGAGGATGTTCCGATGAATCAGTTCGATACGATATGATGTCAATATATGTTGGCGGTTCAACACGGGACTAATGGTGTGCCGATGCGGTTTAGCAATTTTGTTTCTATGGTGAGTTAAACCGCCTAATCTTGGCTTCAGAGGAAATCGATGTAAACAGGTTTCACAAGAGTTCATGTTTATTATGGATCAAACGTGAGTTTTCAGAAAAACAGGAAAAGCGTCGCGAAAGCAAAGAAGAAACAGGGATGTGCCGTAAAGATATATATATGCAGAAAATCTATGGAGTTCAGATAAGAAAGTGCGGCGGATAAGCAGGAGCCTTCGTTTGGTACAGAAAAGGATTCATAGCATGGTTCAAAAGCTAGAAAGGTGAGAGCATACGAAGAACGTGGTATGAAGCTTGAGCCCTAGAAACAGATCTAAGATGACGAATGATCAAGAAGGGCAGGAGATTTACCGAAACGGAGGAGATGCGGAGAAATCGCAGATTCGGTCCTAACAGGTTGATGCAGCGCCAAGGTCGAAGCAGACGATTGATGGTGACGACGGAGCTCCAGAGGCAGCGGCGCGAGGAAGAAGAAGAGGAAGCGAAGGGAGAAAACAGAATGACCCTTCGGTCCTATTTATAAGGCAGTAAAACTAGGTCAAGCGCGTAAATCCAGGGACGGTCATTAAAGAAGGCATTATAAAGGGTAAACTTCAAGATGACGTCATGCCGGTTTACAGTGACCAGAAGCAATGATGTCATGCCGGTTTACAGTGATCAGAAGCGATGACAACGTGACGGTTTATTATACAAAGAAGATATCCAAGATGCAGGTTTTATGAAGGATTGACATGAACCAGTTCAAATCAATCTGGGGCCTAATGTTGGGGATGTTACCACTAGGTACAAACCGGCCAAGTTTGGGCCGGGTTAGCCCTACTAGTGGTGTAGTCATGGAAAGGCCCAAGGCCTGTAGTCGGTTTAGAACTTGTAGCCGTAAACCGGCCTGATGTATAAACTTGTATTGTAAGTTAGGAATAGAGAGAGACCGACCGGGATACGAATATGAACCGGTTGGGACTCGCAAACCGACAGGCGTCACTGTGTATATAAGGGGCGACCGGCGGCGTTCAGACAGAACAACCACAACTCGAGCCTAGGCGAAGCTTGTTTGCTCCTAGCCATCGAGACTACATCAATTCCATCACAACTAGACGTAGGCTTTTACCTTCATCGAAGGGGCCGAACTAGTATAAAACCCTCGTGTCTTTGTGTCCGTTTTAACCCCTACAAGTAAACCCGTAGCGATGGCTCCACGACTAAGTCCTTATGCTAGGACATCTGCCGTGACAAATCCACGACAGGACTCTTCTGGCCCAACTCCCATGCTCCGTGGTCTCTACTGGTCCATAAAAAATCATCATAAATTTTCAGCTCGTTTGGACTCCGTTTGATATTCCTTTTCTGTAGAACTCAAAAACAAGGAAAAAACAGAAACTGGCAGTGGGCTCTAGGTTAATAGGTTAGTCCGAAAAATAATATAAAATAGCATATTAATGCATCTAAAACATCAAAAAACAAAAAATATAATTGCATGGAACAAACAAAAATTATAGATACGTTGGAGACGTATCAAGCATCTCCAAGCTTAATTCCTGCTCGTCCTCGAGTAGGTAAATGATCAAAACAGAATTTTTGATGTGGAATGCTACCTAACATATTTATCCATGTAATCTTCTTTATTGTGGAATGAATATTCAGATGCATAAGATTCAAAATAAAATTTTAGTATTGACATAAAAACAATAATACTTCAAGCATACTAATAAAGCAATCATGTCTTCTCAAAATAACATGGCCAAAGAAAGTTATCCCTACAGAATCATATAGGCTGACTATGCTCCATCTTCACACACAAAGTATTAAATCATGCATAACCCCGATGACAAGCCTAGCAATTGGTTCATACTTTTTATGTTCTCAAACTTTTTCAACTTTCACGCAATACATGAGCGTGAGCCATGGATATAGCACTATGGGTGGAATAGAATATGGTGGTTGTGGAGAAGACAAAAAGAAGGAGATAGTCAACTAGGCGAATTAATGGTCTATGGATATGCCCATCAACTGATATTGATGCAAGTGAGTAGGGATTGCCATGCAACGGATGCACTAGATCTATAAATGTATGAAAGCTCAAAAAGAAACTAAGTGGGTGTGCATCCAACTTGCTTGCTCACGAAGACCTAGGGCAATTTGAGGAAGCCCATTATTGGAATACATAAGCCAAGTTCTATAATGAAAAATTCCCACTAGTATATAAAAGTGACAAAATAAGAGACTCTCTATCATGAAGATCATGCTGCTACTTTGAAGCACAAGTCGGGAAAAAGGATAGTAACATTGCCCTTCTCTCTTTTCTCTCATTTTTTCTTTTATCTTTTTTTTGTTTTGGATTCTTTGGCCTCTTTTTTTTATTTGGGCTTCTTTGGCCTCTTTTTTTTGTAAAGTCCGGAGACTCGTCCCAAATTGTGAGTGAATCATAGCTTCCATCATCCTTTCCTCACATGGGACAATGCTCTAATAATGATGATCATCATAGTTTTATTTACTTACAACTCAAGAATTACAACTAGATACTAGAACAAGAGATATGATTCTATATGAATGCCTCCGGCGGTGTACCAAGATGTGCAATGATCAAGAGTGACATGTATAAATAATATGAACAGTGGCCTTGCCACAAATACTATGCCAACTACATGATCATGCAAAGCAATATGACAATAATGAAGCGTGTCATATAAACGGAACGATGGAAGTTGCATGGCAATATATCTCGGAATGGCTATGGAAATGCCATAATAGGCAGGAATGGTGGCTGTTTTGAGGAAGGGTATATGGTGGCTGTAATGCACTGGCGAAAATTGCGCAGTACTAAAGAGGCTAGCAATAGTGGAAGGATGAGAGTGCATATGATCCATGGACTCAACATTAGTTATAAAGAACTCACATACTTATTTCAAAAATTTATTAGCCATCTAAACAGAGTACTACACGCATGCTCCTAGGGGATATATTGGTAGGAAAAGACCATCGCTCATCCCCGACAGCCACTCATAAGGAAGTCAAACAAAAAATAAATCATGCTCCGACTTCATCACATAATGGTTCACCATACATGCATGCTAAGGGAATCACAAACTTTAACACAAATATTTCTACAAATTCGCAACTACTCACTATCATGACTCTAATATCACCATCTTTATATCTCAAAACAGTCATAAGGAATCAAACTTCTCATAGTATTTAACGCTCTTTATATGAAAGTTTTTATTATATCCCTCTTGGATGCCCATCATATTAGGACTAAATTCATAACCTCAGCAAATTACCATGATGTTTAAAGACTCTCAAAATAATATAAGTGAAGCATGCACTAGTGCAGAGAGCTGGTATACAAACAGTTTTTAACCCCTTTCCGCGATGGCGTTTGGAACCGTCGCCAAGTGAGTGTGGGAGATAGGGTAGTCCTTCCCACACGACCCAGAAACCGTCGGGGATAGGCCCTCCTGGCACACAAGGGCAAAATGAGTTGTGTGTGATCTGGCGGGGCATCAAAACCCAATTGTTTCCGTTCGTATGTACATCCCACACGATGAATCCCAGAAAAAAAACATTTCCGTTCGTATGTATATCACACACCATTTTTTGTTTGGAAACGTTTGTGCAAGGTGGCCTAACGCAAACAGTTCTCTGCCGGAAGCCGTGTGTGATTGTTAGTTGATCGAACACGACTACTTTCTAGAAACCATGCAGGTTGTTTGAGTTCATCGCCCATGGTGTTGTCTGAGTAACCGTCTGCAATAGAAAACCCCAATAAGCAGGGTAATTAGCTTATTATTGATAATCCATGTACTAATCAAATTGATATTTCTTATAAAAACACACCAGATATTTCATATCTGTATAACAGCAACCAGGATTTCATAATCAAATTACATCAGATAGCTTCTGCACTCATTTCCGCCATTACACAATAGCACCAAGTTTCACATGCAACATCAAAAACCTTTGGAAAGTAGCATCATACATGGTAAATAGACAGATCAATCTCATCTGGGAAACTGCAGAAGTAGAAGGCAAATATTGAGCCTTCAGTGATGTTGAATGTCCTTGCAACTTTAGGCCAGTGGCTATGGATAATTGCCCACCCAACCTTCGTCCTCTTCAGCAAGACATCAATATTGTACCGTGGGTGTTGAATGAATACCTTCCTCGCCTCTTGACCATGCAAGTGGTTTGAGACGTAATCATCGGTGAACTTCTTTGAATAGTACTAAAAACAAAGATATGCAAACAAGGTAAAAGAGTTAGTACCGTCCTATAGTTGACTGATGGTGCAGGGGGTAAAAACAAGGTAAAAGAGTTAGTAGCATCCTATACTTGACTGAAGTCTTCTTCATTGTGCAAACAAAGATCTTGCTGTTATTCGTCACAAGTTTCTTCATCTTAACAATCTTTTTGAGTTTCTTAACTTGACTGATATTCATGGACATCTCATTTCCCCATATGCAAAATGGGTCGAAAAGTGGGTCTAAGCCTCTGACAGGAGGACCTACATGTGCAAGACCAAATTGTAAGAAACCTAAATATTAGAATGATTCCTGCAACTGCACAATAATGTGTTATTAGCCAAAGGACCATGCTTGAACAAACCTCGATGGTGAACCGTAGTGTCTCCCATTGTTTCCCTGCGACACACATCAGGAAGATCTTGATCAGGTTAACTAAGAGTTGTCATACTATCATTAGAACATGTACTGAGTATAGCCAAATTTGATTTATTTCACATGCGTAACAATACAATATTGTACCCACGACAAATGAAAATCAAATTGCAGAACTGAACCAAGCAGTTAAATGGACAGCAGACCAAATGAACCAAAATAGTTAGTTGAGCATGACATTGCAGAATAGAAACATGTACTAGAAGATAAGACATTTAACAAAGCAAAGAATGCTTGAGAACACTACTATGAAATGTAGCAATTGTTGTACCAAACCGTTAACTGAACATTACATTTTAGAGGACCAAACCGTTAATTGAACATTACATTTCAGAGGACCAAAGTGTTAACTGAACATTACATTTTAGAGGACCAAACTGTAAACTAAACATTAGACTGCATATTAGCATACAGAGGACAAATCACTAGAAGGCATTGGCGGTGGCCTCGAGAAAACAGCACGAACTATATTTTAAAGTAGACAACCGCGTCGCGGTGTCGACGGTGGCCTCAAACATGAGGTGCTCCTACAAGATCTGGTGTTCAGCATGCATAGCAGCCATAGCGACCTCGTGCGTGCGTGCGGCCGCGATTTGCTTCTTAGATTGGAGGAGGGGAACAGTGATTTCGGCGAAAGGTGTCGCGCCGCCGGTCGGGGCATGTGGGGCGGGAAAGGAGGAGGATGGTGTGGGTGGGCTGTGGATTACCTAACCATATCGACGATGTCGTGCAGCAAGAAGAAGGGTCGGCGGCGAGGAGGCCGTGCAGCAAGAAGAAGGGTCGCCGGCGAGGAGGCGGCACTGCAAGAAGAAGGGTCGCCGGCGAGGAGGCGGCGCAGCAAAAAGAAGGGTTGCCAGCGAGGAGGCTGAGCTGCCAGTAAGCAACCGTGAAGGTTTGAACTTAGAAAGCAAGAAGGAACAGTGGAAATGTGGCTTTTGGTGGGAGGGAGGGGGCGGGGAGATAGATATTTTTGCAGTGGCAAAAAAAATTCGCTCGGTGCCGTGAGAAACTGGCGCGCAAGTGTGGTTCAAGCGGGGCGGTGGACTGTAGACGGCGAAGCTTCCTGCGTAAGCCAGACAAGACGGTGCACCAAGATATTTTATATCGCATCCCACACGATTCTTTCTAGTAAAATGTTTGCGGTATACCTGATTTTTTTTCATTATGTTTTTAAAGACAAAATGGTGTTATGGAGGGAAAGGATGGTGTTTGAATTGCTAGAACATTTGTGTACAATGAACATGCAACTACATGAGTGTCGTGTTTAAATTTGGAATTATTCCGGGTTTGTTTGGCATTTTTATGGATTAATTGAGTTTCTCGGCATTTAATGTGCATAATTCAAATTTGAACTACAAGCACATGCTCTAGTGCACCAAAGTTTGTTAAAAAATCACATGTGTGTCTTTGGGTGAATTTATAGGTCCGATGCAAGAAATGGGAATGAAATTCAAACATCTGGGCCTCGTGGCTCGGCCGAAAAGATTGAGAAACTTGGTTATTAATTGATGTAAATACAAAACACGCCTGAAAATCATGAAACTTGGCATGGTGTCATGACATGGCACCAACATGCTGTGTTAAATTTTTTTGGCTGAATTGGGACAAGCTTTGGTATAAGCTTCTTGCAAACCGGAGCTTCTCTCAAGAAGGCTTGTGGTTCCGAGAGGAACGTGTCACCTCCGTGTGTGAAACGACATACGTACACTGCCTTCTCCCGCCTTAATTTTTTTACACAGGCAGATTAGACCATATATAAGTATCGTGCCAAATTTTGAAATTATTTCGGGTTCGTTTGGCCTTTTTATACATTAATTGAATTTCTGGTTATTTAATGTGGATAATTCAAATTTGAACTACAAGCACATGCTCTAGTGCACCAAAGTTGGTTGAAAAATCACATGTGTGTCCTCGAGTGAATTTCTAGGTCCCATGCAAGAAATGGGAATGAAATTCAAACATCCGGGCGTCGTGGCTCGGCCGGAAAGATTGAGAAACTTGGTTTTTTAATTCACGTAAATCCAAAACACACCCGAGAATCATGAAACTTGGCATGGTGTCATGACATGGCACCAACATGTTGTGGTAATTTTTTGGCCGAATTGGGACAAGCTTTGGTATAACCTTCTTGCAAACCGGAGCTTCTCTCAAGAAGGCTCGTGGTTCCGAGAAGGAACGTGTGCCACCTCCGTGTGCGAAACCACATACATACAGTGCCTTCTCCCGGCTTAATTTTTTTACACGGGCAGATTAGACCAAATAAAGTATCATGCTAAATTTGGAATTATTTCGGGTTCGTTTGGACTTTTTTATACATTAATTGAATTTCTAGGCATTTAATGTGCATAATTCAAATTTGAAGTACAAGCACATGCTCCAGTGCACCAAAGTTGGTTGAAAAATCACATGTGTGTCCTTGGGTGAATTTCTAGGTCCCATTCAAGAAATGGGAATGAAATTCAAACATCTGGGCGCCGTGGCTCGGCCGGAAAGATTGAGGAACTTGGTTGTTTAATTCATGTAAATCCAAAACATGCCTGAAAATCATGAAAATTGGCATGGTGTCATGACATGGCACCAACATGGTGCGGTAAATTTTTTGGCCGAATTGGGCAAGCTTTGGTATAAGCTTCTTGCAAACCGGAGCTTCTCTCAAGAAGGCTCGTGGTTCTGAGAGGGAACGTGTCACCTCCATGTGCGAAACGACATACGTACACTACCTTCTCCCGCCTTAATTTTTTTACATAGGCAGATTAGACCAAATAGAAGCATCGTGCTAAATTTTGGAACTATTCAGGGTTCAATTGGCCTTTTTTATACATTAATTGAATTTATGGGCATTTATTGTGCATAATTCAATCCAAATTACAAGCACATGCTCCAGTGCACCAAAGTTTGTTGAAAAATCACATGTGTCCTTGGGTGAATTTCTAGGTCCCATGCAAGAAATGGGAATGAAATTCAAACATCTGGGCAACGTGGCTTGACCGGAAAGATTGAGAAACTTCATTTTTTTTAATTCCTGTAAATCCAAAACACGCCTGAAAATCATGAAACTTGGCATGGAACTAGAGGTACTTTGTAAGTAAGAGTGTAGCCTCTTTCGATAACCCGCAAGTATACGGGATAGTTGTAGCCTCTTTTGATAAGTAAGAGTGTCGAACCCAACGAGGAGCTTAAGGTAGAACAAATACTCTCTCAAGTCCTATCAGCCACTGATACGACTCTACGCACACTTGACGTTCGCTTTACCTAGAACAAGTATGAAACTAGAGGTACTTTGTACGTGTTGTTGGATAGGTTTGCAAGATAATAAAAAGCACGTAAATAAAAGCTAGGGGTTGTATAGATAAAGATGAAAATAAAGTAAATATAACGAGTGTGGAAAAGTGGTGGTAGGAGTTGTGAAATTGTCCCTAAGCAATTGACTATGTTACTAGACCGGTAATCACTATTGCAATTCTATTTGAGGGAGAGGCATAAGCTAACATACTTTCTCTACTTGGATCATATGCACTTATGATTGGAACTCTAGCAAGCATCCGCAACTACTAAAGATCATTAAGGTAAAACCCAACCATAGCATTAAAGTATCAAGTCCCCTTTATCCCATACGCAACAATCCCCTTACTCGGGTTTGTGTTTCAGTCACTCACGCAACCCACTATAAGCGAGTCATGAACGCATTGCAACACCCTACAGTGGGAATCCCTCATGCTTGTGCGACACGGAGGGCACCATAGGACAGCACCAATAATAAAACATGCAACTCAAACCAATCATAGCAAGTCATCAATCACCGATAGGACAATGGAAATCTACTCACACATCATAGGATGGCAACACATCATTGGATAATAATATGAAGCATAAAGCACCATGTTCAAGTAGAGGGTACAGCGGGTTGCGGGAGAGTGGACCGTTGGATACAGATGGGGGAAGATGATGGAGATGTTGATGAAGATGACGGTGGTGTTGGTGAAGATCGAGGTGATGATGATGGCCCCCGGCAGCGCTCCGGCGCCACCAGAAGCAAGAGGGAGAGGGACCCCCTTCTTCTTCTTCTTCTTCCTTGACCTCATCCCTAGATGGGAGAAGGGTTCCCCTCTGGTCCTTGGCTCCCATGGCATGGGAGGGGCGAGAGCCCCTCCGAGATTGGATCTATCTCTTTGTTTCTGCGTTCCTAGATTCTACCCCTTCACCGTTTCTTTTATATCTGGAGATCCGTAACTCCGATTAGGGTGAATCTTTCGCCCAGATTTTTCTCGTAGAATTAGCTTTCTTGAGGCAAAAGAAGAGCGTCAACCGCCTTACGGGTGGCCCACGAGAGTCCAGGGCGCGCCCAGGGGGGAGGGCGCGCCCCCCTGTCTCGTGGCCACCCCGGACACCATTTCGCGTTGATTATTCCTCCGGAAAATCCCAAATATTCCAAAATAATTCTCCGTCTGTTTTTATCCCGTTTGGATTCCGTTTGATATTGGGTTTCTGTGAAACATAAAACATGCAATGACGAGGCGGCACTGAGCCTTTGGATCAATATGTTAGTCCCAAAAAATAGTACAAAAAGTTGCCAAAAGTATATAAAAGTTGAATAATATTGGCATGGAACAATCAAAAATTATAGATAAGACGAAGGCGTATCACCCCGACACCACCAAGAAGGCTAAGGTTGATGACCCCGGCAAGGAGGTTGCCGGGTACGACGCCTGCCAGGACTTTGTGGCTGCCGGCAAGCCAGAGGGCTCCGACAAGCAATATTGCAAGATCCATCGCACCAAAGGTCATGACCTCCAAAACTGCCGGCAATTTGAGCAGCTTGTGGAGAGGCAAAAGGCTAAGTATGAAAGACAAGACAAGGAGAAGGGCCAGGATACTGCTGAGGGGTCCGGCAAGAAGTGCGGTGGCCGAGGGGGTCGCCGCGGCAAGGAGAAGCAACAAGAGAGGACTGCTCGAGCCCGCGACAAGAGAGAGGGAGATGATGATCATGATGCGGACGACGAGTCCAGCAAGCACGAGTTTCAGAAAGCCATGGAAGCTATGTGCATTGATGGAGGCGCCTCGTTGCAATCTTCTCACCGCCAACTTAAATAGTGGGCGCACGAGATTAATGCAACGGAGCCGACGATCGATGCCCAGAAGCCAATGAAATGGTCAAACACGCCTATCATTTTTTACTCCAAGGATCAACCTGATCGCACAACTGCGGTCGGGTGCTTGCCGTTGTTGGTTTCACCAACAATTCGCAACCTCAAGGTGACAAAAATGCTAGTCGACGGCGGGGCTGGTTTGAACTTGATCTCTCCCAAGGTGATCAATAGGTTGCAAATTTTTGATGGAAATCTCGAAGAGACAGGCACTTTTCAAGGGATCAATCCGGGGAGAAGCCAGCTGTTGACACACGAACACGTCACGTGTACCCTCGACGCCGGGGGTGATGCACCACAGCTCACGTCGAAGGAGACCCGACCGACAGTAGCGATCGCAAAGGCGATCGGCGGGTTCTTTTGCGAACCGAAACCCCGCGCACCCGGGAGGGACCCCGTTAGGGATTGCGGTGGCTATGGGCTGCCCTAGGTCGATTCGCTCGCCCCTAGAGCCTCGGGATTCGTAGCTCTCAAACACGAAGAACAGCGAAGAACGAGAGAGAAAAACGGTGGAGAGATAAAAAGTAGACAAGAAAAAGTAGTATATTGATTTGTTCGATTGTGTGTTGTTCAATCGGCCGTCACTAACATATATAAGAGGCGGCTGGACTTCCGTACAAGTAAAGGATTCATCTAGGCTTTCCTTACAAGAAAAATTACATCAATTCGCGTCCTAGAGTCCTAGTTCTATTCCAACTCGGATTCAGTCTGAATCTGGCCCAACTTCTGTCTTCCTCCTTGTGCAGGCCGCCGAGCCTCCATATGACCTCCAATCAAGATGGCCCAAATATAAAACTTGTGTGCCTCGACGATACGAACAACTCTCATGTTGATCACTTTTTCAAATAAGGCCATCTTGAATACTTTTCGAGGTCGTTTTTACCTTCCAGTCGGACTCGGTCTTGCGGTAGACTGAATTATCCGAGTCTTGTAGTGAATTTGCAGGCCATATACTATCTTTGATGATGATGACTCCAAAACCAAAGTTTACCGTCTTGATGATACGCACAACTTCTGTATTGAACACTTCTTCATCCGAGGTCATCTTGATAAACTTTCGGGCACATGTTCAGTTTCACTCGGATTCGAGCTCACCCATTCGGATATTAGAGTCTTTCACTCGGATGGTTCGACGAGACTTTTTCACTCGGATGTTTAGAATTTTCCACTCGGATGACTATATTTTCACTCGGAAGACAATCTTTCACTTGGATGATGACCACATTTTCAGTCGGAAGACAATCTCTTACTCGATCGATAAGTTTTCACTCGACCTTTTACTCGATCGGTAAGTTTTCACTCGACCTTTTACTCGATCGGTAGGTTTTTGACCTTTTACTCGATCGGTAGGTTTTCACTCGACCTTTTACTCGATCGGTAGGTTTTCACTCGACCTTTTACTCGATCGGTAGGTTTTCACCCGACCTTTGACTCGATCGGTAGGTTTTCACTCGACCGTTGAGTTTTCACTCGGATGGTAAGCTTTCACTCGACCAAAAACATAGCCTGATCTTGATTTGCCTCTCCAGGTTACATACGACATCGGATTGAGACGAATTTTATATGGAAATCGATCGGCTCGACGAGATGAAACTTTTTCGTGTTGAAGGTTTTTCGATTCAAGGACTTCTTAAGGGCCTAATTTCTCGCGCGACCCATCAGACATGGCGTGTGATACTTTGCGCCAGATTTCCACTCAGCTTCGGCCTGCAGTGTATTGCCTCTAACTTTTGCATATGAACTCGGATTGAGATGATTTATATATAAAAATCGATTGCCTCGACGAGACGAAGACAATTCCTTTAGAATACTCCTTCATCCGAGGTCGTCTTGAAGGCAAGATTGGCCGAAAACCACTCGGAATGTTTGAATTTTGTCACTCAGAGTACAACTTCGGCCACCGATATAAGGTCGAATGGCGATAAATTAATCATCAAAGTTATTCCACTCGTCGACCTGAAACTTTGCATGCTGAAAACTCTTTCACTTGAGGCCATCTTACTTGCCTTTTGTACCTTGCCAAAATCCGATGTCAACACATGCCTCCCTGTTTTTCAGCAAAGCTTGCACGCCGAAAAATAATATGCACGGTGTTTGTTCTAAGGACGATGTCAACACTCCATCGGCCATTTATTTTCCTCAGGGCGATAATTATGTATCGGCTATTGCCTACTCAGGCTTCCTGCCAAACACTCGGGTGGTACTTCTTCAAATATTTTCCGTTGAGAGCTCAGGGTAACAATGCCCCTTGTATTGATTCTACCAAATATGAATTTCCAGGAAAAACCCTTGTAATCCTAAAAGGACCTTCCCAACTTGGAGACCACTTCCCGAATTTTCTATCTCTTGAACCAATCGGTAGAATCACTTTCCAGACGAGTTCACCAACTTGAAAATTCTTCAACTTAACTTTCTTATTGTAAGCTCTTGCAACCCTCAACTTGTCTCTCTCTATGGACTCCAAAGCAACCAAAAGTTTATCGGCAACTTCATCAATATTGTCCATCATCAAGTTATAAAAGTCTACTGCCGATAAATCATTTTGTTTGGCTATTCTCAAAGCATTCAAATTTACCTCTACTGGTAAAACGGCCTCTTGACCATATACTAGCTCATATGGAGTTACCTTTGTAGCACCATGCCTTGAAATTCTATGTGCCCATAAAGCTTCAGAAACAACTCATGCCATCTCCTCGGATTATCCTCAATCTTCTTCTTGATGAGCTTGATTAAAATTTTATTGCTAGAATCGGCTTGTCCATTAGCTTGAGCATAATATGGAGAGGAATTGAGCAACGTTATATTATAAGATTCGGCAAACTCTCTGACTTGGTGTGACATAAAAGATGAACCTTGATCTGTAGTTAACGTTTGAGGAATACCGAATCTATGAATAATGTGTTCGGTTATGAATTGAATTACCTCCGTGTGTGTCATGTTCTTGAGAGGTACTGCTTCAGACCATTTAGTGAAATAATCAGTTGCCACCAATACGAACCGATGCCCTTTTGAGGAAGGCGGGTGAATTTGTCCAATGAAATCTAAACCCCAACCTCTGAAAGGCCACGGTTTGATAATAGGATGTAACATAGCAGTAAGAGCCAATTGAATATCACCAAACTTTTGACAAGCTTCACACCCTTTATAATATTTGAAGCAATCATTAATCATAGTCGGCCAATAAAACCCAGCGCGTCGCAATAACCATTTCATTTTGGGAGCCGACTGGTGAGTGCCACAAATACCTTCATGTACTTCTCCCATAGCAACTCTTGCCTGGTCCTCATCCAAACACTTTAGAAGAACATCATCGACTGTTCGGCGATAAAGACCATCATCTCTCATTGTATACTTGAAAGCCATACGCCGAACAGCCCTATCCACCCTTTCACTCAGATTGCACAAGTAATCAACAATGGGCTTTCTCCAGTCGGAATTATCACCTGCACTAGATTTTTTGTTAATGGCCGAATCAGTGGGTTCAGGTTCGGCCTCTCCCATATTGGCAAGACAAGACATCGGTCTTTGAGAGATATGAAACATGCCATGATCAACATGATATCCAGATGCTTGCTGTGCCAACTCATTTGCTTTCCAGTTGTCATGTCTAGATATATGTGCAATGCTAAAACAATCCAAAGTAGAAATTATATCTAGACATTTATCAAGATAAACATTAAGTGATTCGTCAAAACACTGAAAGACTCTGGATATTTGCTGCACCACTAGTAACGAATCACCGTAAGCCTCAATATGTGTAACACCTATAGCAAGTAACATCTCTAGACCGAATAACAATGCTTCATATTCGGCTTGATTGTTTGTGCAAAAATATCCTAAGCGGCATGAGGCCTCACAAACAGCACCATGAGGAGATATATAAACAATACCAACACCTTGGCCATTGCTACAAACTGAACCATCAAAGTACAATCTCCATGGCACTAATGAAACAAGGTTCATATCAACATCATGCTTGCCATTAATCCGATGTTCAACAATGAAATTAGCAACAATTTGGCCTTTCATGGATTTTAGAGATTCATAAGCCAAATCATACTCAATTAAAGCATAAGCCCACTTGCCAATTCTACCACTAAGAATTGGCCTATGCAACATGTACTTAATGACATAGGTTTGACAAGCTACTACACAAGCACTCGGCACTAGGTAATGTCTCAATTTTGTGCAAGCGTAATATAAGCATAGACATAGTTTTTCAATAAATGTATACCTTGTCTCGGCGTTCAATAAACGTCTGCTCAAATATGTAATGGCATGCTCTTTTCCTTAGGTATCTTGAGTCAAAACAGCACCAATAACACCTTCCTCTGCTGCGATATAAAGTCTAAAAGGCTCTCTATGCTTGGGTGCTTTCATCACCGGAGGAGTGCACAAATAATTCTTGATCATGTCAAAGGCTTCTTGCTGTTTTGCCCCCCAAGTGAAATCAACATCATTCTTTAACCGAAGGATAGGAGTAAATGCATCAACTTTCCCTGACAGATTAGCTATGAACCTTCTCAAATAATTGACCTTGCCAAGGAACTTTTGCATATCTCTCTTGCATGTTGGAGCCTCCACTTTCTATATGGCCTCTATCTTTTTGGGATCAATTTTGATGCCATCTTCATGAATAATGTAACCCAAAAATTTGCGGTGACACGCTGAATGCACACTTCAAAGGATTCATCTTGATCCATACTTTTCATTCTTTCAAAAGCTAAACGCAAATCGGCCAAGTGAGATTCAAAAGCATCCGATTTGACAACAATATCATCAATATAAACTTCAAGTATGATACCGAGTAAATCATGAAAAATCAAATTCATAGCCCTTTGATATGTGGCTCCAGCATTTTTTAATCTGAATGTCATTACTGTCCACTCGAATAAACCAAGGAAACCAGGACATCGGAAAGCCGTTTTGTACATGTCCTCTTCGGCCATAAAAATTTGATTGTATCCGGCATTACCATCTAGAAAGCTAATAACCTTATGTCCAGAAGCATCATTAATAAGCATATCGGCTATTGGCATGGGATACTCATCTTTGGGTGTAGCCCTATTCAAATATCTGAAGTCAATGCACACCCTCAACTTGCGGATCCTTCTTCTCCTTTGGGACAATGTTAGAAATCCACTCGGCATACCTGCAAGGTCGAATGAAATTAGCTTCAAGCAGTCGACCGATCTCTTCCTTGATCCGGTCATATGTTTTCGGATTAAACTTTCTGGCCGACTATTTATAAGGTCTAAAACCGGCTTTTATAGGCAACCGATGCTCCACTAGCTCTCGGCTCAACCCTGGCATCTCATGATATTCCCATGCAAAGCAACAAACATATTCTTTCAATAGCTCGATTAATTTAGCCTTACAATCGGCTTTCAAATTTTTATTTATAAATGTCGGTCGAGTGACTGAACCATCTCCAATATCTATCTCTTCTAATGGATCAGCCGATGTAAAACCTTGTCCAAGTTTATCCATGTCATCCAACTCCTCTATAGACTCATACATATCGTCCTCACTGGATCAATATTTTACAAGACGTTTTTGTAACCACTCGGAATTAGAATCCATTTAAACATATCATACCTTGGAGCCGATTGCATTCAGTCGGCTTTAAAGACACGGGCACAAAACCATTCTTGGTCGCGCTGAGAAAATCAAACTCTGATAAGTCACGTCCCGTCAAGCAAGTAGCATTAGGATGTTGCCAATCCACCGATGCATCGGCCAAGGCAACACAGGCCGAGTTATCCGCATGAATGACTTCCACTTCATCATCAAACCACTGAATCAAAAACTGGTGCATAGTGGATGGCACGCACTGGTTTGCATGAACCCAATCACGGCCTAGTATAACGTTGTAGTTACCTTGCACCTCAGCGACAAAGAATGCAGTAGCCAAAGTTTTGCTTCCGACTGTAAGCTCCACATACATTACACCTTTGGCTTCAGTTTTCTCTTTGCCTTCAAATCCATTGAGCACCATATTCGTCTTTATCAGCTCCTCATCAGGCAAACCCAATTTCTTGAAGACCGAATAGGGCATAAGGTTTACCACAGCACCTCCATCCACAAGCATCCGAGTGAGTGGTGACCCATTGATATGACCTCTGAGATATAACGGTTTCAGATGCGTTACTGGTTCTTTTGGCTTCTCGAATATTGCATTTTTAGGGCCAAAATCCAGCTGAGCCACCTCTCCTTCCTCATCTACAGCACGAAACTCAGCAGGTAAGTAATAGACCATATCGATATCCATACCTTCATGAACCGGCGTAGACTCATAGTCCAACATATCAACCTCTTCTTCAAGTGGATCGACCGATTCTGAAATCTGTCCGAGTAAAGGAGAGGTAAGAAGTGTCACAGACGATGTAATGGCTGTCGCATCGTCCTCCTTAGGTGGTGTAGGCACTTCTGTGATAGATGTAGAAGCTGATGTATCTTGTATTTGTTTAGGCCTCCACACTTGTTTTGCTGGAACCATGGGCCGAGTGTCATTGAACAACTTATCCCTTTGCTTCTCGGCCTCTGCTCCGCCATCTCTTGACTCCTTAACCTCTGTAGTTTCCTCTTACGTGTCTTTGTTAGCCAGGAGGACACCACTTTGGCTGAGTGTATTTAGGATCTCTCGTTTTACTCGGCTGGTGCTTGCTTCATGGTCATTAGCCGAGTGCTTTGGCGCGATAGAAATGTCGGCTCGGTCAGTGGTTATGCACATCGGCTCTGTATGGGGAATGTTTTGGTGCCCAAGATAAGTGAGTCGACATCCATTTTCTCCTTGCATTTTCCTGACTCAACTGCTGCAACACTTGGTGACTTAACACGCCATTCTTTTCGACTTTCCAGATGCATGAAATTTCCACTCGGGCGCACCTTTTTACTCGAATGGAATCCACTCGGATGGACGTCACTCTGATGGAATCTACCCATCCATATTTTTTCACTCGGATAGCTTCCACCTGGGTGCATTCTTACACTAGGATAGTTTCCACTCGGTCGCATATTTTGACCAGCCGACTGATAATCGCCAATGTTCAGTCGGCCATTATATGAGTATTCAAGTCGGTCCCAAACAGTTTGCCTCTGCTCTTCTGGAAACAGTGCCTTTGGTCCACTCGGTTTTGCATACCGACTGAACATATCATCTGATGGTGACCTTGGTCGCTTCAAGTGTGATGGCCGGTTAGAGCTGGGACCAGCCGACTGATTAGCATATTTGGACAGCAACATATCAAAAGTTGGCTTGATCCGCTTGCGTTGCACTTTAGCTTCATTCCTCTTCCATTTGCCAACCTCTGGACTCTTGGGCTTGACAAATTTAACTCGAGTGTCCTGTTGCACCTGTGTTTGCCCCCCGAGTGTAGGATTCTTGATGGTGATCTTGATCACTTCCTTGCCATCGGGTTGCTTATCAAGCACAACATGTCACCCCAAGACCTTGTCACCCTTCTTGTCTTTCCTGGGCTCACCAACAATGACATTAGCTTTATTAGCAGATTCGGCTACCTCCGGCCGAATGAGCAGCTTCTTCCCTTCTAAATCCATGGTGTTCATTGGATAGGGCTGTTTATCAACTTACATCTCAGAAAAGTTCAATCGTCCATCATTAATGGGTGATTGTACCTGTCGTCGAAAAACATTGCAATCGTTAGTAGCATGAGAAAAAGAGTTATGATACTTGCAATAAGCACGCCGTTTCAGCTCTTCAAACGGCGGTAAAGTATGAGATATTCTAATAATCTTAGCCTGCAGCAAAGCATCAAATATTCTATCACACTTAGCAATGTTAAAGTAAACTTCATCTCTTCATCACGATTCTTATGAATCGGTTTCAGATCATTGCAAGTAAAGGGTTTGGCCTTGATGGCCAAACAAATTCATAACAAAGACATCACCCTCATCGTCCGAGAGTGATCACTATCATATTCCACCATATTCATCTTTGGTCGATCGGCTTTGTATCTATGCACTTCTTTGAGATCTTTGCTTCGGCTTTCCTGAGCCAAGACCCTTTGTAAGACTTGGTTGATATTTAAAAACTCATAGCCTTCTAGCTTTTCTCTAATGGGAGTTCTCAAACCACTCGGCACTAGGTGCGCTAAGTCTCTCTCGGTTATCACCAAACTAAAACACCGGTTTTTCGTTTCTCTGAATCTCTTGACGTAATCGGAGACCGATTCCTCATGCTTCTGCTTAACCGATGTTAGATGTGACAACTTGAGTTCATTGTCGCCGCTATAAAAGTGATCATGAAATTTCTGCTCTAGCTGCGACCAAATTCGAATGGAGCCATGTGGTAAAGAAGAAAACCATGAAAATGCGGTACCAGTTAATGACAAAGGAAATAAATGCTTTTTCAACTCATTCAGTGAGCCTGCCTCACCCAATTTTGCTAAGTATTGACTAACATGCTCCCATGTGGTTTTTGTGCCTTCTCCATTAAACTTAACAAAATCTGGAATTTTATATCACGGAGGCCTTTGGATAGCATCAAAGTCTCGAAGTGCGGCTTTTGGTAAATCCGATTCGAGGTAACTCAACTCCAAAATTCTCTCGAAGCATCTTAGCCATCTCCTCTCTAAGATTAGCTAAACCATCATCCATAGTAGACGATGAAGCTGGCGGCAGTGGCATAGGAGGAGTAGGGTTACTAGCTGTAGGTAGGAATTGTGGCAGGTATGTCGACCCATAATTTGGTAGTGGTCGAGTGGTTGTAGCTGTAGGTAAGGTTGGGTTGGTGTTGCCACCGAACTGGCATGCTCATAATAGGATTAATGGGTGCAGCCACAATTTGATTTGTTTGGGTAGGATAATAAGTCATCGACACGGGGCGGCGCCGATGAGATAGGTAAAGCAGATTAGGGTTTTGCACACTAGCAGCTACACCATCATTACCACTAGTCGATTGAGATGTATTCTTACGAGCATTAGTATTTTCTATGAAAGTTTGATAGACTAGATTGTTACCATCAGCAATACAACTTTCAATCTCGCCCTTTCTTAGGAGAAAAGGTAGTACTTACAGAGGGTTTAACTGCTCGGCTTGAAGAGGAGGAACTTGATTTCTTCAATCGGAGTGATGTTGCCTGGCGATCCTTCTTGAATTTTGCAAGGAACTCCTGCAAGTCCTTCTCCTCGCGCCTTCTTGTACTCCTCATAGACTTGGCGATGATCGGCCGATATCTCATCAAGATTGGGCTTAATGATGTTATCGGCGTCTACCTCGAATGGCTTGGGAAGATCGGACATGGTGGATGATGATGATTGATCTTGGTCCCCAGTAGTCGCCAAAAGTGTGTTGACACACGAACCGTCACGTGTACCCTCGACACGGGGTCATGCACGCAGCTCACGTCGAAGGAGACCCGACCGACAGTAGCGATCGCAAGGCGATCGGCGGGTGCTTTTGCAGACCGAAACCCAGCGCCCGGGAGGGACCCGTCGAGGATTGCGGCGACTATGGGCTGCCCTAGGTCGATTCGCTCGCCCCTAGAGCCTCGGGATTCGCAGCTCTCAAACACGAAGAACAGCGAAGAGAGAGAGAGAAAAGCGGTGGAGAGATAAAAAGTATCTGAGAAAAAGTAGTATATTGATTTGTTCGATTGTGTGTTGTTCAATCGGCCGTCACCCCCAACATATATAAGAGGTGGCTGGACTTCCCGTACAAGTAAAGGATTTATCTAGGCTTTCCTTACGAGAAAAATTACATCAATTCGCGTCCTAGAGTCCTAGTTCTATTCCAACTCGGATTCAGTCTGAATCTGGCCCAACTTCTGTCTTCTTCCTTGTGTAGGCCGCCGAGCCTCCATATGACCTTCGATCAAGATGGCCCAAACATAAAACTTGTGCGCCTCGACGATACGAACAACTCTCATGTTGATCACTTTTTCAAATAAGGTCATCTTGAATACTTTTCGAGGTCAATTTTACCTTCCAGTCGGACTCGGTCTTGGGGTAGACTGAATTATCCGAGTCTTGTAGTAAATTTGCAGGCCATATACTATCTCTGATGATGATGACTCCAAAACCAAAGTTTACCGTCTTGATGATACGCACAACTTCTGTATTGAACACTTCTTCATCCGAGGTCATCTTGATAAACTTTCGGGCACATGTTCAGTTTCACTCGGATTCGAGCTCACCCATTCTGATATTAGAGTCTTTCACTCGGATGGTTCGACGAGACTTTTTCACTCGGATGTTTAGAATTTTCCACTCGGATGACTATATTTTCACTCGGAAGACAATCTTTCACTTGGATGATGACCACATTTTCAGTCGGAAGACAATCTCTTACTCGATCGATAAGTTTTCACTCGACCTTTTACTCGATCGGTAGGTTTTTGACCTTTTACTCGATCGGTAGGTTTTCACTCGACCTTTTACTCGATCGGTAGGTTTTCACTCGACCTTTTACTCGATCGGTAGGTTTTCACTCGACCTTTGACTCGATCGGTAGGTTTTCACTCGACCGGTGAGTTTTCACTCGGATGGTAAGCTTTCACTCGACCAAAAACATAGCCTGATCTTGATTTGCCTCTCCAGGTTACATACGACCTCGAATTGAGACGAATTTTATATGAAAATCGATCGGCTCGACGAGACGAAACTTTTTCGTGTTGAAGGTTTTTCTATTCAAGGACTTATTAAGGGCCTAATTGCTCGCGCGACCCATCAGACATGGCGTCTGATACTTTGCGCCATATTTCCACTCGACTTGACCTGCGAGTGTATTGCCTCTAACTTTTGCATATAAACTCGGATTGAGATGATTTATATATCAAAATCTATTGCCTCGACGAGGCGAAGACAATTCCTTTAGAATACTCCTTCATCCGAGGTCGTCTTGAAGGCAAGATTGGCGAAAACCACTCGGAATGTTTGAATTTTGTCACTCGGTACAACTTGGCCACCGATATAAGGTCGAATGGCGATAAATTAAACATCAAAGTTATTCCACTCGTCGACCTGAAACTTTGCATGCTGAAAACTCTTTCACTTGTGGCCATCTTACTTGCCTTTTGTACCTTGCCAAAATCCGATGTCAACACCAGCCTAAGGGGAAGATCACACTACCAGTCACATTTGGTGGTGAGCTGAACCATAGGACAGAGAAGATTGTTTTTTATGTCACCAAAATCTCGTTGCCATATAACAGGATCCTTGGTTGTCCAGCACTGGCCAAGTTTATGGCAGCGTCACACTACGCCTACAACACGCTAAAGATGCCCGGCCCGATGAGCATCATCATTGTCGGCTCCGATAAGAAAGATGCGCTCATCTGTGTCGACCAACTCTACCGGAAGGAAGTTGTAGCACCTATCGCCAAAACACTTGCTCCTTCCATTGGAGCTCCTTAGGGGAAGAATATCGGCAAGACCTCAGTCGCTGGCAAGACCTCAGTCACCGGCAAGACTTCTGGCCCCGGTAAGGCCCCTTGCACCCACTCTGGCAGGCGTGCCTCCTCGGAGTGTTGTGTTCCCGTCGAGGGCGTGCCAGAGAGCTCCACCGGCAAGAGCAAGAAATCTAAGCAGCACCACCGGAGACCAAGAAGGTGCCCGTCAGGGAGGACAGCACAGGCGGAGCTTTCACTATAAGCTCCACCCTCAGCAGCTAATAGGAAAGCGCGCTCGTCGCCTTCCTGCGGGCGAATGTCGATGTGTTTGCATGGCAAGAATCTGACATCCCCGGCGTTCCCAGGGAGGTGATTGAGCACCACCTTGTTGTATGTCCTCATGTGCGGCCCGTCAAGCAGAAGGTCAGGAAGCAAGCTTTGGAGCGGCAAGAGTTCATCATCGAAGTGATTAGGAAGTTAGAAGCGGCAGGCTTGGTCAAAGGAGTGCTCCACCCAACAAGGTTGGCCAATCCGGTGGTGGTGCGCAAGGCAAAAGGGAAATGGAGGTTGTGCATTGATTATACAGATATCAATAAAGCCTTTCTGAAGGATCCTTTCCCTTTGCCGCACATTGACCAGATCGTGGACTCCACTGCCAGGTGCGATCTGCTATCTTTCCTTGACGTCTACTCAGGATACCACCAAATCTTCATGACAAAGCAAGATGAAGAGAAGACCATGTTTATCACCCCATGTGGTACGTATTGTTTTATACGAATGCCTTTCTGGTTGAAAAGCGCTGGTTTGACGTTTGCCCGAGCAGTCCAAATTGGTTTTGAGCCCCAGCTACATAGAAATATGGAAGCTTATATGGATGACATGGTGGTCAAAACCAAGGACAAGGCAACACTCGTGCAAGATTTCGAAGAAACATTTGCAAATTTGTGCAAGATCAACCTCAAGCTCAACCCTGAGAAGTGTGTGTTCGCCGTTCCATTCGGTAAACTTCTCGGGTTCTTTGTGTCTCAGTGTGGAATAGAAGCAAATCCCGACAAGATCAAGGCGATTGAGCAGATTGAAGCGCCAAGACGAGTCAAAGATGTGCATAGGCTTGCTGGCTGCGTTGCTGCTCTAAGTAGGTTCATCTCCAAATCTACTGAGCACGCCCTACCCTTTTTCAAAATCTTGAAAAAGGTCGGTCCAATGAAATGGATTCCGGAAACGGAGGTAGCGCTGCAAGATTTGAAGAGGTACCTCCCCTCTACGCCAACACTACTCACGCCTAAAATGCAAGAGCCGTTGCTGCTATATCTAGCGGCAAGGAATCAAGCGGTCAGTGTTGCACTAGTGGCACAGAGAGAAGTTGAGGAAGAAGCCGCGGCAGCGGAGAGGCCGTCAGATGATGAGTCGGAGCCTTCCCTGACAGAGTCTGGTGCCGGCAAGGCAGGATCTGCGCAAGCGAACGAAGTGATACAGAAGAAGAATATGATGCAGCACCCAGTTTACTTTGTCAGCTCCCTCTTGCATGGGGCTAGATCAAGATACTGTGGTGTACAAAAGTTGCTCTTCAACCTCCTTATGGCCTCGAGGAAGCTGCATCACTATTTTCAGGCACACGAGATCACCGTCATCACTCGCTTCCCGTCACAACGGATCTTGCACAACCCAGATGCAACCGGAAGTGTGGAGTGGGCATTGGAACTGTCGAGCTTCGGTCTCAGATTTGAAAGCACTTCGACAATTCAGAGCAGATCCTTGGCAGAGTTCATTGCAGAATGGACCTCAATGCCTGACAAGGAAATTCAAGAGACCACTCTCCCCGACAAGGAAACAAGCCGTGATTGGATTATGTACTTTGATGGGGCTTTCTCGCTGCAAGGCACCGGTGCTGGTGTTCTACTTGTCGCGCCCACCAGAGAGCGCCTCAAGTACGTAGTCCAGATGCACTTTCCCCTAAAGAGATCAACAAACAAAACTTTAGAGTATGAGGGACTGCTTGCCGGTCTTAGGATCGCGGCAGACCTCGGAATTGGGAATGTCGTCGTCATAGGTGATTCACAACTTGTCGTCAAGCAAGTCAACAAAGATTATCAAAGCCCGTTGATGGAAGGCTATGTAGATGAAGTGAGGAAGTTGGAGGAGCACTTTGATGGTTTGCAAGCACAGCATGTTCCTCGAGCAGAGAACAACATTGCTGATGACCTATCAAAACATGTTGCCCTAAAGTTACCTGTGGAACCAGGGACCTTTGTGCTCCAATTAACTCGGCCATCTGTTTAACCGTCGACAGGACAAAATAAGTGAAGGAAGTCATGCCCCAGTAAGTACCTTCCCGCTGAACTCCCAGGAGCCACAGGCAAGGAAGTTGCCGGCGACCCCAAGCTTGCCGGGGAGCAGCAGGCTCCAGCGGGGCCTCAAGCCCTTGCCATAGAGACAACTGCTCCCACGGCAGAGGACATGCCTTTAGTCCTTGTCGTCGAGCCTCGGGCTTTGGCATGGGCACAACACACGGTTCGGTTCCTCCAAATAGGGGCACTCCCTGAGGAACAGGAAGAAGCAGAGAAAGTAGCCCATCGGTCCAGCATGTACTAGTTTGTGGACGATGTCTTGTACAGGAAAAGACCGAATGTCGTGAAATTGAAGAGCATTCCTCAGGAGGACGGACTGGAGCTGTTGGCAAAGATACATGGAGGCTCCCGGTTGGTTTTTTGTGGCTACAGAGGCTTACGGTGACGGAACTTCTAATCTAGTTTTCTTTTCAGAGGTTTCTATATTTATAGGAATTTTTGGCGTTGGAAACAAGTCAAGGGGGTTCCCGAGGAGCCCACAAGCCAAGGGGCGCGCGCTAGGGGGGCGCCCCCTAGGCTTGTGGTCGCCTTAGGAATCTTTTCGCCCAACTCCAATGCTTCGTGGGTCTCTTCTGGTCCATAAAAAATCACCGTAAATTTTTAGCTCATTTCGACTCCGTTTGATCCTTTTTTGTAAAACTCAAAAATAAGGGAAAAACCAAAACTGACACTGGGCTCTAGGTTAATAGGTTAGTCCCAACAATATTATAAAATAGCATATTAATGCATATAAAATATCCAAAACAAATAATATAATAGCATGGAACAATCAAAAATTATAGATACGTTGGAGAAGTATGAGGGGGGCGCCCTGCAAGCTAATGGGCCCCCATGGCCCTTAACCCTAATATCAGCTCCATAAATACTCAATTCCCTGTATACCAGAGGGCACACCAAAAATACTTTTCCGCCACAGCAAGCTTCTTTTCTCGTGAGATCCCATCTTGGGGCCTTTTCTGGCACTCCGCTGGAGGGGGATTAGATCACTCAGGGCCTCTACACCAACCTTGCTGCCCTTCTGATGATGTGTGAGTAGTTTACCATAGACCTACGGGTCCATATCTAGTAGCTAGATGGCTTCTTCTCTCTCTTTGATCTTCAATACAATATTCTCCTCGATGTTCTTGGAGTTCTATTCGATATAATCTTCTTTTGTGGTGTGTTTTTTGAGATCCGATGAATTGTGAATTTATGATCAGATTATCTATGAATATTATTTGAGTATTCTCTAAACTCTTTTATGCATGATTACGATATCTTTGTATTTCTCTCCAATCTATTGATTTGATTTGGCCAACTAGATTGATCTGTCTTGCAATGGGAGAGGTACTTTGTTTTGGGTTTGATACTTCTCCAACGTATCTATAATTTTTTATTGTTCCATGCTATTATATTATATATTTTGGATGTTTTATATGCATTAGTATGCTATTTTATATTATTTTTTGGACTAACTTATTAACCCAGAGCCCAGTGTCAGTTCCTGTTTTTTCTTTGTTTTTGAGTTTTACAGAAAAGGAATATCAAACGGAGTCCAAACAGGATAAAAATTTACGATGATTTTTCTTGGACCAGAAGACATCCACAGAGCTTGGAGAGGGGGTCAGAGGATGGCCGAGGAGGCCACAAGCCTGCTAAGCGCGCCCCTGGGGGGGGCTGAAGACTTGTGGGCCCCTCGGGTGTCCTCCGACTCTTGCACTATAAATTCCCAAATATTCCCAAACCATCAAAGGCATCCATCAAAATACTTTTCCGCCACCGCAAGCCTCTGTTCCCATGAGATACCATCTTGGGGCCTTTTACAACACCCTACTGGAGGAGGATTTGATCACGGAGGGCATCTAAATCAGCCCTATTGCCCTTTTGATGAAGCGTGAGTAGTTTACCACGGACCTAAGGGTCCATAGCTAGTAGCTAGATGGATTCTTCTCTCTCTCTATGATCTTCAATACCATGTTCTACTCGATGTTCATGGAGTTCTATCCAATATAATATTCTTTTGCGGTGTGTTTGCTGAGATTCAATGAATTGTGGATTTATGATCAGGTTATCTATGAATATTATTTGAGTCTTTTGTGAACTCTTTTATGCATGATCAAATATCTTTGTATTTCTCTTCGAATTATCGGTTTGGTTTGGCTAACTAGATTGGTTTTTCTTGCAATGGGAGAGGTGCTTAGTTTTGGGTTCAATCTTGCGGTGTCCTCACCCAGTGACATAGTAGGGGTAGCGAGGCATATATTGTATTGTTGCCATCAAGGTAAAAATATGGGGTTTTCATCATTTTGCTAGAGTTTATGCCTCTACATCATATCATCTTACTTAAAGCATTGCGCTGTTCTTATGAACTTAATACTCTAGATGCAGACAGGAGTCAGTCGATGTGTGGTGTAATATATAGTAGTAGATGCAGAATCGTTTCGGTCTACTTGACAAGGACGTGATGCCTATATTCATGATCATTGCCTCGGATATCGTCATAACTTTGTGCTTTTCTATCAATTGCTCGACAGTAATTTTTTTACCCACCGTATGTTTTCTTTCAAGAGAGAAGCCTATAGTGAAACCTATGGCCCCCGGATCTATTTTCCGTCATATATTTTCATATCTATAAACCAAAAAACCCAAAAATACCTTGTTGTAATTTATTTAGATTTATTTCAGTTTGCCTTTTTATTTATCTTTTATACATATCTCTATTAGATCCCACTCTTGTTCAAGACAGTGAAGACAACCCCTTTTTCGCGTTGAGTGCAAGTGCTTGTTAGTTTGTGCAGGTGCATATATTGGAGACTTGCTTGTGCCTCCTACTGGACTGATACCTTGGTTCTTAACCGAGGTAAATACTTATCTCTACTTTGCTGCATCACCCTTTCCTCTTCAAGGGAAAAATCAACACAAGCTCAAGAAGTAGCAAGAAGAATTTTTGGCGCCATTGTCGGGGAGGTTCTATATCAAGCCTACCAAGTACCCATCATAAACACTCATCTCTTGCATTAAATTATTGGTCATTTGCCTCTCGTTTTCCTCTCCCCCACTTTTAAAGCATTTTCAAAAAAATACAAAAATATTTGCCTCCTTATTCGCCCTTCTTTCATTCGTCTTTTTCGTTTGCTTTCCGTTTGCTCATGTGATTGTTTGCTTGGTCACGATGTCTCAAGAAAATACCAAACTGTGTGACTTTTCCGATACTAATAATAATGATTTTATTAGTACTCCGATTGCTCCTGCCACTAGTGTGAATCTTATGAAATTAATGCCTCTTTGTTGAATCTTGTTATGAAAGAGCAATTTTCCGGCCTTCCTAGTGAAGATGCCGCATACCATCTAAATACTTTTGTTGAGTTGTGTGATATGCAAAAGAAGAAAAATGTGGATAATGATATTTTTAAATTGAAGCTATTTCCGTTCTCACTGTGAGATCGTGCTAAAACTTGGTTTTAATCTTTGCCTAAACTAGTATTGATTCATGGAATAAGTGTAAAGATGCTTTTATTTCCAAGTATTTTCCTCCCGCTAAGATCATCTCCCTTAGGAACGATATAACAAATTTTAAGCAACTAGATCATGAACATGTTGCACAATCTTGGGAGAAGATGAAATTGATGATAAGAAATTGCCCTACTCATGGTTTAAGTTTATGGATGATCATACAAAATTTTTATGCCAGATTGAATTTTGCATCTAGAAATATTTAGATTCCACCGCGGGAGGTACTTTTATGTAAATTATATTAGGAGAAGCTACTAAACTCCTAGATAATATTATGGCTAATTACTCTCAATGGTATACCGAAAGATCTTCTACTAGTAAAAAAGTGCATGTGATTGAAGAAATTAGTACTTTGAGTGGAAAGATGGATGAACTTATAAAATTGATTGCTAGTAAGAGTTCTCCTATTGATCCTAATGATATGCCTTTGTCCACTTTGATTGAGAATAATAATGAATCTATGGATGTGAATTTTGTTGGTAGGAACAATTTTTGTAATAACACATATACAGGTAATTTCAACCCTATGCCGTTTCCTAGTAATTCCTCTAATAATTATGGTAATTCCTACAAATTTCTTATGGAAATTATAACAAAATACCTACTGATCTTGAGAAAAATATTAAAGATTTCATTAGTTCTCAAAAGAATTTTAATGCTATGGTTGAAGAAAAATTGCTTAAGATTGATGATTTCGCTAGGAACGTTGATAGAATTTCTCTTGAGATTGATTCTTTGAAGGTTAGATCTATGCCACTAGAGCAGGATGTTAATGAATCTCTAAAAGCTATTAAAATTTCTATGGATGAATGTAAAGAAAGAACCGCTAGGATGCGTGCTAGGCGAGATTGGTTTGTAAAAGCGTGTTCTTCTATCTCTTGTGAAAATAATGATGAAGACCTTAAAGTGATTGATGTTATTCCTATTGAATCTTTGTTTTCTAATATAAATCTTGATAAAGATGGGACTGGAGATGAGTCAACTTTAGCTAGAAGGCATCCCAATAATTTGGAGTTTTAAGATCTTAGTGAAAAAATTGATAAAAGTGGGATTGGAGAGGTCAAAACTGTAAGTAGAGATGAACCCACTCTTTTGGATTTCAAGTACTTTAATTATGATAACTGTTATTTGATAAATTGTATTTTCTTGTTGCAATCCATGTTGAATTCACCGCATGCTTAGAATCAAAATAAAGCTTTTACTAAACATATCGTTGATGCTATGATGAAATGTTTTGAAGAAAAACTTGAGTTCGAAGTTTCTATCCCTAGAAAGCTTTATGATGAGTGGGAACCTATAATTAAGATTAAAATTAAAGATTATGAGTGCAATGCTTTGTGTGATTTGGGTGCTAGTGTTTCCACGATTCCAAAAACTTTATGTGATGTGCTAGGTTTCCATGAACTTGATGATTGTTCTTTAAATTTGCATCTAGCGGATTCCACTATTAAGAAACCTATGGGAAGGATTAATGATGTTCTTATTTTTGCAAATAGCAATTATTTGCCCGTAGATTTTTAGCTTGATATAGATTGCAATCCTACATGCCCTATTATTCTTAGTAGACCTTTCCTTAGAACGATTGGTGCGATTATTGATATGAAAGAAGGAAACATTAGATTTCAATTTCCATTAAGGAAGGGCATGGAACACTTTCCTAGAAAGAAAATTAAGTTGCCATATGAATCTATTATGAGGGCTACTTATGGATTAAATATCAAAGATGACAATACCTAGATCTATGTTTTATGCCTAGCTAGGGGCGTTAAACAATAGCGCTTGTTGGGAGAGGCAACCCATTTTTTTTGTTTTTTGTTTTGTTTTTTGCTACTGTTCTTAAATAAATACATGTTATTACTTCTGTAGTAATTGTGTTTTGGTGTTTTAATTAGTGTTTGAGCCAAGTAAGACCTTTAGGTTGGTCTACGGTGATAGTTGCTTTGATCTTGCTGATAAACAGAAACTTTTGTGTCTACTAGAAGAATGTTTAAAATTCACATAAGCATGATAAAATCCTGATTTTTCTAAAAAAGATTTATATAAAAATGTCCTAGTTTTTCATAATTTTTAATAATTTTGGGAGTTACAGAAATATACGAAGATTTCAGATTGCTACAGACTGTTCTGTTTTTGACAGATTTTGATGAATCTATGGGTAGTATTGGGGGGTATGAACCATGGAGAAGTTGGAATACAGTAGATATTACACCAATATAAATTAAGAATGAGTTCACAACAGTACCTAAAGTGGTGATTTATTTTATTATACTAACGGATCTCACGAGTTTTCTGTTGAGTTCTGTGTTGTGAAGTTTTCAAGTTTTGGGTAAAGATTTGATGGACAACAGAATAAGGAGTGGCAAGAGCCTAAGCTTGGGGAATCCCAAGGCACCCCAAGGTAATATTCAAGGACAACCAAGCATCTAAGCTTGGGGATGCCCCGGAAGACATCCCCGCTTTTGTCTTCAATCCATCGGTAAATTTACTTGAGGCTATATTTTTATTCACCGCATGATATGTGTTTTGCTTGGAGCGTCTTGTATGATATGAGTCTTTGCTTTTTAGTTTGCCACAATAATCCTTGATTTAAAAACCTTTTGAGAGGGACACGCATTAATCGTGAATTTATTAGAATACTCTGTGTACTTCACTTATATCTTTTGAGCTAGGTAGTTTGCTCTAGTGCTTCACTTATATCTTTTTAGAGCACGTCGATGGCTTTATTTTATAGAAATTCTTGAACTTTCATGCTTCACTTATATTATTTTGAGAGTATTTAAACAACATGGCAATTTGCTTAGGTTATGAATTTAGTCCTAATATGATGGACATCCAGAGGGATATTATAAAAACTTTCATATAAAGAGCATTGAATACTATGAGAAGTTTGATTCCTTGCATATTGTTTTAAGATATAAAGATGGTGATATTGCAGTCATGCTAGTGAGTAATTGTGGATTGGTAGAAATATTTGTGTTAAAGTTTGTGATTCCCGTATCATGCACGTATGGTGAACCGTTATGCGATGAAGTCAGAGCATGATTTATTTTTTGATTGTCTTCCTTCTGAGTGGCGGTCGGGGACGAGCGATGGTCTTTTCCTACCAATCTATCCCCCTAGGAGCATGCGTGTAGTACTTTGTTTTGATGACTAATAAATTTTTGCAATAAGTATGTGAGTTCTTCATGACCAATGTTGAGTCCATGGATTATATGCACTCTCACCGTTCCACCATTGCTAGCCTCTCTAGTACCGGCGCAACTTTCGCCGGTGCATTAAACCCACCATACACCCTTCCTCAAAATAGCCACCATACCTACATATTATGGCATTTCCATAGCCATTCCGAGATATATTGCCATGCAACTTCCACCATTCCGTTTATTATGACACGCACCATCATTGTCATATTGCTTTGCATGATCATGTAGTTGGCATAGTATTTGTGGCTTGGCCACCGTTCATATTTTTTATACATTTCACTCTTGATAATTGCACATCCCGGTACACCGTCGGAGGCATTCATATAGAGTCATATTTTGATCTAGTACCTAGTTGTAATTCTTTAGTTATAAGTAAATAAAAGTGTGACGATCATCATTTTTAGAGCATTGTCCCATGCGAGGAAAGGATGATGGAAGCTATGATTCCCTCACAAGTTGGGATGAGTCTCTGGACTTTATAAAAAATAAAATAGGCCAAAGAAGCCCAAACAAAAAAACAAAAAAATGAGAGAAAAGAGAGAAGGGACAATGTTACTATCCTTTTGCCACACTTGTGCTTCAAAGTAGCACCATGTTCTTCACGACAGAGAGTCTCCTATTTTTTCACTTTCTTATACTAGTGGGAATTTTTCACTATAGAACTTGGCTTGTAGATTCCAATGATGCGTTTCCTCAAATTGCCCTATGTCTTCGTGAGCAAGCGAGTTGGATGCACACCCACTTAGTTTCTTTTTGAGCTTTCATACATTTATAGCTCTAGTGCATCCGTTGCATGGCAATCCCTACTCACTCGCATTGATATCGATTGATGGGCATCTCCATACACCGTTAATACGCCTAGATAATGTGAGACTCTCTCCTTGTTTTTGTCTTCTCCACAACCACCATATTCTATTCCACCCATAGTGCTATATTCATGGCTCACGCTCATGTATTGCGTGAAAGTTGAAAAAGTTTGAGAACACTAAAAGTATGAAACAATTGCTTGGCTTGTCATCGGGGTTGTGCATGATGAAATACTTTGTGTGATGAAGATGGAGCATAGCCAGACTGTATGATCTTGTAGGGATAACTTTCTTTGGCCATGTTATTCTGAGAAAACATGATTGCTTTATTAGTATGCTTGAAGTATTATTGTTTTCATGTCAATATTAAACTTTTGTTTTGAATCTTATGGATCTGAACATTCATGCCAGAATAAAGAAGATTACATGGATATAGCATTCCACATCAAAAATTATGTTTTTATCATTTACCTACTCGCGGACGAGCAAGAATTAAGCTTTGGATGTTTGATACGTCTCCAACGTATCTATAATTTTTGATTGTTCCATGCTATTGTATTATCTGTTTTGGATGTTTTATATACATTAATATGCTATTTTATATTATTTTGGGGACTAACTTATTAACCAAGAGCCCAGTGCTAGTTTCTGTTTTTTCATTGTTTTTGAGTTTTACGGAAAAGGAATATCAAACGGAGCTAAACGGAATAAAACTTTGTGATGATTTTTCTTGGACTAGAAGACATCCACGGAGCTTGGAGAGGGGGGCAGACGACAGCCTAGGAGGCCACAAGCTTGCCAGGCGCGCCCCTGGGATGGCGCCCTGAGGGCTTGTGGGCCCCTCAGGTGTCCTCCAACCCTAATTCTTGCACTATAAATTCCCAAATATTCCCAAACCATTAGAGGTCCACGAAAATACTTTTCTGCCATTGCAAGCCTTTGTTCCCATGATATCCCATCTTGCAGCCTTTTACGGCACCCTGCCAGAGGGGGATTCGATCACGGAGGGCATCTACATCAACCATATTACCCTTTTGATGAAGCGTGAGTAGTTTACCATGGACTTAAGGGACAATAGCTACTAGTTCATGGCTTCTTCTCTCTCTATTATCTTCAATACCATGTCTCTTCGATGTTCTTGGGGTTCTATCCGATGTAATATTCTTTTATGGTGTGTTTGTCGAGATTCACTGAATTGTCGAGGGTAGAGTATTCAACCCAAATTTACAGATTTGACACAAGGGGAGCCAAAGAATATTTGTAAGTATTAGCAGCTAAGTTGTCAATTCAACCACACCTGGAGATTAATTATCTGCAGCAAAGTGATCAGTAGCAAAGTAGTATGATAGTTTTGATAGTAGTAGCAACAACAATAGTAACAGTAACAATGATAGCAGTGACTTTGTAGCAAGTGCAATAGTGACAGTAACGGTAGTAACTTAGCAGAAACAATATAAGAGAAATTCGTAGGCATTGGATCGGTAATTTGTTGGATGATATTCATCATGTGACATTTATAACCTAGGGCAACACGGCACTAGCTCCAGTCAATAAATATAATGTAGGCATGTATTCCGTAAATAGTCATACGTGCTTATGGAAAGAACTTGCATGACATCTTTTGTCCTACCCTCCCGTGGCAGTGGGGTCCAATTGGAAACTAAGGGATATTAAGTCCTCCTTTTAATAGAGAACCGGAACAAAGCATTCACACACGGTGAATACATGAACTCCTCAAACTATTGTCATCATCGGGAAGTGTCCAAACTATTGTCACTCCGGGGTTGACGAATCATAACACGTAGTAGGTGACGATAACTTACAAGATCGGATCTAGAACATAGATATAATGGTGCTAACATAAATGGTTCAGATCTGAAATCATGGCACCCGGGCCCAAAGTGACAAGCATTAAGCATGGCAAAGTCATAGCAACATCAATCTCAAAACATAATGGATACTAGGGATCAAGCCCTAACAAAACTAACTCGATTACATCATGAATCTCATCAAACTCCTCACCAACCAGCGAGCCTACGAAGGAATTACTCACTCCCGATGGCGAGCATCATGGAATTGGCGATGGAGAAGGGTTAGTGATGACAAAGATCGAAGATCCCCCACTCCGGAGCCCCAAACAGACTCCAGATTTGGCCTCCCGATGAAGAACAAGAGGCGGCGGTGGCTCCATCTCGTGAAATGCGATAATTCTTTCTCCCTATTTTTTTTTGGAAAAATCTGATTTTATAGCCTCGGTTTCAGGGTCTACGGAGCCACCGGGTGGAGACAACCCACCTGGGCGCGCTTGGAGGGGGTGGCGCGCCCTGGTGGGTTGTGCCCACCTAGGTGCCCCCCCCCCCTCCGGTGGTTCTTGGCTCCAGAAATTATCTTTTATTGTATAAAAAATCCTCGCAAAGTTTCGTTCCAATCTGAGAACTTTTATTTCTGCACAAAAAACAACACCATGGTAGTTCTGCTGAAAACAACATCACTCCGGGTAGTTTCATTCAAATCATGCAAATTAGAGTCCAAAACAAGAGGAAAAGCGTTAGGAAAAGTAGATACGACAGAGACGTACCAGAATATTATTTGAGTCTTTTCTGAACTCTTTTATGCATGATCAAATATCTTTGTATTTCTCTTTGAATTATCAGTTTGGTTTGGCCAACTAGATTAGTTTTTCTTGCAATGGGAGAGGTGCTTAGTTTTGGGTTCAATCTTGCGGTATCCTCACCCAGTGACATAGTAGGGGTAGCGAGGCACATATTGTATTGTTGCCGTCAAAGGTAAAAAGATGGCATTTTCATCATATTGCTTCAGTTTATCCCTCTACATCATGTCATCTTACTTAAAGCGTTGCTCTGTTCTTATGAACTTAATACTCTAGATGCAGGCACGAGTCGGTTGATGTGTGGTGTAATATATAGTAGTAGATGCAGACTCTTTTCGGTCTACTTGACACGGACGTGATGCCTATATTCTTGATCATTGCCTTGGATATCGTCATAACTTTGTGCTTTTATATCAATTACTCGACAGTAATTTGTTTACCCACCGTATGTTTTCTTTCAAGAGAGAAGCCTCTAATGAAACCTATGGCCCCTGGGTCTATTTTCCATAATATATTTTCAGATCTATAAACCAAAAAACCCAAAAATACCTTACTACAATTTATTTAGATTTATTTTAGTTTGCCTTTTATTTATCTTTTATACCTATCTCTATTAGATCCACTCTTGTTCAAGACCGTGAAGGGATTGACGACCCCTTTTCGCATTGAGTGCAAATGCTTGTTAGTTTGTGCAGGTGCATATATTGGAGACATGCTTGTGCCTCCTACTGGATTGATACCTTGGTTCTTAACTAAGGGAAATACTTATCTCTACTTTGCTACATCACCCTTTCCTCTTCAAGGGAAAAATCAACACAAGCTCAAGAAGTAGCAGGGTTCAATCTTGCGGTGTCCTCACCCAGTGGCAGAAGGAGTGGCGAGACACGTATTTGTATTGTTGCCATTAAGGATAAAAGTATGGGGGTTTTACCATATTGATTGGATCTTCCCTATACGTCATGACATGTTGCTTAAGGCGTTACTCCATTTTTGTTAACTTAATACACTAGATGTATGTTGGATAGCGGTCGATGTGTGGAGTAATAGTAGTACATGCAGGCAGGAGTCGGTCTACTTGTCACAGACATGATGCCTATATTCATGATCATTGCCTTAGATATTGTCATAACTATGCACTTTTCTACCAGTTGCTCAATGATACGTCTCCAACGTATCTATAATTTTTTATTGCTCCATGCTACTTTATCTATTGTTTTGGACTATATTGGGCTTTATTTTCCATTTTTATATTATTTTTGGGACTAACCTATTAACCGAAGGCCCAGCCCAGAATTGTTGTTTTTTTGCCTATTTCAGTGTTTCGAAGAAACGAAATATCAAACGGAGTCCAAACGGAATGAAACCTTTGGGAACATGATTTTCTCACCGAACGTGATCCAGGAGACTTGGACCCTACTTCAAGAAGTAACAGAGGCGGTCACGAGGGTGGGGGGCGTGCCGCCCCCTAGGGCGCGCCCCCTGCCTCGTGGCCCCCCTGTTGCTCCACCGACGTACTTCTTCCTCCTATATATACCTACGTATCCCCAAACAATCAGAACAGGAGCCAAAAACCTAAATCCACCGCCGCAACCTTCTGTATCCACGAGATCCCATCTTGGGGCTGTTAGGAGCTCACGAGGGGGCATCCACCACGGAGGGCTTCTACATCAACACCATAGCCCCTCCGATGAAGTGTGAGTAGTTTACTTGAGACCTTGGGTCCATAGCTAGTAGCTAGATGGCTTCTTCTCTCTTTTGGATCTCAATACAATGTTCTCCCCTCTCTCGTGGAGATCTATTTGATGTAATCTTCTTTTTGCGGTGTGTTTGTTGAGACCGATGAATTCTGGGTTTATGATCCAGCTTATCTATGAATAATATTTGAATCTTCTCTGAAGTCTTTTATGTACGAGGGTGGGGGGCGTGCCGCCCCCTAGGTCAAGTCTCTTCGAATTATCCTTTTGGTTTGGCCAACTAGATTGGTAGTTCTTGCAATGGAAGAAGTGCTTAGCTTTGGGTTCAATCTTGCGGTGTCCTTTCCTAGTGACAGAAGGGGAAGCAAGGCACGTATTGTATTGTTGCCATCAAGGATAACAAGATGGGTTTTTTATCATATTGCATGAATTTATCCCTCTACATCATGTCATCTTGCTTAAAGCGTTACTCTGTTTTTAACTTAATACTCTAGATGCATGCTGGATAGCGGTCGATGAGTGGAGTAATAGTAGTAGATGCAGAATCGTTTCGATCTACTTGTCTTGGACGTGATGCCTATATACATGATTATACCTAGATATACTCATAACTATGCTCAATTCTGTCAATAGCTCAACAGTAATTTGTTCACCCACCGTAGAATATCTATGCTCTTGAGAGAAGCCACTAGTGAAACCTATGGCCCCCGGGTCTATTCTCATCATATCAATCTTTGTTACTTTATTACTTGCTTTGTTTTTACTTTGCCTTTTTACTTTTCACTTTGCATCTATATACCAAAAATACCAAAAATATTATTTATCATCTCTATCAGATCTCACTTTCGTAAGTGACCGTGAAGGGATTGACAACCCCTAATCGCGTTGGTTGCAAGGAGCTATCGTTTTGTGTAGGTACGAGGGACTTGTGCGTGGTCTCCTACTAGATTGATACCTTGGTTCTCAAAAACTGAGGGAAATACTTACGCTACTTTGCTGCATCATCCTCTCCTCTTCGGGGAAATCCAACGCAGTGCTCAAGAGTTAGCACTCAACAGTATATTCTTTACCCACCGTATGCTTTCTTTCAAGAGAGAAGCCTCTAGTGAAGACTATGGCCCCTAGGTCTATTTTTATCATATTATTTTTAGATCTATAAAAGCAAAACCCCAAAAATACCTTGCTGCAATTTATTTACTTATATTTAGTTTTGTTATCTTTTATACCTATCTCTATCAGATCTCATCCATACAAGTAGCCGTGAAGGGATTGACAACCCCTTTATCGCGTTGGGTGCAAGTATTTATTTGTTTGTGTAGGAGCTATCATTGGAGACTTGTGTGTTCCTCCTACTGGATTGATACCTTGGTTCTCAAACTAAGGGAAATACTTATCTCTACTTTGCTGCATCACCTTTTTTGCTTCAAGGAAAAACCAATGCAAGCTCAAGAAGTAGCACTTTCCCTAACCCTGCCGATATGGATCAGAGTCTTGTACTCGAGTAACTAACGGGAAGATGTCTGGCGCGCCGCCGGGTCATCCATCACCTCCGGTTCCGGCACCCAAAGCCTCCTATTAGTTGGCACCTCATCTGGGTTGACGCACCAATCCCGCAGTTTGAACAGTGAGAGGTCCTCCCTTTTGCAGTCTCCGGTTCTAGGCTCTCTACCAGGCAAGTCGATCGAAGCTATTCCGCCACCATATCTCTTGTCCAGACATGAGAAGGGACGCCTTCAATCATCAAGTCCACATGCGTGCGCATTACCCTAGAAACAGCTTGGGCTTGTCGTAGCCATGGCTTCACGAGCAGCATGAAGAAACCATTCTCGACAGAGCCAGCCGCCAAAGCCTTGTTTCGGAGGTCCAGCATGGCGAAAACCACCAGAAAATCCTTCGGGTGGAACTTGTACACCGGGAATCGGTGCTTGGGAATGCACATCTCCTCCAAGACGGCCTCAGCCGCCTCCACTCAACATACCACTGGTCGTGAGCCCCCAACAAAGGCCACCACCGTCAGCCTGAGCCGCTGCTCCAGTTCATCTATCTCCTGAGTCCGACTGAGGATGCAAACGCCACCGACAGCAGCTGGCGACACCTGCTAGGACACCACAGGTGCGGTTTCAGCCACAACTCGCAAGGGCCTCCCCATCAAAGAGACCTGCCTAGTTATCGACGATAGCGTGTTCGCAAGTCCGGCAGGCGGCAACAACTGGTGTTGGGAATATGACTATTGGGTATGACCTGCCCAGGAGGGACCGGGTCATACCACTGGTGGTTCATAATGAGAAGGCCCAAGAAGATGTTGGAGATGGAGGTTCATGAAGTAAGCTTACTGAAGGCCCAAGACTCGGAGGAGACTTGAGTCCCATGGGCATGAACCGCCATATGTTTAACTTCTAGGATAAGGAAAGTTTAGTTCTATCACCGAGTCGGACACGTTGTGTATGAGCCGGCCGGGACTTTGTAAGCCATCGAGCATCAGCCTGTGCATATAAAGGGGTGACCCGGCGGCGGGTTAAGGCAAGAAAACAACAAGTCAAGAACTAGGTCAAGCGTATTCGCTCCCTGGTAATCAAAACCCAAGCAATACAACCTAAAGTAGGAGTAGGCCTTTACCTCATTGTGAGGGGACGAACCTTGGTAAACTCTCTGTGTCCCTTGTCCCGTTTTAACCCCTTCAAGTTAACTACGTTGGAATGGCTCCACACCTAAGTCCTCATGCTAGGGCATCTACCGTGACAATTCCACGACAGTTGGCCCCCACCATGGGGCCAGCGCACGGTGGTTTCGAGGTCTTGAAGGGCAGCTTCGTAGGGCTCAAGGGATACCCTGTGGGCCGGATGACCAAGATTAGTCGTGGAAAGCTATACATCAATGACGCAGGCTGGGGTCCCGAGGCCGGCTCAATCGAGTATGGTTACCGGGTCCCCTTTGGTGGAATTCATGTCTTCATCAGCAAGATTGGTGGGTCAGGAGCTAAGCCGGACACCTGCACCGACATCGTCACGACGGCTCAGCGCGCGCGGCCCGCCAAGGTTCAAGCTACCTCGAAGCATGTCTTTGTTGGCTTTACTCAAGGTGTGGATCTAGAAGGAGGATCTGAGTCCGGTGGTGAGACGGTCGTTTATTCAGGTAATGAGTCCTCAACCGGCGAGACCAATTCCATCTATCGGGCTCAGGATGGTGGGCTTGGGGGCTGTTCCGATGGTGACAGTATTCAGGACCCCTATGAGCCGCCAATTGGGTTGCGATCTTCATGGCCGGTACACAGCCAGGGCAGAATTCTTCAATTGTAGCAGCAATGATCTCCGTGCCAGCAACGACAACGGCATCCAGGGTAGGAGGCCTCGTGCGCCCGCCGGCTCAAGTCTTATCTGATATGTTGGATGCTTTGGCAACATTGTTAATGGCGGAGGTACCCCGGCGAACCAAACTCAGCATAACGCAGACGTTGCAAAGTTACATGACGCGATAGCCCAAGCTCAAGAGGATCTAAACGCCGAGAACACCCGAATGGCGACGGAGCGAGCCACCTTGGAGAGGGAGGCAGAACAGCTTCAGGTAGAGAACTTTCGCTTGAGCTTGGACCGGGACGCATCAAAACATTGTCTTCAACAGAAGGCATGTGAGTCGGTTACCCCCGGTTTACGATGCGAGGAACCTTTTCAACACGCCTGGGGCAGGAACCAGTAACCCGCCCGGTGTGGATTAGGTCGTTGAGGCACCGGCGGCTGGAGCATCGGTTCAGCCTCGAGCTGCAAACCCCCCGTGTTTGAACTTGACCCCTCCTCAGCATGTTCCAACGCCCCCGGGTCATTTTTCTAATCCTTTGGATAACATGATAGTTGCGGCTACTCGATTGGCAGCTCTCCCACTTCAGGATGAGTCTCCCACGGCGATGGAAATACGGAGAGCCCGAGAACTTCTTCAGATGGCTATGGCTCAGTAGGCGGCTTATTCATATAGTCGCGATTAGATTCATTCAACACCACGTCCAAGCCGGAGTTACAGCAGACATTTGATGAACCAGCCATGTCAAGCAGTGAGCGGCACCGCAATCAGCCTCGTAGGCCTGACCCACCGCGTGCTGGTAATGATGCTCAGGCTTTGGTGGACTAGGGCAGAGCGCGACGTGAGGCAGAGTTGGCAGCTCAACAACAATCTTCGGTTTATTCGTCAGCATCTGTGCAGGTAGGAGTGACCACTAGAACCTTGGGTGTGCCGTGTTTAGTGTTGGCTCTACGCAACGAGCGCTTGCCTAAGGATTTCAAGGGCCCCTGCAAGGTGCCTAACTACGCAGCGGATCAGCCCCCAGAGGCTTGGATTGAAAGCATGAGATGGCTATGGAGATGCTGGATGTTAGTGATGCTGCATGTGCTAAGTATTTCACCATGATGTTGGATGGGCCGGCTCATACTTGGTTGAAAGGGATGTCGGCTAACTCTATTGAATCATGGGCGGAGTTGAAAAGGCGATTTATTCGACATTTTAAAGACACATGCAAGTAACCTATGTCAATTCTGGATTTGGACTCTTGAGGCAAGTCAACAACCAATTGGGTGCGTCGGATCTCAATTGTTATACACTCATCGGATAATATCAATGTCGGTTCAGCAGTCCTAATGTTAGAGAAGAAATGTTGTTTTCTTCCCCTTAAGCAGAAATTGGGGCGGCTTAAACGTAATTGCAATGACATGGGGGAGCTTATGGCGGCTCTCGTCAAGTATGCCGACTCTGATAGCACTAAAGACCCTGAGTCTGATGAGGAGAAGACTGGGAAGGGGAAAAAGAGTGGCAATGCAAAGGGATAGCATAACACGACAGGTCAAGGTGGCAATGGTAAACGTAAGGTAGACGGTGGTTTAGACTTCGTGGCTAACACCAACACGCAGAGTAATAACCAACGTCTTAAGGGGAAAATGCCAGCACCCCAATTTGGAGGGCCGAAGTTTAACCTTGAGGCCATGATGAATCAGCCTTGCCCAAAGCACGGAACCCAGGATAAGCCGCCAGTCATCTGTGGAAAGATTATTTCATCATGAGGTAGTATAGAAACTATAATTTTTCCAGAACAACCATGGCCCACACGGCGGTTCAGGTTCCGGCTCTCATGGACATGGTTTCGGAGGTGGCGGTTCAAGCTCCGGCTTTCAGGGCCAAGGCAATCAAGGTGGTTTTAATCAGCAATCTGGTCAAGGGAATCAGCGGCAGTAGTCTGGTTATCAGAGCTATCCGAAGCAGCTGAATAGTGGTCAATATCATGTGTTCACCACAAGTCTGTGCAAGCGAGATCAGAAAATCCATAAGTGGGCGATGAACTCAGTTGAGCCGGCGGTACCTCGCTATTTGAGGTGGTCTGAGCAGCCTATTGTATGGAGCCGGGAGGGTCACCCGCCCCGGGTTGACAATCCTGGTCAATTGGCATTGGTAGTTGCTCCTCAGGTAGGAGGGTACAAGCTTACAAAGGTGCTCATGGATGGGGGCAGTAGCATCAATATCCTTTACTATGAGACTTTTCGTCGTATGAATTTGACTGATAAGGATCGTAACACGTCTTCTACTGTTTTACATGGGGTGGTGCCCGGTAAGTCGGCATATCCAGTGGGTAAGATAACTCTGGAGGTGGGCTTTGGAGATGACCATGATTCCAGAGCTGAGAAATTGACCTTTGAAGTGGTTAAGATCAAAAGCCCGTACCATGCTTTATTTGGGCCGCCGGCTTACGCCAAGTTTATGGCGCGACCGTGTTATGTTTATTTGCAGCTTAAGATGATGGGTCATAAGGGCACCATCACAGTGCATGGTGATAGGAAGACTGCTTTGGACTGTGAAGAAGGTGATGTTGCGTATGCTGAGTCGGCATGTGCCACTAAGGAGTTGAAGTTTTATAAAGACAATGTTGACCCAGCGAATATGACGCCTTTGAAGAAGCCAACCACAGAAAATGACCCCCTGTTTAAGTTTAAATCGGCAGATGACACTAAAATTGTTGATTTTGTGCCTAGAGACTCGTCCAAGTAGTTCAGCATCAGTCCTAATATGGATCCGAAATAGGAAAGCATGCTCATCGAGTTCATCCGTGAGAACCGGGACATCTTTGCATGGAAACCTTCTGACATGCTATGTGTACCGAGGGAACTCGTTGAGCACACCCTTAATGTGGATCCAAAGTTTAAGCCGGTCAAGCAGTTTCTTCGTTGTTTTAATGAAGAGAGGGGCAAGGCAATTGGTGAAGAGGTGGCCCGGCTCTTGGCGGCAGGGTTCATCATTGAAGTTTTTCATCCTAAGTGGTTGGCTAACCCGGTGCTGGTCCTTAAGAAGAACGACACTTGGCATATGTGTGTGGATTATACTGACCTCAATAAAGCTTGTCCGGCTACCCTTTTGCTCTCTCTTGTATTGATCAGATTTTTGATACTATGGCGGGTTGTGAGCGTTTGAGCTTTTTGGATGCTTATTCTGGTTATCATCAGATCAAGATGGCGGTTAAGGACCAGGAGAAGACAACTTTTATCACCCCCTTTGGAGCCTTCTGCTATGTGTCTATGCCCTTTGGTCTCAAGAGTGCCCAGGCGACTTACCAGCGGTGTGTCCAGAATTTCCTTCATGACCAGATTGGACGCAATGTTCACGCCTATGTGGATGATATTGTTGTGAAATCCAGGAAGATGGAGACTTTGATAGATGATTTCAAAGAGACCTTTTACAATCTCTGGGTCTATAAAATGATGCTTAACCCGGCCAAGTGTGTCTTTGGTGTGCCAGCAGGCAAGTTATTGGGTTTCCTGGTTTTTGAGAGGGGCATTGAAGCTAACCCGGAGAAAATCAAGGCTTCTTTGGCTAAGCCGACATGTATCAATGATGTCCAGCAGTTGGCGGGTCGTATTGCAGCTTTGAGCCGGCTTATAAGCCTCTTGGGAGAGAAAGTTATCCCTTTGTATCAAATGATGAAGAAGACAAATGATTTTGTCTGGAGCGATGCTACTAATGAGGCATTTGAGGCGCTTAAGAGATAGCTGGCTGAGCTGCCGGTTCTTCCAGCTCCTATTGAGAAGGAGCCGTTGTTTTTATATGTGGCTGCAAACAACAGAGTTGTCAGTGTGGCAGTTTGTGGTTGAAAGGAAGGAGTTAGGCAAGGAGTATCCGGTTCAAAGGCCGGTTTATTATGTTAGTGAGGTACTCATTGAGTCTAAGCAGAGATACCCACATTGGCAGAAATTGGTTTACGGCATGTTCATGGCCAGTCGGAAGTTGAAGCAATATTTCCTTGGTCATCCCATCATTATGGTTAGTTCTGCTCCCTTGGGGGATATTATTCAAAATAGAGAAGCCACAGTTCGGGTAGCAAAGTGGGCCATTGAGCTTGGACCCCATGGCTTCAAGTATGTGCCTCAGACGGCTATAAAATCTCAGGCACTAGTGAACTTCATCAATGATTGGACAGAGCTACAGATGCCTGAGGATAAGCCGGATAACACATATTGGACTATTCATTTCGATGGATCCAGGCAATTGGAAGGCTCGGGGGCTGGAGTTATATTGACTTTTGTTATGTTTTAAGATTGATGTTCCCTTGTACTAACAATGCAGCTGAGTATGAAGCCTTACTCCATGGTCTTCAGATGGCTAAAGAGATGAATCTAAGCCGGGTGAGGTGTTTTGGCGACTCAGATTTGGTGGCTTAGCAAGTGTCAGGAACTTGGGATTCAAAGGATCCACTCATGGCGGCTTATCACCGAGAGGTTGATACTATTGCTGGTCATTTCAAAGGTTATCAAGTGGAACATGTGGATCACAGGAAAAATGAAGTTGTTGATGCTTTAAACCGTCTGGGGTCTCAGTGCAAGCTGGTACCTCCTAATGTTTTCCTTGATGTTTTGCATAACCCATCAGTTAAGTTGCCTACGGAGGAGGATTTGGTAGTTCCTGACCCGGAGGCATAGTTGGTGGAGGCTCTCCATGTTATCCCTGATTGGACTGTTCCATATTTGGCTTATATAACCTGGGTGAGTTGCCAGAGGATGAGACCTTGGCCAGGCAAATAACCCGGAGGTCTAAGTCGATGACTATTGTCAATGGCGAGCTACACCGATGCAGTGTTAGAGGAGTGTTTCAATGATGCATTTCTCCTGAGGAGGGCCGTGAAATTCTAAGGGAGATCCATGAAGGAGATTGCGGTCATCATGTTGGCTCTAAATCTCTTGTTGCTAAAGCTTTTCGTCATGGGCTTTATTGGCTGACGGCTCATGCTGATGCAGAAGATCTAGTCAGTAAATGTGATGGCTATCAGAAATTTTCAAGACGAGCTCATGTGTCGGCTCAAGAATTGAGGATGATTCCAATTACTTGGTCATTTGCAGTCTGGGGGCTAGATATGGTTGGACCTTTGAAAAGGTCCAAGGATAAAAAGACTCATCTCCTGGTAGTTGTTGACAAGTTTACAAAGTGGGTTGAAAATGAGCCGGTCAGCAAATGCGATGCAGCAACGGCGGTTCAATTCATCAAAAAGGTGATATTTTGTTTTGGATACCCTCATAGTATCATCACTGATAATGGTACTAATATGTCTAAGGGTGCAATGAAAGAGTTCTGTCAACAAGAGCATATCCGGCTTGATGTACCCTCGGTGGCTCACCCCTAGTCTAATGGTCAAGCTGAGAGAGCCAATCAAGAAATGTTGAGAGGTATTAAACCCGGCTTATGGTCCCTTTACAGAGGACACCGGGTTGTTGGGTGGAAGAGTTGCCCTTAGTGCTTTGGAGTATCAATACCACCCCCAACATATCTACGGGTTACACGCCTTTCTTCATGGTTTACGGAGCAGAGGCGGTTCTCCTTAGTGACATACGTCATGACTCGCTCGTGTGGCGGCTTATGTTGAAGCTGATAATGAGAAAGCACGTCAGGATGCTATTGACATGTTGGATGAAGAGCGTGACCTTGCGGCGGCTCATTCGGCGATTTACCAACAAGATCTACATCATTATCACAGCCGTCGGGTTAAAATCAGAACCTTTTAAGAAGGAGACTTGGTGCTCCGACTCATCCAGGATCAAACTGGCATGCACAAGTTATCCCCACCTTGGGAAGGGCCCTTTGTGGTCAGCAAAAATCTAAACAACGGGTCATACTACCTTATCGATTTTCGAGACCACAAGGACTCACGCACGTCGAAGGAGGAGACCCACCGGCTGTGGAATATTGCTCATCTTCGGCCTTATTACACCTGAGCCACCGGCTCTCGTGATGTACATACTTTTAGCACTGTATATTATGATTAGTATAATAAAGCCGGCATCCCTGATGATTCAAGGCCTCTGTCGTTTCATTTATGAGAATTTGAGTCTTTATTATTACTTCATAAGGTCACTTGGGGGCTTCCTACTTATTGAGCATAGCTGTGATTACCCTTTTGATCCGGCTTGTACGCCTTGAATACAAATACTTGGGGGCTTCCTGCTCATTGAGCATAGCTATGACTACCCTACTGGTCCGTCTTGTATGCCTGGATCGAAATATTACTTGGTTTTTTTTGTTAAATGAACAAGAGCTTTGTTGTCCCTCGTAATAGGCTTGGACGCCAGGTGTATTCACCAAAAATCTGGGTTATCCTGCCATTGTATGCTTGCCACTCTGACCAGGTAATCCTGGAATGACTCGTCGTACTCTTGAAAATCAATCTTGTAAAGACCCTGAACTTGTCAAAGTTAAAACGACGATTGGTCATGTGAGGCCCGGCTTACAAGTTTGAATTAAGGAGTAACTCAGTGGTTGTGCATTCCTTGAATAGCAGTTGATGTTGAGGCTTGGTAGCCTTTGAATGCCTTGGTCTTTTATGTTCTATTGACTTTGAATTTTTTTTGATGATTTCTGTCATATATGGTTGAAACTTGATTCAGGCTATGATGCCTTGATCTTTATTTGATAATATCCGGTGTTTTGTTAACCCGGCCTGGCTTTGGACGTTAAGTCGCCAGTGGATAATGATCATATATTTGGAGTTCTATACTCTAAATTTTTTGGGATGTTACCCTTTGCTGTCTATGGCATTGTAAGCCGGCAGTATGAACAAATTGCACAGAGCGCTACGCTCTAGGTTGGGACTTTTACCCTTATTGCATATGGCATGGTAAGCCAGCAACACGCATAAGTATCACATGTATGATATTTATTTTTATATGAGGTTTTGATAAACCGGCCCTGGTTATGGACAATGCAGTCACCAGTGGTTTTTTATATGGGGCATTATGACCCGCTTTGGGGTAAACCACCAAGGCACTTGTGCTCTGTTTTGTATGCAGGGTTTATGACAACATGATTAAGCAAAGTTGATAATGAATATGAGCATACACAGTGGATCATCAAAGAAGATCAAAACGATTCCTAAGTGTTATGCAGATCAACATGCACGATGGCATGACAGATAATTGTTTTCAAGCTAGCCTATTACAAGGCAACAGGCGGCCCAAAAGAATAAGTGTTTTCGCAAGGTATCACAACTGGCAGATGCTAAGCCGGCCTGCGGTTTACTGGTCTTGGCCTTGGCGAGTTGAGGGTTGTAGGTCATCCAGCACCGATTCATCATCATCCTCTTCACCCATTGGCTGGAAGTCAGAGGTTGCCAAGTTGATCCCAGTCAAAGCTTTGAATATAGCCTCGTCACTAGTAAGTGTTGACGGGTCAATGTGAGGGGCAAAAGTATGCTTATGAATTGGAGCAGTAAGGTCCTGGGATTCATGGATCGGCGCCTTGACCTTCTTGTTGTCAGCATCATAAACCGCCTGATAATGGGACAGGTCGGTATCTTTAGCTAACTTGCTTGCTAAAGGACGCATATCTCTTGCTATTAAAGCAAAGTCCTCAACACTGAAGGGAGACCCGTCCTCCTTTACGCTTGGGCAGCCATTGGCCAAGTCCTCCGGGTCAAGATCTGCTTGCCACGCCTTGGCCCAGGTTAGTGCAGTGAGTGCACCGGCTCATGCAGCTCATCGCTTAAGCTCCTCAACCCGTTGGGGCAACACAAATAGCTTGTCCACAAATCGCTTAAGCCCCTGCTGTCACTGGGAAAGGACACCGCAAGATTGAACCCAAATCTAAGCACTTCTCCCATTGCAAGAAAGATCAATCTAGTAGGCCAAACCAAACTGGTAATTCGAAGAGACTTACAAAGATAACTTAATCACACATAAAAGAATTCAGAGGAGATTCAAGTATTTCTCATAGATAAACTTGATCATAAACCCACAATTCATCGGATCTCGACAAACACACCACAAAAATTACATCGAATAGATCTCCAAGAAGATCAAGGAGAACATGGTATTGAGATTCAAAGAGAGAGAAGAAGCCATCTAGATAATAACTATGGACCCGAAGGTCTGCGGTAAACTACTCACAACTCATCGAAGAGGCTATGGTGTTGATGTAGAAGCCCTCCGTGGTCGATTCCCCCTCCGGCGGAGCACCGGCGAAGGCTCCAGGATGGGATCCGCGGATACAGAAGGTTACGGTGGTGGAAATAGTTTTTCGTGGTCGCTTCTGATGTTTTCGCGGTACATGGGTATATATAGGAGGAAGAAGTAGGTCGGTGGACGCCCGAGGGGGCCACGAGGGTGGGGGGCGCTCCCAGCCCTAGGGGCGCGCCGGGCACCCTCGTGGCTGCCTCGGTTGTTTCTTGACTTCCACTCAAAGTCCTCTGGATCACGTTTGTTCCAAAAAGATCGCTCCCGAAGGTTTCATTCCGTTTGGACTCCGTTCGATATTCCTTTTCTTCGAAACACTGAAATAGACAAAAAAACAGCAATATGGGCTGGGCCTCCGGTTAGTAGGTTAGTCCCAAAAATGATATAATTGTGTAAAGTAAAGCCCATAAACATCCAAAATGGGTAATATAATAGCATGGAACAATAAAAAATTATAGATACGTTGGAGACGTATCAAGCATCCCCAAGCTTAATTCCTGCTCGTCCTCGAGTAGGTAAATGATAAAAGCAGTTTGATGTGGAATGCTACCTAGCATAATTTTTAATGTAATTTTCTTTATTGTGGCATGAATGTTCAAATCCAAATGATTCAAAATAAAAGTTCATATTGACATAAGAAATAGTAATACTTCAAGCATACTAATCAAAGCAATCATGTCTTCTCAAAATAACATGGCTAAAGAAAGTTCATCCCTACAAAATCATATAGTTAGGCTATGCTTCATTTTCGTTGCACAAAAATGCTCCCATCTTGCACACCCCCGATGACAGGCCAAGCAATTGTTTCATACTTAAATAATCTCAAACTTTTTCAACTTTCACGCAATACATGAGCATGAGCCATGGATATAGCACTATATGTGGAATAGAATATGATGATGGGGATTGTATGGAGAAGACAAAAAAGGAGAAAGTCTCACATTGACGAGGATAATCAACGGGCTATGGAGATGCCCATCAATTGATGTCAACATGAGGAGTAGGGATTGCCATGCAACGGATGCACTAGAGCTATAAATGTATGAGAGCTCAACAAAAGAAACTAGTGGGTGTGCATCCAACTTGCTTGCTCACGAAGACCTAGGGCATTTTGAGGAAGCCCATCGTAGGAATATACAAGCCAAGTTCTATAATGAAAAATTCCCACTAGTATATGAAAGTGACAACATATGAGACTCTCTATATGAAGAACATGGTGCTACTTTGAAGCACAAGTGTGGAAAAAAAATAGTAACATTTCCCCCTTTTTATTTTTATTTTCCCTTTTTTCTTTTTTTTCTTTTGGCCTTTCTTTTTTTCTTTTTGGCCTTTCCTTTTTTTTATTTTTTTATTTGGGGACAATGCTCTAATAATGATGATCATCACATTTTTATTTATTAACTCATGAATTACAACCCAAAACTAGAACAAGATATGACTCTATATGAATGCCTCCGACGGTGTACCGGGATGGGCAATGAATCAAGAGTGACATGTATGAAAAATTATGCATGGTGGCTTTGCCACAAATACGATGTCAACTACATGATCATGCAAGGCAATATGAAAATGATGATGTGTGTCATGATGATGAACGGAACGGTGGAAAGTTGCATGGCAATATATCTTGGAATGGCTATGGAAATGCCATAATAGGTAGGTATGGTGGCTGTTTTGAGGAAGATATAAGGAGGTTTATGTGTGATAGAGCGTATCGTACCATGGGGGTTGGATGCACCGGTGAAGTTTGCACCAACTCTCAAGGTGAGAAAGGGCAATGCGCGATACCAAAGAGGCTAGCAATGATGGAAAGGTGAGAGTGCGTATAATCCATGGACTCAACATTAGTCATAAGAACTCATATACTTATTGCAAAAAACTACAAGTCATCAAAAACCAAGCACTACGCGCATGCTCCTAGGGGGATAGATTGGTAGGAAAAGACCATCGCTCGTCCCCGACCGCCACTCATAAGGAAGCACAATCTAAGAACACCTCATGTTTCAAATTTGTTACACAACTTTTACCATACGTGCATGCTACGGGACTTGCCAACTTCAACACAAGCATTCTTTAAATTCATAATCACCCAACTAGCATGACTCTAATATCACTACCTCCATATCTCAAAACAATTATCAAGTATCAAATTGATCATAGCATCCAATTCACTTCCTATGATAGTTTTTATTATACCCAACTTGGATGCCCACCATTCTAGGACCAATTTTATAATCATAGCAAATACCATGCTGTTCTAAGAGACTCTCAAAATAATATAGGTGAATCATGAGAGACTAACAATTTCTACAAAATTAAGCCACCGCCGTGCTCTAAAAGATATAAGTGAAGCACTAGAGCAAAAACTATCTAGCTCAAAAGATATAAGTGAAGCACATAGAGTATTCTAATAAATTCCAATCATGTGGGTTTCTCCCAAAAGGTGTGTACAACAAGGATGATTGTGGTAAACTAAAAAGCAAAGACTAATATCATACAAGACGCTCCAAGCAAAACACATATCATGTGGCGAATAAAAATATAGCTCCGAGTAAAGTTACCGATAGATGAAGACGGAAGAGGGGATGCCTTCCCGGGGCATCCCCAAGCTTAGGCTTTTGGATATTCTTGAATATCTTGGGGTGACATGGGCATCCCCAAGCTTAGGCTCTTGCCACTCCTTATTCCATAATCCATCAAATCTTTACCCAAAACTTGAAAACTTCACAACACAAAACTCAACAGGAAATCTCATAAGCTCCATTAGTGCAAGAAAGAAAAACCACCACATAAGGTACTGTAATGAACTCATTCTTTATTTATAGGGCCAATTCAGCTTTCTTTTTCAACTTCACTAGTATCACTTTAGCTTTGTACTTTGCTTTTCTTTGTCATTCACTTTAAAAATTTTGGTCATTTACCTGTAGAAAAATGTTTTTTGATCAAACATTTTGCTGTTGTTTGGACATTGTAGAGCCTCAGAGGTGCTCGAGGAGCTAAACTTTGTTTTTTCTCCGCTGAGCTCCTACAATGTCCAAGCACAACAAAATAGTACACATTTTGTGCACCTAAGTATCTTCATTCCCACAAAATCTCATATATTTTTTTGATTTTTTTCATTTTTTCGAAATTACTATTCACATGCGCATAAAATTTATGATTTTTGCCACGAAGCCCTCGGTGTCCGAACGGCACACAATTTGCACGCTACTTTATGGACATGACTATCTTCAATCCCACAAAATTTCAGATTTTTTGATTTTTTTTGCTATTTTTTCTGGTGGTCAAAACTTTCACTGACGGTAATGGTGCAAAAGGGCATTTCTATAGGTGACACTAACGGCGGAGGGGCAAAACTGAGCATACCTAAAAATTAGGGGCAAAACCGAGTAGTGGGTTCGAGTTAAGGGCATAGATGTAAATGTCCCTATTTATATTGGTGTTAAACCTACTGTATTCCAAGTTCTCTATGGTTCATACCCCTGCATACTAGACATAGATGCATCAAAATAAGCAAACAACACATGAAAAGCAGAATCTGTCAAAAACAGAACAATCTGTAGCAATCTGTAACTCTCGAATACTTCTGGAACTCTAAAACTCCTACCAAAATAGGAAGTCCTGGGAAATTTTTCTATTGATCTACAGAAAAAAGAATCAACGCAAAATCACGTTTCGGTGAATTACTAAAATTATTTTTGTGCATGCAAAGTTTCTGTTTTTGAGCAGAATCAAATTAACTATCACCATAGGTTATCCTATAGGTTCTACTTGGCACAAACACTAATTAAAACATGAAAACACATCTAAACAGAAGGTAGATGATAAATTTATTACTAAACAGAAGATAAAACAAAAAATATAAATAAAATTGGGTTGCCTCCCAACTAGCGCTATCGTTTAACGCCCCTAGCTAGGCATAAAAGCGAGGATAGATCTAAGTAGTGCCATCTTCGGCACTCGGAAAAGAAAGAGAGGATTTCCTTTCTATGGCATTCATTCTTCTATTTAGGGAAAGCACATTGCCATTAATGGATGAAGTAAGATTAAGCACGTTACGGAAATTTGCATCTAAGCTAGCCTTCATCTCTTTGATAATTTCATTTTGATAAAAGCATAAGAGAGTGGTAGATTCACCTTATCATTCATAGGGTGCCCAAATATAGTTTTCATTTTTTCATAGGTATCTATAGCACCCCCCTTAAGAAAACCTTCTTCAAAAATAGAATCTAGAACTTGCTTGAAAGAAGTGGGTAAGCTAACATAGAAACTCTTTAGGTAAACCTCAATTTGATATTGTGGCACATAGCTAGCCCGAATCCTTAATAACCTATCCCAAGCATCTTTTAAAGACTCATCAAGTAAATAGCGAAAAATTCCGGAGTCATCCTCATCAAAATTATTTAAGCCCTCATCGGTGACCCCGATGGGTCTTTCCATAGCATCATTATTTATGAGCTTAGAGAGGATAGAGGGACTATCCAAGGTACTAAAACCCTGGAAAGGACCCTTAGTTCTTTTTGATTCGGTCATGGCAACGGGAAGGCAAACGGAAAAGAGAGAGGAGATTGGGAAAGAGAGGGCGAATGAAACGGCAAGGGTGAAGTGGGGGAGAGGAAAACGAGAGGCAAATGGCAAATAATATAAATGCGAGGGAGATGAGTTTGTGATGGGTACTTGGTATGTCTTGACTTGAGCGAAGACCTCCCCGGCAACAGCGCCAGAAATCCTTCTTGCTACGTCTTGAGCTTGCGTTGGTTTTCCTTGAAGAGGAAAGGGTGATGCAACAATAGTAGTGTAAGTATTTCCTTCAGTTTTTGAGAACCAAGGTATCAATCCAATAGGAGGCTCCTCAAAAGTCCCACACACCTACACAAACAAACAAGAACTCGCAACCAACGCAATAAAGGGGTTGTCAATCCCTTCACGACCACTTGCGAAAGTGAGATCTGATAGAGATAATATGATAAGATAAATATGTTTTTGGTATTTTATGATATAGATTGGAAAAGTAAAGATGCAAATAAAAGTAGATTGAAAGCTTATATGATAAGAGATAGACCCGAGGGCCATAGGTTTCACTAGTGGCTTCTCTCAAGATAGCATAAGTATTATGGTGGGTGAACAAATTACTGTCGAGCAATTGATAGAAAAGCGAATAATTATGAGATTATCTAGGCATGATCATGTATATAGGCATCACGTCCATGACAAGTAGACCGACTCCTACCTGCATCTACTACTCTTACTCCACACATCGACCACTATCCAACAGGCATCTAGAGTATTAAGTTCATAAAGAATAGAGTAACGCATTAAGAAAGATGACATGATGTAGAGGGATAAACTCATGCAATATGATATAAACCCCATCTTTTTATCCTCGATGGCAACAATACAATACGTGCCTTGATGCCCCTGGTGTCACTGGGAAAGGACACCACAAGATTGAACCCAAAGCTAAGCACTTCTCCCATTGCAAGAAAGATCAATCTAGTAGGCCAAACCAAACTGATAATTCGAAGAGACTTGCAAAGATAACTTAATAACACATAAAATAATTCAGAGGAGATTCAAATATTTCTCATAGATAAACTTGATCATAAACCCACAATTCATTGGATCTCAACAAACACACCGCAAAAATTACATCGAATAGATCTCCAAGAAGATCAAGGAGAACCTGGTATTGAGATTCAAAGAGAGAGAAGAAGTCATCTAGCTAATAACTATGGACCCGAAGGTCTGTGGTAAACTACTCACAACTCATCGGAGAGGCTATGGTGTTGATGTAGAAGCCCTCCATGGTCGATTCCCCCTCCGGCGGAGTGCGGACGAAGGCTCCGAGATGGGATCACGCAGATACAGAAGGTTACGGCGGTGGAAATAGTTTTTCGTGGTCGCTTCTGATGTTTTCGGGGTACATGGGTATATATAGGAGGAAGAAGTAGGTCGGTGGATGCCCGAGGGGCCCACGAGGGTGGGGGCACGCCCAGCCCTAGCGGGCGCGCCGGGCACCCTCTTGGCTGCCTCGGTTGTTTCTTGACTTCCACTCTAAGTCCTCTGGATCATGTTTGTTCCAAAAAGATCGCTCCCGAAGGTTTCATTCTGTTTGGACTCCGTTTGATATTCCTTTTCTTCGAAACACCAAAATAGGCAAAAAAAACCAGCAATACGGGTTGGGCCTCCGGTTAGTAGGTTAGTCCCAAAAATGATATAATTGTGTAAAGTAAAGCCCATAAACATCCAAAACGGGTAATATAATAGCATGGAACAATAAAAAATTATAGATACGTTGGAGACGTATTAGTACCCAGAGTGAATCTCTTGAGCACTGAAGTGGACATAACTTTCTAAATTAACCGACCACTTGCCTTTGTCAGCAACAGAAATTTCTTCATTGGCGTTGTGCTTTGACAAGACAGTGGGATTGCCTGGCGCGGTATAGCCAAGCCTAGTGCTAACAACATCATCAGCCTTCTCTTGAGTAGGCTTGATGGGACTTGGCGGTTTGATGGGGCTTGGCGGCTTAGTGGTGGCTGGATCAACGTCCATATGATCTATGGAACCGTTGTATTCTTCCAAAGGCGGCTCATCAGCTGTGGCTTTAGGGGCGTGGAAGGAAATGTCTGTTGACTGCTTCTCCGGCTCAAAAGGATTTTCAGTTGTCTTGGTTACCTTTGTTTTTTTGATGGGCTTTGCCATAGCTCTATGAAGAGCACAAAGGTGAGATTAGCACGACAACTAAATACATGGTTGAAAGTAGAGATTAAACATTCTTACCCAGGCATAGTCTTGAAGACTAGGGCATGAGTCCCCGTTGAGTCGCCAGAGGAGGAATGAGATGTTCCCTGATAATTTGAATCGGAAGGATTAAGAGGTTGTCGAAAAAGACCGACCTTGGGATAAGTTAAGTCGAAATTTGTTAAGACCTCTGGACGACGCTTGTGGGGAGCTGGAGTGTTTGGTAAGCCGGAAGAAAGGATCCCACTTCCGTTGTTTCGGGTTGTGCGGCGAGCTTCATGTTGCTACTTCTTTAAAATAAAGTGGGGATCCAAATAAGCCAAAGTATGATAAAACCTTACTTTCCGGCCTGCTTGGCGAGTTTTCTGTGGAGTATTTGGTAAGCCGGAAGAAAGGATCCCACTTCCGCTATTCCGGGTTGTGCGGCAAGCTTCATGTTGCTGCTTCTTCAAACTAAAGTGGGGATCCAAAGAAGCCAAAGTATGAGAAAACCTTACTTTTCGGCTTGCTTGGTGAGTTTTCTATTTTGGCAGAGATTCTGAGCTAGAGGAAAGAACAATTACCTCTTCGTCACCCGCACGACTGGCTTCCGCTTCATCCTGATAATAGTCATCGTCAATGAGTTGTACAAAAAATGAGTCAAGAGAATCAAGTTCTACCTCCGACTCATCATCATCACTGTCGTCATCCAAGTTCAGTAACTCGGAGGGGTCGTTCTTCTTCTTGGCAGGTTTTTTGGTAACCTTGGTCTTGGTCCGGGTCGGCTTGGCCGGCTTATCCTGCAGCTTCCTCTTCCAAAACGGAGAATCGACCTATTGAGGTCAGATGATCATAAGTGGACAGTGTTAATGAAAACATGATTTAAACCGGAAACATGGCGTGCAACACTAACAGCTGGCGGCTGGTTAAAGGTGCAGTAAGGACTAAGTCCAGTTTTACTGCATTCTGCGCAGCTTTCATTCAACAAAGCCTTGGTTGCTTCATTGATTTCTGCATCAGATAGTTGGATTTCGCAGTGGCGTTGGGGATCTTTCAAGTTGCTGGTGTACTCGCACATTAAGCCGGGACGGCGGCTTAAGGACAGGATCCTCCAGGAGACCCAACACCGAACGAGGTCGACGCCGGTTAAGCCATTAGCCATGAAGGCTCTGATCTTTGAAAAAGTGGGCGCATACCTGGCCCATTCCTTCGTGCTAATCCGATGTGGGAGCTGATGTGTGTTGCTGAGCCGGTGTTCACGGTAATCCGGCAGGGGATTTTCACCCTCTGGAGATGTATCTTGGCAATAGAACAAGTCTGGTTCCAGTCCTTGGGGTGACTGGGCGGCTTAGCATATGGGAAGGTGACCTCTTTCCGTTTCTGAATTGAAACCCCACCTAGTTCCAAGTTGGGCCCGTCGGTGAACTCCGTCTGCCGGTTCAAATAATAAAATTTGCTGAACAGTTCGACAGTGGGTTCTCTTGAAGATAAGCTTCGCAAAAGACTTGGATGTTGCAAATGTTGGACACAAAATTGGGCCCAATGTCTTGAGGATGAAGTTGGAAGAATTGTAGCACGTCTCGGAAGAATTTTGAGCCTGGTGGGGTAAACCCCTGGATCATATGATCAGTAAAAACAATTACTTCTCCTTCCTTGGGCTCAGGAGGATTTTCGGTGCCTGGGACCCTCCAGTGGATATCATTTTTCTTGGCTAAGACGCCAGTTTCAACAAAATTGTTCAAATCTTCCTCGGTGACCCGGGATGATGCCCAATTACATGCAGTGAATATCTTATTTATTGTGGATATGATCTGAAAAGAAAATTTTGCCGGTTTAAGATTATGTTGTTGAATCGGCCATTGGATCAAAGCAACAAATAGTATTGAAGGACTGTAAACATGCAGTGTGTTAAACCGAGATGTGCAAAGCAATCTATTGGTGGCTTAAGAGGGGACTAATGGTACCTGGTGGGCTATGGTTTATCAGTAAGCCACTCACACAGATATCAGTTTTTCAGATCTATAAGTGAAGAATTGCTAAGTATTGGACAAACAGTTTTCACAGATCAGTGCTATAATTTTGGATCTGCAGTAGTTCACATAATGAAGAAAAAAATTAACCTAAGTGGCGGCAGCAGAAAAGTTCACGTGCTCAGATGGGATCTCTCACAGAGGGGAGGCGTTCAAATATAAAAAATGAGTGCTAAAACTGATGCCACGCGATGAGCGCTAGGCTCAGATCAAAACTACAAAGACATGGAAAAACAAAGAGGAATGGAGATGAACTCTGAAGAACTCGGGCAAACCCTAATGAAAATTTATGGCGAGGAAAGAGGAAGGCTTACCGGAGTTGTTGGACAGCGGAGGCACGCAGAAGAGCTCTGGTACGATTCAGGTTGATGCAGCGGCCAAGGTTGAGGCAGTGGACGAAGGTCGACGGCGGCGGCGGAGCTCGGGCGCTTGAGGCGTTGTGAGGAAGAGGACGAAGACGATGAGGCAAGGGGGAAAATGAGAAGGACCCCCGTCCCTATTTATAAGGAAGTGGATGGATAGCATGCGCCGGAATCAAGGAGGCTGAAAAAATGATTATGTGACAGCGCAAATGTCTCGATTCTCGTGAGATTCATTAAAAGTGAAGATATGATGAGATTTGGGCCTCGTACGATATTAATGCGTGATGACGTCACGGCGGGTTAACACAATTTTGCGAGCTGATGTCATTGCGGGTTATAAGATTTCATAAAGACTAATAGTGAAGGATTTTTCGAAGTAAAAGTGTTGAAGATTGATATGAACAAGTTCACATCAACTTGGGGCCTAATGTTGGGGATATGACTATTGAGTATGACCCAACCCAGGAGGGACCGGGTCATACCACTCGCGGTTCATAATGAGAAGGCCCAAGAAGATGTTGGAGATGGCGGTTCATGAAGTAAGCTTACTGAAGGCCCAAGACCCGGAGGAGACTTGAAGCCCACGGGCACAAACCGCCATATGTTTAACTTGTAGGATAAGGAAAGTTTAGTTCTGTCACCGAGCCGGACACGTTGTTTATGAGCTCGCCGGGACTCTGTAAGCCGCCGGGCATCAGCCTGTGTATATAAAGGGGTGACCCGACGGCGGGTTAAGGCAAGAAAACAACAAGTTGAGAACTAGGTCAAGCGTATTCGCTCCCTGGTAATCGAAATCCAAGCAATACAACCTAAAGCAGGAGTAGGCCTTTATCTCATTACGAGGGGCTGAGCCTGGGTAAACTCTCTGTGTCCCTTGTCCCGTTTTAACCCCTTCAAGCTAACTATGTTGCGATGGCTCCACACCTAAGTCCTCATGCTAGGGCATCTGCCGTGACAATTCCACGACAACTGGGTTAGCCGCACCACCTTTGCCATGGCCTCATGCCGGAGCTCCTCTTCTGAACTTGGGCTCCGTGGCCGCTTGCAATCCGAGGAGATATGACCCTCAAGAGCACATCGGATGCACATCGGCTTGAACGTGTAGTCATCCTTGTGATGCCCTTCCCGGAAGCACTTGAAGCAGAGGTCGAACAGGTCCAACGGAATCTCTCTCCTTTCCTGAGACGACGGCGAGCACGACCGCGATCTGCCCGCTTCCGCCTGTTTCTAAAGTGCCTTCCTCTTGCGACATAGAGCCTTGCGCGAGGGACCCGACTTCCTCCATGGCACTGTTGGGCCAGCGGACTGACCAGGGGGCGTCTCGTGCCGACCCTCGGAGGAGCTAGCGGATCCAGGCGACTCCGAGAGCCCCAGCCCCGAAACCACTGGCTGCGGCCTCGAGGACACCGACGCCGGGCTAGCAGAGCTAGACGCCATGACCGCAGGGACCTGAGAGGTCAGCTGCGCGCGTGGGCGCCGGCGATCGGAGTGATCACCGTCGAGGGGGAGTAGACGTCGGGGCTGGAGTGGTCGCCGGCGGGGGAGAAAGGAGGTGGTGGGTGGGAGGAGGTAATATAAACTACTAGTTGTAGCGAAAGTACCAAAATTCTCCTTCTCGCCATCGACCGCCACAACAGCAGACAGAGGGGAGGTAAATCCACAAGCTCATTAATGAAGCATGAAGGGAAAAATTTGCCCTAATCGTCAAGGGAAAATGGGAGGGGAGGCAAATCCACAAGCTCATTGATGAAGCATGAAGGGAAATTTTTTGCCCTAATCGTCAAGGGAAAATGGGAGGACACACTTGGCGTCCGTCCGATCAAAGAGGGAGTACTCCACATGCAATGAATACACAAATTTTGTATACAAATGTTTTAACACGAGATTCCTGTGAAGTCCACACAAACTAATGCAGCACTTCACACAAGCCTTTATCATCAACCAAAATATTTAAATCTAGTGAGGATTTCACTTTTTTAGGGTTAATGATTTGATTTTCTTAGAAGCATAGACTTGGTAAAACATCACAACTGCCCTGTGAACTGAAAGTGGCCTTTGCTTCTTTCTTTCCCACCAAGAAAGGAAGCGCACAAACTAGATAGAGAAGAAAAAGCGCGGCATCCCCGTGCACCGCGACGCGGACCCATCTGGCCATGTCACAACATAAGCCGGCCACCTCATCTCGTTACCATCTCAGAAAAATACATTTTGCTCTCCTTTCTTTCCCCCCTTCACCTTTTTCCTCTTCCTCGCGGACCTCGCCTCTCCTCTCCCCCCCCTCCCCTCCCCACGCCTACCCAACCTCTGCGCCACCATGCTTGCTCCAGCCGTCTACTAGGTTCGCTGCGCGGGAGCCTGGGTCCCTCGCCTCTCCCCGCCCCGCCATGTTTGGAGTCTCGGCCGTCGCCGCCTGGAGCCTGCTCGCCGCGGCTTGATTGATTGGCTCCGCCATTTTTCCTCTGGGTTTTCTAGGTATTCCTTTCTTCCCTGCCGGTATGTTGCCGTAGTGCTATGCGAAGACCGTCCCGCTTCGGGGATTATCCGAATGCACTGCATGTATGGATACGGTGGAATACTGGGTTTTTTGGTTGGTATATATGCGTGGATATGGCGGTTGTCGGTTCGCATCTCCCAATTTTGGTGCGTCCAACCTGAATTAGGTGTTATGTCACTGGAATTCGTAATTTTTGTTTTGTTTTTGCGAATGAATTCGTAATTGATACAGAATTGGTGTTTTTCGTTGTGAGCTGCCTCTTAGGTACCTGCAAGTGCCTCTTAGATGCATAAAACTTGTCACCAGAAGCATTCTTGATCGAATTCCCAGGTTGGCTATCGATTTGCTTGCTGCTTTGTATGCTATACAAGAGACGTGGAATCTTCTTGGATTTTGGGTGGATATGGTGTGCTAAATAGTGCCAAGTTGCCGAAACCATTTATATTAGAATTGCCTACTTGGCTGCGAATGCTGATTGCTGATTTTTTCCTTGATTTTGGTAATAAAAGGATATGATTAAACAAGAATTAATATTGACAACATACCAGGCCCAACACATTATATCTTTTCCCCATTCCTCTAAATGATGGAGTCTGTGGTATATCACACCACCCTTTGAGCTTTGAACTTCAAACCAAATTGTGTTATGTCAACGTACTCAAACTTGAAGGTTTGCACATAATTCTTGTAAAAAGTGCATGTTTTGTATTTGGTTTCTCAACTGGCTGGATTACATGAGTAATACTAAGGGTGTGTTGTATTGACGTGTTGCGACTAAAGTCACCTGTTTTCACTCTGCACCCTTGGCTGCAATATTTGCTAAAGTTTTCTGATTTGCTCTGCAGTCATTTGCACGAAAAGCAATCTGCCGCTTGAAGCAAGATAACCCATGCTTGCTGTTAACTTAGGGAAATATAAGTGGTGATTAAATGTTTGATCAATATTCGGTGCTTCTTTGAGGGTGGACGTTTTGACATGGATGCTAGAACCACTTTTTTTGTTTCTGAAAAAAATGGTCTATGGTTAGTATACTGGCCTTGATTGTATCAAATTCGTTCCACTGAGAACCTATGCTTAAATTGTCATGCGGGCTGTAAGCGCTGTGAAGCTGTTATGCTGAAAGTTGCTGCTTTTCTAGGAATATCTGTCTCCAATTCTTTGCTATTGTTTCTTAAGATTAGCTTGCAAGTCGTGGAGTTGTGTGGTTGGCTCTGTGTGGAATTTATGCTTGAACTATATTGTTGGTTTAGGTCTTTATTGGTGCTTTGATGCTAAAAGAGTGGCTTGTGCAAGAATCGATACTGCTTGTTGGTTTTGATTGCTTTATGTCTCTACCTCACAATTCAAGAACGTGGAGTATTTGCCATGTTACATGTGTTTGGGAGATGGGTGGCATTCTGTAGGATTTATTTTGCTAATTAGCCTTATTGTTCTTGAATTTTACCTCAGATCAGTTGGCTAACCTGTCGAACTGACATAAAGCACCTCTGTCCTCTCTTACCACGAAACTTTTCTTTCCTGTGGCTTTACTTTCAGTTTGTTTTTCTTGTAGTTAATACTGAGACTGCATCCCTTATTTACCTTTTTTCAGAGTTGCCAGAGGCATTTATCATATTGTGAAATTAAACTTTGGTGATTCTGATCCGGAAAGGGAGAACGTGTGAATTCCAGACATACATGGTAATCATATCCCTTGGCATAAATTTTCCAGCAAATTGATGTGCGATGTTGCACTTGATCGTTTTGGCCATGAGTCATATATTTACTTTAGGAGCAGGTAGCACCTGGGTGAATGCTAGGATTTGGATCTAGGTGCGAGGGGAAGGTGCTACCTCTTTACTAACCAGTCATGGCCATGTGTAGCTGTCTTGTTGTCTTTGACAATTTAAAACAACTAACTGTATTAATTTTGAGTACGCATTTTGGAGCACAGAAATGATTTTAGAGTATGGGCTGTTTCCAACTGCAGTAAGATTGCAAATGATGTGTTTCATCCAGTTTAATTTGGATACATTTACAATATATTTGTGTTTTCTATCAATAAAGAAGGCATCATCTACAAGTTGTTTGCATGGCAGAACTATCTTTTGGCTGAAATTCCCGTGCCTTACGAGTATTTGGAAATATTGGTAGCCCCCATTTAGTGGCATTGTTTCTGTGGTTTCAGATGTCTGGCTTTGGTACAAATTCAGCCATGGGTTCTTCGTCTCTTCCTTCTAGAGTTGTGTATAACACAGGTAACGATTTGCCGGTGGAATACATATATGACCAGGGTCTTTCTTATCCAGCTACAAACGGATATGCTTACTATGGAGGTATGTGTTCCTCTAGTTCCTGTTAAACTCCTTTTATGTTTATTTATTTTGGTGGTCATCATGCATAACTTTTCTGTTTTCTACTTTGGATAGGATTTGAGCCACCTGTTGGATGGAGTGAAAACACTAATTATTGGGGGGTAGATGGTCAATATCTCCAACTGACGGTAAGTGCATATGTAACACTTTGGTTGTTATTGTAATTAATACTGTATACTGCAGTATTATTGTATATATTTCTTGACGACTATTTATTTCTGTTTATGTAGAACGACAATCTTCCTTATGTGTATTGCACACCTGGCTATGAATTTTCTTATTCTTCACAAGATCAGTACACTTCCTATATGCCTGGCATGTTCATGGGAGTTGATGGCTCAGTTGTAGGAAGTCAACAGTATTTCACTAATCCATACCAGCCTCCTGGCTCGCCATCTGGTTACTTCCCAGTATATCTCCAGCCCACCACAGATTTGAGCTCAGCCGTTTCTTTGGAGCCTCCTGTATTCAGTACTGGCACATCTGTTGCTAGTAGGCCTGCTAATACTAGCATAAAAGATACACATCAAATGTCTGGAAATACAATGGCTTCTCGGACTGTCCCTTCTGCAAGTCCAGCTATTGGTTCCTCCCATCGTGCTTACCAGAATCAAAGCACGAACAAACCTTCTGATCTGCCAGGTGCTAATGTGGCGAGGCATGACAAGCCTTCAACCTCACATTTGACAGTTCTGGTTGATACTGACAAGGTATTGTGACCAAACTTGAATATTTACACAGTTGAAGAGTTGCACCTTATGCCCCAAAAGGAAAATATGCATATTATTTTTTAATTCTGCATACTTCTGTCTTTCGTCTTCTACAGTTTATACGTGCTTCTTTGAGCACGTTGGTGCTGAGAATAATTGTATTCCTATATGTTAATGTTCATATTGCACAGTTTATGGGAATCCATTCTCTTGGGATGTAATTTTAAGTACTGCAGCACTGACTACTGAAAGGAAACTTTTTTATTCCCCATCATATTTTATTGCGTTTAGTTACTTTCTGAATGGAGTGCATTTCTGAGAACTGCATGAACCCTTGCTAGACTACAAAAGAACCACATTTTAAGAAACATTTTCGAAGGACCAGTCTTACTTTGCAAAATGGTGCAATAAACATACCACGGAGCCAGAACCAATTTTGTGTCTATTCCCATAGGCCTGTCATGTTGGGCCCACTATACAGACAGAACCATTGCTGTCCCTGTTTTTCTGGGCGGACTTATATGCCATGTAGCCAGCAGAGTGCAGACCAAAGCAGTGCTGGCTGGTAACATGATATAAGATCCGCCACTTGGCCGCGTATTCGCGAGGCCAGGCACTAGTTCTGGCCTCTGTGGCATCTGCCTCCATGCCAGCAAAATGGGGCTAGCAAGGGTTGTATCTCGGCGTAGTGACTCGTGAGGTCTACTGGTAACTGATGGAAGTGTGGTTTCCTTAAACAGTTTGCAGGAGTAAGCGTGGTTCTTTGAAATTGTTTCTTCAAATATGATTTTGTGTAGTTTAGTAGTAAGAGTTATTGCACTTTTCAGAAATTTACCTTTTATATGAAAATTATTTGCTGTCTTATGATACTATTCTTACATAGAGTTCACTGCGCTGTTTCCTTGCTGTTAAATGCTGTGTATTTCGCTTCAATCATCAACCATTGCTAACTGATCAAAGTATCATGTGCCCAAATATTTCTTAAAACAAAGTATTATGTGTCCAAAACTGTCACCAAGGATGAAAATCTGATGAAGACTGTTTTTTTTTATCCAGAATTTTCAGGCTGCTTCAGGTATGGGGAGCTCTGGGGACAATGGACAAATTACAGACAGGGCAGAAGTTGCGCCAGTGGCTGCCATGGTGGGTGAAGGTGCCCAATCCAAAGCAGTGTCAAGCAGTACAGTGAAAAACATTGTGATACATCCTGACCAATATAATAAGGCCGACTTCCCTTGTGATCATCCAGATGCCAAGTTTTTTGTCATTAAATCTTACAGTGAGGATGACGTGCATAAGAGTATCAAATATAATGTGTGGTCCAGCACACCCAATGGCAACAGAAGGCTGGATGCTGCCTACTCAGAAGCAAAAGGGAGTCAACGGAAGTGTCCAATATTTCTGTTCTTTTCGGTGAGTTTTGATGTGTTATTGTTTTCTTTTCCTTTTTTTCTTTATGTATGGGTTTGACATACCAACACTTTCTGTAGGTTAATACAAGTGGGCAGTTTTGTGGTGTTGCTGAAATGGTTGGCCCTGTGGATTTTCACAAAGACATGGATTTCTGGCAGCAAGATAAGTGGTCTGGGAGCTTCCCACTGAAGTGGCATCTAGTAAAGGATGTGCCGAATTCCACCTTTCGACACATCATATTAGAAAACAACGAGAACAAGCCTGTTACCAACAGCCGAGATACACAAGAGGTAATTTTTGTTAAAGTGCCAGGATTGATCACAAGAGATTATATACTGTATACTGATGACGTTCATTTCTTCTCCTTAGATACCTTATAAGTCGGGAATAAACATGCTAAAGCTATTTAAGAGTAGTCCAATGACGACATCGATTCTTGATGACTTCCCTTTCTATGAAGGGAGGCAGAAAGCAATGCTAGAACAGAAGCGCAGAAGTTTGGGCAGAAGTTTTGGTGGACTTACTTATGTTCCAGCACTTGTTGCTAAAAGGAGTGTTGTTGTGGAGGGTGAACCTTCTGAAGTAGGTGAAGGCATTAGCAGCAAAGATCCACATCCAGGGAAAACTGGACAGGATAGTGGTGCTTGTGAGCAACCTGACAAGACAAGCCAAACGAAAGATGGAGTGGTTACGCAAGTACTGAAAAAGGATGCAGTATCACCTGTTGAGCAACCTGAGCATGTAAAAACAGAACGGCATAGCTTAGATGATATTCATCAACAGAATGAGGGCTGTTCCGTTTCTGTGTCACCAGAAAATGCTGGAAGGGAACATGCTGGCTTGAGCGAACTGGTAAAATCTAATGGAAAAGTTTATAGTGACCGTGAATCACAACCTGTTATAAGCTCAACTGAACCCGATAGTTCTGGACGAAAAGGTCTTTCTCAGGAGTTTGGTGGTCACGACCCATCAGATCGTACGAAAGGCGGTGCATCTGGGATTACGAAGGATATGAAGGCTACATTGCTCAAGAAACCAGAAGGCTTATCAACTAGCCACATGGATGGGCAAGCAAAAGGCATTGTTAATGAGTCTCCAACTGGTGTTGTTAAGGTTGGCTCGGTGCGCATCAAACTAAATGTGGCGGGGGGCTCGTCGTCTGAGATTATAGGTGATGGTTCCCTTGAGCTGAAGGGAGCAGAGCATACTGAGCAGGGCATCCCAACAAAACTGAGTTAAGAGGCAACTAATTTCTTTTTATTTTCTGGGTGTTGTGACATGTTAGTTTAACATCTCTGTTTGTGTTGGTCGGGTTTAGCTGCTTTTGCTTATGGCTACTGCAGTTGTTTTTTCAGCTTGACGACTGACAGGTTGACATCATGGTTGGTTTGGTTTGGGTATAGCTCCTTTTTTGTTTCATAATCTCCAACAAGTGGTCATAGAGGTATTTGTGGTGAGGGAAAATCGTTTCTGTTTGTTGTTGTGTTGGTCCTCACCAGCAGAGAAGGCATTTGGCATTATTGGGTGAAATGTAATCATATGTTTTTATGGTACCAATATATGGGCTATCAGTTGGTGACTGCTGATGACCGGCAACTGTGTTCTCTTTTACGGTATATAATTGTTTTTTATATCGCGCATGCTTGCCATCTTCCCTTGGAGATTTCTTTTTTAGAGATTCCTTTTGGGATAAAGAGAGCCCCCTCTCTGATTTCCATTAAAAGGAACCACAATGTCTTCCTAACAGGCTACCAGCTACAGCGAAAAACATAAACCGGCGATGCATGATCAGAATGAACGCAGTCAGGCTATCCCCAACGGGCCATCCCAACCACAGGAAGGCTATATCAGCATATAACACCGATAAGAGCATTACTAGTAGAACCCTCAAACCCTCACTAGCGTTTTAAGGGTCCAAAAATGGTCTTTTTATGCACTTTTACGGGTTGAAAAACAGGGACAAAGATTAGAACCCTCAAACCCAACCCTTATAACGGAATATTCCCCATGAACGGTATTTTTGTTGCGGGCATACCGTCGAGCACCTCGTGCACGACAATGGAGGGCAGCACGGGGCAGAGGGCGGATGGCGGGCGGGCGGGGCGAGGGCGAGGCTGGGGGCGGAGGCGAGAGCGTGAGCGGCACGGCCAAGGGCGCGGCGGCGGTCGAGGTGGAGGCGCGGAGTCGAGGGCGCGGAGGAGGAGAGGCGAGTGAGGCGAGGCGGGCAAGGAGGCGGAGGCGGGCGGGCGGGCGAGAGAAGCGGGCGGGGCAGGCGGCGCGCGGCGGATGGATGGATGGCGACGGGGGGGGCGAAGGCCGCGGCCGGGAGGAGGCGGAGGAGCGGGTGGCGGTCAGGGGCGGGCGGGAGGTCGACGGGCGGCGGGCGGCGGCGGGCGATTAGCCGGACGCGGCGCGGGCGCAGCGCTGGAGTTGGCGGAAGATAACCGCCAAGTGAGGGTTAGGGTAGGTTTTGCTCTCCAACCCTCACTTCTGAGGGTTGGGAGTGGGTTTGAGGGTTGGACCTTTAAAAAAATTTAAGGGTTTGAGGGTTAAGGGGTTCTAGTCTACGCGATTTTTTGCTCGCAAACTGTAAAAAAACAGTTATTTATAAGGGTTTGGGGGTTTGAGGGTTCTGCTAGTAATGCTCTAACCTAGATAAACTTAAGGTTAGAAGTTCCCAGAGAATCATCATCCTGGGAAGCCACAAGCCGGATCTCCAGGTCGATATTTATGAACATCAAGACACAATTTACTGATACTACTCCCTTCGTCCTAAAATAAGTGTCTTGAGCTTAGTATAAATTTGTACTAGAGTTAATACATAGTTGAGACACTTATTTTGGGACGGAGGGAATATGTTTTTAACCAGCTACATTCTTGCAAAAGTCGCGCACTAGCAGGACGACCGTAGAAGGGTATGAATGATCCACACAACAACAGCTTGGTTTAGTCAAACTGGGAGCTCCGCCTAAGGAAGGAGGGACACTGTCATCCAACAGTGATCCTAAGCGAAGACCTCCATCCAAGGGTAGCCCTCAAGACTTTTCACCAGCGATTACCTCAACCTTTTTTTTACAATCCACCTTATAACCTCTTGTTTTCCTAGATCTGTCTGCAAAATAAGCCAATCATGAAGCAACTTACGATATCGGCGGCGCGCCTTCGGCTGGCTCCAGTGCTTATAGTTGTAGCTAGGTGATCTACATACTTGGGTGTAATTTTTACTTCCACTAGTGTTCTTTGTACTGCCTTACAGACGATGAATAGATCAAAAGTTTTTCCCGCAAAATAAAAAATAAAAAAATGAAGCAACTTAACATTAGGTTGACAGGAACACAAGGATCAGTAACCTTGTTGTCAAATATAAAACCATTACACTGGTAACACCCTAGTCAACATGCGCACCACGCCCACGCTCCTGCGACGCGTCGCTCCGGCGCCCGCAGCCACCCCGGCCGCCGCAGCCTCCGTTCAGATCCAAGCACAGGCGAGCTCCCCGCCATCACCACTCGTCCCCCCTGGTTTCTCCTGCCCGCAGAAGCACCTAGGTGTCTCAGCAACCCCCACTTCGCCACGACCTGTGGCTGACTCGCCAGATCTGGAATCGCCGGCCAGGGTGACGGCCGGCTCGGGCTCTTCGTTCGTCGTCGAACCCCAGCTCGAAGCCCCCGTGGCAGGTGCCTGTGCGGGGCTAACTCGCTCGGTCAGCTTTGCCATTAATGTGGAAGTGCTGGATTCAACTCCACCACCCTGCACTCATGGCGCGCACCGGCCCTGTCTTAAGATGGCTTCTGCAGGCGCCTTCAAGACATGCCGGCGTGCGGCGTGGACGTCCCGTCGCTCGAGCCCCGAGCCTGTCGCTTCCCCCGGAGCGAGCTCTGAAGATGGATGGCATATAGTAAAGGCGTACTGGTGGAGGGTGCTCCCTAGCTACCAACATTCAAGACAGAGGAGGGCAGCGTCCTCTTATTCCCCTCCGAAGCGCAAAGATTTCATCAAACATCGCCACCGCATCTGTCATCGCTGCCTGGACAAAGGCCACTACAAAGCTGCCTGCCAGAACCCTCTCAGATGTCGGGCTTGTCGACGCTGCAGACACCGCCCCCGGGACTGCTCTGCCTCGCCACCCTTCACGCCATCCCCACCAAGCGGTCCCTTGCCATCTACAGTCGTCGCGGCATCACCGCGGTCAGTTTCAGCTGCAACTAAGTCGCCGCGTCTGGCTGGTGCTTCAGCTATGCCACCACGCGCCGAAGACCCGAGCCTGCGCCCGGAGGAGGGGCATGTCGTCATCACCTCCACGCAGGCCATGGAGGATGTTGCTGCTTCCCTTGCTTCCCTGGGCGCCTTTGTATGGCTTGGAGGCAGCCGTCCGCGCGTCAGTGCCGCGGAGATCAAGGACGCCATCGCCAGTGAGTTCTTCATCGATCGCAACTACATCAAGGTGGTCCCGCACTTCCCGAAAGATTTCTTCGTGCTCTTCACGCACGCACACCACCGCCACCAAGTCACTGCGTCTCCAGGCCGCTTCATCCGCAACGGACTCGACATCCATGCCGCCAACTGGAGGCCAGAAGCAAATGCTGACTCGGTGGAGGCGTACTACCACGTGCATCTCTGCATTGAGAACTTGCCTCTCAACGCCTGGTGCGATGAGGTCGCAGAGCAGGTGCTTGGACCTAATACTTTCCTGCACTACTTCGATGGGGCCAACGTGAAGAGAGAAGATTCATCCTCATTCAATTTGTGGGCATGGTCTGCAAATCCCTCGGCCATCCCCAAGGTTCTTCGGCTCATGATCACTGGCAAACAAGCTGCGAGCTACAGCAGAGGCCCGAGCACTGAGATTGGCCGACGGGGCCTCAAGAGGCGCGTCTTGGTGCACCTTGAAACGGTGGAAGACTTCACCCCCGATGCTAGCGGCATCATCCCACGTCGCCCCCGCTCCTCACACCCGTTCTCCTGGCGCCATGGTGTGATCAACGACGAATCAAGAATGCGCGACCGCTTGGAGGTTGCTGGGCGAAGAAGGGAAGACGACCAAGACCACGACCGCCGCGATGACGATGATGACCATGGACATCGGGGCCACGAGGACCGCTCCTCCTCCTGGCGAGATCGCTTCTTTCGCAGCCGCTCGCACACTCCGGAGCACCGCGAGGACGCGGGCTGCCATGGCTCCCGGGATGGCCACCGTGAAGACCGGGTCTGTCGGATACCGTGTTCCGGCAAAACCCTTAAGGTTTGAACTCTGGGGTGCTCGTGAAGATCTTCTCCCTACCGAAACACGCCCACAACCTCGTCGCGATTCTGAGCTAGCACGATGAACAACACAAGAGACACGAGGTTTATACAGGTTCGGGCCACCGTTGTGGTGTAATACCCTACTCCTGTGTGTGGTGTGGTGGATTGCCTCTTGGGCCGATGATGAACAGTACAAGGGAAGAACAGCCTTGCGAGGAGAGGTGTTCTTGTGGTGGTAGGTGTTCTGATTCGGAAGGATTCGATCCCCTCCTAGTGTGGTGGCTATCTCTATTTATAGAGGCCCTGGTCCTCTTCCCAAATATTGAGCGGGAAGGAGCCAACAACGGCCATTTCATAAGGGGACAACTAGTACAGGCTATCCTGACTAAAGGTGGTCTTCGACTGCCAAAGGCACTAGCGATGATGCCGTCTTGGGTTCCACGGTGACCTCCGTCCTGCCGCTCTGCTAGTCTTAGTCTCGTTGCACCGATATGGAAACCTTTGCCTGATGCCTCGGTACTCCGCGCCTGCGCTTGCCCCCTTTGCACCAAAGAGGAAACGAGGACACTGCGTGGGCTGGCGCCCGCCTAGCGCCTGCCTGGTCTTGATCGTCATGGCTTGCGTCATGAGCTCCTCGCGAGGTACCCCTCGCCTTGATCTCTCCGCCTCCTCGCAAGCCTACCTGGTGAGACCGCCCCTGAGGAGGCCTTGTGTCGTTCGCCCCGCGAGGGTCTTGAGCTTGGGTTGATGAAGACGGGCCGTACTGGGCCATTGCTGAGCCACGCTGCAGGCCGCAGGCAGGCAAGTCTGGGGACCCCCGTTCCCAGAACACCGACAGTAGCCCCCGGGCCCAAGCCGCGCTCGGACTTGGCTTAGCAAATGGGCCAAAGGGCAAGTCGCGGGCGCCGCGAGTTCCCCAACAACTCTGACCTTGGACGTCGCGTGGCGATTGATTGGACGTGGGCGTCTCCCCTTCCCCATGCTGCCTCGGCAACTACCCGATTTGATGAGTCCCTGCTGCATGCAAAAAGAGTCATCATTATCTGTGATCGTGGAGGCCGACGGTTGACCTCCCTTAGGCTATAAATGGGGAGAGGCGAAAGCCCACATTGCACATCTCTTCTTGCTCCGCCTGCTTCTTCTCCTTCCTTGCTCCGGTTGCTTGGAGTGTCCCATGGCGCCCATGAAGAGGTTCTCGGCCGCGGAGAAGGGGAAGGCTCGCCAGGAAGGGCCTGGCTCTCCTCCGCCCAAGCACGGCTGCGGCCATCCCCGCAAGCACCCCGCGACTCCCGTCGCGGCTCCTCGTGGTCGCGGTGGTGGCCCTTCACACGGTGGTGGCCGCCCGTATCGGGGCAACCCAGTCGGTGGGGGAAGGCGTGCCATGGCTACGCGGCCTCCCCGGCCGCCCTTCCATTCGGCGGATAATCCGGCCGCAATCGCTCCAGCTCCCGCTTCGCCGATGAATCGCGGCCGCGCCCGCGCGGTTCTCGTTCTGGCGGACGATCGCTGTAGCAGGCTTCTGGTCGTGGTGGAGATCTCTGTCGTCGGGAACGTGGCCCTGGCCCGGGGCTGACAGACGTTTGCCCGCGCGCGTGGCCTGGGCCGGCGGTGCACCCTCCACTTCAGGTACGACGGCGACACGACCCTCTACGTGAGGGTGTTCGGGGAAGATGGCCGCCGTGTCGGGTGCTGCCCTGAAGATGATGACGGCAATGGGGTGCTCGGCCTTGGTGACGGCTGCGACGAGGGCGAAGGCGAACCCGCTCCCGATGGTGACCGCAGCTCGCCGAGCTTAAGTGGTTCCTTCTCTGGCGACAACTCCTCTAGCGGTGGCCGCGACCAGCCACCACACCGCCGCGCCTGCTTCGAGGGTGGTAGCCGGTCATCCCGTCGCCGCGCCCCGGTGAAGCGCAAGGCGGAGTCTGATTGAGCTCAGGAGGACGACGCAGGTCCCTTCTCGCGAGCTGCGCGCTGTTTTATTTTGTTTTTCTCCTTTCCTGCATTGAGAGAGAGATGTATGGAGCCCCGTGGGGGCGTGCAACATACTATGATCCCCTAATTATCGTGCTACACTTATTGTCCCTGTGCTGTGTGACGGTGTCGTGGTTATGTGCCTGCGAGTAGGAACAACTTAGCTCGGGACGTTTGTAGTAGTTTTCGCCTCGCGAGGTGCCTGCCCGAGGCCTCGCCGGGCGCCTTGAAAGCTGCAAAAAATCTGTTGGGAGAATCATTTCCGAACCTTAGTCGCGAGGGTTGCCAGCCATGGACTGGTGCTTTGTGTCGCGATGCCCGAGGGGCATGGACCGGGAGGGGTGCTCCCGCTGTGAACTTGAACGAGGGAGCCTCGCAAAAATCAGGCGAGAAAGGGCTCATGAGGGCACCTGTGCAGCCCCCTCGCGAGGTTTGCGAGAGAGAGAGCGAGCCAGACAAAAGCCGAAAACAGAGAACAGGGGCAAAAGAAAGCAAACAACACTAGAAGCAACTTCAACAAAGGTTCAAACAAGGGAGAACAAGCTAACGCAGAAAGCAAATGAAAAGCCGCGTCCGGCACCTAGTCTAGTCTTTGACGTCTTCTCACCAGCGCAAAGCTAAGTGCTGCCATTGGGCGTGGGCGGGAGCCCCCGAGGCCCGAGGGCGGCACTCCGGAGACTCCAGGGCGTGTACAGCCCCAACTCATTATTACGTGAGAGTGTCACGGGTGGCGAGCTTCACAGGCACCAGGCCTTCTTCACAGGCACTGGGCCTTTCTTTGGGCGGTGAGCTTCACAGGCACCGGGCCTTCTTCACAGGCACTGGGCCTTTCTTTAGGGGTAGAACTTCTGGAGGTGCTGAATGTTTCAGGCGTTCGGGATGGGCACCCCTTCCTGAGTCTCCAGGCGTGCGGCGCCAGGCCTGGAAACATGGACAACCTTGAACGGGCTCTCCCACATGGGCGAGAGCTTATGCAGCCCTTCCCTGGAGAGCACCCGCCTGAGTACGAGGTCACCTACCACAAGAGTCCTGGGGCGGATGTTGCGGCAATGATACCGCTGCAGCGCCTGCTGGTATCTTGCTACTCGTAGTGCGGCTTCCCGGCGGTGCTCCTCCCCCAGCACGAGGTCCATCCCCCGCATGGCGTCCTGTTGCGCTTCATCAAACGCTAGGACCCGCTCGAAGCGACGCCTGACCTCGTGAGAGAGGACTGCCTCTGCTCTGTAGACGAGGAAGAACGGGGTCTCGCCAGTCGACTTGGTGGCGGTAGTGCGGATGGACCACAACACAGACTGGAGCTCGTCGTACCAGCCCCTGCCGCAGACCTCCAGCTTCTTTTTGAAGGTCCTGGTTTTGAGGCCCTTCAGGACCTCTGCGTTGGCGCGTTCGGCCTGGCCGTTACTCTGGGGGTGTGCCACCTAAGCGTAGCATATCTGCGTTCCAAGGTTAGCACAATATGTTTTGAAGAGATTGCTGGTGAACTGCGAACCGTTGTCGGTGATGATGCGATTGGGGACCCCGAACCGGCTCACGAGGCCCTTGATGAACTTGACTGCAGGATCAGCTGGGATGGTGCGGACGGCTTCCACCTCCGCCCACTTGGTGAACTTGTCAATGACGACATAGAGGTAGCGGTAGCCCCCATGCGCTCGAGGAAACGGCCCCAAGATATCCAGCCCCCAGACCGCGAATGGCCATGAGAGTGGGATGGTCTACAGGCCCTGAGCTGGCTGATGGATTTGCTTGGCGTGGAACTGGCAGGCCTCGCAGGACCTCACCAGCTCGGTCGCGTCGTTGAGTGCTGTAGGCCAGTAGAACCCGCTGCGAAATGCTTTGCCGACGAGGGTTCGTGATGATGAGTGATGTCCGCAATCTCCATCATGTATGTCAGCCAGCAACTCCTTCCCTTGTTCCCTGGAGATGCAACACAGGGAAACATCATTCGGCTGCTTCCAGTAGAGCTCTCCGTCTTGGATGCAGTAGGTCGTGGCCTGCCAGGCCACGCGTTCCGCGTCCTCCTCTTTCTCTAGCAGCGTACCTTGCATCAGGTAGTCCTTGAATTCTGTGGTCTAGCATCCCTCTTGAGGCTCCAGCGCCAGGAGTAAATGTGCTCCCGAGGTTGGGCCATAGGCCGGGGTTCCTGTGGCAGGTGGTTGAGGAAGTTCCTCCCGAGGTTGCGCCGTGCTCGACAGTGACGGCGCTGCTGATGGCTTGAAGAGACGTTCCTTGAAAACGCCAGGCTCCTGAGGTAGCCGCCTGGACGCCCTCCTGGCAATGACATCAGCCTCTTGATTGGTGCCACGGGCACATGCTGCAACTCCAACCCTCAGAACTGCTTTTCCATCCCGCGGACCTCCGCAAGATACGCCTCCATGTGCTCGTCCTTTGGCTCGTACACCTTGTTGGAGAAGTTGTCGAGGAGATGTGAATCACCCTTGATGATGAGGCGCTTCACCCCCAATGCTGTTGCGGCTTTCAAGCCTGCTATGAGGCCCTCGTATTCTGCTATGTTGTTGGAGACCTTCTCGCCATGCTGGAAATAGAGCTGCACGGCGTAATAGAGCATGTCCTGAGTGGGGGATATAAGCACTGCGCCCGCCCCCGCGCCATGCCATGAGAATGCTCCATCGAAGTACATGACCCAGCCATCTGGTGCCTCGCTTCCTGGGGAAAGTGACCAATCCTCGCCTGCCTCGAGCCCTGGCGCCTTTGTCCATTCTGCCACAAAATCTGCAAGTGAGGCTCCTTTGACGACCCTGGTTGTGCTGAATTCCAACTAAAACGCTTGCAACTCGGTGTTCCATTTGGCGACCCTTCCAGCGGAGTTGGGACTCCTGAGTACCCTTTCCAATGGGTATGCCGAGACGACCTTAATGCGGTGACCTTGAAAGTAGTGCCACAGCTTTTGCGAGGCCACCAATAGCGCGAGCAAGAGCTTCTGAGGCATGGGGTATCATGCCCTTGCATCCCGCAGCACCGTGCTGACGAAATACACCGGATGCTCGACGAGGTCCGTGCCCTCCAGAGGGTTAGGCGCCTCCTGAGACGACGGAGCCCCCAGCACCTGGCTGCCTGGTGCGACCTCTTCAGCCCTGGAGGCGTCTCCCTGTTGAGGCTGGTCTCCATCTGCTGAGGCCGTGGTCTTTGCGAGGCCTTCCTGGTCTTGTGCTGCCGCTGCCGGGGCCGTGGCCGGTCGTGACGTAGCCTTGACCCGGCGCTCTTCCCGAACCGCCACTAGAGCTGCACTGGCGGAGTAGGGTGTGGCAGCGAGGTAGAGCACCAGGGGCTCGAGAGGACGCGGTGCCACCATCACAGGAGGGCTGGTCAGATACTTCTTGAGGTCTTGAAACGCTTTGTCGGCCTCCTGTGTCCATTCAAACGGGTCCTTCTTCTTCCTCAGCTTGAAGAAAGGCAAGGCGCGCTCCCCAAGCTTGGAAATGAAGCGTCCTAGCGCTGTCATGTGATACGTCTCCAATGTATCTATAATTTTTGATTGTTCCATGCTATTATATTACCCGTTTTGGATGTTTATGGGTTTTACTCTACACTTTTATATAATTTTTGGGAATAACCTACTAACCGGAGGCCCAACCCGAATTGTTGTTTTTTTTGCCTATTTCAGTGTTTTGAAGAAAACGAATATCAAACGGAGTCCAAACGGAATGGAACCTTCGGGAGCGATCTTTTTGGAACAAACGTGATCCGGAGGACTTGGAGTGGAAGTCAAGAAACAAGCGAGGCGACCACGAAAACCTAATTCCACAGCCATTACCTTCTGTATCCATGAGATCCCATCTTGGAGCCTTCGCCGGCGCTCCGCCGGAGGGGGAGTCGACCATGGAGGGCCTCTACATCATCTCCAAGGCCCTTCCGATGAGTTGTGAGTAGTTTACCACAGACCTTCGGGTCCATAGTTATTAGCTAGATGGCTTCTTCTCTCTCTTTGAATCTCAATACAAAGTTCTCCTTGATCTTCTTGGAGATCTATTCGATGTAACTCTGTTTGCGGTGTGTTTGTCGAGATCCGATGAATTGTGGGTTTATGATCAAGTTTATCTATGAGAAATATTTGAATCTCCTCTGAATTCTTTTATGTATGATTAAGTTATCTTTGCAAGTCTCTTCGAATTATCAGTTTGGTTTGGCCTACTAGATTAATCTTTATTGCAATGGGAGAAGTGCTTAGCTTTGGGTTCAATCTTGCGGTGTCCTTTCCCAGTGACAGCAAGGCATGTATTGTATTGTTGCCATCGAGGATAAAAAGATGGGGTTTATATCATATTGCATGAGTTTATCCCTCTACATCATGTCATATTTCTTAATGTGTTAATCTGTTCTTTATGAACTTAATACTCTAGATGCATGCTGGATAGCAGTCGATTTGTGGAGTAATAGTAGTAGATGCAGGCAGGAGTCGGTCTACTTGTCACGGACGTGATGCCTATATACATGATCATGCCTAGATAATCTCATAATCATTCGCTTTTCTATCAATTGCTCGGCAGTAATTTGTTCACCCACCATAAACTTATGCTATCTTGAGAGAAGCCACTAGTGAAACCTATGGCCCCCGGGTCTATCTTTTATTATATAAGCTTTCAATCTACTTTTATTTGCATCTTTAATTTTCCAATCTATATCATAAAATACCAAAAATATATTTATCTTATCATATTATATCTATCAGATCTCACTTTCGCAAGTGGCCGTGAAGGGATTGACAACCCCTTTATTGCGTTGGTTGAGAGTTCTTGTTTGTTTGTGTAGGTGCGTGGGACTTCTGAGGAGCCTCCTCTTTGGATTGATACCTTGGTTCTCAAAAAGCTGGGAAATACTTACGCTACTTTGTTGCATCACCGTTTCCTCTTCAAGGAAAACCAACGCAAGCTCAAGACGTAGCAAGAAGGATTTCTGGCGCCGTTGCCGGGGAGGTCTTCGCTCAAGTCAAGACATACCAAGTACCCATCACAAACTCATCTCCCTCGCATTACATTATTTGCCATTTGCCTCTCGTTTTCCTATCCCCCACTTCACCCTTGCCGTTTTATTCGCCCTCTCTTTCCCAATCTCCTCTCTCGTTCGCTTGCCTTTTGTGTGCTCGTAGCTATGGCTAGTCATCCTATTATCGTTAATACTCCCGATCATGAAGTTCTCAACTTTAAACAAAGGGAGGGAGAAAATTTAAAAGATGCTCGGCATAGAATTTGCAATTCTCAAAATAGATCTACTAGGAAGCAATCCACTTCCGTTCTTCTTCGCAATTTTTATGTGGGCATTACTCCTTGGAATAGATATATCCTTGATACCATTACCGGAGGGAATTTCTTGGGTAGCCATACTTTTGATGCTTATAATGCTATGTTAGATTTGTTTGGTCCACCCCCTCTTTTGGTTAATGGAACGGTTTTAACTTTGGAACATGTGATGCAAAGGCTTGAAATTATTGAAAATAAAGTTGCCACTGTTGAGTTAATTGAAAATTTGGATAAAAAGATCCACAATAAAATCACCCAATATGGATCTAGGGTTGGAATTACCTTGAATTTTTTTAAAGAAAAAGAACCTATAGTTAATGAAAGAATAGATTTAGATTCTACAAGAATTGGTAAACCGGAGGACATTATCACCAACTTAGGGTTTGCCTTTTCATCTGTGAAAAATACCTCAACTCCTCCTTCCAAATTTGCCAAGGTCATGTATGTTCCTAAAAATAAGGGTGAATCTTCTAGTAAAGGAAGTGCCGATCTCAAATCAATTAGTGTTCACCCCAATTTTCTTGCTATCATTAAGGAACCTTTTGCTACAATCTTGCCTAGGAGCTTAATCATTACTAAAAAGAAAGAAACTCCTAGGGATTATAAGTGCTCTATTGAAGAATTGAGTGCCAAAGATGGCACTATTTACATCTATCCTCGCTTTTATGCCTAGCTAGGGGCATTAAACGATAGCGCTAGTTGGGAGGCAACCCAATTTTATCTTTGTTCTTTGTTTTTGCTTCTGTTTAGTAATAAAATTTTCATATACTTTCTGTTTAGATGCGTTTTCATGTTTTAATTAGTGTTTGTGCCAAGTAGAACCTATAGGGTAACCTATGGTAATAGTTAATTTGATTCTGCTGAAAAACAGAAACTTTGCACGCACGAAAATAATTTTAGTAATTCACAGAAACGTGATTTTGCGTTGATTATTTTTGCTGTAGATCAATAGAGAAATTTCCTAGGACTTCCTATTTTGGTAGGAGTTTTAAAGTTCCATAAGTATTCGAGAGTTACACATTGCTACAGACTGTTCTGTTTTTGACAGATTCTGTTTTTCGTGTGTTGTTTGCTTATTTTGATGCATCTATGGCTAGTATTGAGTGGTATGAACCATAGAGAAGTTGGAATATAGTAGGTTTAACACCAATATAAATAAATAATGAGTTCATTACAGTACCTTATGTGGTGGTTTTTATTTCTTGCACTAACAGAGCTTATGAGATTTCCTGTTGAGTTTTGTGTTGTGAAGTTTTTAAGTTTTGGGTAAGATTTGATGGATTATGGAATAAGGAGTGGAAAGAGCCTAAGCTTGGGGATGCCCATGGCACCCCAATATATTCCAGGATAACCAAAAGCCTAAGCTTGGGGATGCCCCAGAAGGCATCCCCTCTTTCGTCTTCGTCTATCGGTAACTTTACTTGGAGCTATATTTTTATTCGCCACATGATATGTGTTTTGCTTGGAGCATCTTGTATGATATTAGTCTTTTATTTTTAGATTACCACAATCATCCTTGCTGTACACACCTTTTGGTAGAAGCCCACATGATTAGAATTTATTAGAACACTCTACGTGCTTCACTTTTATCTTTTGAGCTAGATAGTTTTTGCTCTAGTACTTCACTTAAATCTTTTAGAGCACGACGGTGGCTTAATTTTGAAGAAATTGTTGATCTCTCATGCTTCACTTATACTTTTTTGAGAGTCTTTTAGAACAGCATGGTATTTGCTATGGTTATAAAGTCCTAGAATGATGAGCATCTAAGTTGGGTATAATATAAAACTATCATAGAAAGTGCATTAAACACTAGGATCAATTTGATGCTTGATAATTGTTTTGAGATATAAAGGTGGTAATGTTAGAGTCATGCTAGTTAGGTAATTATGAAATTGAGAAATACTTGTGTTGAAGTTGGCAAGTCCCGTAGCATGCACGTATGGTAAAAGTTGTGTGACAAATTTGTTGCATGGGGTGCTCTTTTAATTGTCTTCCTTATGAGTGGAGGTCGGGATCACGCGATGGTTAACTCCTATCAACCCTTCCCCTAGGAGCATGCGTAGTAGTACTTTGCTTCGAGGGCAAGTAGACTTTTGCAATAAGTATATGAGTTCTTTATGACTAATGTGAGTCCATGGATATACGCACACTCATCCTTCCACTTTGCTAGCCTCTATTATGCCGCGCAACTTTCGCCGGTATCATGCACCTATTATTTACCTTCCTCAAAACAGCCACCATACCTACCTATTATGGCATTTCCATAGCCATTTCGAGATATATTGTCATGCAACTTTCCACCATTCCGTTTATTATGACACGCTCCATCATTGTCATATTGCTCTTTGCATGATCATGTAGTTGACATTGTATTTGTGGCAAGGCCACCTTCATAATTTTTCATACATGTCACTCTTGATTCATTGCATATCCCGGTACACCACCGGAGGCATTCATATAGATTCATATTTTGTTCTAAGTATTGAGTTGTAATTCTTGAGTTGTAAATTAATAAAAGTGTGATGATCTTCATTATTAGAGCATCGTCCCAAGTGACGAAAGGATGGTGAAGACTATGATTCCCCCACAAGTCGGGATGAGACTTCGGACTTTACAAAAAAAAGAGGCCAAAGAGCCCACCAAAAAAAGGAAAGGCCAAATAAATAAATAAAAAATGAGAGAAAAGAGAGAAGGGACAATGCTACTATCTCTTTTCCACACTTGTGCTTCAAAATAGCACCATGATCTTCATGATAGAGAGTCTCCTATGTTGTCACTTTCATATACTAGTGGGAATTTTTCATTATAGAACTTGGCTTGCATATTCCAATGATGGGCTTCCTCAAAATTCCCTAGATCTTCGTGAGCAAGCAAGTTGGATGCACACCCACTTAGTTTCTTTTGTTGAGCTTTCATACATTTATAGCTCTAGTGCATCCGTTGCATGGCAATCCCTACTCACTCACATTGATATCTATTAACGGGCATCTCCATAGCCCGTTGATACGCCTAGTTGATGTGAGACTATCTTCTCCCTTTTTTTTCTTCACAACCACCATATACCACATATAGTGCTATGTCCATGGCTTGCGGTCATGTATTGCGTAAGAGTTGAAAAAGCTGAAGCGCGTTAAAAAGTATGAACCAATTGCTTGGCTGAAACAGTGGTTGTGCATGATGGGAGTATTTTGTGTAATGAAAATGAAGCATGGCCTAACTATATGATTTTGTAGGGATAAGCTTTCTTTGGCTATGCTATTTTGAGAAGACATGATTATTTGTTAGTATGCTTCAAGTATTACTATCTTTATGTTTTATAAGCTTTTATTTTGAATCATTTGGATCTGAAAAATCATGCCACAATAAAGAAAATTACATTGAGAATGATGCTAGGTAGCATTTCACATCAAAAATTTTGTTTTTATCATTTACCTACTCGAGGACGAGCAAGAATTAAGCTTGGGGATGCTTGATACCTCTCCAATGTATCTATACTTTTTGATTGTTCCATGCTATTATATTAACCGTTTTGGATGTTTATGGGCTTTACTCTACACTTTTATATCATTTTTGGGACTAACCTACTAACAGGAGGCCCAGCCCGAATTGCTATTTTTTTTGCCTATTTTAGTGTTTCGAAGAAAAGGATTATCAAACGGAGTCCAAACGGAATGAAACCTTCGGGAGCGATCTTTTTGGAACAAACATGATCCAGAGGACTTGGAGTGGAAGTCAAGAAACAAGCGAGGCGACCACGAAAACCTAATTCCACAGCCGTAACCTTCTGTATCCACGAGATCCCATCTTGGAGCCTTCGCCGGTGCTCCGCCGGAGGGGGAATCGACCATGGAGGGCCTCTACATCATCTCCAAGCCCCTTCCGATGAGTTGTGAGTAGTTTACCACAGACCTTCGGGTCCATAGTTATTAGCTAGATGGCTTCTTCTCTCTCTTTGAATCTCAATACAAAGTTCTCCTTGATCTTCTTGGAGATCTACTCCATGTAACTCTGTTTGCGGTGTGTTTGTCAAGATCCGATGAATTGTGGGTTTACGATCAAGTTTATCTATGAGAAATATTTGAATCTCTGACTTCTTTTATGTATGATTAAGTTATCTTTGCAAGTCTCTTCGAATTATCAGTTTGGTTTGGCCTACTAGATTGATCTTTATTGCAATGGGAGAAGTGCTTAGCTTTGGGTTCAATCTTGCGGTGTCCTTTCCCAGTGACAGCAGAGGCAACAAGGCATGTATTATATTGTTGCCATCGAGGATAAAAAGATGGGGTTTATATCATATTGCATGAGTTTATCCCTCTACATCATGTCATATTTCTTAATGCGTTACTCTGTTCTTTATGAACTTAATACTCTAGATGCATACTTGATAGCAGTCGATGTGTGGAGTAATAGTTGTAGATGCATGCAGGAGTCGGTCTACTTGTCATGGACGTGATGCCTATATACATGATCATGCCTAGATAATCTCATAATTATTCACTTTTCTATCAATTGCTCGACAGTAATTTGTTCACCCACCATAATACTTATGCTATCTTGAGAGAAGCCACTAGTGAAACCTATGGCCCTCGGGTCTATCTTTTATTATATAAGCTTTCAATCTACTTTTATTTGCATCTTTACTTTTCCAATCTATATCATAAAATACCAAAACTATATTTATCTTATCATATTATCTCTATCAGATCTCACTTTCGCAAGTGGCCGTGAAGGGATTGACAACCGCTTTATTGCGTTGGTTGCGAGTTCTTGTTTGTTTGTGTAGGTACGTGGGACTTCTAAGGAGCCTCCTACTGGATTGATATCTTGGTTCTCAAAAACTAAGGGAAATATTTACGCTACTTTGTTGCATCACCCTTTCCTCTTCAAGGAAAACCAACGCAAGCTCAAGACATAGCATCACGCGTCCGGTGAGCTTTTGCATTTCTTTGAGGGTTTGCGGTGGACTCATGTCTTCGATTGCCTTGACCTTCTCCGGGTTGGCCTCGATCCCTCTGTGGGACAAGAGGAAACCTAGAAGCTTGCCAGAAGGAACGCCAAACACGCACTTCTCTGGGTTGAGTCGCAGGTCCTCTTCGCGGAGGCTCGCGAAGGTCTCTTCCAGTTCCGGGATCAAGGTTTTTGCCTCCCGAGACTTCACCACAATGTCGTCAACGTAAGCCTCTGCGTTCTTCCCGAGCTGCCGGCCTAAGGCGATGTGCATCAGTCGCTGGAAGGTTGCACCCGCGTTGCACAACCCGAATGGCATGCAAGTGTAGCAGTATACCCCACATGGGGTCAGAAAGGCCGTCTTCTCCACATCTTCTACCGCCATCTTGATTTGGTGATAGCCCAAAAATGCATCCAGAAAACACAGCAGGTCACACTTGGCGGTGGAGTCGACGATTTGGTCAATGCGAGGGAGCGGAAATGGATCTTGAGGGCGGGCCTTGTTGAGATTGGTGAAGTCGAAACACATGCGCTCCTTTCCTCCCTTTTTCGGCACAACAACAGGGTTTGCCAGCCATTCGGGGTAGTGAACCTCGCGAATAACACCTGCTGCCTCTAGCTTGTGGGTTTCTTGGATGATGAAGGCCTGCTTCTCGATGGACTGCCGCCTTGCTTTCTGCTTCACGGGGCGTACATTGGGGCACACATTTAGGTGATGCTCAATCACCTGCCTCGGGACCCCCGCTAGCTGCTTGGGCTCCCATGCGAACACATCTTTGTTCGCGCGCAGGAACTGCACCAACGCTTCCTCTTGGTCGGGGTCAAGGTTGGCACCTATGGTGAAGGTGGCTCCTGAGGACCCATCCTCCTCAACTAGCACCTGCTTGGTCTCCGCCTTGTCCTGGGTGAACAACTACTTATTCTTGGTCGGTGCAGCCTCCTTGGCCTTGGGGGTGTCCGCGTCGGCAGGCTGCGCTGCCGCGGTGGTCTTGAGGGCGAGCTTGAGCGTCAGCAGAGCATCCTTGGTATATCCAGTTACGGTGAGGGCGCCGGTGCTCCCAGGCATCTTCATGATGTTGTAAGCCGGATGGGTCGCTGGCATGAACTGGGCCAAGGCGGGGTATCCGAGGATGGCATTGTACGGGAGGCCGATGTGGGCGATGTCGAAGTTGACCAGCTCCGTGCGGAAGTTGTCGTGGGTGCCGAAGGTCACACGGAGGCGAATCTGCCCCACGGAGCTGGAGGAACCGCCTCCGACGCCCGAGAAGGGCTTGCTAGGTTGGAGCCGTTCCAGCGGTACGTGGAGGAGGTTGAAAGCCTCCACCGAGAGCACGTTGAGCCCGGTGCCACCGTCGATGAGGGTCCTGGTGACGGCCACCTGGCAGATGGTAGGCGTGCAAAGCATTGGGAGCGTACCCAAGCAGGCGGTGTTGACGGGGTGGTCGGAGTTGAAGGTCAGGTCGGCCTTGGGTGCCGCCCAACCCGGGGGGCTCCTTGTCGTGCGAGGGCAGCGCCGATCTGACGGAAGAACGGCTTTGTGTGGCAGTCTGAGGGTGGCGCCTGCGAGCCGCCAAGGAGAGCTACGATGACCGGGGGCGCCGGTGCAGCGTACTGGGTGAGGAAGAGGTTGCGTAGCTCCTCCAAGGAGGCCAAAGAAGATGTTGGCAGGTTGAGCAGTCAAACGCGCGGGATGCCGGTGAGGGCCATGGGAAACTAGTTGGCCATGACCTTGTCGTCGCCTCCGGCCTTGAGGATGGCCTTCTCGTATGCCAGCAGGAAGGCCATCGGATCCACCACGCCGTTGTATCACGGCGGCATCTCTGGCTTGAACTTGTGCGGCCACTGCACTGGCAGCAAGGCGGGGGCCAAGACTCGGAGCCCCCTGGCCCCTGCGCTGGCATCGGCCGTCGGAGCCGGAGGCGTGTTGTCTGCCATGACGGCAAAGTGCGGTGTTGGTGGAGAGCGAGACGACAAAAAGGAGAGCTCCGGCGCACCCCTACCTGGTGCACAAAATGTCAAATATCAGGTTCCGGCAAAACCCTTAAGGTTCGACTCTAGGGTGCGCGCGAAGATCTTCTCCCTGCCGTAACATGCCCACAACCTCGTCGCGATTCTGAGCTGGCACGATGAACAACATGAGAGACACAAGGTTTATACAGGTTCGGGCCACCGTTGTGGTGTAATACCCTACTCCTGTGTGTGGTGTGGTGGATTGCCTCTTGGGCTGATGATGAACAGTACAAGGGAAGAACATCCTCGCGAGGAGAGGTGTTCTTGTGGTGGTGGGTGTTCTGCTTCGGAAGGATTCGATCCCCTCCTACTGTGGTGGCTATCTCTATTTATAGAGGCCCTGGTCCTCTTCCCAAATATTGAGCGGGAAGGGAGCCAACAACGGACATTTCATAAGGGGAAAACTAGTACAAGCTATCCTGACTAAAGGTGGTCTTCGACTGCCAAAGGCACTGGCGACGACGCTGTCTTGGGCTCCATGGTGAGCTCCGTCCTGCCGCTCTGCTGGTCTTGGTCTCGTTGCACCGATATGTAAACCTTTTCCTAATGCCTCGGTACTCCACGCCTGTGCTTGCCCCCTTTGCACGAAAGAGGTAACGAGGACACTGCGCAGGCTGGCGCCCGCCTGGTCTTGATCGTCATGGCTTGCATCATGAGCTCCTCGCGAGGTACCCCTCGCCTTGATCTCTCCGCCTCCTCGCAAGCCTGCCTGGTGAGACCGCCCCTGAGGAGGCCTTGTGTCATTCGCCCCGCGAGGCTTGGCCCCTCGCGAGGGTCTTGAGCTTGGGTTGATGAAGACGGGCCATACTGAGCCACTGCTGAGCCACGCTGCAGGCCGCAGGCAGGCAAGTCTGGGGACCTCCATTCCCAGAACACTGACAGGGGCATCCACCACGAAGACCAGGGAGCTGCCGCGACGATCGGGGCGGCCGGGATGGACGACGCCGGTGCTCTGAAGCCGTCGACGCGTGCAAGATTGACCAGAAGCTGGTCCAGCGCCTTCCTGACGGCGCTGTCATCCCGGCTTCGGGCATGTGATGTCCACAACACAACCTTCTTCTTGTAGACGTTGTTAGGCCTGCAAGTGCAGAGGTTTGTAGGACAGTAGCAAATTTCCCTCAAGTGGATGACCTAAGGTTTATCAATCCGTGGGAGGCGTAGGATGAAGATGGTCTCTCTCAAACAACCCAGCAACCAAATAACAAAGAGTCTCTTGTGTCCCCAACACACCCAATACAGTGGTAAATTGTATAGCTACACTAGTTCAGCGAAGAGATGGTGATACAAGTGCAATATAGGTAGTAGATAAAGGTATTTGTAATCTGAAGATATAAAAACAGCAAGGTAACTAAAGATAAAAGTGAGCGTAAACGGTATTGCAATGATAGGAAACAAGGCCTAGGGTTCATACTTTCACTAGTGCAAGTTCTCTCAACAATAATAACATAGATAGATCATATAACAATCCCTCAACATGCAACAAAGAGTCACTCCAAAGCCACTAATAGCGGAAAACAAACATAGAGATTATGGTAGGGTATGAAACCACCTCAAAGTTATTCTTTCGGATCGATCTATTAAAGAGTTCGTACTAGAATAACACCTTAAGACACAAATCAACCAAAACCCTAATGTCACCTAGATACTCCATTGTCACCTCAAGTATTCGTGGGCATGATTATACGATATGCGACACACAATCTCAAATTCATCCAACCAACACAAAGTACTTCAAAGAGTGCCCCAAAGTTTCTACCGGAGAGTCAAGAAAACGTGTGCCAACCCCTATGCATAGGTTCATGGGCGAAACCCACAAGTTGGTCACCAAAACATACATCAAGTGGCACGTGATATCCCATTGTCACCACAAATAAACATGGCAAGACATACATCAAGTGTTCTCAAATCAAAGACTCAATCCGATAAGATAACTTCAAGAGGGAAACTCAATTCATCACAAGAGAGTAGAGGGGGAGAAACATCATAAGATCCAACTATAATAGCAAAGCTCGTGATACATCAAGATCATGCCATAGAGAGAACACGAGAGAGAGAGAGAGAGAGAGAGAGAGAGAGATCATACACATAGCTACTGGCACATACCCTCAGCCCCGAGGGTGAACTACTCCCTCCTCATCATGGAGAGCGCCGGGATGATGAAGATGGCCACCGGTGATTGGTTCCCTCTCCGACAGGGTGCCGGAACGGGCTCCCGAGAGGTTTTTGGTGGCTACAGAGGCTTGCGGCGGCGGAACTTCCGATCTATCTTGATATTCGATGGTTTTAGGGTACGTAGGCTTATATAGGCGAAAGAAGTCGGTTGAGAGGTGCTCGAGGGGCCCACAAGACAGGGAGACGCGCCCACTAGTGGGGTGCCCTCCCATCTCGTGGCTGCCTCGAGGATCTTTTGACGTGAACTCCAAGTCTCCAGGATGATATTCTTCCAAAAAATCACGATGCCGAAGGTTTCATTCCGTTTGGACTCCGTTTGATATTCCTTTTCTTTGAAATACTGAAACAGGCAATAAAACAACAATATGGGCTGGGCCTCCGATTAATAGGTTAGTCCCAAAAGTAATATAAAAGTGTATAATAAAGCCCATAATCATTCAAAACAGATAATAAAATAGCATGAATGCTTCATAAATTATAGATACGTTGGAGACGTATCGGCATCTAAGCTTAATTCACCTCGTCCTCGAGTAGGTAAATGATAAAGAAAGAATTTATGAAGTGTGAATGCTAGAAGGTGCACAAGTTTGATCAATGATAATTTCAATCACCTTTTCTATCATGATAACATGTCATAACAGTAGTTCATCTCATAAAACTTCTCACGATAAAGTAACAAGCAATTCACATGTCAAAGCATAGACCATAAACTTTCTTGAAAACTAGCAAACTTCATTCTTAGTCATCAAACAATTGCAATTCATCTTATTTTCTGGAATAGCAAACTCCACATACTCAACTATCATATAGTCTTCTACAATTGCTAACACTCACACAATACTTTTGGTTATGAAGTCTTAATTGAACACTGAGAAAGATAGGGGCTTATAGTGTTGCCTCCCAACGTATTCACCTTTGGGTGATGTCAACAATAATAGTTCATGCTAACTTACATCCAATTGGATATATATATCAGGATCACCCCAACACAAAGTTCTTGCCAAAGGATAAAATGAAAAAGGGAAAGGTGGAGATCACCTTGACTCTTGCATAAAAGTAAAAGACATAAAGTAAAAGATAGGCCCTTCGCAGAGGGAAGCAGAGGTTGTCATGCACTTTTAGGGTTGGATGCACAAAATCTTAATGCGAATGAACGTCACTTTATATTGCATTTGTATATGGACCTTTATTATGCAGTCCGTCGCTTTTATTGCTTCCATAACAAGATAGTATAAAGCTATTTTCTTCACATCAAAAGATCATACATATTTAGAGAGCAATTTTTATTGCTTGCACCGATGACAACTTACTTGAAGGATCTTACTCAATCCATAGGTAGGTATGGTGGACTCTCATGGCAAAACTTGGTTTAAGGATATTTGGAAGCACAAGTAGTATCTCTACTTGGTGCAAGGAATTTTGGCTAGCATGAGGGGGAAAGGCAAGCTCAACATGTTTGAATGATCCATGACAATATACTTTAACTGAGATGTCGGAAAACATAACCCATTACATTGTCTTCCTTGTCCAACATCAACTTTTTAGCATGTCATACTTAATGAGTGCTCCCAATTATAAAAGATGTCTAGGATAGTATATTTATATGTTGTAGGATCGAAAGTATGTCTAGAGGGGGGGGTGATTAGACTACTTGACCAAACAAAAACTTATCCTTTTCCCAATTTTAGTCTTTGGCAGATTTTAGCTATCTTAGCACAAGTCAAGCAATCTTAACACAATTCAAGCAAGCATGCAAAGAGTATATGAGCAGCGGAAAGTAAAGCATGCAACTTGCAAGAATGTAAAGGAAAGGGTTTGGAGGATTCAAACGTAATTGGAGACACGGATGTTTTTGTCGTGGTTCCGATAGGTGGTGCTATCATACATCCACGTTGATGGAGACTTCAACCCACGAAGGGTAACGGTTGCGCGAATCCACGGAGGGCTCCACCCATGAAGGGTCCACGAAGAAGCAACCTTGTCTACCCCACCATGGCCGTCGCCCACGAAGGACTTGCCTCACTAGTGGTAGATCTTCATGAAGTAGGCGATCTCCTTTCCCTTACAAACTCCTTGGTTCAACTCCACAATCTTGTCGGAGGCTCCCAAGTGACACCTAGCCAATCTAGGAGACACCACTCTCCAAGAAGTAACAAATGGTGTGTTGATGATGAACTCATTACTCTTGTGCTTCAAATGATAGTCTCCGCAACACTCAACTCTCTCTCACAGGATTTGGATTTGGTGGTAAGAAGATTTGAGTGGAAAGCAACTTGGGGAATGCTAGAGATCAAGATTCATATGGTAGGAATGGAATATCTTGGCCTCAACACATGACTAGGTGGTTCTCTCTCACAAACAACAAGTTGGAAGTGTAGGTTTGTTCTGATGGCTCACTCCACGAATGAAGAGGAGGTGGAGGGGTATTTATAGCCTCCACACAAAATCTAACCGTTACACACAACTTGCCAAACTCGGTGGGACCAAATTGGTAAACTCGGTCGAACCGATTTAGCAAATCTAGTGACCGTTAGGATTTTCGGTGGGACCAACATGCAACTCGGTAGGACCGATATGGTTAGGGTTAGTGCATAACGTAATCTCGGTGAGACCGATTACACAAACTTGGTGAGACCGATTTTGGTAATAAGCTAATCAGAGAGTTGGTCAGGTAAACTCTGTGGGACCAGTTCGCTCATTTAGGTGGGACCGAAATGTTACGAAAAGGAAACAGGGAGTTTACATTGCAATCTCGGTGGGACCGATCGCTCATCTCGGTGGTACCGAAACGTTACGAAGGGAAACATAGAGATTACAATCCCATCTCGGTGAGACCGAGATCCCTATCGGTGAGACCGATTTGCCTAGGGTTTGTGGCAGTGGCTATGACATCTGAACTCGGTGGCGCCGGGTAGAAAGAATTGGTAGGCCCGAGTTTGAATCTTGGTTTAGGTGATATGTGGATGTGAGAAAGTAGTTGAGGGTTTTGGAGCATATCACTAAGCACTGTGGAGCAAGAAACTCATTAATCAACACCTCATCCCTCCTTGATAGTATTGGCTTTTCCTATAGACTCAATGTGATCTTGGATCACTAAAATATAAAATGTAGGGTCTTGAGCTTTTGAGCTTGAGCCAATCCCTTTATCCTTAGCATTTTGAGGGATCCACTTTTCTCATCCATGCCATGCCGTTCATTGAGCTTTTCCTGAAATGTTCATCTTTGAATGATGTTAGCTCAATGAGCTATATGTTGTTAGGAATTACTAAAACCACCTAGGGATAGTTGCACTTTCAATCTCCCCCTTTTTGGTAATTGATGACAACATATAGATCAAAGCTTCGACAAATGATAATAAGAGCTAAAAACATTGTCGCTTTGAGAAGTATGTGATAAGCAAGAGCTCCCCCTAAATTTGTGCATAGTTTAAGATTTGCTTTGGACTGCAAATGCACAAAGAGTTAGGCTCATGGGTTACTCTTCCATGTCACATACATCTTGGTGGAGCACTCAAAATGATAATAATTGAATACATGCACTCATCACCAAGCAAAGTGAATGATCATATAGAGATAAAAAGGATAATGTCATCCAACAAGCATAAATGTAGCATATGATCAAACACATGATCATCCAAGTACCACACAGACATAAAGTATCTCAAACAAGCAAATAAAGTTCAACCACCAAAGCAAGAGAGAACAGAAAGCAACACTCCCTCTCGAAGCATATGATCTATACATTTTCCCCCCTTTGGCAACAAGTTACCAAAAAGTTCATAGAAAATGCATAGCACTAGATCGACTCTCAGGCTTGATCTTCAGGTGGTGGTGTAGAGATGGCTCCTTGGACGAAGACTTCAGTTGATGTGGATGGAGCTGGAGGTGTAGGAGCTGGAGCTGGTTGCACTGGAGCTGCAGGAGCTGTAGCTGGTGCAGATGAAGTGGCTCGGTGTCTGCCACTGCACTGCAGTGATCTATGAGCTCTAGGCACTCTGGCAAATGCATCAGTGGTTGTCTTGCCCTTCCTCTCCTGCATATCATCCTGAAGCTGCTCAACAACAGACTGAATCTCAGTTACCTTCACATCCAAGTCATAGAAGTTCTGCTCCATGATCCTCTCTAGGCTCTCCTAGTTTTGAGTCAAGGTGGCCAGCCCCTTCTCAATCCTCAGAGTGGATGCAATCAAGTAGCCTAGCTGATCTTGTTTGCTCTTCAGAAAGTACTGAGATGCCTCTTCCATTGTTGGCATCTTGTTAGCCTTCTCTGCCCTTGCCTTCTCCTTCTTTGCTTGAGCATGCACAGAAGATGGTTCATCTTCATCCATAACCACTTGGTTATCCTCAAAGTCTGGATAGATAGGTGTGTGATCCTTGTCCAACAAGTATGTCCCTGTGCCCATCTTGGAGTTAATCAGCTCCTGGATCTGTGGGGCATACCCACAACTTCTCTTTTGGTCAGTTGCTGTCCTCTTGATAGTCTCAACTATGAGGCTCATGACCTTGAACTTCTGTGGCACATCAAATAAGTGTAGCAAGTTTATTGCATCTCCTCTGATCATGTTGTGGTCACCTGACTTGGGCAAGAGAGTATGCCTGAGGATCCAGTTGATGGTTCACAGTCCCGACAGAAGGTAATGTATAGATCCAAACTTATGTGTCTCAACTGCAGCATCTGGGATCTCCTTATACATATGTGTCATAGTGTTGTGATCCATCTTCTTCTTGGCATAGACATCCAAGTCATCTTCTTTCTCCTTAGGTGCATTGATCAGATTTGCCCATTCTTCAATTGTTGATTGGTACCTAGTACCTTCAGACATCCATACTATCTTGCCATCTGGATAGAAGTGTGCTGTGGAGTAGAATTGCATTATGAGCTCATCATTCCACTTTGTGAGCTTCTGCCCAACAAAGTCTGCAACTCCACAAGAACTAAAACTGTCATACACACCAGGATAGTGTTCCTCATTCTCCTTCATGTATGTCCAGTCCACCCACCTCATGTCACACACTATAGGCTTCTTGTCCAACAACACTGTCTCATAGAAATTCCGCTGTTCCTTAGTATGGAACCTGTAGTCAACAACAGTCCTTCTCCTGATAGCATAAGGATCAGATAACCTCCACTGTCTGAGGCCTGCATCCTTTCTCAGCTTCATGTTCTCAGCCACAGGATGAGCATCATTATGATCTGGAATTTTTGGCTTCAACTTTCTCAAGACATGCTCTTCATCATCTTCCTCTTCAGTAGCAATTTTAGGCACTGAGGCCTTGTTCTTCTCAGCAGCAGATATGTTTCTGGTATTCCTCTTTGGTGCAATCTTGGGCTTGGAGGCAGCTTTGGGTGCTTTTTTGGGCTTTGATGATGCAGCGCCTGACCTAATAGCATCACCCATAAGCTTCTGAGCCTTGGGTGCTGGTGCAGCAACCTCTTCTTCTTCTTCCTCAGAGTCTCTCCTCATAGAGGGATTGCCAAGAACTTTGGCAGTAGTGGTTCTGACTCTCTTTTTCTTTTTGTCTTGACCAGTAGCTTCATCTTCTGACTCAATAGTAAACTTCATGGTTTCTCCAGTGGAAACCTTCCTGGGTTTGGAAGTGGGAATCCTTCTTGCAGGTGCCTTCTTCTGCCCTCCTGGCTTAGTGGATGCAGCTAAGCCATACTCCTTTTTGAGCACTTTCTTCTTGGAAGTGGCCTCGTCCTCAACTGCCACATAGTCTTCATCCTCAGATTCTGAGGTTTTCTTCTTTCTGTCCCTGGTGGCAGCTTTGGGCAAGTTTCTTGGGGTGCTCCTGCTACCATCATCAGAGGTGCTATAGGGACTAGTGCCCTCACTCATCTGAATTTGCTCCTCTTCCCTGTTCTGGCTGTCACTTTGATCAGACATGTTGCAAACACTGACTGCTGACCCCGTGAATAGATATAGATGAGATAGAGTGGATGAGCATCATAAAATATAGAGGTTTTTGCAAAAGAATAATTCAAAAACTTAGTTTTAGTTTTCCACAGAAAGCATTTCGGATCAACCAATTTGCAAACTTGGTGATACCAAAGCAGCTTTTGGAACCTAAACTAGTGAACTCGGTCATACCGAGTCACAGTTCGGTGGCACCGAGACTGCTAGGGTTTCACAAAGTCCTGAACTCGGTCGCACCGATTTGCAATTCTCGGTCAGACCGAGAATCACTTGTGCAATGGCCTTAGCCGAATCGGTGGAACCGAGTTCTACAACTCGGTGGGTCCGAGATGGTTTCAGCGGAAACCTAACCCTAAATTTTCAATTCACTTCTAATCTACGGAGTGTTTTGACTGGATAGAATAGTTTCAATCGTGGCAAGATTCATAATGAACACAATGTGCTAGGAATTGGACGGGGATAGCACAGTGATCAAGTCCATACCCTAGTTCGGCGATGAACTCGCTACGGCGGCAACGACGGGGATGAATTCCATTGACGACGGTGGAGACCAGCGACTAGAGGCGGCTGGCGACGAGGAGGATGATCCGGAGACCCTGGAGGCAGAGCAAGCTACGCGTGGGCGAAAGGGTTCGGAGAAAGTTTCCAAATTTTTGCCCATGGGTATATATAGCCCGACCCTGTCGGTGTGACCGAGTGGAACAACTCGGTGGCACCGAGATGCATAACTGTTGACAGTTACAGCAACTCAGTGTGACCAAAATGTTTAAATCGGTTGCACCGAGATTGAAAACCTAGATCGACTTAGTGATCTCGGTATGACTGAAAAGGAAGAATCGGTCCGACCGAGACGCACAAATAAGTTTTGGAAGTTTAAGTCTATGACGAATCGGGGACTCCGAGTGCTCCTCACACAGAGTGGTTTGAATCTGACTTGATCAAATTTTGTGATGTAGCATGAATAGAGTTTGAGACAAGAAAAGCATAGATAGCTAGAGAAGGTTCTTAGGCATTCTTGTCCATCCACTTGGCAAAATAAAAACCAATCAATCAAAGCAACAAGTGGATGTCCTCGAATGAGTAAAATATGCAACCAACATGCTCACACAATAAAATGGCAAATGAAATATGTGGCAAAGCATGCACAACCAATTCTAGCATCTATCAAACAATTGGCGATGACTGGGTCATCTATATATGAGTATATTGACTTAGAAGTCAAATGAGAACATTTGATCATAGGTCATACTCATCGTTTAAGCTCAAGTGGGGTTACCACTTTTACATAATGCATTGATGTGTTCACACCATTAGAGTTGCTTTGACTCAATTCTTAGAGTTAAGCTCCCCCTAGATGTGAGATCCCCCTTAGAGGGATGAACTAACCTTGGGTTTTGTCGATGATGACTTCATGTAGGTGTTGAAGATGTGGATGCTCAATGTTGATGTAGATCATTTGGATCAATCCTTTGGAGTGAGTTGCACTTTCAATACCTACACGGGTTAGTCCCACAAGGAACAAACAAGGATATCCATAGACATAGAGTGATGCACACCGAAGATGATGTCTATGAAAGCATTAGGTTACCTTGTCCCTTGTCTTACCAACAAGAGGGTTTGTGACTCCTTGAACTAGTGCAAGATGTGGAATTTGATTGCACTTGTTGTTGCCAAAATGATATGAGTGAAATATGTTGGCGAGGTCACCCTCAAGAACTCTCTAGTTCTTCTTCTTCGGGATCCACATCATCTTGATGGGAATCCTTGGAGTTGTAGTTGTACTTGATGAAGTAGAGCTTGATGTAGTCTTGGGAACCCACTTGACCAAGGCCTTAGGAGCTACTTCAAATGCATCAATCTCCTCTTGAAGCTTGTCCTTGCCTTTTTGCTCGTGGTCTTGTGGTGGAGGATCATCTTGAGCTTGTGTTCCCTTGAAGGAAGTAGGATCATACTTCTCTTGTTGAGGAACAAACTTCATCTTGGGTATTGATCTTCTTCCCACTCAACTCCATTGGCATTGAACTTTCGTTCAAAACAAACACCTTGGTTCTTCTGGTGCCTTCCTTGCTTGCGTACAATTTCCTCAAATTGCTTACTCACGGCAAGGCTCTTGTAAACATCTTTCTCTATAATTCCCTTCAATAAGCTATTTTCTTGCTCAAGTGTAACTTGGCTAAGAGAATCATTAGTGGATTCAAGAGAACTACTAGAAGCAACAACATTGGATTTAGCATGATTATTGTTACTACTAGTGGAAGAATCCTTCTTGTTCTTGTTAATGGACTTGACTTGAGGCATGTAAGTAGATAAGAGTAAATGCTTGGCAATGTAAGAAGAACTTTTCTTACGGAGATCATCATTGATTGCCTTTAAGAACTCATGCTCTTGCTCAAGGTTGAGCTTTTCAAAGTGTAACTTCTCATGAGTCCTTAAAAGTTCTCGATGATCTTCTAAGATAGTTTCATGAGGTAACTTAAGAGTGTTTAGTTCTTTAGTTAGAAGCTCAATCTTCTCCTTATCATTGTCATTCGTTTTATCTTGATTAGCATGACTAATTGACGTTTCATCATAGTATTCATCACTAGAGTTGTCAACAAGTAAATCATCATCACCTAGCAAGTCATCTTCATCACTATTGATATCAACATACTCGGGGTGTGTTACCTTTGGGCCTTTAGCCATAAAGCATCTTCCAAGTCCTTCATTTGGTGAATCAAATATGTCGTAGGAGTTGGTTGGCACAAGTGCTAGACCGGCAACACCTTCATATTGAGTATATTCGGAGTCGGAGTGGTAGCTTCTCTCGGAGTGATTGTCGGAGTCGGAGCCGGATACCCATTCACCAACATGAGCTTGATGTCTTCGTTTTGTGTAGCTCCTTGATTACTTGTCCTTCCTTTCCGAATCCTTGCTTCTCCAGGATGTTCTTCGTTCATAATGATCATCTCTACTCCTCTCTCTTGGTGGTGATTCTTCTCTTCTACTTCTCCTCTTGGGTGATTCTTCTTTTCTTTTGTAGGGTGCCGTACACTCATTGGAATAGTGTCCGGGTCTCCCACAATTGTAGCAATTGCGCTCTCGACTAGAAGATCTTTTGTCATTGTAGGACCTTGACTTGGAGCTTCTCTCTTTGCTTCTATTCTTGTAGAATTTGTTGTAGTTCTTCACCATTAAGTTCATTGAAGGTTTGTTTCTCACTTGATGATGTAGGGGCTTCACATGAGGCTTTGTAAGCACCACTTGACTTGTTGTGAAGTTCCTCCTTATCCTTGAGTGACATCTCAGGAGCAACAATTCTTCCAATGACTTCCATTGGCTTGAGATCTTTGTGACTGGACATCATTTGGATCAACGTGCACACGGTATCATATTTTCCGTCCAAAGCTCTTAGGATCTTCTTGATGATGAATTTGTCGGTCATCTCTTCACTTCCTAAGCCGGCAATCTCGTTTGTGATAAGAGCAAGCCTAGAGTACATTTCAGCGAAACCTTCACCATCCTTCATTTTGAACTTGTCAAGTTGACTTTGGAGCACATCCAACTTGGATTCCTTGATGGAGTTGGTACCTTCATGCATATCAATCAAAGTGTCCCAAATTTCCTTTGCATTCTCAAGACGGCTGATTTTGTTGAATTCTTCGGGGCACAATCCGTTGAAGAGGATATCACAAGCTTGAGCATTGTATTGCAACATCTTCAACTCTTCCGCGCTAGCTTCACGGTTTGGTTCTCTCCCATCAAAGAATTCACCTTCATGCAAATACACACAATAGCCCAAACGGCAGGGTTATATCCAAGAATATGCATTTTCATCTTATGCTTCCAACTAGCAAAATTAGTACCATCAAAGTAAGGACCTCTACGGTGATAATTTCCCTCGCTATACGCCATACTCTCCTAGGTTGTGAAACCAAGGCTATGACCACCAAAAGCTATGGGAATCAAAGCAAATGGAGACCAAAGCTCTGATACCACTTGTAGGATCGAAAGTATGTCTAGAGGGGGGGTGATTAGACTACTTGACCAAATAAAAACTTATCCTTTTCCCAATTTTAGTATTTGGCAGATTTTAGCTATCTTAGCATAAGTGAAGCAATCTTAAAACAATTCAAGCAAGCATGCAAAGAGTATATGAGCAGCGGAAAGTAAAGCATGCAACTTGCAAGAATGTAAAGGGAAGGGTTTGGAGGATTCAAATGCAATTGGAGACACAGATGTTTTTGTCGTGGTTTCGACAGGTGGTGCTATCGTACATCCACGTTGATGGAGACTTCAACCCACGAAGGGTAACGGTTGCGCGAGTCCACGGAGGGCTCCACCCACGAAGGGTCCACGAAGAAGCAACCTTGTCTATCCCACCATGGCCGTCGCCCATGAAGGACTTGCCTCACTAGCGGTAGATCTTCACGAAGTTGGCGATCTCCTTGCCCTTACAAACTCCTTGGTTCAACTCCACAATCTTGTCGGAGGCTCCCAAGTGACACCTAGCCAATCTAGGAGACACCACTCTCCAAGAAATAACAAATGGTGTGTTGATGATGAACTCCTTGCTCTTGTGCTTCAAATGATAGTCTCCCTAACACTCAACTCTCTCTCACAGAATTTGGATTTGGTGGTAAGAAGATTTGAGTGGAAAGCAACTTGGGGAAGGCTAGAGATCAAGATTCATATGTTAGGAATGGAATATCTTGGCCTCAACACATGAGTAGGTGGTTCTCTCTCAGAAACAACAAGTTGGAAGTGTAGGTTTGTTCTGATGGCTCTCTCCACGAATGAAGAGGAGGTGGAGGGGTATTTATAGCCTCCACACAAAATCTAACCGTTACACACAACTTGCCAAACTCGGTGGGACCGAATTGGTAAACTCGGTCGGACCGATTTAGCAAATCTAGTGACCGTTAGGATTTTCGGTGGGACCGACATGCAACTCGGTAGGACCGATATGGTTAGGGTTAGGGCATAACGTAATCTCGGTGAGACCGATTACACAAACTCGGTGAGAACGATTTTGGTAATAAGCTAACCCGAGAGTTGATCAGGTTAACTCGGTGGGACCGGTTCGCTCATTTTGGTGGGACCAAAATGTTACGAAAAGGAAATAGGGAGTTTACATTGCAATCTCGGTGGGACCGATCGCTCATCTCGGTGGTACCGAAACGTTACGAAGGGAAACAGAGAGATTACAATCCCATCTCGGTGAGACCGAGATCCCTATCGGTGAGACCGATTTGCCTAGGGTTTGTGGCAGTGGCTATGACATCTGAACTCGGTGGCGCCGGGTAGAAAGAATCGGTAGGGCCGAGTTTGACTTTTGGTTTAGGTCATATGTGGATGTGAGAAAGTAGTTGAGGGTTTTGGAGCATATCACTAAGCACTGTGGAGCAAAAAACTCATTAAGCAACACCTCATCCCTCCTTGATAGTATTGGCTTTTCCTATAGACTCAATGTGGTTTTGGATCACTAAAATATAAAATGTAGAGTCTTGAGCTTTTGAGCTTGAGCCAATCCCTTTATCCTTAGCATTTTGAGGGATCCACTTTTCTAATCCATGCCATGCCATTCATTGAGATTTTCCTGAAATGTTCATCTTGGAATGATGTTAGCTCAATGAGCTATATGTTGTTAGGAATTACCAAAACCACCTAGGGATAGTTGCACTTTCATATGTGGAATCTCTATTCCTCAATATTCTTTCATGAATTGTTCAAATGACCAATACAATGCTTGCTAACCTTCAATAAATTTACAACCTCTACTTCTTAGATGTGAAGTCATTTCTCCCCATGGGATAAGCAAACGAAACATAAATAATTTCAGATTTATGAGATTCAACTCATTCAACCATTTACTCATAGGATATAAGTGAAGCACACGAGTAAATAACAAACTACTCCAAAAAGTTATAAGTGAAGATCAATGAGTAGCTAAATAATTATGTAACTATGCGAAGACTCTCTCTCATTAAAGAATTTCAGATCTTGGTATTGTATTCAAATAGCAAGCAAAGCAAAACAAAATGACATTGCAAGGATAGCACAACTCATGTGAAGAAGCAAAAACTTAGGCTCAACCGATACTAACCGATAGTTGTTGAAGAAGAAAGGTGGGATGCCTACCAGGGCATCCCCAAGCTTGAACTTTTGTGTCTCCTTAATTCCTCTCATATCATGGTTTCTCTTTTTTTATCAAAAGCTTCATTCACACCAAACTCAACAAGAACTCGTGAGATAGGTTAGTATAAACCAATGCAAAACCTTATCATTTTCTACTGTAATAAATCACTAAAAATTATTATTCAATATTTCATACTAAATGCTTCTGCATATTTAATACTCCTATCCTCAAATAGAATCATTAAACAAACCAACATATGCAAACAATGCAAACATAACAGCAATCTGTCAAAACAGTACAGTCTGTAAAGAATGCAAGATTCATCATACTTCCCTAACTCCAAAAATTATGAGAGAAAATTCCCACTGTAGTAAATTTATCAGAGCTCATTATCCAAGAGATTTCATCATTATATCATTCTCTAACTTTTCTAGGGAATTTTTGCAACTACGGTAAACTTCCTGTTTTCAAACAGCAACATGTATGCTAGCAAAATAAGCATGGCAAAGGCTATCCTTGACTTTTTTTATTGAAACTAAAGATGCAAAACACTATTCTAAATAACAGCAAGCAAATACTAACAAAATAAAATGATGCTCCAAGCAAAACACATATCATGTGGCGAATAAAAATATAGCTCCAAGTAAAGTTACCGATGAACGAAGACGAAAGAGGTGATGCCATCCGGGGCATCCCCAAGATTAGGCTTTTGGCTATCCTAGAATGTTACCTTGGGGTGCCTTGGGCATCCCCAAGCTTAGGATCTTGCTACTCCTTATTTCATAGTCCATCGAATCTTTACCCAAAACTTGAAAACTTCACAACACAAAACTCAACAAAAAACTCGTAAGCTCCGTTAGTATAAGAAAATAAAACCACCACGTAGGTACTGTAATGAACTCATTCTAAATTCATATTGGTTAAATATATACTGTATTCCAACTTCTCTATGGTTCATACCACTTAATACTAGCCATAGATGCATCAAAATAAGCAAACATCACACGAAAAACAGAATCTGTCAAAAACAGAACACTCGGTAGTAATATGTACCAAACGTATACCTATGGAACTCCAAAACTTCTACCAAATTAGGAGGTCCTAAGAAATTTGTGTACAAATCCATAGCAAAAATAATCAGATCATAAGCACGTTTCTGTGAATTAACAAAACTAATTTACTGGGTGCAAAAGTTTCTGATTTTCATCAGGATCAACACAACTATCACCGTAACCTATCCTAAAGGTCTTACTTGGCACTTTATTGAAACAAAAGCTATAAAACATGATTACTACAGTAGCATAATCATGTGAACACACAAAAACAGTAAGGATAAATATTGGGTTGTCTCCCAACAAGCGCTTTTCTTTAATGCCTTTCTAGCTAGGCATGAAGGTGACAATGATGCTCACATAAAAGATAAGAATTGAAACATAACGGGAGAATCATGAAGCATATGACTAGCACATTTAAGCCTAACCCACTTCCTATGCATAGGGATTTTGTGAGCAAACAACTTATGGGAACAATAATCAACTAGCATAGGAAGGTAAAACAAGCATAGCTTCAAAATTTTCAACACATAGAGAGGAAACTTGACATTATTGCAATTCCTACAAGCATAAGTTCCTCCCTCATAATAATGTTCAGTAGTATCATGAATGAATTCAACAATATAACCAGCACATAAAGCATTCTTTTCATGATCTACAAGCATATAAAATTTACTACTCTCCACATAAGCAAAATTCTTCTCATCAATAGTAGTGGGAGCAAACTCAACAAAATAATTATCATGTGAGGCATAATCCAATTGAAAAATAAAATCATGATGACAAGTTTCATGGTTATCATTATTCCTAATAGCATACAAGTCATCACAATAATCATCATAGTTAGCAACTTTGTTCTCATAATCAATTGGAACCTCTTCCGAAATAGTGGAATCATCACTAAATAAAGTTGACACTCTTCCAAATCCACTTTCATGTTCATCACAATAAGATTCAATATCCTCCAAAATAGTGGGATCACTACTTCCTAAAGTTGACACTCTTCCAAACCCACTTTCATCAATATAATCATCATAAATAGGAGGCATGCTTTCATTGTAATAAATATTCTCATCAAAACTTGGGGGACAAAAAATATCATATTCATCAAACATAGCTTCCCCAAGCTTGTGGCTTTGCATATCATTAGCATCATGGATATTCAAGGAATTCATACTAACAACATTGCAATCAAGCTCATCATTCAAAGATTTAGTACCAATGTAATTCTTCTTCTAGCACTTGAGCACAATTTTCCTTTCCATCATTCTCACGAAAGATATTAAAAAGACGAAGCGTATGAGACAAACTCAACTCCATTTTTTTGTAGTTTTCTTTTATAAACTAAACTAGTGATAAAACAAGAAACAAAAAGGTTCGATTGCAAGATCTAAAGATATACCTTCAAGCACTCGCCTCCCCGGCAACGGCGCCAGAAAAGAGCTTAGTTGACAGGGTGTGAGTGAGTGCCGCTTACCTAGCCTCCTCGGCAACGGCGCCAGAAAAGTGCTTGATGTCTACTAAACAACCTTATTCTTGTAGACGTTGTTGGGCCTACAAGTGCACAGGTTTGTAGGACAGTAGCAACTTTCCCTCAAGTGGATGACCTAAGGTTTATCAATCCGTGGGAGGCGTAGGATGAAGATTGTAACGCCCCGGATTCGTTGCGCCAGGTGTCCGCCAGTTATTCGCCTTCGTTGCCATGTCATTTGTTTGCGTGTTGCATTTTTCCATGTCATCATGTGCATCTCATTTTACGTACGTGTTTGTCTCATGCATTCGAGCATTTTCAACGTTGTCCGTTTTTCAATCGGGCACTCCTATGTCACCCGGCGTCCCCTTCTTGTCTCTTTTTGTGAGCGGGTGTTAAACTTTCTCGGAATGGACCGAGGTTTGCCAAGCGGCCTTGGTATAGCACCGGTAGACCGCCTGTCAAGTTTCGTGCCATTTGGAGGTCGTTTGATACTCCAACGGTTAACCGGGTAACCGCAAAAGCCCCTTTTCTCTTGCAGCCCAACACCCCTCCAAAGTGGCCCAAAACCCTTCCAAACCCCCTCCATGCTCTCGGTCGTTCGATCGCGATCGCGTGGCCAAAAACCACTCCCCATTTGGAGTCTCCTAGCTCCCTCTACCTATATATTGCCCTCTCCCCCGAAATTTTCGCAGTCCAAACACCCCTAACCCTAGTTTTTCCCCTCCGCGCCGCGCCAGACATGTCCAACCCCGGCTGGATGCATCCTCCGCCGCCGCCCGCAGCCTATGGCATGCCGCCGCGTGGTGTCCCCGCCGCCGCGGCCCGGAGAGCCCGGATCGGGCCCTCCGCCCATCTCCCCGCCGCCGCCGGATCTCGCCGCCGCCGCCCGCCGTGCTCCACCGCCGTCAACCGTCCGCCACCGTGCCGCCCTTACCGGCGACATGGGCGTCCCAGCGAAGCGTGCCTCGCCGCCTCCCGTGCTTCGCCGCCGTCGCGCGCCGTGGCATGACAGACGAGCCTTGCCGCCTTCGCCGCGCCGAAAACCTCCTTCATCGCCGCCGCGCCGAATCTGGCGTTAATGGGCGGATCACGGGCGGCTGCCGCCGCCCCTCGCCAGTATCGCCGTGGAGCGCCGTTGCCATGCTCCTGCCTCCCTCGATCCAGTTGGGATCGAGGAGAGGGACGACCGGGCATCCATCGCCCGTGGGCCCCGCGGCCTCCGGTCGGCCCAGTTCCCGGCCCGCGTCCCCGGCCTACCAGGCCACCTCCTCATCTGGCCCGCCTCGTCCTCAGCCGACCCGGGCCTGCAGCCCATGGTGAGCCACCCCCTCCTAAATCCCGCACCGTGCGGCTTTTAACTATCCTGCGCCCGTTCTGTTTTTTTTCATAAAAACTGCCAAGTCCCTTTAATTTCAGCATTTTGTGCGCCTGTTCATCGCATCATAACTCTCTGCATACTACTCCATTTTGGGCGTTTAGCATATCAAATTGTTCGTCTCAACGAGTAGTCATGTCATTCCATTGCATCATGTTCATTTGAGTCCATATTGATACCTGAATCATCGTTGCAAGAGTGTTATATAATGTTATCTGCTGTGTGTTAATAGAACATGCTCATTTGTCATTTTTGTCATGTTTGATGTGTGCATCCTATGAGGTTGATGTCTACATGTGTTTTGAACTATGTCATGCCATCTTTATAGGGGTGCTATCCATGTATTTTTGTGAGTCCTGTACTGAGTGCATCGAGCTCGTGAAGTAGAGTACTTGCTGTTACTGTTTTGCTAGGCTGATTCTGTTATATTTTGTTGCTATGTAAACCTGCTGCTACAAGTCATTCTATGCATAATCTGGAGATGTCCACTAAAGATGATTTGTCATACATGTCATGATCTATCCATTAATGCTCCTGGTTGCATTTATGGCCTGTTGTAACTTGTTGAAATCTTGCTCCAAACTTGCCAAATAATGTTGCTGTCAGCCTGTTAACATTATGTTCAATGTTGTCATGTTTGTTGTTAGTGATCCATGCATCCTATGAACTTGTTCTTGCCATTATTAGCTTCTCAAACATGTATTATTACTGTTGGTAACCTTGTAATGCCATGTATTGATCTGTGGTGAGTGGTTCAAGCTCACCAACATGCCTACTTATTGTTGTTTCTGCCATGTCTGAATCTGTCATACTTTTGCCATGTTTACATGGGTGCCATCATATTTTCTGTGCCTTTTTGGCTCATGGTCAGTAAAGGACTTTTGTTCTATGCATTTATTTGTTTCATTTCATGCCTTTGTTTGACATGATAAGTTCCTGTAACATGTTATTTGATAGCTCTAAACATTGCAACCTGATGTTATTTCTGTTAAGTCTGAAACTGTTATTATTTGCCATCTTGCCATGTGTTTTGGAGCATGTTCTAGTGATTTCTGGAGTTAGCTCAGTGTTCATGTTTTGTCATGCTTTACCTGTACATCACGTCCATTCCTTTTTTATCATGTTAGGGTGCTGTAGCTTATTGTTTCGATGCTTGCAATATGCCTAGTTGCTGTTTTGGACAGATTGTTGCTATAACTTGTATTGTGTGTATGTGTTGATCCGTTGCTCCGTTTTGAGTGTGCTCTATATGAAACTTGCTTGATTTTGCATGTAGTTTCATATTATCATGTTGCATCCTTGTTTTGAGGTGTTTGCTTGATGTTTGTATGCATTTTGCATCAATGCCATGTTTAACTTGTTTTGCTCATATCTTCTAGGCCGTAGCTCCGAATTAAATGAACTTTATATGTAACTTGGCTAGAATCTCGTGTAGATGTAACACCCCGGATGTAACTTTCCATATTTGTAACTCCAACTCTTGCCATTTTCGGCTATGTGCTATGATATTCCCTCCGTGGTTGGGTTTTGTCTTTCGTTTTGCATTTTGCTCATGTCATGCATCTCATATCATGTCATCATGTGCATCTCATTTGCATACATGTTCGTCTCATGCATCCGAGCATTTTCCCCGTTGTCCGTTTTGCATTCCGACACTCCCACATGCACCGGCGCACCTCTCTTGTCTCTTTTCGCGTGCGGGTGTTGAACATTCTCGGAATGGACCGAGCCTTGCCATGTGGCCTTGGTACACCACCGGTAGACCACCTGTCAAGTTTCGTGCCATTTGGAGGTCGTTTGATACTCCAATGGTTAACCGGGTAACCGCAAAAGCCCCTTTTCTCTTGCAGCCCAACACCCCTCCAAAGTGGCCCAAAACCCTTCCAAACCCCCTCCATGCTCTCGGTCGTTCGATCGCGATCGCGTGGCCGAAAACCGCTCCCCATTTGGAGTCTCCTAGCTCCCTCTACCTATATATTGCCCTCTCCCCTGAAATTTTCGCAGTCCAAACGCCCCTAACCCTAGTTTTTCCCCTCCGCGCCGCGCCGGACATGTCCAACCACGGCTGGACGCATCCTCCGCCGCCGCCCGCAGCCTATGGCGTGCCGCCATGTGGTGTCCCCGCCGCCGTGGCCCGGAGAGCCCGGATCGGGCCCTCCCGGCCCATCTCCCGCCCGCCGGATCTCGCCGCCGCCGCCGCCCGTGCTCCACCGCCGTCCGACCGTCGCCACCGTGCTGCCCTTACCGGCGACCACAAGGCGTCCCGGCGGCGTGCCTCGCCGCCTCCCGTGCTTCATCGCTGTCGCGCGCTTGCGTGGCATGGACAGCCTTGCCGCGCTTCGCCGCACCCCACCGAGCCTCCTTCATCGCCGCCGCGCCCGGATACGGCGTTAGCCGGCCGGATCTGGACGGCTGCCGCCGCCCCTCGCCGGTATCGCCGTGGAGCGCCGCCGCCATGCTCCTGCCTCCCTCGATCCAGTTGGGATCGAGGAGAGGGACGACCGGGCATCCATCGCCCGTGGGCCCCGCGGCCTCCGGTCGGCCCAGTTCCCGGCCCGCGTCCCCGGCCTACCAGGCCACCTCCTCATCTGGCCCGCCTCGTCCTCAGCCGACCCGGGCCTGCAGCCCATGGTGAGCCACCCCCTCCTAAATCCCGCACCGTGCGGCTTTTACTATCCTGCGCCCGTTCTGTTTTTTTCATAAAAACTTCCAAGTCCCTTTAATTTCAGCATTTTGTGCGCCTGTTCATCGCATCATAACTCTCTGCATACTACTCCGTTTTGGGCGTTTAGCATATCAAATTGTTTGTCTCAACGAGTAGTCATGTCATTCCATTGCATCATGTTCATTTGAGTCCATATTGATACCTGAATCATCGTTGCAAGAGTGTTATATAATGTTATCTGCTGTGTGTTAATAGAACATGCTTATTTGTCATTTTTGCCATGTTTGATGTGTGCATCCTATGAGGTTGATGTCTACATGTGTTTTGAACTATGTCATGCCATCTTTATAGGGGTGCTATCCATGTATTTTTGTGAGTCCTGTCTTGGCGCATCGAGCTCGTGAAGTAGAGTACTTGTCATTCTTTTTTTGCTAGGCTGATTCTGTATATTTTGTTGCTATGTAAACTTCTTTGCTACAAGTCATTCTATGCATAATCTGGAGATGTCCACTAAAGATGATTTGTCATACATGTCATGATCTATCCATTAATGCTCCTGGTTGCATTTATGGCATGTTGTAACTTGTTGAAATCTTGCTCCAAACTTGCCAAATAATGTTGCTGTCAGCCTGTTAACATTATGTTCAATGTTGTCATGTTTGTTGTTAGTGATCCATGCATCCTATGAACTTGTTCTTGCCATTATTAGCTTCTCAAACATGTATTATTACTGTTGGTAACCTTGTAATGCCATGTATTGATCTGTGGTGAGTGGTTCAAGCTCACCAACATGCCTACTTATTGTTGTTTCTGCCATGTCTGAATCTGTCATACTTTTGCCATGTTTACATGGGTGCCATCATATTTTCTGTGCCTTTTTGGCTCATGGTCAGTAAAGGACTTTTGTTCTATGCATTTATTTGTTTCATTTCATGCCTTTGTTTGACATGATAAGTTCCTGTAACATGTTATTTGATAGCTCTAAACATTGCAACTTTGATGTTATTTACATTAAGTCTGAATCTGTTATTATTTGCCATCTTGCCATGTGTTTTGGAGCATGTTCTAGTGATTTCGGAGTTAGCTCGGTGTTCATGTTTTGTCATGCTTTACCTGTACATCACGTCCATTCCTTTTTATCATGTTAGGGTGCTGTAGCTTATTGTTTCGATGCTTGCAATATGCCTAGTTGCTGTTTTGGATGATTGTTGCTATAACTTGTATTGTGTGTATGTGTTGATCCGTTGCTCCGTTTTGAGTGTGCTCTATATGAAACTTGCTTGATTTTGCATGTAGTTTCATATTATCATGTTGCATCCTTGTTTTGAGGTGTTTGCTTGATGTTTGTATGCATTTTGCATCAATGCCATGTTTAACTTGTTTTGCTCATATCTTCTAGGCCGTAGCTCCGAATTAAATGAACTTTATATGTAACTTGGCTAGAATCTCGTGTAGATGTAACACCCCGGATGTAACTTTCCATATTTGTAACTCCAACTCTTGCCATTTTCGGCTATGTGCTATGATATTCCCTCCGTGGTTGGGTTTTGTCTTTCGTTTTGCATTTTGCTCATGTCATGCATCTCATATCATGTCATCATGTGCATCTCATTTGCATACATGTTCGTCTCATGCATCCGAGCATTTTCCCCGTTGTCCGTTTTGCATTCCGACACTCCCACATGCACCGGCGCACCTCTCTTGTCTCTTTTCGTGTGCGGGTGTTGGACATTCTCGGAATGGACCGAGCCTTGCCATGTGGCCTTGGTACACCACCGGTAGACCACCTGTCAAGTTTCGTGCCATTTGGAGGTCGTTTGATACTCCAATGGTCTCTTATGTCATGTTGTTCTTGCCATGTATAGCTTCTATGCCATGTCTTCTTGATGGGTGTATGCTTAGTTCATCATGAGATGCTCTGTAGTGAGTGCATCGAGCTCACGAACATGCCTACTTGTTATCTGTTTTCGCCATGTCCAGTTTTTCTGCCAAGTCTGAGATCTGTAATGAAACTTGCTATGTTTACATGGGTGCCATCATTTCTTATGGTCCTTTTTGGCTTATGTCAGTAAGGGACTTTTGATCTATGCTTTGAGTAGATTCCTGCCATGTCTTGGTTTACTATTATAAGTTCCTGTAGCTTGTTGTTTTCTTGCTCTAAACATGCCTTCCTGATGTTAATTGCTGGCATACTAGTATTTTCACTAAGTCTGTGAACCTGATATTTTTTGCACTTTCACCATGCTTGTTTGAACCTGTTATGATGTGATTTAGCCGTAGCTCAGTGTTCCTATTTTGTTAAGCATCTCCTGTAGATCACTGCCATATGCTTTGTTTGTATGTTGGGTGCTGTAGCATATTTTCTTGTTGCATGCTAAGTAGCATCGTGCTGTTAATCGCAGATTTGTGCCATCATTGTCTTGCTTGCCATTTGCAAACCGTGCATCCGATTCCGGTGATCTTTATATCGATTTCAACTGAAATCATCTTATTTTTCCAGCGGCATACTTGCTTTGCCAAGTTGATGCCCGGTTCACATATGCATTGCATATCACATCTCGCATAGCATGTCATGTATTGCATCATATTGCTTGTGCATTGCTCCTTGTTTGATTGTTGTTCCATTGCTTGTGTTCTTGCTTTGGGTAGAGCCTGGAGACGAGTACGTGAACGAGGAACCTGTTGAGAACGCCTACGAGGATCAAGCCTTCGACAACTCTGAGAACCTTGCAGGCAAGATGACCATACCCTCGAAATCACTTCTATCTTTGCTTGCTAGATGCTCGCTCTTTTGCTATGCCTATGCTACGTTACCTACCACTTGCTATATCATGCCACCCATATTGCCATGTCAAGCCTCTAACCATCCTTTCCTAGCAAACCGTTGTTTGACTATGTCATCGCTTTTGCTCAGCCCCTCTTATAGCGTTGCTAGTTGCAGGTGAAGATGAAGTTTGTTCCTTGTTGGAACATGGATACTTTGGGATATCACAATATCTCCTGTTTAATTAATGCACCTTATATACTTGGTAAAAGGTGGAAGGCTCGGCCTTATGCCTGGTGTTTTGTTCCACTCTTGCCGCCCCTAGTTTCCGTCATACCGGTGTTATGTTACTTGATTTTGCGTTCCTTACGCGGTTGGGTGATTTATGGGACCCCCATGACAGTTCGCTTTGAATAAAACTCCTCCAGCAAGGCCCAACCTTGGTTTTACCATTTGCCACCTAAGCCTTTTTCCCTTGGGTTTTCGCGAGCCCGAGGGTCATCTTTATTACCCCCGGGCGGTGCTCCTCAGTGTTGGTCCAAACTAGAGCATCGTGCGGGACCGTCCCTTGGCAACTTGGGTCACGTTGGTACCTGTACGCTTCGCTTATCCGGTGTGCCCTGAGAACGAGATATGTGCATCTCCTATCGGGATTTGTCGGCACAGTCGGGTGGTCTTGCTGGTCTAGTTTTACCATTGTCGAAATGTCATGCGATCCAGGATTCCGAGACTGATCAGGTCTTCCTGGGAGAAGGTTTATCCTTCTTTGACCGTGAGATCTTATGATGGGCTAAGTTGGGACACCCCTGCAAGGTATTATCTTTCGAAAGCCGTGCCCGCGGTTATGAGGCAGATGGGAATTTGTTAATGTCCGGTTGTAGAAAACCTGAAGTTGACCTTAATTAAAATACATCAACCGCGTATGTAACCGTGATGGTCTCTTCTCGGCGGAGTCCGGGAAGTGAACACGGTGTTGGAGTTATGTTTGATGCAGGTTGATCTAGGATCACTTCTTGATCGCTTCTAGATTCACGACCGTGGCATGCTTCTCTTCTCGCTCTCTTTTGCGAATGTAGCCACCATATATGCTAGTCGCTTGCTGCAGCTCCACCTCACAACTCTGACCTACCTATAAGCTTAAATAGTCTTGATCTCGCGGGTGTGAGATTGCTGAGTCCCCGTGACTCACAGATTCTACCAAAACAGATGCAGGTACCGATGAGACCAGCGCAAGTGGCGCAGTCGAGCTCAAGTGGGAGTTTGACGAGGACCGTGGTCGTTACTATGTTTCATTTCCAGACGATCAGTAGTGGAGCCCAGTTGGGACGATCGGGGATCTGTGTTGCATTTGGGGTAGTCTTCTTTTATTTTGGTTCCGTAGCCGGACCTTGAGTGTAAACTGAATGATGGATGTTTATTTATGTATTGTGTGAAGTGGCGACTATAAGCCAACTATGTATCTCTTTCCCTTATGTATTACATGGGTTGTGTGAAGATTACCTCACTTGCGACATTGCTTTCAATGCGGTTATGCCTCTAAGTCGTGCTTCGACACGTGGGAGATATAGCCGCATCGAGGGCGCTACAAGTTGGTAATCAGAGCCATCCCCGACTTAGGAGCCCCCTGCTTGATTGTTTGCTGGCAATGTTGAGTCTAGAACAAAAATGTTTTGAGTCTTAGGATTATATATATCAGAGAGTAGGATTCTTTTTACTCCTCGGTCCTTAAATCGCTCTGGTGAGGTCTTCGACGTAGAAGTTTTGACTTTCCTCTCCTCAAATTTCACTAATTTTTTTAGGATCACGCTGGTATCTTGGAATCGTTCGATGGTTTTGTGACGAGAACATTGTTCTTGGTGCCTCGACATTTAGGGGTTGTGGCGGTGTCCGGGAGTTGAGCTCCGAGGTGTTGTCGTCACAATCTTATCGTTCAGATTCTGGAATACACGAGTTTTGCCGACATCGAAAATCTCTTTTAGGCGCTTGTTGGTGAGATAACCCGATAACCCGATCTTGAGGTGAGTACGGAGTATTGCCATAACTTGTATAACGGATGCTTTTGAAGGTTGAGGTACACGATTTTGAAGGTTTCTTGGTTATGTGTTGACGGATGGATACAATTGGATGTAGGGATTGTTAGTTTGGGTGAGATATATTGCTTCCCTGTATCCCCAAAGACTGATTGCATAACCGTAAAGTTTTGGGAGTTTATAGGTGGGATTCAAGTAGCTCTAGCACTTCTTCCCGCAGATATTTGGTTTGTGATTGGGTAATCCTTACCACTTATTTGTTCCATTCATACCTTGTTTTTATTTTCATTCATCAATCTCTTATCAAGTGGCTTCTCACCTTAATGGACGTGATGTTTACTTTGGAATTCATTCGTTCATCCCCGTTCAAATGTTTATTGTGAAGACTATATGTTGCAATTTCTATCCGTTGATTCAACTTGTCTATCTGTCTATCAAGATGCTAACGGATGTCACCCTCTTCAGGATGGCTCCGCCAACGCGTCAGAATCCGGAACGCAGTGATGGGAGTCAGGCGAACCCTCCACCTCCACCTTCGCCTCCGGAGGCATGGCAAACTTTGATGGCAACCACTAACGCTAACGCTCAGTTGTTGATTCAGCTGATGCAAGAGCGTAACCAAGGCCAAGGCAACCAAAGGAATCAAGGTCAAGGGCAGTTCTACCATCAGCCTCAGTTTCCTACCCTCAACCAGTTCCTTGCAAATCAGCCAAAGTCTTTCAGCTACTGTGCCGAGGCCACAGACGCCGACTATTGACTCGTGGATATCAACAAGCATTTCGAATGCAGCAATGTCAGACCTGAGGACTACGTCAAGTTCGCGTCTTTTCAGCTTAAGGATCAAGCACCTGATTGGTTCCAGCAATACAAGGATTCCATAGGAGGTCGAGTGATTACTTGGATTGATTTCTATCGGGACTTTAAAGCTCACCACATTCCTACCAGTGTTGTTGAGAGCAAGCGTGAAGAGTTCCGCAATCTCAAGCAAGGCAACATGTCAGTGTACGAATACAACAAGCAGTTTCAGAAACTTGCTCGCTTCACTAAACAAGATGTTCCTGATGAAAAGAGTATGATCTATCAATTCAAGGTGGCCTTAGAGAGGATCCGCAGCTAGCTCTTGTGCTTGTTGAGCCTACTCAGTTTGATCAATTCTACAATATGGCCCTCAAGCAAGAAGGTGCTCAGCTCAAGTGTGAGGCTTCTAAGAAGAGAATCAGGGATGCAGTTCAGTCTTCTTCTTCCTCTCAAGGCGCAGCCAAGCAGCAAAAGTTCTACCTTCCTCCTCCTCCGTTTCGTCAGCCTTACCAACAGAAGAACTCAGGTGGTCGTGGATCTTCCCACCCACCCAACCCAAGCTACCAGAACAAGTCTCAGCCTCAAGCTCCAAGGTCAAATGCTCCTCATCACCGTCCGCTCTCAGAACTGACTTGCAACAAGTGCCAGCAGAAAGGTCACTATGCGAACAAATGCTTCAACCAAAGGCGCCTTCCTCCTCCTCCTCCTGTGAGGTCTTCAAGCAATGCAGTGGTCAAGCATAATCCCAAGTCTGCAAAGGTGAACATGATGAATGCAGCGCAAGCAGAGGATTCTTCTGACGTGATAATGGGTAATCTTCCAGTTAATGATATTCCTGCAAAAGTTTTATTTGATACTGGTGCATCGCATTGTTTCATGTCAAGATCGTTCTTCGCAAAGAATGATTTTACTTGGTCTTACTTGGATAAACCTTTGGGTGTTGTTTCTCCGGGGAAGTCAATGAGAGCCAACTCATTAGTTCATGATGTCTCTATCAAGATGGGCGACTATAAGTTTCTATCTAAACCATTTGTTCTTGGTGACTCGGATATTGATCTAATTCTTGGGATGGACTGGCTTTCTCAGCACAAGGCTCAGCTTGATTGTGCTGCCAGGCAAATTCAATTGACACACTCTTCTGAGGATGTTATCATCTATGCCGCTCGTGATGAAACCATTCGGTTGTTTTCTCTCAATGAGAAGGGCGAGCTACACGCAATCTCGCAAATTCCAGTCGTTTGTGAGTACCAAGATGTCTTTCCAGAAGAGCTTCCGGGTATGCCTCCGCATCGGCCAGTCGAGTTCGTTATCGATCTTGAGCCCGACACTGAACTCGTTTGCAAGCGTCCTTACAAGCTTGGACCTGAAGAACTGAAGGAATTGAAGAAACAGCTCGATGAACAAGAGCGTCTGGGTTTGATCAGACCGAGTTCATCTCCATGGGGATGTGGAGTTCTTTTTGTCCAGAAGAAGGATGGCACGGACCGACTTTGCATCGATTACCGTCCATTGAACAAGAAGACAATCAAGAACAAGTATCCACTTCCCAACATCAATGAGCTATTCGAGCAACTCAAAGGTGCTAAAGTATTCTCCAAGCTTGACCTTCGTATGGGTTATCATCAGATTTGCATTCGTGAACAAGATATTCCCAAGACATCATTCAGAACAAGCTATGGTTCTTATGAATATACTGTCATGTCTTTCGGCCTTGTCAATGCTCCTCCAACGTTCTCTCGAATGATGAACTTTATCTTCAACCCCTACACCAATGATTTCGTCTTGGTGTATCTCGATGATATTTTGGTCTTCTCCAAGAACAAGCAGGATCATGCCAAACATTTGTGATTGGTGCTCGACAAGCTCGAGAGCATCAATTCTATCTGAAGTTTTCCAAATGTGAGTTACGGCTTGATGAAGTTCTTTATCTTGGTCACATCATCTCCGCCAAGGGCATCGCTGTTAATCCCGAGAAGGTGTCTTCAATTGTGAATTGAAACCTCCTCGAATGTCAAGCAGCTCCATGATTTTCTCGGTCTTGCAAGCTATTGCGAAGATTCGTTGAGAACTTCTCTAAGATTGCAAAGCCTCTTTCCAACCTCCTCCAGAAGCATGTCAAGTATGTCTGGACGCCTGAGTGTGATGTCGCTTTCAACACCCTCAAAGAAAAGCTAGTCACAGCTCCTGTCTTGACTCCTCCTAATGAATCCAAGCCATTCGAAGTATTATGTGATGCTTCTCTTCAAGGTCTCGGTGCTGTGTTAATGTAAGAGAAGAAAATTGTGGCCTATACCTCTCGTCAGTTGAAGCCCAACGAAAAGAACTACCCCACTCACGATCTAGTTGGCGGCAGTTGTCCATGCATTGATAACATGGAGACATCTCTTGCTGGGAAGGAAAGTGGACATTTTCACCGATCACAAGAGTCTCAAGTATATCTTCACTCAACCCAACCTCAACCTCAGGCAAACTCAATGGGTCGAAATGATTCAAGAGTACAATCCAAGTATTGAATATACTCCTGGCAAGGCGAATGTGATTGCAAATGCTTTGAGCAGAAAGGCTTATTGCAACAGTCTAATTCTCAAGCCCTTCCAACCGGATCTTTGAGAAGCTTTCCGCAAGCTGAATCTTCAAGTTGTTCCTCAAGGCTTCCTTGCCAACCTCATATTCTCTCCTACTTTGGAAGATCAAATTCGTGAGGCACAACTCCTGGATACCATGGTGAAGAAGGTGAAACATGGTATTGACAAGGGCATTTCCAAATACAAGTGCTATCGCTTGGATGACAAAGACACTCTTTTCTTCGAGGATGAATTGTGGTTCCCAAAGGCGATCTGAGAAAAGTCATTATGAATGAGGCACACAATTCCCTCCTATCCATTCATCCTGGAAGTACGAAGATGTACCATGACCTCAAGCAGTCGTATTGGTGGACTCGAATGAAGCGAGAAATTGCTCAATTCGTGAATGAATGTGATGTCTGCAGAAGGGTGAAAGCAGAACACCAAAGACCACCTGGTCTCCTCCAACCTCTTGCTATTCCAGAATGGAAGTTTGATCATATTGAGATGGACTTCGTGACTGGATTTCCTAAGTCCAAGCGTGGAAATGATGCTATCTTCATTGTCATTGACAAGCTTACTAAAGTGGCTCATTTTCTTCCTACCAAAGAATCTATCATAGCAGCTCAGCTGGCAGAGCTATACACCTCCAGAATTGTCTCCTTGCACGGTATTCCACAATTGATCTCTTGGATCATGGAAGCATCTTCACTTCTAAGTTACGGGACTCCTTCGAAGGCCATGGGCACCAACATTCGTTTCAAAGACAGCTTTCCATCTTCAAACAAGTGGCCAAGTCGAGCGAGTCAATCAAATCCTTGAAGATATGCTCAGGGCTTGTGTCATTTCCTTTGGCATGAAGTGGGAAGATTGTCTTCCATATGCCGAGTTCTCCTACAACAATGGCTTCCAAGTGAGTTCGGGCAAGGCCCCATTCGAAATTCTATATGGCAGAAAGTGCCGTACTCCTCTCAATTGGTCCGAGACAGGTGAACGCCAACTTCTTGGCAACGACTTGATCACAGAAGCTGAAGAAATGTGCAAAGTCATTCATGAGAATCTCAAAGCCGCGCAATCGCGCCAGAAGAGCTATTATGATGACAAGCACCGTGATGTGGCTTTTGAAATCGGAGACCATGTCTACCTCCGCGTCTCTCCAATGAAAGGCACTCGTCGCTTCGGTATCAAAGGGAAGCTTGCCCCTAGATACGTGGGTCCTTTCAAGATCATTGGCAAAAGAGGCGATCTCGCCTATCAACTTGAGCTTCCATCCAACTTTGCAAACGTGCACGATGTGTTTCACGTGTCACAGCTTCGCAAGTGCTTCAAGATTCCTGAACACACTATCAACTTCGAAGAAATTGACCTCCAAGAAGATCTCTCTTATCATGAGCACCCTGTTGCTATTCTTGAAGAAACCGAGCGCAAGACTCACAACAAGTCAATCAAATTCCTGAAAGTGAAGTGGTCACACCATTCCGACCGAGAAGCCACCTGGGAGCGCGAGGATCACCTCCGTTCCGAATATCCGAAGTTCTTTCAGTCCTAGATCTCGGGACGAGATCCTCTTGTAGTGGTGGAGTGTTGAAACACCCCGGATGTAACTTTCCATATTTGTAACTCCAACTCTTGCCATTTTCGGCTATGTGCTATGATATTCCCTCTGTGGTTGGGTTTTGTCTTTCGTTTTGCATTTTTCTCATGTCATGCATCTCATATCATGTCATCATGTGCATCTCATTTGCATACGTGTTCGTCTCATGCATCCGAGCATTTTCCCCATTGTCCGTTTTGCATTCCGACACTCCCACATGCACCGACGCACCCCCCTTGTCTCTTTTCGTGTGCGGGTGTTGAACATTCTCGGAATGGACCGAGCCTTGCCAAGTGGCCTTGGTACACCACCGGTAGACCACCTGTCAAGTTTCGTGCCATTTGGAGGTCGTTTGATACTCCAACGGTTAACCGGGTAACCGCATAGGCCTCTTTTGGGTTGCAGCCCAACACCCCTCCAAAACAGCCCAATAACCCATCTAAGTCACTTCCATGCTCTCCGTCGTTGGATCACGATCGTGTGGGCGAAAACCGCACCTCATTTGGAGTCTCCTAGCTCCCTCTACCTATAAATATGTGCACTCCCCCGAATTTTCAGACGAAACCCTAGTCTCCCCGCTCCCCTCGCGCCGCCGGACGAAATCCGGGCGGCCGGACACGTCCGCCCGTGCCGCCGGACGGATCAGCGCCGCCACGTGGGCAGCCAGCGCCCCACATCGCCGCCCGCCCGCGAAGCCCGCCATGAGCCCTCCTCCTTCGACCGGGCGCGACCGTGCCCGCCGCCGCTGCGGTCCCGCGCCGCCGCCGTCCTCCGCCTCGGCCAGCCCCGCCGCCGCCGCCCGCCGCCGTCGTCCTCCGCCGCCTCGTCGCCGCCCGCCACCGCCGCCCTCCGCGCCCTCGCGCCGGATCCGCCGCGCCGCCAGATCCGGCCGGCGCCCACTCCGGCCGCCCCGGCCTCTCCCCCCTCCGGCTCCACTCCGGCCGACAAACCTCGAACCGCGCGCCCCGGATCGGATCTGAGCAGGGTTAACTCCCCCCCGGTTTTCGTCTAAGTCATAATCTGTGATAATTTGTTGCATCTTCATCGCATCACATCTTTGCACCCGTGGCTCCGTTTTGGGCGTGTAGCATACCAATTTGTTCTTCTCAATGAGTACATCATTTCATCTCATTGCACCATTTTCATTTGAGCTCATCTAGATGCCCTAAATGCTGTTGGAAGAGGGCTATGTGATGTTAGTTTCTGTTTCTTAACAGAACTTGCACTTTTGTCATTTTTGCCATGATTAATGTGTGCACCTTATGAACTTGAGTCCTACATATGTTTTGATCTATGCCATGCTATGTTTCCAGGGGCGTATGCCATGCATTTTTGTGATCTCTGTGGTGACTAGCACAAGCATGCAAACTTGGGATGATAATGTTGCTGATTTCAGGAACTTAGTAATTTCACCAAGTCATGTCCTGCTGTTATTTTTATGCCATGTGTTCATGTTGTTACAGAGAGATCTATGCCCTTTTTGAGCATGATCAGTAAGGGTGTTTTGAACATATGGATGTACTCTATCCATCCATGCCTTTGTTGGAATTTATGGAGTAGTCTAGCATGTCATTTTTGTGCTCTACTTTTGCTTCAAAATGTTTCCTAGCAGATTGTTTACATGATATTCAATTTTCACAAGGTTGTTGTAGTTGGTCCGTGTATGCTATGATGTTGTTCTTGCCATGTATAGCTTCTATGCCATGTCTTCTTGATGGGTGTATGCTTAGTTCATCATGAGATGCTCTGTAGTGAGTGCATCGAGCTCACGAACATGCCTACTTGTTATCTGTTTTCGCCATGTCCAGTTTTTCTGCCAAGTCTGAGATCTGTAATGAAACTTGCTATGTTTACATGGGTGCCATCATTTCTTATGGTCCTTTTTGGCTTATGGTCAGTAAGGGACTTTTGATCTATGCTTTGAGTAGATTCCTGCCATGTCTTGGTTTGCTATTATAAGTTCCTGTAGCTTGTTGTTTGCTTGCTCTAAACATGCCTTCCTGATGTTAATTGCTGGCATACTAGTATTTTCACTAAGTCTGTGAACCTGATATTTTTTGCACTTTCACCATGCTTGTTTGAACCTGTTATGTTGTGATTTAGCCGTAGCTCAGTGTTCCTCTTTTGTTAAGCATCTCCTGTAGATCACGCCATATGCTTTGTTTGTATGTTGGGTCTTTGTAGCATATTTTCTTGTTGCATGCTAAGTAGCATCGTGCTGTTAATCGCAGATTTGTGCCATTATTGTCTTGCTTGCCATTTGCAAACCGTGCATCCGATTCCGGTGATCTTTATATCGATTTCAACTGAAATCATCTTATTTTTCCAGCGGCATACTTGGTTTGCCAAGTTGATGCCCGGTTCACATATGCATTGCATATCACATCTCGCATAGCATGTCATGTATTGCATCATATTGCTTGTGCATTGCTCCTTGTTTGATTGTTGTTCCATTGCTTGTGTTCTTGCTTTGGGTAGAGACGGGAAACGAGTACGTGAACGAGGAACCTGTTGAGAACGCCTACGAGGATCAAGCCTTCGACAACTCTGAGAACCTTGCAGGCAAGATGACCATACCCTCGAAATCACTTCTATCTTTGCTTGCTAGATGCTCGCTCTTTTGCTATGCCTATGCTACGTTACCTACCACTTGCTATATCAGGCCACCCATATTGCCGTGTCAAGCCTCTAACCATCCTTTCCTAGCAAACCATTGTTTGGCTATGTCACCGCTTTTGCTCAGCCCCTCTTATAGCGTTGCTAGTTGCAGGTGAAGATGAAGTTTGTTCCTTGTTGGAACATGGATACTTTGGGATATCACAATATCTCCTGTTTAATTAATGCACCTTATATACTTGGTAAAGGGTGGAAGGCTCGGCCTTATGCCTGGTGTTTTGTTCCACTCTTGTCGCCCCTAGTTTCCGTCATACCGGTGTTATGTTCCTTGATTTTGCGTTCCTTACGCGGTTGGGTGATTTATGGGACCCCCGTGACAGTTCGCTTTGAATAAAACTCCTCCAGCAAGGCCCAACCTTGGTTTTACCATTTGCCACCTAAGCCTTTTTCCCTTGGGTTTTCGCGAGCTCGAGGGTCATCTTTATTTACCCCCCTGGGCCAGTGCTCCTCCGAGTGTTGGTCCAAACTAGAGCACCGTGCGGGACCGTCCCTTGGCAACTTGGGTCACGTTGGTACCTGTACGCTTCGCTTATCCGGTGTGCCCTGAGAACGAGATATGTGCAGCTCCTATCGGGATTTGTCGGCACAGTCGGGTGGTCTTGCTGGTCTAGTTTTACCATTGTCGAAATGTCATGCGAACCGGGATTCCGAGACTGATCAGGTCTTCCCGGGAGAAGGTTTATCCTTTGTTGACCGTGAGAGCTTATGATGGGCTAAGTTGGGACACCCCTGCAAGGTATTATCTTTCGAAAGCCGTGCCCGCGGTTATGAGGCAGATGGGAATTTGTTAATGTCCGGTTGTAGAAAACCTGAAGTTGACCTTAATTAAAATACATCAACCGCGTATGTAACCGTGATGGTCTCTTCTCGGCGGAGTCCGGGAAGTGAACACGGTGTTGGAGTTATGTTTGACGCAGGTTGCTCTAGGATCACTTCTTGATCGCTTCTAGATTCACGACCGTGCCTTGCTTCTCCTCTCGCTCTCTTTTGCGAATGTAGCCACCATATATGCTAGTCGCTTGCTGCAGCTCCACCTCACAACTCTGACCTACCTATAAGCTTAAATAGTCTTGATCTCGCGGGTGTGAGATTGCTAAGTCCCCGTGACTCATAGATTCTACCAAAACAGATGCAGGTACCGATGATACCAGCGCAAGTGGCGCAGTCGAGCTCAAGTGGGAGTTTGACGAGGACCGTGGTCGTTACTATGTTTCATTTCCAGACGATCAGTAGTGGAGCCCAGTTGGGACGATCGGGGATCTGTGTTGCATTTGGGGTAGTCTTCTTTTATTTTGGTTCCGTAGTCGGACCTTGAGTGTAAACTGAATGATGGATGTTTATTTATGTATTGTGTGAAGTGGCGACTGTAAGCCAACTATGTATATCTTTCCCTTATGTAATACATGGGTTGTGTGAAGATTACCTCACTTGCGACATTGCTTTCAATGCGGTTATGCCTCTAAGTCGTGCTTCGACACGTGGGAGATATAGCCGCATCGAGGGCGTTACATCATCTTGGTGCATTTTAACCTGCTGTTAAACAACTTCAACTTAATGTTTGTTCAGATCTGGACCAACTTTGAAACTTGCATATGAGGACTTACCGGAATTGTTATATGTTGTTTCCGGCCTCATTTAAACTTGTCTTGATGTGTTGTTCTTGTTTGCATCATCTCTTGCCATGAGTAGCCTCATCTAGTTTTGTAATGCATCATGCTTGGTTGTGCATCATGCCTTGTTCATGTGTGGTGTGTTTACTATGTTGTGTGCTTCTTCTCGATAGTTCCCGTTTCGTTGCGATCGTGAGGATTCGTTCATCTACGCTTGGTTCGTTTTCGTGGCTTCATCTTCTTCATGGACTCGTTCTTCTTCCTTGCGGGATTTCAGGCAAGATGACCGCTACCCTGGATCTCACTACTATCATTGCTATGCTAGTTGTTTCGTTCTATCGCTATGCTGCGCTTCCTATCACCTGTTCTTCAAGCCTCCCCAAATTGCCATGAACCTCTAACCTTTGACACCATTCCTAGCAAACCATTGCTTGGCTATGTTACCGCTTTGCTCAGCCCCTCTTATAGCGTTACTAGTTGCAGGCGAAGTTGAAGATTGCTCCATGGTGGACAGGATTATGTTGGGATATCACAATATCTCTTATTTATTTAATGCATCTGTATACTTGGTAAAGGGTGGAAGGCTCGGCCTTATGCCTGGTGTTTTGTTCCACTCTTGCCACCCTAGTTTCCGTCATACCGGTGTTATGTTCCCGGATTTTGCGTCCCCTAACGCGGTTGGGTGATTTATGGGACCCCTTGACGATTCGCTTTGAATAAAACTCCTCCAAAGAAGGCCCAACCTTGGTTTTACCATTTGCCTCACCACCACCTACTTTTCCCTTGGGAGTCGCTCTCTCGAGGTCATCTTTATTTTAGCCCCCGGGCCAATGCTTGTCTAAGTGTTGGTCCAAACCGAAGCGATGTCCGACGCCTGGCAACCAGTGGTCTATGCCAACCCGACGTCTTGATCATCCGGTGTGCCCGAGAACGAGATATGTGCAGCTCCTATCGGGTTTGTCGGCACAATGGGCGGCTTTGCTGGTCTTGTTTTACCATTGTCGAAATGTCTTGTAAACCGGGATTCCGAGACTGATCGGGTCTTCCTGGGAGAAGGAATATCCTTCGTTGATCGCGAGAGCTTACCATGGGCTAAGCTGGGACACCCCTGCAGGGTATTATCTTTCGAAAGCCATGCCCGCGGTTATGTGGCAGATGGGAATTTGTTAATGTCCGGTTGTAGATAACTTGACACCAGATCCGAATTAAAACGCATCAACCGCGTGTGTAGCCGTGACGGTCTCTTCTCGGCGGAGTCCGGGAAGTGAACACGGTTTTTGGGTTATGTTTGACGTAAGTAGGTGTTCAGGATCACCTCTTGATCATTGCTAGCTTCACGACCATTCCTTTGCTCCTCTTCTCGCTCTTATTTGCGTATGTTAGCCACCATATTATGCTTAGTCGCTGCTGCAACCTCACCACTTTACCCCTTCCTTTCCCATTAAGCTTTGCTAGTCTTGATACCCATGGTAATGGGATTGCTGAGTCCTCGTGGCTCACATATTACTACAACAACAGTTGCAGGTACAGGTTATGCGATGATCATGACGCGAGAGCGATGCTTGCTTGTTTTGGAGTTCCTCTTATGCTTCTTCTTCGATCAGGTGATAGGTTCTAGGTCGGCAGCCTGGGCTAGCAAGGTGGATGTCGTTTGAGTTTCTGTTTGTGTTTCATCCGTAGTCGGATGGTGCTCTTATGTAAGATGATGTTGTATTCGTGTGGCATTGGATGCCTTTTGTATGTATCCCCATCTATTATGTAATGTTGATGTAATGATATCCACCTTGCAAAAGCGTCTTCAAGATGTGCTTCTATCCTTGGTGGGACCTTCGAGTTCCTTTAGGATAGGGTCGCATCTTGGGCGTGACAAAGATGGTCTCTCTCAAATAGGGCTGGACCAAAAGCTCGTAGCTCGCGAGCTTAATGAGCGCTCGATAGTTCGGTTCGTTAAACTCGTAGCTCGCTTCTTAATGAACAGAGCCAATCATTGATTTTAGCTCGTTAACCTTAACAAGCTTAATGAGCGAGCTAACGAGTTTCACGAGTAGCTCGTTAAGCTCGTTAGTAATAACACAACATATATTTTTATATTACCTGACAAACTTTTTGTAGCACCTCAACATATCTATTTAATCTAATCGACATATGAGGCAACATACTACTTCATTTCTTTTTGTAGTCACAATATTTTATCTTGAAAACCATACCTACACATTCATCATGTATATCGTAACACATTGTAATCTGTTAACGAGCGCTCGTGAGCGCTCACGAGCTTAACGAGCTTCAAACGAGCCGAGCCAAGCAGGGTTTTCTGCTCGTTAATCTTAACGAGCTTAACGAGCCGAGCCTTAACGAGCACGAGCTTAACGAGTACGAGCTTAACGAGCCGAGCTGCTCGTTAGTATAGCCCTACTCTCAAACAATCCTACAACCAAATAACAAAGAGTCTCTTGTGTCCCCAACACACCCAATACAATGGTAAATTGTATAGGTGCACTAGTTCGGTGAAGAGATGGTGATACAAGTGCAATATAGATAGTAGATAAAGGTATTTGTAATCTGAAGATATAAAAACAGCAAGGTAACTTAAGATAAAAGTGAGCGTAAACGGTATGACAATGATGGGAAACAAGGCCTAGGGTTCATACTTTCACTAGTGCAAGTTCTCTCAACAGTAATAACATAGATAGATCATATAACAATCCCTCAACATGCAACAAAGAGTCACTCCAAAGCCACTAATAGCGGAGAACAAACGTAGAGATTATGGTAGGGTACGAAACCACGTCAAAGTTATTCTTTCGGATCGATCTATTAAAGAGTTCGTACTAGAATAACACCTTAACACACAAATCAACCAAAACCCTAATGTCACCTAGATACTCCATTGTCACCTCAAGTATCCGTGGGCAGGATTATACGATATGCGTCACACAATCTCAAATTCATCCAACCAACACAAAGTACTTCAAAGAGTGCCCCAAAGTTTCTACCGGAGAGTCAAGAAAACGTGTGCCAACCCCTATGCATAGGTTCATGGGCGGAACCCGCAAGTTGGTCACCAAAACATACATCAAGTGGCACATGATATCCCATTGTCACCACAAATAAACACGGCAAGACATACATCAAGTGTTCTCAAATCGAAGACTCAATCCGATAAGATAACTTCAAGAGGGAAACTCAATTCATCACAAGAGAGTACAGGGGGAGAAACATCATAAGATCCAACTATAAAAGCAAAGCTCGCGATACATCAAGATCGTGCCATAGAGAGAACACGAGAGAGAGAGATCAAACACATAGCTACTGGTACATACCCTCAGCCCCGAGGGTGAACTACTCCCTCCTCATCATGGAGAGCACCGGGATGATGAAGATGGCCACCGGTGATGGGTTCCCCCTCCGACAGGGTGCCGAAACGGACTCCCGATAGGTTTTTGATGGCTACAGAGGCTTGCGGCGGCGGAACTCCCGATCTATCTTGATATTCAATGGTTTTAGGGTACGTAGGCTTATATAGGCGAAAGAAGTCGGTCGGGAGGTGCTCGAGGGGCCCACGAGACAGGGGGCGTGCCCAGTAGGGGGGCGCCCTCCTATCTCGTGGCTGCCTCGAGGATCTTCTGATGTGAACTCCAAGTCTCCAAGATGATATTCTTCCAAAAAATCACGATGCCGAAGGTTTCATTCCGTTTGGACTGCGTTTGATATTCCTTTTCTTCGAAATACTGAAACAGGTAATAAAATAGCAATATGGGTTGGGCCTCCGGTTAATAGATTAGTCCCAAAAGTAATATAAAAGTGTATAATAAAGCCCATAATCATTCAAACCGGATAATAAAATAGCATGAATGCTTCATAAATTATAGATACTTTGGATATGTATCAGCATGCGCGCCCACCGTCGGGCTGACAACTGCGGCACACGCTCGGTGTGCTCAGGTGGAGCAGCCATCCCCATCTGCGAGGACACCCGTGGACGCTCACCTCCAGCCAAGCCTACGACCATCTCCTGCGACGTGGTGCAAGTGTCCTCCTCGCCCGGCGACGCCTCCTGGTTGAGCTGGATCGCCCCTTGCTTTGGTGCCCAGATGAAGCCGGCCATGGTGTGCCCTTCAGCGCCGTATCAGGAGGCCTCCCCTCGCACAACAATGCAGGACATCATCGAGCTGCACCCATTGACGCCTCTTGTGCATCATTGCAGCACTGTTCCACCATCTCTGATGTTGACTGCTTCAACCTCCCATGCCTCGCCTGCTGAACTGGAGGCAGAGCCGACAACTCCGATTTTCATTCCGATGTCAAGCCTACCAGCTAGTCCTATTGTAACTGGTTCCGATGAAGCTCTCATGCAGTCCCCGCTGTTTGTCACCTGTGCCCCGCCCCTGCTTCCTGCACCGAGCTCTACACCATCGAGGCTGCCCAAGACAAGGAGGAAGACTCTTGCAAGTGTGTCGGGCTTCAACCTCAGCCGACGCAGCCCTCGGCTTTAAGCAAAGAAGAAGGCTTTGCCGGTGGCGCAGATGGCAGAGAGGCTTCTCTGTCAACGTATGGGCATCATCAATGAAGGACAAGAAGCTACTGAAGAAGCCATCAGAAAATTTGTTGCCATGTTCAATGGGCAACTTCCGGATATCACAGTGGCGGCCCTTCGAGCCCTCTTCAACCTTGAGTGTGACCTTGCGAAGGCCGTCGACGACGCACTGGTGGAGCATGGAGGTGAGGCTGGAGCAGAGCTGCAGCCTGCGAATGGAGAGGTGGCCGGTGAGGCTGCGTGACTGGACTACTCTGGTCATGGAAGATGTAGCTTAGTTCTTCATGTTAGCTAAGGCCAACTATTGCTTTCTGTCTGTGTGGGTGTATGCCTGTCTCCTACTGTCGATGAAGATAGCTGCCCCTTGTTGCCCTGGCAAGGTGAATGTGTGTGAGTTCTGTAGCTGTTGCAGCTTCTACTGTTACCTGGTGATGCTATCTTATTGTCACAACTTCTGCTACCTGAAGATGCTCCATGAAGTGTGTCCTACATGTCCCAGGCAGTTCTTACTTGATGTGTCACTTCTTGTTACTCCACAGCTGATGTATCCCAGGATTCAATATGCATGATCAAGACCTGAGTATTCTGAACTGGAATGTTCGTGGCTTAAACTGTCCCAACCGCCGCGCAACTATAGGAGAGACCGTCACTGCTACACCTTGCCATCTTGTGTGTCTACAAGAGACCAAACTCGAGCATGTCAAACCCTTCATGGCTTCCTCTCTCGAAGGTCAGAGGCTCATAGGCTTCGCACAACGACCTGCTACTGGTACTCGTGGTGGCATCCTGCTTCTGTGGGACGAAGTCCTCGTCGAGCTTAAGGACATTAGCACCGGAACTTTCTTCCTCTCTGCTACAATCACCATTATCCATATCGACACTTCCTTCAAGTTCACAATTGTCTATGGGCCAACTCGCAGCAACCTCAAAGACATTTTCTTCCAAGAGCTGATCACTGAGAAGCCTACTCCTGGTACTAGATGGCTGCTAGCCGCTGACTTTAACCAGATTTACCACACAAGAGACAATAACCGCAATAACAGTAATCGGAACCGCATGACAGGCTTCCGTAACACCCTCAATACCTGTGAGCTGAATGAAATACACCTACAAAACAGGAAATTCACTTGGAGCAATGAGCAAAGTGATCCAACCTTATGCAAACTCAATTCATTTTTCCGCAATGAAGATTGGGACATCAACTTTGGCAGTCATCTACTTCATGCCCTCTCTTCATCCCTCTCTGACCATTGCCCTCTCCTTCTCGCAAACGTCCAAGGTCCACCTAAGTCAAAGTGCTTCCACTTTGAGAATTGCTGGACTAAAATGCCCAGATTCAAGGAGATCGTTCAAGGCGCTTGGAACCAAAGGGTGAACCACTCTGACCTCTATCAGATCCTGTTTCACAAGATGATTTTTGCACACTCAAAGGTGTAGCTGCACATGGCTCTGGAGGTCATCCTCCGCCTAGATGTGGCACAAGAGCTCAGGCCTCTCAGTGTGGAGGAGCGTGATATTCGTAAGAGGCTCAAAAGAAAGATTATTGCCCTGGCTATGATGGAGCGTGCCCGAAAAAGACAGAATTCAAGAATCACCAATCTCAAAGAGGGTGATGCCAACACTCGTTTCTTTCACCTTCGGGTCAATCACAAAACAAGAAAGAACTCCATTCACCGTCTGAAACACAACAATAGCTGGGAAGTTGATCATGATCACAAAAAGTTTGTCATCCAAAACCATTTTGCCGAGATCTCCAAGCGTGGACCACCGCGCCACAAAGAAATCAACTGGGAAAACATTCTGGTGCCCGCAAATGACCTTTCCGATCTTGGGGTGGCCTTTACTGAGGAGGAGGTTAGGAAGGTGGTTTTTGATCTCCCCCGTGACAAAGCGCCAGGGCCCAATGGCTTATCTGGAGCTTTCTTCAAAGAGTGTTGGGAGATCATCAAGGTTGACATTATGATTGCTGTGAACCACTTCTCAAGCTTGCACACATCCAATCTTCATTGGATCAACTCGGCCAACATTGCTCTCATACCAAATAAAGACAAAGCGGAATGCATCTCGAACTTTTGCCCCATTAGCCTCATCCACGCCATTGTGAACATCCTAACAAAGGTGTTGGCTATGCGACTATGCATAACCTTGTCTCCAACGCTCAAAGCGCCTTCATAAAGAAGAGAAGCATTCATGACAATGTCATGTATGTCAGAAACTTGGCCAGGAAACTTCACGGAAATCATACACCCACCCTGTTGTTCAAGCTAGACATCAAGAAGGCTTTCGACTCAGTTAGATGGTGTTAAGGCATATCTCTCTCGATGTAGTTTGGCGATTGATGACAACACGTTTGCGGACTAATCGTGTGCTTTGAGCATTTCAGAGCTTTATGCTTTGGCACGAGACGATTCCTTCCCCTCAGAGTTTTAATCAAGACGGTGTAGCTCTTTCGTTTCTGTTTTGGTGGACATGTTTCGTAGGAGTCACCGTACTATCAAGAGGGGATTCGCTTTTGGTAAGGCTAGGGTGGATTCAACACGTACACATCCATTTTGCACCCACTGAGCCTTCCCACTTCGTTGGAGGCTTTCTTCCCCTTCTGTGTGTGTGGCTTGGTCCCAGCGGTAGTATCGTGGTGCCCAGCGGTAGTACCGCTCAAGAGCCACAGGCGGCAGTACCGCTCCGCAGTTGTAGTACCACCTGTGGGCCCCTACCGCGTCGACTCAAGGGGGGCGCCTCTCCTGTCGGATTGTGCGGCACTAAGCAGCGGCAGTAGAAGCGGTAGTACCGCTCGAGAGCGGTAGTACCGCCCTACCACTGCGGCAGTACCGCACTGGGTCCATCCTCCACTCATCTGCTTGCGCTCCCCTGGCTGCGCGGTAGTACCGTGAGGGGGAGTGGTAGTACCGCTGGGGCTAGCGGTAGTACGGCTGCCCCCTGCGGTAGTACCGCCCTCTACGGGGCTGTTCTGGGGGTAACGGTTGGATTGTTCCCCCCACTATAAAAGGGGGTCTTCTTCTCCAAAGTTGACCTACCTCTTTCCCCAAAAGCTCCACTGTTGCTCCAAGCTCCATTTTCGCCCGATCTCTCTCCCTAGCCAATCAAACTTGTTGATTTGCTCGGGATTGGTTGAGAAGGCCCCGATCTACACTTCCACCAAGAGAAATTTGATTCCCCCCACTAATCCCTAGCGGAACTTGTTTCTCTTGGGTGTTTGAGCACCCTAGATGGTTGAGGTCACTGCGGAGCCATAGTCCGTTGTGGTGAAGCTTCGTGGTGTCGTTGGGATCCTCCAATTAAGTTGTGGAGATTGCCCCAACCTTGTTTGTAAAGGTTCGGTCGCCGCCTTCACTACAACAGGATCCCACCTATAGCAACGCTCTTTTCCGTATCTAAATGTCCATATATGCTTTGCTAGTGTCTTTACCAACGGTTTGGGATGTGTTGCCTTATCCAGTGTTGCTAGCGCATAATGCAATGCTTATTCAACCGTTGGTAAAAGGGACCGTTGCAAGAGTACAACAAATAAAACCGATTTTACAACACTTATATATGTTGGTGGTTAATGTACTGGAATACAAATATCATTACTTGGCAACAGAGAATTTGCAACGCTTTAGCTATTTTTACATATATAATGTGAATAATATTTTATATATACATTTATTTATTTATTGCCAGCAATTAAATTAATGCTCCACATAATGATGATAATTATGTATATCAAGTAAGGGAAGAAAAGAGAATATACTCGCCAGAGGAAGAACCCATATTTGTATAACACTGTTGGATTACAATAGTTGGTATTACAGGAGGAACATCATCGAAATGTGATGCATAATCTAAATAATTTCTTGACAACGAAGATCAAACTGAAAGCATCCATCAACATCCCTACACCTTAACTAAAACTTAGCCGAGGAACATCATCCAACAGGAACAACATCCCTACTACATAACTAAAACTGAAAGCATCCATCATCTTCATCATGAACCGGAACATCGCCATCATCATTGCAGTATACTTGCCATGCACCCATATAATCATCCATATATCTTTTGAATCTACAAAGAAAATAACAAAATGAACAGTTAACACACAATGCATTGACGATAGAGGCAGGATATTACACACATACTAAGGTTGAAGGCCATGCAATCTTTGTATTTTCTACATTACCAAGAGTATTGTAGTTTTTGCGACTTCATACCAAATTGCACAAGTGCCATATCGACATGCACTGCCCAGAATACATTTTTTATTTTAGCACCATCAAGTTTAAATTTAGTATCACAGCTTACAACTGTAGCAAGAGCAAATAATTAGTATTTAGTCCAATAGCAAATAATAAGTACGAAACAAATGAACAAGCTAGCAGTTTGAAAACAATTTGCATGTGATTATGATAAGATACCAGCATGAGTGTAGTTGTCATTGATGACTAATCCACATGCCACAATATACGACACAGCCCGCAGAACAACATGGCTCAGTAAAATTATATGGACACTAGCTTAAGTGCTTATGTGCATTCAAGGGCAATGTGAGTGACAGTGCCACTTCTCTTATTATCTCCAGTTAGTTAGCAAAATGAACCAAAACGTTTTTAGTCATCTGAAACTGAACCAAAACATTTAGCTCTAGTTGGTTTGACTCAACCAACAGGAAACAGACAAACCCACAGGTGCCCACCACGCTTTGGAACAAACCTACAACTTTTGAAAATATAAGCTTCATTATATGATGGAATAGAAGTTTAAGAAATCAGATGGGAAGGATTTATAGTTTGGTGTAGCAAAGAGAACAGGGGTCATTAGCTTAAAGTATGACATCTGAACAAATGATGTAGTACAACATATATGATTACCTAAATGTAGGTTTCAGTTAAAAGAGCCTGATGCTCCAGTTACTCATTTTGATTGAAGATCAAACTCAGCGTTTCTAAAATACACATTGTTTGTCAATGAGTTTCCACACCAGAACTGAATACAATTTAACAGATCAACTAGCCTTGTGGAATCTTGATCTTAAGCTAAAAAGTGAGAATCTGTAAATGTGACGTTCAGACTCTCCCATGCTTGTTAAATTTTAACGTATAATTAAGTTCGAGTATCGAATACTTTTAATTTTTTAGAGAAGACATATCATGTAGTAACCATCAGTTTTATCCTTGCTTAGATATCAAACGAACCTGAACATGTGCTCGAAAGATAGCTCTTCAAAAAAAACTTCTCCTTACGATGAATATTGACTGCAACCTGAATATGTGCATAAGTAGCACCATTATCCATAACGTACATAAATAAAAAGGAAGGATGCAAACCTCTTATGAATTATTTACATCAATGGAGCCAAATCTTAGCTTCTGCTGGGACATTTAGAAAGAAAACATAAGTTTTTAGGTTCACATGATCAAATTTGCATGTCACAGTCTCTTTCCAGCTCCAGGGAGAGAATTAGTAAGTAAAAGGAGAGAAGGCACATGATAATTTACAGTAGAGCAAATCAAGCATGCCATCCTCACCAAGCCACTTCTTTGCTCAGCACTTCGTTGTCACATCCCAGATGGATCTGGCTCGTTTCTGCAGGAAAATGTCCACTTGGATTAATATATTTCTTTTGTCACGCACAGGCCTATAGTACTGAACCGACTCTATCGAACCAATCTACAATGTAACGCCTTACATTCCATTGGCTAAAACATCCAATGTTTTTTATAACTCTCTTTTAGAATTAATATGGAGGATCTAATAATGCCTCTCATACAGCAAAATGGTGCAATATGCAGATACACCAAGAAACTAAAAACTAAAAACAAAGAGTTCTTTCACTGAAATCATTAGCCGTTACTTAAATAGTTCAGACTTCACACATAGAAAAAAGTAGTACTCATGCAAATACATGAGATTTGACAAATCTGTGCCCATGTTGACATCTATGCTAAATATTTCTACTATAAAATCAGATTATACCAACTATGACAGTAATGAAATATTTGTAGCAGTGGATTAACTCCTAATATTCCTCGCTATTGTTCTTAATTTGGTCATTACGGAAGGCCAAATCGGAAGATTCTGCTCCCTTGAACAGAGAAAAAAATAGAACATAGGTGTCCACACCTAATTACTAATTAGATTATAGGAATTCGTCAGACTAACTACGGTGAAGATAAGCATGAAGTATGATTGGCAGGCTTAGCGCACGACATTGATCTGCCGTACAATCCCCACATGCGCATGCTGTGCAAAACTTAAGCATGCTGAAGCTATATTAGTGCCGTAATGTAGGTGCGTCCTATTTAGATTTATTGTTTTAAATAATATCCATGAAGCTATGTTGGTCCTTATGGTTGTGAGGGCACCTCCATGGCGATTAAGACGAACCATATCAATGAACCAAAGAAAACCTAGCTGGGTGTGCCTAGTGACTAAGCAATGCACGAAGGGAGTTACGAAGTGCTGGTCTTAACTGCGGCAGATTGAGGACTTGGGAGCAGAGAGGAGGAGTGGAACAACGCACCTGAAACCAGAGGAGAAGGATGAGAAAGCTCCATGGCTGCTTCGTCCCGAGCAGCAGCGAGGCTATCCACTGGTCGTTCCTCCCTGCACTCATCGGACGAGAGGATGACAACATGGCCACCGGCGCCAGAGCCCATGACGGAAACCCTAGCCATGCATGGGGGAGGGTCGCGGGTGGGCTTTGGTGGCCGCGAGCGCCGGATCTAGGCGGATGGAAGGGCACCGTGGTGCGAGGTAACCTCGGGCTATGCTTCGCGATGATGGGATTCATCGGACATCACCGGAATCAGCCGCCGTAGGTGGCGCAGCGGGGAGCCGCGTGAAGAGAGAGAGATGGGATGCGAGAGGGGATGGGTGGGTGGGGGATGCGGCAGGTTCGGCAGCCTCCAGAGCTGAAAGGTGGGGGGAGGGTAGGGGGAGGCCGGCGGCGAGGTGGATCAGAGGAGGGAGACGAGGCGGTGGGTGGTGGCGATTTGGGGGAGATGAGGGGAGAATCGGGGGCTCTGTTTCTTGTGCACCTTTCTCCTTTCCTCTGATTTTTTTCATATGTACCACGATAGGGTCATGAGCTGTAAATCTGCAATGCTACTACAACTTTAATATGCGTATCTATGGTGAATTTTGCAACATATAGTCAAAATGTTGTACAACTTGTGTTGCTTTATAGAGGGTATCCTTGTAGTGCTTCAAGGGTACCAATAGTGGAATCACGACATCTCGCATTGTGTGAGGGCGTGAGGAGAATACGGTGGCCCTAGTGGCTTCTTGGGGAGCATTGTGCCTCCACACCGCTCTAACGGAGACGTACTTCCCCTCAAAAGGAAGGAACTTCGGTAACACATCCTCGTCTTCACCGGGTCCACTCTTGGTTATCTCGTGCCTTTACTTGTGCAAGCTTATTTGTGTTGTATCCCTTGCTTGCTTGTGTACTTGTAGTTGTTGCATCATATAGGTTGCTCACCTAGTTGCATATCTAGACAACCTACTTTGATGCAAAGTTTAATTTGTTAAAGAAAAGCTAAAAATTGTTAGTTGCCTATTCACCCCCCGCTCTAGTCAACTATATCGATCCTGTGGTAGCAGAGCCTCGTCTCTTTATTAAGGACTTTGCCGTCCGAAGAGTATGGTTGACACCATAGACGGTAGGGAGGAGCACTCCGGTGTGAATCCGAGCTCGTCTACGGGTGATGGGGGAACCGCGGTGTCTCGTGAGGAATTCAATGAGGCTTCGGACACATTGAAAACCTCCATGACAACCGAGGTTGAAAGCATGTTTAATAAATTCTTAGAAGGACTTAAACTATCTACCTCGCCATTGAAAGTGGGTGATCACATGGACAAGGTGACGGATGCTAACTCCGACAATGGGGAAGCTACTAGTGAAAAGGGTCCTTCTACTAGTGGTAGAAATGGCACCGGCATCTTTGCCCATGTGGAACCTCCAATTTATGGAGGACCGATTCCTTCCACTCATTTAAATCATGCCGGCCCTCCTCCTAAGATTGTGAAAAATGAGGGCTTTGAGTCTTGGGTTTATCGCTTCAAGCGTCATTTAAATCATGTGAATACTAATCTTTGGAGAATAAATGAAGAAGGTTTCCATCCACATGACCGAAGCAACTTCACCCCTAGAGAAGCCGTGGATAATCAATTCAATGAGAATGCTCTCTTCATCATTCAAGATGCAGTCCTACCCGAAGATCTCCCTCATCTTCGACCCTTCGCCATGGCCAAAGATGCATGGCATTGTGTTGTTTCCCTCTATAAGGGAAGCGCAAGCATTCAAAGCTCCAACTATGAAGTGGTGCAAGATGAAGCCGATGAGTTTGCAATGAAAGAAGATGAAGAACCTCATGAGCTCTTTCGGAGAGTAACCAAACTTGCGGTCTCACTTCGAGATCATGGGAGCAAGGACACGGATGACAATTGGATCAAGCGCAAGTTCCTCAAAGCAATGATGCCTTGCCACAAGGCCTTGTCCTCCGTCATCCGTCAAAGACCGGACTTCCACTCCTTGACCTCAAATGAAGTGTTGGATGAGTTTGTGGCAATGAGGATCTTGGACAAGACCGCCGACAACGCGGTGTTGCACTGTCAAAGAGAAAAGAAGCCCAACCTTGCCTTGAAGGCGAAGGTTATTGTAGAAGAAGAGGAAGAAGAGGAAGATGAGGAGAGCAACCCCGAAGATACAAAATATGATTATCATGAGCACATGGCTCTTGCTTCAAGGCAATTTTGGAGCAAGAAGAACACAAGGCCCAACTTCAACAAGAACAACTCAAGTGGGTTCAAGGGCAAGCAATGTGTGAGAACATGTTACAATTGTGGCAATGTGAGCCATTTTGTTGTGGATTGCCCTTACGAGAAGCGGGAAGACAATGGTGGCAAACTCATCCAAAAAGACAAAGTCAAGTCCTTCCCCTACAAGAACAACTTCACCAAAAAGACTCCTACTCGAGGGTTGGTGGTTCAAGAAGAATACCATGAGGATGACGATGATGATGAAGATAGTTAAGCCATGGCCATGGCCTCCGTTGCTATCGCCACAACTCCACGGGTGTCCCTCTTCAACTCACCCAATGAGAACATCACTACCAAGTGTCTCATGGCTAAAGCCACCAACAAGGTAACCCCCAACATCAAAACCACCATCATTACTAATCCCTCCTTGACGGATGACATTGATGAAAGTGAGTGGTCTAATGAGGAAGTGAATGAATTTGAGTCTTTTATGAGTAAGCTCAAGGGCAAATCCAAGAAGCACTTTGTTGCTCTCTTGGAACAACTTGGTGAAGCCAATGACATGATCAAGGCTCATGAAGAAACCATCTCTAAGATGGAAGGTCATAGTCGTGACTATGCTGATGAGATATCAGATCTCTCTAATGCTCTTGAGGAAGAGCGTGGGCATCGTTTGGCTCTTGAGGAGTCACACAACGATGACCATGCTAAGTTAAAGAAAGACCTTGATCATGCTCTTGTTGTGTCTCGTGTGCTAACTTCCGAGAAGGCTAAACTTGGTGTTGACCATGCTAGACTCAAGGAGGAGTTTGATATACTCGACAAGGCCCACAAGGTCTTGAAGGGTGCTCATGCTAGCCTCAAGGAGTCTCATAATCAACTCCAAGTTAAGCTAACCAAAGAAAATCCTCCTTTCCTCATATGGTATTAATTGATAATGCAAATGCCACTAACCCGTGTTGTGAGCAGGTGCATCTTGAGGAGGAGAATGCCAAGTTGAAGGAGCAACTCGAGAAAGGCCTTGTGACGTGCATACAAGGTGAGAAGAATCTCAACGATTGAGCAATTAAAAGGAAGTTGTGGCCAAGGAGGGAGTTGGGTTCGCACCCAAGTCCAAGACCAAGAAGAAGAACGACAAGGCCAAACGACCTCCTCCTCTCAAGCAAACTTTTGTGAAAGAGGGAGAGGGTGCTCCTAAGGAGAAGAAGAACAATGTGAAGGGTGGTGGTGTCAAAATGGGCAATGCCACCCCTTCCAACAAAGTCGGCGACTTTAACCCTTCTTATGTGTTGTGTCGTGCTAGTGATGGGCATGTTTATGCTAAATTTGTTGGTTCTCCTTATGAGTACATTGAATGGTCTATTTGGGTTCCTAAGACCCTTGTTACTAACATCAAAGGACCCATTACTAAATGGGTACCTAAAACCAAGCATTGATCTCTTGTAGGTGTTTACTTCCGGTGAGGGATCATGGTTGCTCGATAGTGGAGCAACAAATCATATGACAGGAAGCAAGGACTTGGTGGTGGATGTGCACAAGATCCCTACTATGCCCACCAACGTCGAGTGGGGTGATGCCTCCTCTTCTAAGGTATTGGGTCTTGGAAAGGTTGTCATTTCTCATCATCTAACGATCGAGAAAGTCATGCTTGTTGAGTCCCTTGCTTACAATCTACTTTCCGTTCATCAACTTGCACTCATGGGCTTTGCCACTTTCTTTGATATTGATACCATGGCCCTCTTGTGGAGCAAGACTCTTAAAGTAGCCTTTGTTGGGCATGTCGAGAACTCTTTATGTGATTAACTTCTCGGAGCGACCCACTAAAACCGCGACATGCCTAGTGGCTAAAGTTGATGTGGGATGGCTTTGGCATCGCCGTTTAGCCCACGTCAATATGAGATCTTTGCAAAGTCTTCTCAAGGGGGACCATGTCCGTGGACTAACAAATGTTAGTTTCACCAAAGATCGTGCTTGTAGTGCTTGTATCGAAGGAAAGCTTCATGAGAAGGCCCACCCTCCCACGACTATCATCTACTCGAAGAGACCCTTGGAGCTCCTTCACATGGATCTCTTTGGGCCTCCATCCTTTGATAGTCTTGGAGGTAGAAAGTATTGCTTGGTGATTGTGGATGATTATTCAAGATACACTTGGGTATTTTTCTTCAAGAGGAAGAGTGAGACTCAACAAACCATCATCGACTTTGCAAATGAAGCTCAACGTTAACATGATGCAAAGATCTTGACAATAAGAAGTGACAACGACACCGAGTTCAAGAACTACACCTTGGATGAGTTTATTAGTGATGAGGGGATCAAGCGTCAATATTCTGCACCATATACCCCTCAAAAAAATGGTGTCGCGGAGAGGAAGAATCGAACGTTGATGGATGCGGCAAGGACCATGATGGCAGAGTTCAAGTCTCCATACAAATTTTGGGCCGAAGCCATCAACACAGCATGTCATGCATCCAATCGACTCTATCTCCGCAAAGGCTTGAACAAGACTCCTTATGAAATACTTACCGGTAACATGCCCAACCTCAAGTATCCGGGTGTTCGGGTGTAAGTGTTTCATTCTCAAGAAAGGTGTTCGTTTGTCTAAATTTGAGGCTAGAGCTTATGAGGGCATATTTGTTGGTTATGCTACAAACTCTCATGCTTACCGTGTCCTCAACAAGTCCACCGGACTCATTGAGGAGACGTGTGACATGGAGTTTGACGAAAATAACGGCTCCCAAGTGGAGCAAAGTGGTACTTGTGATGTAGGTGATGAAATTCCTCCCCAAGCCATAAGAAGAATGGGTGTGGGTCATATCCTACCCATTGAGGAACCCCTTGTGGCCGAAGGAGAAGGAAAATGCTCCACTCAAGTGGAGCCATCACCAACCCAAGACCCACATGCTTCCGAAGAACAAAGTGAAGGCCCTCAACCTCATGAACAATACCAAGGGCAAGATCAACCTCAAGATGGTGGTGAACCACCAAATGATGCCCAAGGTCAAGTTCCCTCTCGAGCAAGTTCAAGATTAAGAGCAAGCTCAAGATCAAGAACAAGATCAAGACGGCGCTCAAGATGATCAAGAAGTGACCCATTCTCCTTTCACATCCGAGGAGGAATTAGAGCGTCGTGCCGCGAAGATTGCTTCCAAGCTCACTACCCAAGGTCATCTCATGGAAAATGTGGTTGGAAGCCTAAGAAAGGGGGTAAGCACTTGTAGACAATTAGCAAACTATTGTGAACATCACGCGTTTGTCTCTTGTGTTGAACCTCAAAAGGTCTATGAGGCGCTCTAAGATCCGGATTGGCTCAATGCCATGCATGAAGAACTCAACAACTTCGAGTACAACAAGGTGTGGAGACTGGTGCCAAGGCCAACGGGGAATGACAATGTCATTGGAACCAAGTGGATATTCAAGAACAAGCAAGATGCTCATGGGACCATCGTTCACAACAAGGCAAGATTGGTAGCACAAGGCTACTCCCAAGTCGAGGGTATCGACTAGGTGAAACCTTTGCCCCCATTGCTTGCCTTGAATCCATTCGTTTGTTGATTGCTTATGCTTCCCATCACAACTTTAAGTTACAACAAATGGATGTGAAGAGTGCTTTTCTTAATGGTCCTATTAATGAGTTGGTTTATGTCAAGCAACCCCCCCCGGGTTCGAGGATCCCTACTTCCCCGATCATGTGTATCAACTCGATAAGGCACTCTATGGCCTCAAGCAAGCCCCACATGCATGGTATGACCACCTTACCGAGTTGTTGCAAGATTGTGGATTTGAAGTCGGGCAAATCAATCCCACTCTTTTTACTAAGAAGGTTAAAGGGGAGTTGTTTGTGTGCCAACTATATGTTGATGATATTATCTTTGGTTCCCCTAACAAAGCTTTCAATGAGGAATTTTCCGCTCTCATGACCTCTAAGTTCAAGATGTCTTCGATGGGAGAGTTGAAGTTCTTCCTCGGTTTCTATATCAAGCAAAGAAGAGAAGGTACCTTCATCAACCAAGCCAAATACACTCAAGACATGCTAAAAAGATTCAAGCTAAGTGATGTCAAGCCGGCTTCCACTCCAATGCCCACCAAGTGCCAACTTGACATTGGTCCAAATGGTTAAGCGGTGGATCAAAAGGTATATCGCTCCATGATTGGCTCCTTGCTTTACCTTTGTGCATCTAGACCGGATATCATATTGAGTGTGGGAATTTGTGCATGATTTCAAGACGCACAAAAGGAAAGCCAGTTTGTGGCGGTCAAGTGAATCTTCCGATATTTGGCTCATACCCCAAACTTTGGCTTATGGTAACCAAGAGGAGCAAACTTCAAGGTTGAAGGATATTCGGATTCTGATTGGGCGGGAGACAAAGTGGATAGGAAGTCCAGTTCCGGAGGGTGCCAATTTCTTGGTTGCTCTATTGTGAGTTGGTATTCCAAGAAGCAAAGTTGTGTGTCTCTCTCGTCCACCGAAGCGGAGTATGTGGCGGACGATAGTTCTTGTGCACAACTCTTATGGATGAGGCAAACTTTAAAGGATTATGGTGTCATTTGTGACAAAGTGCCTCTTTGGTGTGACAATGAAAGTGCCATCAAGATTTCTCTCAACCCGGTGCAACACTTCAAGACGAAGCATATTGAGATTCGGTATCACTTCATCTGGGATCATATTAGGCGAGGAGAGATCGAGCTCAAGTATGTCAACACTCATGATAACCTTGCAGATATTTTCACAAAGCCCTTGGATGAAGCAAGATTTCGTGAGTTAAGGCATGAGCTAAATATCGCTGATTCGAGCAATGTGACTTGAACCCTTGCACACCCCACCACACTCAACTTGTTGTCTAGTTTAGGTGTAGGCATGGACATAGGGGGAGTGTTATTATCTCAATGAACTCTCCCTCCCCCCATTATGCATAAATTGATAAACTCTTTCACATTAGCCATTTTTGATGGTATGTGTGCTTCAAAGACGAGTTTTGGTCATGGGCCCAATGATAATTCTTCGCGACGCCATACCTCCGGACTCAAACATAGGTGGCCTCGGCCACCGCCCTCTCTTGGAGAGGGGTGTGGTTCTCGTCCTCTCCATGTTGGTTTTTGCGTTTGTGTTTGCTCTCGTTCCCAATCGTTTTCTTTTTCTTGAGCTAAGCTTTTTGTGCCAGTTTTCTTGCGGCTGAGCGGTACTACCGCTGGGTGTGCGGTACTACCGCTGATAAGCATCAAGCGGTACTACCGCCCACTCCAAGCGGTACTACCGCTCCGGGGCGGGCGTGGGGGGGGGGTTATGTTCGGGTAGGGGGAGTTGCTTTTCTCCCCCATACCCATTCGCTCCACTCGCTTGTCTTCTCCGTCGCTCCAGCGATGTCTCGCCGCAGGAGGGCTTCGGTCGGCCGCCGTCTTCATGCCGCCCCTCTCCAGTTCCTCCGGTAAGGTCGATCCCCACCGAGTCCTATTGCCATGGATGCCGGTATTGCCCCCGTTCCCGCTCTCTATTTGCCTAGATCTCACATCTAGTTGTTAGGGGCAATATGCATATTTTTCTCGATTTTTGGCTAAGTCGAGGCTCGAGTAGGATGGAGATGGCTTCTAGGCCTTTTGGATTGAAGTTTGGTAGGTTTATTTTTGAATTTGGCATCACCGGTAGTGCCAGATCTGTCCACGGCAGTAGGGAACCTCCGTTCCCAGTCTAGAGCGGTACTATCATTCAACCGGCGCAGATATTACCGCTCAGCGGCATCGCCATGGATGGGTCGCGGTACTACCGCTGGATGCCCTATTCCATCATTCTCCTACCACGTTTTGATCCATGTTGCTTTGTTTGGAGGCTTATGCTCTTTCTTTTGTGTTGTTTCTTTTGCTCGTGTGTTTGGTTCCAGGTGATGAACATCCTGAGCAGCAAGCCCGCCGTGTCAACCCTGGACGTTCAACGTCAAAGTGCTACCACACCTCTGAGTCAGCGGGTGCTTCCTCAAGTTCTCATCCTCCGCCTCAACTCAAGATGAAGCCTGCCAACAAGTTGAAGCCGAGGGGCAAGACTGTGATTGAGATAACTGCCAGGGAATTCTGGGAAAGGCGTCGCCGCAACCCCTATGCGGAAGACCAAGAACCCACTTTGGTCAACCGTCCGTTCTGGAATTGTTTTCAGTTTGCCATCTTCTTTGATGTGATCAAGGCCAAGAAGAATCTCTATGTTGATGTGATCAAGGCCCTAGTGACAAGCATTAAGCATAGCAAAGTCATAACAACATCAATCTCAGAACATAATGGATTCTAGGGATCAAACCCTAACAAAACTAACTCGATTACATGATAAATCTCATCCAACCCATCACCGTCCAGCAAGCCTACCATGGAATTACTCACGCACGGCGGTGAGCATCATGAAATTGGTGATGGAGGATGGTTGATGATGACGACGGCGATGAATCCCCTCTCCGGAGCCCGAACGGACTCGAGATCAGCCCTCCCGAGAGATTAGGGCTTGGCGGCGGCTCCGTGTCGTAAAACGCGATGAAACATTCTCTCGATTTTTTTCTCCCAAAGCCAATATATGGAGTTGGAGTTGGCGCCGAGGGCCACCAGGGGCCCACGAGGTAGGGGCGCGCCCGGGGAGGCGCGCCCACCTCGTGGACAGGGTGTGGGCCCCTGGTCTTCATCTTTGGCAGGATTTTTATTATTTATTCTAAGATATTCTGTGGAGTTTCAGGTCATTCCGAGAACTTTTGTTTTCTGCACATAAAACAACACCATGGCAATTCTGTTGAAAACAGCGTCAGTCCGGGTTAGTTGCATTCAAATCATACAAGTTAGAGTCCAAAACAAGGGCAAAAGTGTTTGGAAAAGTAGATATGACGGAGACGTATCAGTTGCTCACCTAGTTGCATATCTAGACAACCTACTTTGATGGAAAGTTTAATTTGTTAAAGAAAAGCTAAAAATTGTTAGTTGCCTATTCACCCCCCCCCCTCTAGTCAACTATATTGATCCTTTCAGATGGGATTTCCTTATGAACCTCTTGAGGCACCTGGGGTTCCCGTCCAGATTTCTGATTGGGTTTCGGCACTCCTCTCCACTGACACCTCGAGGGTTCTTATCAATGGGGTGTTGGGTGATCCGATGAAGCATGGTTGTGGCCTCCAGCAGGGAGATTCACTATCCCTGCTGCTCTTTGTCCTAGCAATTGACCCCCTGCACCACCTCCTCAACAAGGCCACTGCACAAGGACATCTTCAACCCATTTGCGGAAGTGCACCGACCATCAGTACATCCTTGTATGCAGACGATGCTGCCATCTTTGTCAAATCCACTAGGGGTGACGTCCAATTTCTTGCTTCCTCCTTGGCCGCTTTTGGAGAGGTGACCGGCCTGCATACTAACTGTACCAAAAGTTTGGGGGCTCCTATTCGCTGCGACAACATAAATTTGGATGACATTCTCGAGGCCTTCCCGGCGGTGCGCACGGCGTTCCCGATGCAGTACATTGGCCTTCTGCTATTGGTCAAGCGCCTCATGAGAATTCATTTGCAACACCTTGTGGACAAGGTCGCAGGCAAGCTCCCACCATGGCAGGGAAGACACGTCGCCTCTGCTGGGCGTGTGGTGCTTGTAAAGGCGGTCCTCACAGCCATTGCGATTTATCATCTCACGCCTCTCGACATCCCCATGGAGATCCTTAACGCAATTGACCGACTTCGGCGTGCTTACCTTTGGTAGGGTACTGACAAAGTCTTGGGAGGGTCATGCAAGATCAATTGGGACCTCGTCTGCAAGCCTAAACAGTTCGGTGGCTTGGGTGTGCTTAATTTGAGCAAATTCGCCAAGGCCCTCCGACTACGATGGCTTTGGTTCGAGTGGGTGGACAAAAGCAAGCCTTGGGTTGGCATGGGGTCTCCTTGCACCGAGGACGACCGCAAATTTTTTGTGGCTGCTACAATGGTTACAGTGGGGAATGGGTGCACGGCCAGATTCTGGCACTCCCCTTGGCTGAATGGTCTCTGCCCCCGTGACTTAGCACCGAACATTTTTGCCATCTCCCGCAAGAAGAATTCCTCCGTCCAGCAAGCCCTCACCAACAACAGCTGGATCTCTCTCATTGACACCTCCAATGCCCTATCGTTTGTACACATCCAGCAGTTTGCCGACCTCTGGGAGAAGATATCCATGACCTCTATGAATGATGACATAGAAGATTCCATCACCTAGAAATCACCAAAGATGGGGTGTACTCTACTTCCTCTGCTTACAAGGCATAGTTTGAGGGACTCACATCGTCCGATCTCATTCACTCTGTATGGGGGGTTGGGTCCACCCCTCGGTGCAAGTTCTTTGCTTGGCTAGTCCTTCAAAACAGAATTTGGACATCAGATCATCTCATACGTCACGGCTGGCCAAACTGTAGCCTATGCCCACTTTGTAAGAAATGCCAGGAGTCGGCGGCCCATCTCCTCTTCCAATGCCGCTTCACCATCCGCATTTGGAACCATATTCTTGCGTGGCTTGGCATGCATCACATTTCTACGGCGATATGGCAGAAAAGGACTTCGGTGAAAGACTGGTGGAACGTCAACCTTCAGATTCGCCTTGGCTCCCCTAAGGCGCTAGCCTCCTTGATGATGCTTATATCATGGGAGATATGGACAAAACGTAACGCTAGGGTCTTTCAAAACACGGCCGTCCCTTCCATGGTCCTAATTTGTAAGATCAAAGAGGATGTGTCTCTTTGGGCAGTGGCGGGTGCGAAGCACATGAGTGCTGTAATGCAGTGAGAGTAGACCTTTTATTTTGCAGCCTTGTGGCCCTTGTTCAATAACTCCTTTCTTAATCAATGAAATGGCAAATCTTTTGCCTTGTTTCAAAAAAAATAACACCATTTATCAGTTTCTTGTCCAAAATATTGCAGACATGCTAGTAACTACCATATCTCTATTATTTTTATTACAGCTTTTAATGAAGGAAATATGCCCTAGAGGCAATAATAAAGTTATTATTTATTTCCTTATTTCATGATAAATGTTTATTATTCATGCTAGAATTGTATTAACCGGAAACATAATACATGTGTGAATACATAGACAAACATAGTGTCACTAGTATGCCTCTACTTGACTAGCTCGTTGATCAAAGATGGTTGAGTTTCCTAGCCATAGACATGAGTTGTCATTTGATTAATGGGATCACATCATTAGGAGAATGATGTGATTTACTTGACCCATTCCGTTAGCTTAGCACTTGATCGTTTAGTATGTTGCTATTGCTTTCTTCATGACTTATACATGTTCCTATAACTATGAGATTATGCAACTCCCGTTTACCGGAGGAACACTTTGTGTGCTACCAAACGTCACAACGTAACTGGGTGATTATAAAGGAGCTCTACAGGTGTCTCCGAAGGTACATGTTGAGTTGGCGTATTTCGAGATTAGGATTTGTCACTCCGATTGTCGGAGAGATATCTCTGGGCCCTCTCGGTAATGTACATCACTATAAGCCTTGCAAGCAATGTAGCTAATGAGTGAGCTGCGGGATGATACATTACATAATGAGTAAAGAGACTTGTCGGTAACGAGATTGAACTAGGTATTGAGATACCGACAATCGAATCTCGGGCAAGTAACATACCGATGACAAAGGGAACAACGTATGTTGTTATGCGGTTTGACCAATAAAGATCTTCGTAGAATATGTAGGAGCCAATATGAGCATCTAGGTTCCGCTATTGGTTATTGACCGGAGACGTGTCTCGGTCATGTCTACATAGTTCTAGAACCCGTAGGGTCCGCACGCTTAAAGTTCGGTGATGATCGGTATTATGAGTTTATGTGTTTTGATGTACCAAAGGTAGTTCGGAGTCCTGGATGAGATCGGGGACATGACGAGGAGTCTCGAAATGGTCGAGATGTAAAGATCGATATATTGGACGACTATATTCGGACATCGGAAAGGTTCCGAGTGATTCGGATATTTTTTAGAGTACCGGAGAGTGGGAATTCGCCGGAAGGGTCAATGGGCCTTCATGGGCTTTAGTGGAAATAGAGGGCAGCAAGGAAGTGTAGGGTGTGCCCCCCCTAGGCCCAAACCGAATTGGTTTAGGGCTTTGGGGGCCGGCCCCCTCTTTCCTTCTCCCCTCCTCCTCTTTCCTTCCCCTCCTAGTTGGACTAGGAAAGGGGGAACCTACTCCTAGTAGGAGTAGGATTCCCCCCTTGGGGCGCACCCTATGAGGCCGCCGGCCCCCTCCCCTTGCTCCTTTATATACGGGGGCAGGGGGCACCTCTAGACGCAACAATTGATCTCTTGATCTCTTAGCCGTGTGCGGTGCCCCCTCCACCTCGGTAATATCGTAGCGGTGCTTAGGCGAAGCCCTGCGTCGGTAAGATCATCGACACCGTCATCACGCCGTCGTGCTGACGGAACTCTCCCGCAAAGCTCTGCTGGATCGGAGTTCGTGGGACGTCATCGAGCTGAACGTGTGCTGAACTCGGAGGTGCCATACGTTCGGTACTTGGATCAGTCGGATCATGAAGACGTACGACTACATCAACCATGTTGTGCTAACGCTTCCGCCTTCGATCTACGAGGGTACGTGGAAAACACTCTCCCCTCTCGTTGTTATGCATCATCATGATCTTGCGTGTGCGTAGGATTTTTTTTGAAATTACTACGTTCCCCAACAGTGGCATCCGAGCTTGGTTTGATGCGTAGATGTTATATGCACGAGTAGAACACAAGTGAGTTGTGGGCGATACAAGTCATACTGCTTACCAGCATGTCATACTTTGGTTCGGCGGTATTGTTGGATGAAGCGGCCCGGACCGACATTACGCGTACGCTTACGCGAGACTGGTTCTACCGATGTTCTTTGCACATAGGTGGCTGGTGCCTGTTAGTTTCTCCAACTTTAGTTAAACCGAGTGTGGCTACGCCCGGTCCTTGAGAAGGTTAAAACAACACTAACTTGACGAACTATCGTTGTGGTTTTGATGCGTAGGTAAGAACGGTTCTTGCTCAGCTCGTAGCAGCCACGTAAAACTTGCAACAACAAAGTAGAGGACGTATAACTTGTTTTTGCAGGGCATCTTGTGATGTGATATGGTCAAGACATGATGCTAAATTTTATTGTATGAGATGATCATGTTTTGTAACAGTGTTATCGGCAACTGGCAGGAGCCATATGGTTGTCGCTTTATTGTATGCAATGCAATCGCCCTGTAATTGCTTTACTTTATCACTAAATGGTAGTGATAGTCGTAGAAGCAATAGTTGGCGAGACGACAACGATGCTACGATGTTGATCAAGGTGTTGCGCCGATGACGATGGTGATCATGACGGTGCTTCGGAGATGGAGATCACAAGCACAAGATGATGATGGCCATATCATATCACTTATATTGATTGCATGTGATGTTTATCCTTTATGCATCTTATTTTGCTTTGATTGACGGTAGCATTATAAATGGTCTCTCACTAAATTTGAAGGTATAAGTGTTCTCCCTGAGTATGCACCATTGCGAAAGTTCTTCGTGCTGAGACACCACGTGATGATCGGGTGTGATAGGCTCTACGTTCAAATACAATGGGTGCAAAATAGTTGCAGACGCGGAATACTCAGGTTAAACTTGACGAGCCTAGCATATACAGATATGGCGTCGGAACACTAAGACCGAAAGGTCGAGCGTGAATCATATAGTAGATATGATCAACATAGTGATGTTCACCATTGAAAACTACTCCAACTCACGTGATGATCGGACATGGTTTAGTTGATTTGGATCACGTGATCACTTAGATGATTAGAGGGATGTCTATCTAAGTGGGAGTTCTTAAGTAATATGATTAATTGAACTTTAATTTATCATGAACTTAGTCCTGATAGTATTTTGCAAATTATGTTGTAGATCAATAGCTCGCATTGCTGCTTCCATATGTTTATTTTTGATATGTTCCTAGAGAAAAACTATGTTGAAAGATATTAGTAGCAATGATGCGGATTAGATTCGTGATCTAAGGTTTATCCTCATTGCTGCACAAAAGAATTATGTCCTTGATGCACCGCTAGGTGATAGACCTATTGCAGGAGCAGATGCAGACGTTATGAACGTTTGGCTAGCTCAATATGATGACTACTTGATAGTTTAGTGCACCATGCTTAACGTCTTAGAATCGGGACTTCAAAGACATTTTGAACGTCATGGACCATATGAGATGTTCCAGGAGTTGAAGTTAATATTACAAGCAAATACCCGAGTTGAGAGATATGAAGTCTCCAACAAGTTCTATAGCTAAAAGATGGAGGAGAATTGCTCAACTAGTGGGCATGTGCTCAGATTGTCTGGGTACTACAATCGCTTGAATCAAGTGGGAGTTAATCTTCCAGATAAGATAGTGATTGACAGAGTTCTCTAGTCACCATCACCAAGTTACTAGAACTTCGTGATGAACTATAGTATGCAAGGGATGACGAAAACGATTCCCGAGCTCTTCGTGATGTTGAAATCGACGAAGGAAGAAATCAAGAAAAGAGCATCAAGTGTTGATGATTGACAAGACCACTAGTTTCAAGAAAAGGGCAAAGGGAAAGAAAGGGAACTTCAAGTAGAATGACAAGCAAGTTGTCACTCCCGCGAAGAAGCCCAAAGCTAGACCAAAGCCAGAAACTGAGTGCTTACACTGCAAAGGAAATGGTCACTGGAAGCGGAAATGCCCTGAATATTTGGTGGATAAGAAGGATGGCAAAGTGAACAAGGGTATATTTGATATACAGGTTATTGATGTGTGCCTTACTAGTGTTTATAGTAGCCCCTGAGTATTTGATACTTGTTTAGTTGCTAAGATTAGTAACTCGAAATAGGGGTTATAGAATAAACAAAGAGTAGTTGAAGGGGAAGTGACGATGAGTGTTGGAAGTAGTTCCAAGATTGATATGATCATCATCACACACTCCCTATACTTTCGGGATTAGTGTTAAACCTAAATAAATGTTATTTTGCATTTGCGTTGAGCATGAATATGATTTGATCGTGTTTATTGCAATACAGTTATTCATTTAAAGTCAGAGAATAATTGTTGTTCTGTTTACATGAATAAAACCTTCAATGGTCAAACACCCAATGAAAGTAGTTTGTTGGATCTCGATCGTAGTGATACACATATTCATAATATTGATGCCAAAAGATGCAAAGTTAATAATGATAGTGCAACTTATTTGTGGCACTGCCGTTTGGGTCATATCGGTGTAAAGCGCATGAAGAAACTCCATAAAGATGGATTTTCGGAATCACTTGGTTATGAACCATTTGATGCTTGCGAACCGTGCCTTTTGGGAAAGATGACTAAAACTCCGTTCTCCGGAACAATGGAACGAGCTACTGACTTGTTGGAAATAGTACATACTGATGTATGCATACCAATGAGTATTAAGGATCGTTCCGTGTATCGTCATTTTCTGACCCTCACAGATGATTTGAGCAGATATGGGTATATCTACTTGATGAAACATAAGTTTGAAATAGTTGAAAGGTTCAAAGAATTTCAGAGTGAAGTGGAAAATCATCGTAACAAGAAAATAAAGTTTTTACGACATGATCGTGGAGATGAATATTTGAGTTACAAGTTTGGCCTTCAGTTAAAATAATGTGGAATAGTTTCACAAACTCATGCCACCTGGAACACCACGGCGTAACGGTGTGTTCAAACGTCATAACCGCACTTTATTTGATATGGTGCGATCAATGATGTCTCTTACCGATTTACCAATATCATTTTGGGGTTATGCATTAGAGATAGCCGCATTCACGTTAAAATAGGGCACCGTCTAAATCCGTTGAGACGACATCGTATGAACTATGGTTTAGCAATAAACCTAAGATGTCATTTCTTAAAGTTTGGAGTTGCGATGCTTATGTGAAAAAGTTTCAAACTGATAAGCTCAAACCCAAGTCGGAGAAGTGCGTCTTCATAGAATACCCAAAGGAAACTATTGGTTACACCTTCTATCACAGATCCGAAGGCAAGATATTCGTTGCTAAGATGGATCCTTTCTAGAGAAGGAGTTTCTCTCGAAAGAAGTGAGTGGGAGGAAAGTAGAGCTTGCACTACAAAAAAAAATACACTTCCGTGATGATACGTGTTTGTCACAGTAGGTCGCGTTTTTTGTCATGCATGTACATCCATGACAAATTTATGACAGAATCAAGATAGTCATACCTGTGTTATCGTAGAAGTGTTCCATGACATTACCAAAATTATCATCATAGAAGTGTCCACTTCCATGACGATAAATCGCGCGTCACAGAAGTGCTTTAGTCAAGGGTGACCGACACGTGGCATCCACCGTAACGGAACGTCGTTAAGCTATCGGGTCGGGTTTTGGATCCGATAACCCGTTAACAGCCCCGACCAATGGGGATTTTCCACGTGTAAAATCATCATTGGCTGGAGGAAACACGTGTCGGCTCATTGTTGGGACAGATATCATCCACTCATTGGACAGAAGGCGCCTATGATACGTCGACATGTGGCACGGCCCAACAGAGGCCCATTCCTGTGAAAAGGCCGGCCCGTTTTACTTGGTCAAAAGGTGACGGGCCGGCCCATGGAAAGCCTGTTAATGGCCTGTTCAGATATAGCCCATTTACAGCCCGATAACCCAAGGCCCGTTACGCCCTATCCAAATTAGGCCCAGTAGCATCATCTGGGCCATCCAATATGATTCCAAATTGCTTTCCGGCCCATGACGCCTTTTCGCCCATATGAGGCCCTATGTAACTCTTGGCCTATTAACGGCCCGTGGTGAAACCGCCCGCAATGAACAATGTATCACTTTAGACCCATTAACGGCCGTGGTGAACCGCCCGTAATGAACAAAGGTGTCACTTTATACCCATTAATGGCCCATTATTCGGTTGGGCGCTTCCATTTCCATGTTATCTTTTGGCCTTCTCGAGCCCATTTATTCTTGGGCTCATTTCAAGCATTCGCTTACTTATGGCCCGTTCGCTATTTTTCGCTTGTGGGCCAAATTCAGCCCGTGGTTACAGTCGACCCGTTTGTGGTCCATTAATACATTGGGCCGTTTTCATAGCGTCATCAAATACAGCCTATTAATGATAGCCCGTTATGGTCGGCCCATGAACGGACGATTCCAACTCTAGCCTGTTTACGGCCATAATGCGGCCTGTTATTGGCCCATGTTTGGCCAATCGATCATACGGCCCGTATAAGGCTCATTGATGATACGACCCATAGAAGGCCCATTGTTTCTACGGCCCGTAGAAGGCCCAATGTTTCTACGGCCCGTAGAAGGCCCATCGCTTTCTCTGCCCGTAGAAGGCCCATCGCTTCTACGGCCCGTAGGGGGCCAAAGGTCACTACAAGAATATTAGCCCGTGGTTATTGTGGCCTAGTTTTAAAAATAGGTTATTGCAGCCACTAGCAAACCGCGGAAAAAGAACTGCACTGACTACAAGCAAACAAATAAACAAGACAACAAGGAAATAAATAAGCAAGCAACTTATGCTAGGCTATCACGGCTATTACACATATTACATCCACTGGGCATCAAAGTTCACCACCAATGCAAATATAGGGAACACAGGAGCATATAAACGCCACAAAGAAAACAAGTCCGTAACTCAAACCACTTGAAGAGTTCAAGAAACAATATCCTGGTACCCATAATGTCGGCAAGATGCTTAGCAAGCTTATTAACTTTCTCTTGTTTGGCGCTTAAATCCTCCAAATTGCTATTGCACAAGAAAGTACGATCTGAATTCTACAGGACTTCCTCGGTCCTTCGACTTCTTGCCGCAAAGACACCGATCGATGCCTTTCACTTGTAGCTGAGATCAAGAAGTCAAGTGATTCAGCAATGAGTTCGAAGAGCTTGTGCCAGTGATCTTGCCAAGAATCGAACACTACATCAACGCAGATCGTGGGGTTTTCTCACCGCCTACAAGATCGCTTTTATCACCTTTCTTGGAGACCAACAGGTTGTCTCACTATCTTGAACCTTATCTCGCATTACTTTCTCTACCATTGCATAGTGGGGTGCTCTTCTCCAATATTCTATTTGCATACTACAAGAGAAACAAGCGCATACATCACAGGTTTAGCTTGTAGTATACCAAACTCATTTTGGTAAACCGTTCAAGAGTAAGGTGGACAGGATAACAACATGAAACAAACATATATCTATGTACTATGGTCACCGTATTGTCCATATCATTCTAGTTTATGTTCCCTAATCAAGATAGAGACACAGATCAACTCATATATTTTTAAGACACAAAGATAGAGATGTAATATAAGTGTGAGAAACTATACAAGATTGGCAGCACTTGTAATGTGCATCACATGAGAACACAACTGTTTATACAACTTAAACTGAAATCAACATAGAGCAAGAAGTTAGAACAACTATCCAGTTAAAAAAATAGGTTTAAAACATACTTGTTGCACCATTGGAGTTTCAATTGGATCCTTCAAATTCGAAAGTAGTTGGTATGAGTAAATACAAGGATGCAACAAAGAAAGGAGTATGGACCATAGCTACGAATCGACCCGAGAACAGCTTGCTCTTCCGCTTTAAACATGGAGTTTAGGTTAGCTGTGGTGGTCTTCGTGCTTTGGGCACTGCAGTAGCTTTATAAATTGCTCGTGTGGGGGTACTCTGTGGTGGACATGGTGCTTTGTCAACTATAAGTGGGTTACTATCCGCTGGGGTTGCGGTTAGATGGGTTGTAGCTGGTTCTCTGCCCAACGGTGTAAGTGTGCAATCTGGAAGAGTCTCGATTATGTGTGGTGGGGCTAGTTTGTGGGCCAGTACAACCATGGTTCTATCTGCATTGACGGGTAGCACTGTCTTTTGTGAAGAACGGGGTTTTTGCTCCCTTAGATACTGCCATCACCCCCTCCAATTCAATTGGCTGATAAACAAGAAAAGAAATTGAACGTACAGACATTGTATGATAGACAGATGTGGTAATTCACATATATGTTGTCTAACCAAACAGGACGGCATGACACAATTTCACATATATGATGCCTAACTAAACAGGATAGCATGACACAATTTCAGATATATGATGGATAACTTAACAGGATATAATGGCATATTTCAACATATGATGAGTACCTAAACAGGATGACATGACAAAACTATATGATGTCTTTCTAAAATAGGTTGGGATGAAATAATTCACATACATGTTGTCTAAGTATACAGGATGGCATGATATAATTGACATAATTGATTCATATACTAAGCAGCTGGCACTCGCATGTATGATCTCTAAACTAAGCAGATAGAATTCAATATTGTGCATATGATGTCTAAACTAAGCAATACAAGACACCATATGCATCATATGAGAAATATAAACATTGCAACTTAGAGCATACACCTCAGGTGGGATATAGGACTAGTCATCTGTCTCTGAATCCTCCTCTGAGGAGCTCCTGAACCATCGAGATATATGCTTCAACAGTACCATTGCACCTTCAAGACCTTGTTTTCACTCCGATTTTTCCATAACCGCTCAAATGGCTGATACACATGAAGAGTAGTTCAATATACACAGATTGTCGATAAATGGAATACGTAATGAAAAAAAGATGGCATGAGATAATTCACATATATGATGCCTGCTCCATGGCGTGCATAATTCACATATATGATAACGGCTGAAAAACATGGCATTGCATAATTCACATATCTGATATAGAAAGCAAACAGGAGGCATTCACACAAAGCATGTCTAATCTAAGCAGATGGCATGGCAATGCAAGACACCATATGCATGATATGAGCAATATAACCCAGCCAAGTTAGAGCATGTACCTCGGGGGGGGGGGGAATACGACTGGTCATCTCTCTCTGAATCCTCCTCTGAGGAGCTATCTGTAACCAGCAAGAAATATGCATCGACAGGTAGCACTGACTGCTCAGAAGACCTTGTTTTCACTCCAGATTTTCCCATGATCGACTCAAATGGTTGATGCACAGGAAGAGTAGATGAATGTATAAACATTGTTGACAAATGGAATACATTATGGAAAAAATATGGCACGATACAATTCACATATACGATGACTGGCTAAACAGGATGGCATTGCATGATTCACGTATATGATGCCTGGCTAAAGAAGATGGCATTGCATAATTCCCATATACTCCCTCCATTCCTAAATATTTGTCTTTTTAGAGATTTCAAATGGACTACCACATACGGATGTATATAGACATATTTTAGAGTGTAGATTCACTCATTTTGTTCCGTATGTAGTCACTTGTTGAAATATCTAAAAAGAAAAATATTTAGGAATGGTGGGAGTATGATATAGAAACCAAACAGGTGGCATTCACACAAAGCAAATCTAAACTAATCTAATGACATATAAGATGTATAATGTAAGCAATACAAGGCGCCATATGCATGATATGACCAACATCAGCATGCCAGGTTAGAGCAAACACCTCAGGTGGTAAACAGGCATGGTCGGCTCCTTCTAAATCTCCATCTGAACAGTTATCTTCCTCTCGAATACAACTGAAATGCAAGAGAGGGGGCACTTCACCCACCATGGAGAAGCGTCTCAGATGACATTATATTTGCACGCAACGGTCTTCTCTTTTTCTCTACATGTTCAGTACGATTGTGTACAATATCTGACATGCATAATAAAAAATAGTTAGATTTTGTAAGGCCTAAGGGGTGCATGCAAAAATCAAGACTAATGGTAGCAAACGAGTGGATGGATCCAAAACTAATGATAGCAGGTAGATTATAGCTTCAGTTTAAAAAGATAGACAATGGATCATCTATTGTTTGTTGCCCACCCAACATGAACCACATAGAAGACCCCAGATGAACCAGATAGTAGACAGATACTATTCGTTGCTGGCTCGATATGAGACCCATGGGCAATTCAAAACTCAAGATTGAACAATAAAGTAGTAGGTAATAATAACCGATGTATAACGTAAGCAAACACGAAAGACTGCGACCTCTCTTCCGGAACTGTGTAGTCCTCAGGTTCATCTGCTCAGTCGATGATGGTAATGCAGTTGGCGTGGCTGCCGACAACGGGGAAGATGATCTGAGGCGGCGAAAGAAAGTCTGCAGGGGGGATCTCTGCTGCAGTGAACGCTTCTGTCGATGGTGCACCTCAGGTGGGGTGGATGACGGCACGGCAGGAGTAGGACATAACACGCAGAGTTTTCTTTGACGCGAAACTGAAAATGAAGTAAATCTGTAAGGGCTCCTTAGAATTGGAGGATTCTATAAACACAGGGACAGGAAAAACACAGGAATAGGATAGGAATGCACGTGCAAAACAGAGCATTTGGAAACATAGGATTTTAGTCAACCTAGGTGTTTGGCTCACATGAATTGGAAGAACAGAGGAATGGAGAAACAAAGTGATGCGACAAGTGTACAACCTCTTTGGCATAGCCTTGTGGACCTCAGCATCATTGGGTTGGACGTGGAGGATGGTGATGATGTTGGTGTGACTGTCGGAGGCGGGGAAGAAGATCCGAGGCCTCTGGAAACGATGCCGTGGGTACTGCTCCACTGTGATGGACGGTTCCGTCGTGGGAGCAGCTCCGCTAAGGTGTACGGCGACAAGGCTAAAGCATGACAAGACTGACAACTTTAATCTGAAGTGGGACCCTAATATCATCTGCAATAGATGATGTAAAATACATCACCAAAAAGTGCTAGATGTAAACGATCACCAGCGCCACGCCGCTCCGACAGATGTTGTAAGTACTGTTCACTCGAACTTAATCAAGAAAATGAACTTCACAAATGAAACTGAATTTTATCACAAAACAGATTGAACTAGTAACAGAGCATTGCAATAGATGTTTAGGGCGTTCGAGCACTAGTAGCAGAGAAGCAGTGATCTAAATTAGCAGACGCTCGAGCAGGGAACGCACTAGCAGAGAGCAAGTCGTGCAGTAGCAACGCGAGCGAGTGCTAAAGCAGCAACTCCTGTAGCTGCCGGTAGTCGTGCAGCAGCAGCAGCAGCGCAAGCGCGAGCAAGAGCAGAGCGGCAGCACGAACGAAAGCAGGAGCAGTGCAGCAGCGCGACCGACAGCAAGAACAGAGTCACAGCGCGAGCGAGAGCCGGAGCAGCTGCAGCTAGTGCCATTGTGGAAGTCGCCGCCAAGGAAGCAATGACATGGGGGAGAGACGCCGTGGATGATGTGGCCGGCGATGGCGCCGTCGATGGAGACGCCATGTCTGCTCGGTATCGAGCACCGGCAGCCCCGTGAGATCGAATAAAAGATAAAATGCAGCGGTGAGTGCAGAACCTCCTTGGTGGCGCCGAGTTGGCCTCAGCTTCATCGGAGGAATCGGTGAGGGTGCTGCGGTTCCGGTGGGCAGGTCAAGACGACGCTGTGGGGATTGAGGTGGCGCGATGGACGAGGCGAACGTCGGGGCAGCTCCTTGGAGGTGGAGGACGGGGCGGCTGATCCGGCAGGACGATGAGATCGACAACGGATCCTCATCCAATGCGGTGGATGAGGGACGGCGAGCTGTTGCGGTGGATGATGTAGTCGGGGAAGAGTCTCCGGCTGGGCGCCGACCGGGAGGCCGACGGAGGAGCGTGGGGTTTCGCGGGTTTTGGCGGCCTCGATGTACGAATGGGGGGGCAAAGGGGGAGGGGGGCCAAGCTTAGGGACGCGCTTGTCCGAAATGTAGGGTAAGTTACCAGTGTACCCCGAGTGGTTTTGACACCGCGACATGGAGCTTCATTTCCGGCTAAGGGGTAGAAGGGGGATTTCGCGTGTCTGGGCTGCGGGAGCGATTTCGGATGAGGAGGGAGTGCTCACGCGCGTCCAAATTTCGGGATAACAAGGCGCATCGCGGGTTGAAGAAGCGGGAGTTTCAAAGCAGGTGAGACAAAAGATACTCGAGCTTGAAAATTTCAGGATAACAAGGTGCGGATTCCTTGTTCGGCAGAACAAACTTAACGTGTAAAAAAATCATACAAGACACAAGAGAGTCATGTCCCTTTTACTATATTGCTATAGATGCCATTGAAAAACTACAAGAAAAATGTAAAAAATCGAGAGAACAAGATTACCCTCGCACAAGACCAAATCGATTCGCACTTCCCTCAACAACAACAAAAACAAATCAATTCCCACCAAAGAAAGAGTAATGTCCCTTTATATGATTACAGATGCCATGATCTCGAATTTCAATTTTGAATCCACGTTATGTTGAATTCAATATATCATTAGGTGACCTTGCGGTTTATAATTGATGTAGTCGTACATTTTGATCTTCCATCATATATGAACATTTTACTCCACCATGTGAACATATATATTGTCGCTACCATATGGACTAAATTTGAATCAATTTTCCTTATTTGAATACGATTTTTGTCAAGTTATACAATAATTTAAATATTATCTTGATAACAAAAAGACATGCATATAGCAGTAATCATATTTCACTATGAACTACATGTACCATACGCCTCCAATTCAAATATTTGTATCCATTTTATGTTGAATTCAAATCATAGTACATTATTGGTCTAGGTAGCTAGATGTTCGGATAATCTAAACCTTGTTTTCATACGTATAATTTTTGGCTGAATTGGGACAAGTTTTGGTATAAGCCTCTTGCAAAACCGGAGATTCTCTCAACAAGCCTCGTGGTTCCGAGAGGAACGTGTCACCTTTGTGTGCTAAACGATATACGCTGCCTCCCCGATTTTATTTACAGAGGCAACATAGAACTATATGAGTGCCTGTTAAATTTTGGAATTATTTCGGGTTCATTTGGCCTTTTATACATTAATTGAGTTTCGGACTTTTAATGTGCATAATCTAAATATGAATTGCATGCACATGCTCCGGTGCACCAAAGTGGGTTGAAAAATCACATGTGTGTCCTTGGTTGAATTTCTAGGTCCCATGGAAGAAATGAGAATGAAATTCAAACATCTGGGCGTCATGACTCTGCCGAGAACATCGAGAAACTTAGATTTTAAATTCATGTAAATCCAAAACTCGGCTGGAAATCATGAAACTTGGCATGGTGTCATGTCATGGCACTAACATGTTGTGGTAAAAAAATTGGGCCGATTTGGAAGCTCGTGGTTCTAAGAGGGAACGTGAGACCTTTGAGTGTGAACCGATATACGCTTCCCCCCCACCCCCCACCCTTGATTTTCTTAACAAAGGCAACATAGAACTACATTAGTGTCATGTTAAATTTTGGAATTATTCCATGTTCATTTGTTGTTTTTTATACATTAATTGAGTTTCTGGTCATTTAATGTGCATAAGTCAAATTTGAACTACAAGCACATGCTCTCATGCACCAAAGTTGGTTGAAAAATCACATTTGTGTCCTCGGGTGAATTTCTAGGTCCCATGCAAGAAATGAGAATAAAATTAAAACATCTGGGCATCGTGGCTCCGCCAAGAACATTGAGAAACTTGGTTTTAAAATTCTTGTAAATCCAAAACACGTCTGAAAATCATGAAACTGGGCATGGATGTCATGTCATGGTACTACCATGTTGTGGTAAAAAAATGGACGAATTGGAACAGATTTTGGTATAAGCTTCTTGCAAACCGAAGCTTCTCTCAAGAAGGCTCGTGGTTCTGAGAAGGAATGTGTCACCTTTGAGTGCGAAACAATATACGTTGTCCCCCTTGAGTTTATTTACAAAGGCAACATAGAACTGCATGAGTGCGCTGTTAAATTTTGGAATTATTCCGGCTTTGTTTGGCCTTATTTACACATTAATTGAGTTTTTGGTCATTTAATGTGCATAATTCAAATTTGAACTACAAGCACGTGCTCCCGTGCACCAAAGTTGGTTGAAAAATCACATTTGTGTCCTCGGGTGAATTTCTACTCCCATGCAAAAAATGAGAATAAGGTTCAAACATCTGGGCATCGTGGCTCGGTCGAGAACAATGAGAAACTTGGTTTTAAAATCATGAAACTTGGCATGGTGTCATGTCATGGTAGTACCATGCCGTGGTAAAAAAATTGGCCGAATAGGAACAAATTTTGGTATAAGCTTCTTGCAAATCGGAGCTTCTCTCAAGAAGGCTCGTGGTTCTAGGAGAGAACGTGTCACCTTTGTGTGCATAATTCAAATTTGAAATACAAGCACATGTTCCAAAGGCACCAAAGTTGGTTGAAAAATCACATGTGTGTCCCCTCGGGTAAATTTCTAGGTTCCATGCAAGAAATGGGAATGAAATTCAAAATTCTGGGCGTCGTGGCTGGGTTGGAAACATTGAGAAACTTAGTTTTTTAATTCCTGTAAATCCAAAACACACATGAAAATAATGAAACTTGGCTTGGTGCCATGACATGGCACCAACATGCTGTGGTAAATTTGCAGTCCGATTTGCGAAGGCGCACACATTAACAATCAACAAAGTCATTTTGGAACAAGTGCTGTCAAGTTACAATCGAAAACACAAGTATTATTGAAACCGTGGGCGTTGTACTTACTAGTACCATTTACGTGCCGCCACACGTCCCCATTTTTATTAGCTAGGAGGCGTCGTGCAGGGTAGCTATTTGAGTATGAGAGGCGTGCGATTAGACCCCTGCACGTGCTTATCGGGAGGAGAGCCCTTTGACCTCCATCCGTCGTCCACCTCTCTCCCAACGTCTCCATTAATGGCGCCCGAGCCTCTGTTTATTGGCGTGGCTATGTCTCACTCGACTGAGACTTAAGAGAGAAAAAAGAAAATTTGAAAGCACGGATCTTGATGTAAGATCCGATGGACCTATATAGCATCTACTGCGACTTATAGCAAGACTGATGAATATATAAGGACGATTTTTTTTATCAAAGAAGGGCTTGCCCCTTCCGATTTTCATTACTGAAAACCACCACAATTCACAAGAAGTTCAGCACAACTCCAGCCTAACACGAAGGACTAAAAGCTACTCCCTCCGTCCCATAATATAAGACGCTTTTTGACACTAGTATAGTGTCAAGAAACGTCTTACATTATGAGACGGAGGGAGTACCAGATTGAAATTGCAATATCCCAAGAGGCCAAAAAAGGCCAAACATCCACGCTAGAACCCAACATTTCACAACCGACGACAAAATCCACATCCTAAACCGATTATTACATCAAAAGAAACCAGGAAACTGAAGGAAGCCCAAGAAGAACTAGAAGAACAAAGAACGCCGAGGTCGCCACAGCAAGAGTTTTCTTCATTCCAGCCTCGCAACATTGATCTTCCACAGAAAGATAAGGACGATTAATTGTCTTACATAATTAGAAAGATAATTGAAAAAGCCACATACGGCTACGCCCGAAATACACAAGGGCAAAAGAAGAAGGAAGAAAAGGATCTGGCTCGCTGATCTCTACTTTCTTGATGTGTTGCTGCAGGCCGCGGGAACTAGTCTCCGCGGCGAGCGGCGATGAGCTCTTTTGTGTCCTCAAGACGCTACTTGAGAACATCCACGGATTCCTCCACCAGCCTTTGGTGCTCGTTGCGGAGCATGTCATTCTCGTCCATAAGTTTCTTGACGATGACACCGGTCTCTTCAACAAGGCACTGGTCTCCTCCTGCTGGTCTGCACTTCGGACGATCTTCTCCCTCAACAAGTCGTGCTCGGCCCGGAGCCTCTCATTGCCCTCCCTTAGTTGCCGGATGACGCCGGTATCCTGTTCAAACGAGGCTTTCATGTCGTCCTGCAACCTCGCCAAGCCGGAGATCTGATCCATCTGGCTATGGACGATCGCATGCATGCGCCTATAACAGTCGTGGCCTGCCCGCGAGAAATTTTCCCAGGCCGCCGCGGCGCGGAGGGACATCTCTGCTGCATCTGTGGCGCGGCGGGACATCTCTTCTGCTTCTGCAGCACGGCCGGACCAGTCTGCTGCATCGACGGCGTGGCGGGACCTCCGTGCTGCTTCAGCGGTGCGGCGGGACCTCTGTGCTGCTACTTCCGCAGCGGGATATGTCGGCTGCTCTCAGCGGCGGCGGGACATCTCTCGTGCTTCCGCTTCCATGATCGCCTCTCCCCGGTGGCAATCTCGACCTGTAACTCACGCTGGCCATGGCAGACGCAAGGGAAGGATGCTGAATGACTTGTTTGTTTTTGTGGATGAGGAGTTGAGGAGGAATGTGCAGTCATCTTGGCATACTAGTATTTATAACCGAGTTCTAATACGCTCCTAAGTGGGAAACCGTTTAGGTTGTGATCGGTGTGAGCAGGTTTGGAATTCAATATAGCGTGGTACTAATACGCTCCTAAGTGGGAAACCGTTTAGGTTGTGATCGGTGTGAACAGGTTTGGAATTCAAAATAGCGTGGAGTAATTTGGAATGTGACGAGACGCAAGCTCAAAATTTATTGACGGTTCTAGTTTCAAAGTGCGGCACTATTCCCGGATGGAGTACTTCTTTTTCTACTCCCTCCTTTCCGGTTTTATAGGGCTTATCTCAAAATTTTAGTCTTTCCATTTTATAAGGCTCAATTTGGTTGTTCCCCAACACATGTTCAGATTCCAAGGTGCATTAAATCATTGCATGCAAGTATGAAGAGAAAATTGACCATTGCATGTACTTTATGCATGCATGCATTGCAATTAATGCATTGATAAACATAATTTTTTGAGAAAAACAAGAGCATTAATTAGGTGCTTTTGCAAACTACAAAAAATATTCCATCACTCACCATAAACCGGAAAGGAGGGAGTACTGTTGTGTACGTGCAATAACTGGCACCGTCGTATACATATTTTACGATTAATGGCGCGTTCGACGGGAATAGCCGCGTGGCAAGCTCTAGGATAGTCCTTTTTTCAGACGCATTAAACCTATCTCTCGGGACTTCTCGCACGCACCATCGTGCCACCCACAAAAACTTGTACTCTGAGTTTAGTAGTATGTTATACAGGAAGACAAGAGGTGCACACACGCACTCCTCCTCTCACACACGCGTCTGTTTTTTCTCGAAAAGGAGGATGATGACCCCCGGCATCTGCATCTGGGAGTCACACATGCATCTGTAGCTACGAATTGTAGTGTTCTCAACCATCCGATTGGCTCTATCACGGATGTACCTATATACTAAAACATGTCTAGATACATCTATATTTTGACAAATGGAAGGCATGTATTATGGAACGGAGGGAGTGCTTGTCATCAAAATGGATAAAAAGGGACATATCTAGAACTAAAATATGTCTACATACATCTCCTTTTATCCATTTTGATGACAAGTAGTACTTCTTACCCAAAGGAACTTTATATCCAACAGACACAAAATATCCGTTCAACTGTTGGAAATTACTGATCTGATGTCGAAGTAATTGCTGCATCGCCACCAAAACCCACCATTTCTTAAGCTAAAGTAGACCAAGGTAATCCCTATATTAGCATATTACTGAGATAAACAGAAGGCACTGTCGTAACATTTAGGACGTGAGCTTGTCAATCTGAATGTGGAGGGACACAAGCTTAGCCCTGGCCAGCAGCTTGGGCGGAACTGTCAAGAAGGTCAGCTCCTGCACCTAGACGTCGCTGGGATCCTTGCTGCTTGTCACCTCCATTTCCACCTTGACGGCGTCGGTCATGCCTTTGGGCTCCCCCGGCAGGCCGATCACCCACATCTTGGCCAAGTAGTGCAGTAGTGGGGACGTCCCCGCTCTGATGCAGACGACTGACACGGCGATAGGCGCGCTGATGTCGAGCACGCCACCGACCAAGAAAAACGCGCGGCAGTCCTCCTCCGCGAATAGCAAGAGCCATGGCTCCGACAGTGGCACTTGCAGTTTGAGCACCTTGCCGTACTGGATCCTGTGCACGGGCATGGGATGCGCGGTGCTAATGTGGTGGTAGAGCGCCGGCGGCAGGCCTTCGTAGCCGCAGACGGGCACGGGGCATTTGCAGGGCGACACGCTCTGGTGATCGGCAAGCTTGTGGTAAGTGACGTAGAGCTCATAGCCTTCGTGCGGGCACTCCACCCTCACCGACGAAAGGACGGAGTCCACCGCCGTGTTCCGCACGTCGAAGCCACCGCCGTGCTCGCACTTCTGGCACTGCCGCTGGTTCCCGGGGTGCTCGATGCGGCAGTCCGCGCAGGCCAGGTGCCCTCCCTTGCACTGCAGAAATCAATCCAACAACACATCAATCAAGAAACCTGCACCTTGCTCAATCAGGCGAACGGACGAGGTGTATTCGAACCTCATACACTGGAGGCGTCAAGGGGCGGAGGCACAAGGGGCAGTGGAGCACGATGAGGTCCATCGAGACCTTAGAGAGCTCCATCGTCGGGTCCTGTTCCTGTTCGGTCTGCATGATCTCGCCCTCCTCGTGCACAACCATCTCTCGACTTGGGCCGGGGTATTACAAAGCTTACCGTCACATATTTTATACTCCCTCCGTTCCTAAACGTACTCCCTTCGTTCGGAATTACTTGTCTCGGAAATGGATGTATCTAGAACTAAAATACGTCTAGATACATCCATTTTCGCGATAAGGCTGGCCATAGTGGGAGTAACATAAGTAGTATCATGCACTTGGGACTCGCAAACATGCTTATGTGGCAGGCATTTAAGAAGAGAGAGATGGTTATAGTAACATAGATAGATACCGTAACATAATAAATATGGTGCTACTATGTGTCATGCATGGCAATAAATGGGACCATCTATGATACTAATCTATGATACTATGCACTATAGAGGTAGTAACATAGACTAGTAATGTATGCATGTTACTAGTCTAAGTTACTCCCCACTATGACCAGCCTAATTCCGAACGGATGTAGTAAGTCTTTATAGAGATTTCACTAGGTGGACTACATACTGAGCAAAATGAATGAATCCACACTTAAAATGCGTCTATATACATCCGTATGTAATTCATAATGGAATCCCTACAAAGACTTATAATTTAGGAACGGAGGGAGTACTACTTCAAGGTGCATTAAATCAACACATGCAAGTACTATCAAACGAAGAGTCACGGCATGCATGCATGCGTTGTAATTAATGCATCGGTAAACGCAAATTATTGAAATATATCGAGTGCAGTGCTTTGATGTGTCGCGTCAACTCGTACATCAACGAGAAGTTTGATTATCCTCTCCCTCACGGACTTAACTGCACCTGCCTTTGGCTGTATGACAGCTTGGCCACACACCTGTCGGGCCCACCTATCATACACGCAAAGATAGGAGCGCCCCTCCCTCGCCCATGAGCATGGTGGCTGGCAATACTAGGAGAAGCTTTTGCTACACGCTCTCCCTCCCGCATGCGGTGGACATGCAGCAGTTCAATCGGTGTCAGATGACCAGAAGAGTACTGTAGTACTCCTCCAGTGCAGTAGTACACCATCATTGTTCGACTTCCCGAAGAGGCGAAGAGCCAAGCGCAGCCCGGACCTCGTGTGGCAGTTTCATGTGTAGAGTAGTCTAGATAGCGTGTACCGTGCCTGTAAGCTTAAAATCGTTGGGGTCGGCTCCATGCTATGTGGCCGTCTTGAAGTTTTTTTAAAAAAATTAAAATAGTCTTCTGGCCCTACCTGTCACCCTGGTGATTGTAGTTTGCACGCTCATCTGGTCAAGACAGGAATATATATTTTAATTTGTTTTTTTTTGAAAAGGGGGCACTCCCCGGCCTTTGCATCAGAACGATGCATACGGCCACATATATTTTAATTTGTGGTGGGTAAATGTTAGAGGTTGCAGCAAATATATTGTACACTGCAGGTCTTTCAGCCAAGTTTAGAGGCAAGCATGTGGGGCCAGTGCTATGATGTGTCGCGTCAACTCGTAGAACGAGGAGAAGCTTGATTTTACTACACGCCTTCTCCCTCGCCCATGCGCGCTGTTGCTCGCAAACGAGGACAGGCTTTTGCTTAGTAGTACTTCTACAACAAGCTATCCGTCCCGCTCGTGGTGGACGGACATGCAGCAGTGGATTCGACACTGTAGAAGCAGTAGTAGTAACATCATTGTTCGTCTTCTCGAAGAGGCGAAGAGCCAAGTGCAAACCGAACGCTGCGATTGCAAACATTGAGCACGATATAGCCGTGCTCTTGCATGAGACAAAATTGCTATGTGAGCCCACTATTGTACTAGTACGCATAACTACTTGCTAGTATAGCCCCAGTAAACCGTAAAGGAGTATTTGCCCTTCTAGAGATTTCAACAAGTGACTAGACTACACCGAGACGGAGTACATATGGAGCAAAATGAGTGAATTTGCACCGTAAATAAATACATACTAGTTCTATCGTTTTCCTCTCCGAGGTGCACAATATTGAGTATACTGACTAGTCTCTTTTTGACACGCATTTACATTGTTTTTTTTGACACAGTACAGACGCAAGCGCTCATATACACGCGCATACACTCATCCCTATGAACGCACACATGCACGGCACTATCATCTTAAAATTTACGAAGTCACCATAGGCACCTCGTCGTCGACGGGTCCATAGGTGCTTGAATGCCAAGGAGGAAGAGGGTAGCGGTTCCCGAGACGTTGAACGGTCAATGATGCATCCTCAATTACATGCAGAGGAATTTAATTGGAGAAGCAGACTAGAGCCAGCAAGATGTGGATGCAACAGAGTTTGGACTCTCATATAATAAAGGCGCCCCACCACTCCAATCCATCTACTCCCAGGTCTCTGCGCAACACTGCTCACTCCAATCAAAGACCAAGTGACCAAGCCACAAGCACCTATGGAGGCGATGGACGCGAGCGGAAGTTGGCTGTGCCAAATCATCCAAGGCGCCGGCCTGCGGCCCCGCACCGCGCAGTGTTTCCAGACGGTGCTGGCGACCGCAGGCATCGTAGCCCTCGCCGACGCTGGCGTCACCTCTCGCATGGACGACATGATGGTCAACTCCATCCGCAAGTTCACCGCCATCAAGAAGTGCGCGGACGACCTTGCCGTACTGCTCCAGCCCGCGCGCTCAGGCTCCTCATTGCCTGCCACCCTCATCGGCCTACATGGTGATGAACTCTTTCAAGCCCTGGTGGCCCTGCAGGTGCCGGAGGTCGCAACGAAGAATGTGCACTCGAGGCGCTGCCACGCAAGCAGGCCTCGCCATGCAAGAAACCGTCGACCGCACATCCACGTCTACGAGGAAATCGTCTACATAGGCCACTACAAGGCAAGCGAGGACAGAAAGACGCTGGCCTTCTTCCAGCGGCTGGAATCTTTGGATGCCATTGTTCATAAGCACGTCGACCTCGCCACAAAAGCCGCTGCTACTTAGGCGCCATTCGGTGGGCCGGTGCCCTGAGTCGAGGAGGTGGACGTCGTCGATGGATGCATCTCTTCTTCTTGCCTCCTGTAACCAGCACTGCATCGCCTCATGGCCTTAATGTTTTATTAGTATAGTACTCCCTCCGTTCCCAAATATAAGTCTTTCTAAAGATTCCAGCAAGTGACTACTACATACGGAGCAAAATGAGTGAATGTACACTCTAAACTATGTCTACATACATCTGTATGTTGTATTCCATTTGAACTAGTATCTAAAAAGGCTTATATTTATGAACGGAGGGAGTATATGGCATTTTTATTCCAACAGAACGCTTTCACCGTGAGGTGGGGTCATAGCTGAGCAAACCCACCCCACCCACCGGGCGTCGGCCGAGTTTAGAATTAGAAGAGAGAAACGAGGGAGGAGAGCTAGCTGTAGCACGGACACTGTTGTCAGATGGGACTCGTGTTTATAGAATAGGAGTACTGAGCACTCGTGCCTCTTTTTTTTTGAGGGAAAAATTAGTCGTATGTCTAGTACCACTAGTTGGGTGCGTGCGACCTATAGTTGTCATCACTTTAGGTCTCCTTTTCGAACCGTGGCTACGCTTCACAGTACATATTTTTTCACGCATTTATCCTCCTATATGTACTCCTAGGCTATTTCCACGTGCTCCTATTCGCCGACATGTGGGACATAGAGCATCTAGGTCGTAGTGCATGCATGACTCAGAGCATAAGCCGGGGTACTTTACATTTCAGACCTCACGAATTACATGCAAACCCCCCGCAGACGAATAAATAAATCAATGAATTACTACATGAAACCGGATTATTTTCGTGGGAACCGGAGCACGTTCATTAAATTTTGGACATAACACATTTATAAAAAATGACCGGACCTAAACCAGTCTAAGGGCCTCTTTGATTTTCCCCCCAAAAAAAGGGCCTCTTTGATTCGCAGGATACTGAAAACACAGGAATGGGGAAAGTATGATGGCGATGAACCGAGACGAGGAGAACTCTAACTCAGTTAGAGGTTAGAGTTAGATTCTAACCTTGAACTAACTCTAAACCAAAGAGGTGTATGGATGGCAGGGTTAGATTGACAATAAATGCTCTATCTCAATCATTTGACTACTTTGGACCCTATTTTTAGTCAGACTAAAATAAGTCCCTTGGATCCAAGCACCCTCTTGGTGTGGCCGACTCTTCTGTAGCCTCCTCCTGCTCACAATTGACATAAACGAACCATTTATACAAATCAAGCATGCAAAACATGATAATTTTTACTTTGTCCATACAAATGAGATATCCCACTTAAACATACAAGTCGTCAATCAAGCTTCACAAAATAAAAAAACACTTCATGAAACAAAGAATGAGCTAACTCATCACGAAAGTCGTTCACGATAGGGAGGGAGCCCGAGCCCTCACACACCGAGGGAGGAGCTCGCCATCGCCGCCCGAGGAAGGCTCAGAGATCCCAAGCCCCGAACCCCTCCGACGCCGCCCTTGTGAGTTGAGGTCGACACCGCATGGGTAGCAAGGCCGCTTGTCACGATCGAACTTAATCTTTGGGCCTCTAGAAATAATGCAAGCCTGTAACTAAAATACCTAGAAATGTGATATGAATCTTTGGGCCTCTAGAAATAATGCAAGCATGAAACTGAAATACCTAGAAAGGTGAACTAAATCTTTGGGCCTCTAGAAATAATGCAAGGCTGAAACTTAAATACCTAGAAAGGTGAACTGAATCTTTGGGCCTCTAGAAATAATGCAAGCCTGAAACTAAAATACCTAGAAAGGTGAACTAAATCTTTGGGCCTCTAGAAATAATGCAAGCCTGAAACTGAAATACCTAGAAAGGTGAACTAAATCTTTGGGCCTCTAGAAATAATGCAAGCCTAAAACTCAAATACCTAGAAAGGTGAACTAAATCTTTGGGCCTCTAGAAACAATGCAAGCCTAAAATTGAAATACCTAGAAAGGTGAACTGAATCTTTGGGCCTCTACAAATAATGCAATCCTGAAATTGAAATGCCTAGAAAGATGACCTAAATCTTTGGGCCTCTAGAAAGATTTATTACCTCCTCCAGCAGCATCAAACAATTCCATGCGTGCACCGCAAATCTATAGCAAGTTTGATCATGATCTACTTTTCCAAATCAGAATCAGCACTAGAGCAAGCAAGACCAATGATATGGCCGTGAGACAGAGAAGGAACGAACAAACTCACCCCTCTCGCGACCTCCCTGGTAGATGCGCCGCCGCCGCGCACGACAGAGGGAGAAAAATGACTGGTGAAGGGGGAGCGGGGCGACCTTCGAAGGTCGGAGGGAGAGGGCGGCCGGAGTAGGGCGGGGGAGGCCGGAAGGAGAGGGCGGCCGGAGGAGAGAGAGAGGGCGAGCGGCGCTTGGGAGGGCCCTATGGGGAACAGAGAGGAGTCATGCGAGAGGAGGGAGCGATCTGGTGCGGGCAGGTGAGACTTTTTTAGGGGAGCGATCTGGTGCGGGCAGGTGAGATTTTTTTAGTTCTCTTTTAGTGGGCCCGAGGATAACTAACCCAATTAGAACCTCTCCACCGGGCTAGTTTTTTTAGCTGGGTTAGAGCAAACTAGCTCAAACTAACCCCTCTTGTTTCGATAATTTGAGGCTATTTCAACCCAAACTAGCTCTAACTCAGGGATCCAAACAAAGAGGAGTGTTATTGTACATGCTACAGTGTGGACCGTAGCACATTGTTTTTTATGGACATATCACCACATTGTTTTCTACTGCTGGTTCACTGGGCTACCGTGGTTCGCACGGCTGGTTCACTGGGCTGCCGTGGTTCGCACTCCTCCGACGTGAGTAGTACTCCCTCCGTTCCTAAATATAAGTCTTCGTAGATATTTCATTGTGGACCACATACGGATGTATATAGATGCATTTTATGTGTAGATTCACTCATTTTTCTCCGTATGTGGTCCATAGTGAAATCTCTCCAAAGACTTATATTTAGGAACGGAGGGAGTAGTATAGTACTAGTATATACCGCATCATTCTTTGCTCCTTCTTACTACTCCGACATGTGGGAGAGCCAGCATCCGGGTCGACGTGCATGCACCAGATTAGAGCGCAGAACGGAAAGGGGGCATCACCCCGGTCGGAGCGCCAATAATTCATGACTATAGTGAGTGGTCATATCACAAGTCTTTCCAGTAGTAATGCGTCGTCAAATCGCACAGCCCCACTCGCTCACCCTCCTCGCCTCTCACAAACCGCCACCAAAATCTGCCACGCAGACGCCGGAAAAGCCCCCCTCAACTTTTAACTACGCGAAAATAGTTCGAGCTTGTTCGTTCTATATAAATATAGTACTTATCAGATGTTTATTCACCCGTGGGGTTGTTCAATGAATGGAGGGCAGGGAGCACAAGTGAACAATACTACCTCTATCCGGTTTATTGGTCCCCATCGATTTAGTGCCAAATTTTGACCATAGATTAAACTAAGAAAATGTTCACGCATGTCACCAAACATTATATTTTTCAAAACTATGTTCAAATACGAATCCAATGAGATAATTTTTCTTGACATGCATTAACATTTTGTTAGTTAAATCTTTAGTCAAAATTTGGCACAAACTATAAAAGGGACCTATGAACCAGGACGGAGGTAGTACTGTAGTAGTAAGTAGGAGTCGTAGAGTAGTCACCTTAAATAGAGAGTTTCTTTTCTTTAATGCCACGTACACAAATTGAAATGCTTGTTGTGGAGAGAGAAATGATAATCACTCCACTATATATGGACGCAGGGGCTTGAGCGCTTGCTTTACTAGGGTTTCTCTCTTCATTCTCTCATCCTCTCCAGATATAAACAAGACAGCGGTAGCGACATTATCTCTCTGCTCACCGCTGGTCATAGATCCGGCTGGATCCCTTCGGCCGGTGTGTGTAGAGGACTAAAAGGTGCATCGTTCACGCGGCCATCGCCGCCGAGGGAGGAAACCCACAGCTGCCGGAGGGGCCCGATCCTCCGCCTGCGCTGCTCTTCTCCGACACACTGCCGGCTCGGGAGGCCCTCCGACCCTTCTTCCTCCCCGCCAGATTGTCCGTGAGATCCGACCTGCCGCCGACATCCCGGTGACCTCGGTATAAGTTCTTCGAAGCGGCCTTGCTCTACTACCCCAGCTCCCCACGTGTTCCAGATGTGCATCTTTTTCTACTCCCATCAGCTCTTCCAAAGCCACCTAAATTTTTAGTATTATTAGAGGTAAAGCTACTTCATGCATTCGAATCTAGGGCTTTGTTCAAACAACGAAGAAAGGGGGGAAAGTTGTAGCATGAATCTAGGACTTGATTCAAAGAGGAAATAATATGGTGAAAGTAGTAGAGACCGGATACCCAACCGGTCTCTTGGTTGAAAAGGGAAATAAGGGGAAAATGCAGTACAAACTGGATAATGAACAAATCTATTATTGGTTGAAAAAGGATAGAAAGTGGCGGCTGGTGGACAAGTCAACAGAGTATGTCCAGGATTAGATTTGCTGCCATCACATTGTAAAAGGTCTCCGGGATTAGATTTGCTGCCCTCACATAGTAAAAGGTCTCAGGATTAGATTTGCTACCCTCACATAGTAAAAGGTCTCGTGATTAGATTTGTCGCCTCACATAGTAAAAGGTCTCGTGGATTAGATTTGCTGCCCTCACATAGTAAAAGGTCTCGAGATTAGATTTGCTGCCCTCACATAGTAAAAGGTCTCAGATTAGGTTTGCTGCCCTCACATAGCGTGAACAAGCTCAAGATCACCACTTTATGCTTCCTTGTAGGTACATTGTGCCGATGCGCCCACTATCGCATGTCCTTATACCAACGCTTTTGTCGTTGTTAATGTAAGGGCGCATGTAAAATGAAGCGATCACACTGTTACCTTAGGGACATGTCTAACCAAAGTTATTGTTAATCTAATGCCTCCAAAGGATAAGATGCAATTAAAATGTGTTACAAATGGCACTCCCGCTGTTTTCCCAAAGATGATAAGTAAGTTGCTCCTTTACGCCGAAAGTGTCCTGACGTCCCCACGGTCCCATGCCCTTAAACCAACTCTTTAGCTGCAATTGATTTACTGTGTCTGGTAAACAAGCAATGCCACCATTAAAGTAATCCCATATCTGAGGAATCTCATTATTGATCGTAATGCTTCTGGTAACATGAAGCATTGCCGACGCTTTTAAAATTTCTACTATCCTTGCGTGATTGCCATGAACATAATTAAGATGCTTCTTTTCATTTTGTATATGTTTCAGATATTCTTATTGACCAAAGAATCGCTTACTTTCTATCATTTTGTGCAGATAGGGATATCCATTTCACCTTGTTGCTATTGTGACCTTTTGGTGAACTGCACGGAACACTTTTTTTTGGAATGAGTGTCTTGTGCAGTTCAACTAAAATGTCACGTGGGCAACATCTCTCAATTTTGGTGGAACTGCACAAAATGGTGGTTGGAGTTTCCAAAATCTCCGTCAAGTTCTGCTGGTAATCTCGTGTAACATTTTATTAGTCTTTGCAAGATGGAGCCGTCACTGTCACCACAATGGCAGTTATTTTAGTGGAACTGCACAAAAGGATAAGAAAATTATAGTTGCACCTTACATGAGCCGGACAGCCAACCTTAATGTTCCTCAATTTTAGTGCAACTACTAAAGAAGAACCTGCCAGCTCACAAGAGGAAGTACTTCTTGCTAGCTAAATGATTGTCGGAGTAATGGGCCATGGGTAGGCTGACCCAGGACCCAAGATCTTTCAAGGCATCGGGGCAGGCCGTGCCCTCACCGAGTCCCACCGGCGACCTGGAAGGCGGGTCCACGGCGACCTTTTGGAGAAGCCGAGTCCTTAGACGGCGATCAATCAAGCCGACTCGGCTTGGGACCTTTCAAGGGGCCGATCGGAGAGTCGGCCTGTGACCTAACACGAAGACCGATGCGGGGTGCGGCCCTGACGTGGCCGTCCCCTCAACCCCACGAGGAGAAGGCGTGGCTACAATGAGCCGCGTCACCCGGAGATCTCCGGCGGGGCACGGCACTGTTGCCATGCCTCCCCTAACCTCAGCCACAAGGCGCAGCATCGTGCCCACGATGGTGGCAGGTACAGCCCGGAGATCACCGGGCCCCCCATCAGTGAGAGAGAAGAAGATGGCCGACGAGCTCGAAGACGGCCCGGCGGGAGTCGGCCCCTCCAGAGCCGGCCGCCTCCCGGCCAGGGCCCCACAAGCCATAAACCAGATTGGACGGGGAGTGGCGATAGTGATTGCCTGACAGACGGCGGCACTGTTCCCACGACCTCGACCGAGCCTCAAGGCCATCGAGTGCTGCAAGTTGTTCTCAGATAGTCCGCTGGGCCCGCCAACAAGGGGCCCCGTGGCGGGCAGGAGGATGGCTGCAGAGAGATCGACGGCTGGGGCCACGCCAACAGATTATCATTGTACCCTTCGGGGTAGGCCTATATAAACCCCCCGGAGCACCCATGCAAAGGGTTGGGCCCTAGATAGATTTGAGACACATAGCAAGAGGGGAGAGAGCTAGCCTTGTTCCTCCCTGCCTCCCAAACAGCTCGAGGAGCACCTTTGTACTATCATACCATAGTGATCATGCGGAGACCCCGCAGAGCAGCAGTAGGGGTGTTATCTCCTCAAGAGCCTCGGCCGGTAAGATTCGCCGCGGCATGCTCGCGCCATCCTGCTTTCAGCACCGCGACGCTCTACTCGCCCCACCATGATAAGCCACCCGCTGGCATATGTCGATCCAACCCCGACATTTGGCGCCCACCATGGGCCGAGGTGCACCGCCGTCCGAGATCTGCTTCGACGGGAACCTTTTCCTCCTCGACGAAGCGCAGCCAGCCCGCCGCCAGATGGAGTCTGCAGACGACACGCTGCGTGCCGGTCGCCGCCATGAGCGAGCGCCTCGCCAACTCATTGGTGAGGTGCGCCCGACGAGCTCGCGCTGAAAGCACAGCGCGGTGGCCCCGAGAGCCTCGCAGCCTCCTCGATCAACTCCAAGTCGCCGGCGAGCCCGCAGTGGACTTGGAGTCCGTAGGCTCCTCCGACCCGATGCTGGTTGACTCCGACGCCGTATCGCTTGATATCTTCCCCGCCAACGTGGTGATCTATGACGAGCCGCTTCCATACGAGGAGAGTGACGGAAGCGCCGTCACGGAGGTGCTCGTCATCGGTCACGGCGAGCACTCCGGCGAAACGACCAGACCCGCCTCCCAGCCGCCCCAGAAGACTCGCCGCGCCATCCCAGAGGACGCAGACGCAGAGATGCCGAAGAACGCCGCTTCAGATCATCGAAGGCGCCAAGAAGTTGGCAAGCATGAGACGCTTGTCCGGCGCATACCAGCGAGATGGATCGTGGTTGGGCGGCTCGCCGCTCCGACCGGGCCGAGCCGCCTAGGTGCGGTCCGTGAGCGCGCGCAGCTATCGCTGACGAGTTCGGGCGGCGCCTGTACGCCACCTCGCGAGAATATCTGCGCGCCAAGCGGCGCATCAAGAGCTGAAGAACCTCGAAGGAGAAGAGCGCCGTGTGATAATGGAGCGCGTCCAGCAGCTCCTCGATGCGGTTGCTGCGCAGAATGCGGCAGGCGGGTGCGCAGACACGCAGCAGCAGCCGCAGAATGACGACCTACCCCCTCGCCGAGATCAAGGCGCGACCTCCCGGACGCTGACTGGCGGAGTCTGTGGGAGGAAAGAGAAGGAGCCGGCTGCAAGCCACAGCCGGACTCGCATCACCATCGAGCGTGACCAAGACGGCCGCCCCAGAGCTGTGGAGCGACGGGACGATTATCTGCCTCCCCCGCCCCGGAGAGAGCGGCGAGTCTCTCCGCCGCCTGTTGAGCATCCGACTCTCGGAGGTCGCCTTGGCCGCCGAGAAGGAGTCGGAGAGAATGAAGCCCGCCACCGGATCGACCGACTCCACAGATCCCTGGCGTTAGAAGAAGAAGATGAGCTGGGTCCGCCTTGCTTCGGGCCCCGCATCAAAGACGAGCCCTTCCCCAAAGGGTTCACGCTCCCCCGAGACACGCCTAAGTACACCGTTCCGTGAAGCCGAGGATTGGTTGATAGACTACCCACGCCGCCAACACGCCAACGGCAACAAGCGGGTTGTCGAAAATATGTTCCTCTCATGCTCCGTGGCACGGCCCGACATGGCGGAACAGCCCAAGCCCCGCAAAGATCAACAGCTGGGTCGATTTCACCGGCCTTCATCCGCAATCTCACCAAAGACGCATAAGCAACCTCCCAAGCCGCCAGCTCTCCTTGTGTGTGCAAGGTCCCAAGAATCGACACGCGACTACCTCACGCGCTAGGGCGAACTCAAACTCCTCGCGAGGGCGCACGAGGTGCAGGCCATCGAGTATTTTACGGCCAAGGTGCCGAGGGCACCTCCTCAAGCACAAGCTCCTCTCGCGACGAGCCCGAACCTCGATTTAACCGCTAGTCATAGCGCATAAGCACGCCACGGCCGACTTTCTATGAAGACGGAGATCCGTGTCAACGCAGCCGCAAAGTGACTCCCAGCTCCCGTAACCCCGGCCGAGACGCCAGCCGCGCAGCAGCAGAACGACAACAAGCGCAAAGCCCCACAGCCGACTTCCAACAACAAGTGTCGCGCAGAGAAGATCAAGAACCAGAGGGCAGCCTCCGCTGCTTACGTATACGGTAAGTCCAATTGGTTGCCAGCCTTCCTATGAGCAGACTCGATGGTCCTGCAAGTTTCACAGCGCGCTGGCCATCAAACCACACCACCGTAAAGTGCCACCGCCTCGTCAGATCGCTAAGGGGACGGCTCGCCTCCGCCGCCGCGGCGCCACTCACCCGCCTCAGAGCCGGGCGTCCCGCCAATCGGGCGCAGCTCCAAGACGAAGTTCCTGTAAGAGCAAGGAGCATACGAGGTTCACCGGCCTGGCAGATGATCGGCGCAGCAGCGCCAACAAAGAAGAAGAAGTCAACGCAGCGGGCAGCGAAGCTCCCGAGTTCATGCATTGGTCCGAGAAGCCTATCACCGAGTCGCAGATCACCCAGAGGTGATGCCGAGTCCGGCTCTACGCTTTGGTTCTCGGAGCGACCTTGGCCATCGATAGGCGGGCCGCCTGCTTCTCGCGGGTCCCGATAGACGGAGGCAAAGCAGATAAACATCCTGCATAAGGACACCATGGAGAAGCTTGGAATCAGGCGAAGGCAGCTCCAGAGCAGCCGCACGGTATTCCATGGAATTGTACCCGGCCTCTCCTGCTCACCAATTGGCAAGATTCTGATAGACATCCTCTTCGGAGACAAAGATCACTTCCGCCGAGAGCCAGTCTAGTTCGAGGTGGTGGACTTGGAGAGCCCGTACCACGCGCTGCTAGGTCGGCCGGCTTTGGCCAAGTTCATGGCGGTTCCCCACTACGCCTACCTCAAGATGAAGATGCCGAGTTCCAAGGGGATCCTGACCATTGCCGGCGACTACAAGAAGTCGTCCGCTTGTGCAGCCGAGAGCAGTCGGCTGGCCGAGTCTCTGGTGATCACGGCCGAGAAGCGGCTCCTTGATCGTGTCGTGGCGATGGCTGGGAAGCAGCCGGAGATGTCGCCTCACCCCAAGGAGTCGAGGCGTATGATCATTCAAGACGGCTAAAGAAACCAAGAAGATACCCTTGACCCGAGCACCCAGAAGCACGTCATAGGCGCTGGCCTTGACAAAGAATAGGAAGGCGAGCTCGCCGATTTCTCCATGAGAATCGACATCTTCGCATGGTCCCCAAGGACATGCCAGTGTACCGACGGAATTCGCCGAGCACAAGCTACATGTCAGGCCGGATGTGAAGCCCATCAGACAGCCCTTGCGCCGCCTGTCAGAAGAGAAGAGAAGAGAAGAGTAGTGGGAGAAGAGATAGCCCGCGCCCCGGCAGCCGGATTCATCATGGAGGTGTTTTTCCGGAGTGGTCACAACCCTGCTGGTATTGAAGAAGAATAAGCAAGGGCGGATGTGCATCGACTACACCAGCCTCAACAAAGCCTGCCCGAAGGACCCATTCGCCCGCCAAGGATCGATCAGTGATAGACTCCATGTACCGGATGTGAGCTGTTGAGTTTCCTAGACGATACTCGTGATATCATCGATCAAGCTGAATCCAGCAGACAGATCAAGACCGTGATTCATCACGCCATTTGGAGCCTTCACACCGACCATGACGCTCGCTTGAGGAATGCCGCGCCACCTTTAGCGCTGTATGCGAAGTGCTCTCAAGCAACTCGCGTAAACGCCCATGTTTATGTAGATGATGTGGTGGTAAAGACGGAGAAGCGGACGCTGCTAGAAGACCTCAAAGAGACCTTTGAGAATCATACCGATTCCAGATCAAGCTCAATCCCAAGAAGTGCGATTCGAGTCCCACCGCCAGCTCCTCGGTTTTCTGGTCTCCGAACGCGCATAGAGTGCAACCTCGTGAAGATCAAGGCCATTGAAAGAATGGAGGTACCCAGCCGATCGCTGGATGTGCGTAAGTTCACCGCCGCTGGCTTCAATCACCGGTTCATCACCGGTGCAGAAAGCTCGCTGCTATCAATTGATGAAAAAGACCACCTTTTTGAGTGGAACCACAAGGCGATGAGGCATTTCTCCAATCAAGAAGATGTTGGCAACCCCCGTGTTGGCGGTTCGACCCCCAAAGAGCCCATGTTTGTACATCGCCGCTACCACCGGTAGTCAAGACAGCTTATTGTAGTTGAGCGCAAGGAGGAAGGCAAGGCGCTTCCGTCCAGACCGTAGACATTCGAGCGAGGTAATCGCCGACTCCAAGCGTAACTACCTCATTATCGAAGATGTGTTACGGCGCACTTCGCCGCCAAGAAGTCAAGCCCTACTTTCAAGAGCATCCAATCATCGTGGTTTGCACCGCCCACTCGCCGAGATCATCGGAAGTCGAGATGCCTCCGCCGAGGGCCAAGTGGGCTATCGATGAAGCCCCTTATACCATCTACTACCAACCTCGCGACCGCCATCAAGTCGCAGGCGCTAGCCGACTTCCTCGCCGACCGGGCCGAAACTCAAGATTGCCGCTCATACCGACTCTACTCATTGGCGATCGATTTCGACGGCTCCAAGATGCGACCGCCTCGAGCCGGGCGTCCCCTCACCTCCCCAAGGGCGATAAGCTCAAATACGCACGCAAAATCCACTTCGCCGCTTCCAACAACGCCGCCGAATATGAAGCGCCATCCACGGGCTCCTTGCCAAAGAGCTCGCATTCACCAGATCCCGGCTATGGCGATCCGACTTGGTGGTTCAAAGAATCATCCGGCGATCGACGCCAAAGACGCAAACATGGCGAAGCTACCGCTTGGTGCAGCAACTCAGCGGATATTTTGAAGGATGCGAATTCCTCCACGTACAAGAAACGACAACGATCAAGCAGATGCCTTGGCGCGAAGTCGGCTCCACTCGCCAGCGATACCTTCCGCGCCGCCTTCAGCCTCGCCGCCTATCAAGCCTTCACCGAATCCGACTCCATTTTCGTGTTGCCCGCCGTAAATAGTCGGATCCGACTCAAGACCCTAGCAAGCGACCTCAAGAAAGCCACCGCCCAGGATCGCGCCACCGGCCCGGGACTTCAGAGCTCGCCCGGGACTACGCTGGCCGGCCCGGAGCTGCCCTGGCCGCCCGTAGATTCCTCACCCAGCAAGCGGGCAGAGAGTCCAACCCGCCGCCTTCCAGCCCAGCCACCCTTGTCCAAGTCGCCGTGGTGGCAGTTGAAGAGATAGCAAGACCTTCATGGGCGAGCCCATCCTCAAGTTCTTAGTAAACAAGGAGTTACCAGCGACGAGACTCGCTCGACAAGTACAACGCCGAGCGGCAGCCTACACCATAGTCAACAGAGAGTTAGTCAGCGCAGCGCATCGGTGTCCACCAACAACAAGCGAGAATCGTAACAAGGCCAAGCGATCCTCGAGAGACATCCTCCAGTATGAAAAGGCCACCATGCGGCTTCAAGAGCGCCAGGCTAAAGCCTTTCGACGGTTTCTTTTGGCCGATCGCCTGGAGGAAGCTAAAGAACTAGTCAAGAAGTGCAAGGGTGCCGTGTGTCCGCTTCCAAGCCCCTTCACCGCTTCATGAAGACAATCCCCATCACCGCCCTCCGTAGTTTGGGGCCCGGACATGGTGGGACTTTTCAAGACGCCCGAGGCGGCCTAACTCATTTGCTTGTCGCAGGGACAAGTTCACCAAGTGGGTAGAAGCAAAGCCCATCAAGAAATTAAACGGGCCCACAGAAAGGACCTTCATTGCCGACATCACAAAGCGCGGCACGGCATACCAAGACAAAGATCATCACGTATAACGGCACCAACTTCGCCAAAGGCGCTTTGGTTCGCTTCGCGCGACGCAGTGGCATCCGATCGACTTAGCGTCCGCTGCCCATCCGCAATCAAACGCCAGTGGAACGAGCCAACGGCTCATCTCGTCCGCATCAAGCCTCGATTGGTCGAACCACTCGAGCGCCGCCGATCAAGGTGGAAGAGCCGCATGCCGCCCTCGAGTCTGCGACAACCCCGAACAGGTCAACCGCTTCACGCCGTTCTTCCTCGCTTCACGGTGCCGGCCGCCATCCCGATGGATATACACCGACTCTCCGCGAAGTCTCCATGTACACCAAGAAGAGGTCAAGAAGCACACCAAGATGGTGTCGACCGCTGGAAGAGGGCCGACCGCTGGCACTCGCCGGTCCGCATCTACCAAAGCAGAGTTCGCGCCGATACTACAAACCGCAAGGTCAAGCCAAGATCATTCCAAGAGGGCGATTTGTGCTCCGCTGATTCGTGAGAACAGCCGCCAAAGACAAGTTGTCGGGCGCTTTGGGAAGGTCCTTCATCATCGCAAGGTGCTAGGAACGACGCCACTATTTGATCGACGCCGTAAGCCTCGAAGGCAAGAGGGACGACCGCAAAGAAACAGAAGCGCCAGGAACGCAAATCTTCTTCAAGATTTTATAGTTGATGCAGATGTATCACGCTACCCCTTTGTATTAAGTACTAATGACCTTAGGCCCCCGGACGAGCTCGGGACCGCTTTTTCGATTATCTCGTATGATATGGATCACGCTTCAAATGCTTTCTCCTTTTATCATATCGTTCGCACCGGTCCGACTAATCGCCCGAGGACTCGCCGCTGGCGCTTATGAAATGCTCCCGAGGTCGACAAGTAATGTGTCAGACTCAAAGCCGCTCTCTGCTGAAAGCCGCAGCTCGCAGAGCGACTGTCGGTAAGCGGGGGGACGAAAAGAACGAGCGCACACATGAAAAACGGCTAAGGAATTAAGAGCTACGGATAGCCCAAGCCGGCTCCCAGCCTCCCCCTACTGAGCCGACTCGCGAGCAGTCGGCTCATATTCTCAACTTTTATCAAGGACGGCCGACTCTCGAGAGTCGGCCTGTCGATTTTCAGCCAAACTTGCTAGGATATTAACGATTATACTTGCCTCCCTAAAGTAGCCGAAAGCACTTGACCCGCGGCAGTCCGCAGAGCGGCCGCCCAATGGCAAGGCGGCAACCAAAGGAAGGCGCAAAGGAAAAAGTCTAAAGAGCCAAAGCAAGGAAGGGCGGAAATTTGATAAATATTTACATAAGGCCCTTGGTCAATACACCCATGGGTGGAATTGTTTGAAACCGACAAGTTTTTAAAAAGAACAAAAGAGACAGTAAAGTCAAGCATTCTAGGGGCAGCCTCCGAGCCGGAGGGCCGGAGGTGACGGCGGTGTCGGAGGTTGGGGCAGCCGGTCAAGGTCTCGCTGGTCACCTCCATGACAGCTTGCCTTGTCCTTCCGAGGCTCGCTGCTAGAGGCGCGATCAGCCGGGGGCTGGCCGCCCTCTCCCTCGCTCCTCCTCTTCACTTCCGCCCGACTCATCCTCTTCTCGGCGCTGAGCCGACACTCCGCCGAGTCCTCTCAGACTCGGTGCATCCCAACCACTCCGCGCACTCTCGCGCCGCCGGTCCGCCGGCACGAAGACGCTGGTGTCCGTGTACTCAGCGATGGCCGCCAAGCCGCAAGGGCGCTTCCACGACCTCCACTCGCCCGGGCTTCGACCGAACGCGCCAGCGGTCCAGTCCAGCCCAGGTACCATCCTTGATTTAACTCCAAGGTTCGGCGTGCTTCGGACGGGCCGAGAAGCCCTCCAGCTCGGCGACTAACGGCGATTTCCAGCCGGCCGTCCGATCGGCGGTGCGCAGAGATTGCACCTCCGCCACAGAGCGTAACGACTTGGCGCGCCGGCGTTGAAGACGGCGCAGCAGACGATGAGCAGGACGGAGGCGAGCCCCGATACTCGGCTGCTCATCGATGGTTCGGGGCGCAGGCAACTTACTCGCCGCGCCTCCGCCTCCTCCCGAGCCGCCTAATGGCTGAGGGACGGCTCTGCGAGTGGCCGGAAAGAAGTCTGCCAAAGACAGAAAAGAAGACAACAAAAAACCCAAAATCAGCTCGACGCAGAGTCTGAAGACCAAAGAGGAGAAAAAAGAATTACCGTCGATGATGTCCTCAAGCTCGTGGTAGCCGGAGGTCAAGATCGCCTCCCGGCCGGTCCAGCGGAGCGCTTTCGCCTCGAACTCGCTATGAGGGCATCCTCCCGCGACTTGGCGTCCTCCTGCGCTTCGGGAGCAGCCTTCGCTGCCAACAAGCCGCCAAGCAGGTCGCGCTCTCGGACGAGTTTGTCGCACTCCTCCTCCTTAGCACGACGGGCGGTGTTGGCCTCGCCTAGCAGCTCTGAAGGCGCGGCGTTACCAAGCTCAAGAAAGACAAAGCGCCGCCAACAAGGAAGGTCGCTGGAGATCCGCCCGATCGCCAGCAGCCGCCCAATCTCGGGACTACAGCCAGAAAGGCCAGCGCTACCTCGCCAAGAAGAAAGAAGGAAGGTCACTGGAGATCCGCCCGACCGCCAGCAGCCGCCCGAATCTCGGGACTATAACTCATGGAAAGCGCCAAATACGCAAGAAGAAGGAAGAATTGGCTCACCTCGACTTTCCGCGGATCGGGGTCCGCTTCTCAGCTCCTCAACATTGCGGTTGAAGGCAGAGCGGAGATTGTGGTATTCTGCAACGCCGCAAAGTAAAATCAGCCTTGAGCTCGTTAGAAGGAGTTCCGAGCCACCGCCAAGCAGCCACCCCGAACTCGGGATTACACCCAGCAGGCCTTGCCGCCTCACGTAAAAAAGACTAGAAACCAAAAAAGGAAAAACAAAACATACCCGGACGGAGGTCCGCAGGGCCAGGTGCGCCTTGGTGTAAAGTTGGAGGGCGTCGCCCTCTTTGCGCAACTTAGACTGGATGTCTAGAAGGGCCTGGTTCAGCGGGCCGGTGCCGCCTTCACGCCTCACCGGTGGGCGCGCATCGAGGCCTCGGCGTCTGTGTTCGCCATATCGGGCGGCGCCAGCCTTCGAAGCCGCGCGCTGAGCTCGTCCTCTCGATCCGGCGTGTTGGCACAGCGACTGGAGAAGCAGCTTTGCGTGTTGGATCGTCCGGCAATGGGCGGAACCTGCGGTCCACCGGCTGCTTGCCATGCGCGCCTCAAGACGGAGGCGGCGGAGGTGGCGGAGGCGACGCTGTGTATCCGGAAGCCCGAGACATCGCCGCCTCCTCGCGAGAGGGTTTGCGTGCCGACCTCCCGGCCCGCCCTGTGAACTCGGGGGTGGCGGTCGCGACGACAATGGGACGAGCATCGCCGCCTGGCGACGAACGGCCTCCTCAAGATCCTGCTTAGCCACGCGCCACCTCCTCCAGTGCCGTTGGGCATTGGCGGCTGCTTTCTCGCCTCCGCTTTCTCCAGGCGCCGGCCTCTTCCTCCGCGCTTCTCTCGCGCGTGCCTGTGTTGCCGCCTCCCGGAGGTCATGGCGGGGTCAATCCGCCGTGTGTTGGCGGACGCCTCCACCGACCCCATGACGGAGGGGATGGCGGCTCTCTCAAGGAAAGGGGGCACCGGAGAAGATTGAGGAAATCGAAAGACTCGAGCGAGATCCGTAAAAGAAATAAAGGAGTAAGGACTTACGAAGAAACTAGTGGCGGCCTTCTCACTTCCTTCCGAAGCGGTTGGCCTTCGGGCGCCTCCTCCCGCTTGGTCGGCGGCGGCTCCTTTGAGCTTCTTGACCGCCACCCGGGCGCACTCGCCCGGCGAGACGCTCTTCGCGTACTTGGCTGGAGGGGCCGGCTCTCGGCTGGCGGCGCTGGGCGATTTCGTCGCCGACGCCGCTTCGGCCGGGCCGGCGAAAGGTCGCCGACGGTCCGAGGTCATTGTTTTCCTCTCCGCCGCCTCGCCGCGCGGCCCAGCCAGCCGCTGCCCCAAGTCGGGTCGCCGATGTCGCCGACCTCGCGGTCGGGGGCGAGTCACGCTGCCTTCGTGGCGCCGCAGCAAGCGCCGTGAGAGGGTTCTGCTCAAAGATGCCCACAAGATCGAGCTTGAAGTTGGACGCAAGCAAGATCGAATTCGTGAGGGAAGCGACTTACCATCGGGCGGGGGTTGTCGCATGAGTACGGCTCCTTGCCGAACTGCCACTCCTCCGTGAACCCGCAGCATGCGATGTGGTTCACCAAGTTCGCCATTTCTCCACGCTGCATGTCCTGGTGCACAGCCGCTTGATCGTGCCGCCGCTCATCCGGCAGATGAGGTGAGGCCGCCTTGAGCGGAAGAACCCGCGCGCCACGGCGGCGTGCCAGAGATCGGAGGCGACGAGCCCTCCGATCTGCGCTATGACTCGGAGGCGCGCACGGCGCCGACCGAGGTCGAAAGCGATTTCGACCGATGGGACCAATCGGGCGGCCGCCAACCGGCGCTCGGGGTCGGGGCGCCGATTGACCCGATCGCGCCGGTGGAGACATTCTTCACGAGAAGTAGGTCTTCGCCACATCTTCACCGATTTCACCAGCCGGATGGGCGGAAAGGGTTGTCGGCCGTCGGCGCCGCACCGTGATGTAGGTGCCGACCGTGGCCGGGCGTCGGCAGCCTGATTGCCGAAGCCGAGGAGAAGAACTCCCCACAGCTCGAGGGGTGGGGAGAACGCTGATGTAGCCTTCGCATTGGGTGGCGGCGGAGAGAAGCACCACCACGTTGGGGGTGAGGTGGTGCGGCTACAGGCTATGAAACTCGAGGAAGGAACGGAAGAACCCGCTCGCCGGGAGCCCCAGCCCGCGCATGAGATGCGAGCAGAAGATGACCCGCTCGCCCTCCGCGCGCTGGCCGGATCTCTCTCACGCGCGGGACGGCTACACCAAGTCCGCTTCGCCGAGGCGGCGGGTTTGGCAAAGGAACTCGATGTCCTCTGCCCCCACGTCCGAGCCGTCCCATACGCCGGAGCGCGAGGCGGGGCGCGGGAAGAAGAGCTCATCGCCATGCGAGGTAGAACGCCTGCTCGCGCAAAGAAGAATGCAGATGGTCGCGCGAAGAAGAAGGAAGGCAAGAGAGTGGGGTGGGAGGCGCGTCTTGTGCCGCCGCCTCCGCCTCGCTTACTTATAGCCCTACGGGCTGAGAAGCCGAGGGACGACGTGGGATTAATCGCGCCGCGCCCCACGACGCCGACGACACCCCACGGTTATCGCGCAGAATAACGATGCCAACCGCCCTCAGCCGCAGCGGATCCGCTCGGGAGCCGAGGCGCGGTAATGGTGGGCCCCACCTGGCGGCCCGTCCCGTCACGCGCGTGGGCAGACAGGCTATCGCCTCCACGCGGCGCCACGCGACAGGACCGTCTCATAAATGGCAGGGAGGCGTAACCGATACGCCACCGGTTTCCCGCCATGACTTGCGAGCGGCGGCTCCTTGCGGGGCTGGTCCGATTCCAGCGAGGCGGCCCAAAGACGCAGCGGCCGAATCTCAGAGTCGGCACCGCAAAGACTGAAACTGCCGAAGCCCCACGAGGCGGCGCCCGCCGGGCTTCGCCAGCTTCGGGGACTACTGTCGGAGTAATGGGCCATGGGTAGGCTGACCCAGGACCCAAGATCTTTCAAGGCATCGGGCAGGCCATGCCCTCACCGAAGTCCCACCGCGACCTTCGAAGGCCGGTCCCGCTGGCGACCTTTGGAGAAGCCGAGTCCTTAGACGGCGACTCAATCAAGCGACTCGGCTTGCGACCTTTCAAGGGCCGATCGTGAGAGTCGGCTGTGACCTAACACGAAGACCGATGCGGGTGCGGCCTGACGTGGCCATCCCCTCAACCCCACGAGGAGAAGGCGTGGCTACAGTGTCAGGACCCCGACTCAATGCCACATCGATCTAGCATGTAGCACCTCATATCACTTTGCGGCCTCACGACGGTATCCCCACGGTGTCGCCTTACCTTTGCCCGGGACCGCTTGCGCCTTTTGGCACACGATATGATAGTGTCGCTAGCATCCATATGATAAGGAGCCCGGCTGACATGGCTAGTCGTAAACCCAAAGTGGCACTAACTTACAGGACAGGCATACATGACCCAAAGAACGAACGTGTCGTTTGGTCATCACGAAAGTGAATCCAGCTGTAGCTTTGGGCTAACAGACTCGGTATTCATCGGGTGACATTTCCCGAGGGACATACAGGAATGAAGAAGGACACATGCCGGCCAACCTAAGTGTTCCGGAGCAAAGTAGCAAGCTACCATGGCTCGATGGAAGCACTAGGAGACATTTCCGTAAGAGAGGCTACTAAAGATAAACAACTAGATAGTCGATCCCACACATACCAAGCATTTCAATAACATACACACAATATGCTCGATATGTGCAAATACAACATGGCATCACAACATGACTCTACGACTCAAGTATTTATTCAATAGGCTCGAGGAGCGAGATATTACAAACAGGGTCTCATGACCCAACATTCAGAGCATACAAGTCAAAGCACACGCGAAGCTTAACATGTCCGAGTACGACATCTACAAATGAAAAAGGCTTAGAATCGACTATCTACTGATCTCTGCCGAGGGCACAAGATCGTAGCTGAGGTAACAAGCTAAACGTCAAGTCCACGCGGAACTACTAGCGAGACCAAGTCTCTCTCGCAAAAACATAAAATAGGCAAACGTGAGTACAAATGTACCCAAAGAAGACTTACATCGAACTAACTACATATGCATCATTATCAACAAAGGGTATGGTGGGGTTAACAGCAGACAAGCCAGCTTTGACTCGGTGGCTATCCCGAACTACGATCGCAAGTAACTCTTTTGAGGTGGCGCACACGAGTCCACATATTCACCATATCAATACACCACTATGGATCCGCCTCCCGCCTCCCTACGAGAACGCCATCCATAGCACTCACGCTATCTTGCGCATTTTAGAGTATCCACTTTCACTTGTCTATGAACTGCATAAGGGTCCAAGTTTCCATATCCGAGGAATCCGCTATTCAATAGATAATGGTAACCTGCGAGGGTGTACTTCTTCACACACGCCTCGCCACTTATCGCCTACAGACACGCCATGTACTTCGCAACCTTCAAGCGGAAGCCGGCGAGGGAGTCGGCCATGACCTACCTAAACACTCAAGTCTCTCGTCCGTGTTTATCGCCTATTCGGTTCCATCCGCAAGGAGATCCGCCGGGGTGTCGCCACGGCCCCAAACGATGTGTGTGGGTTCCCGAGCCCACCATCCGGTGCCACTCGGTACACCAGCCCACGTGTGCCTAGTCTGTCCAAGCCCACCTCGCCGGGTGCCACTTGGTAGAAAAATAGCACTACCTACAAACACCGTAAACTAGTTGCAACTCCCCGGACAGAGAACAAGGGTGATTAAGAAGCCGAGAGGGTCGAGTTACGGAACCCAATGTGTGGTAGTAACTGCTCATGGATCACAAACACGTAACTCGGTTCCTCGAGGACGGCTGCAATGAGACAACCCACCATGTACTCCTACATGGCCTCTCACCGCTACCTTTACCAAATCGTGTTCACACACTTAGCTCACACACAAGAGGACATGTTCACACGCCTCTGATTCATTCCCGATGAATCAGACTTGACTCAACTCTAAGCAATAGCAGGCATGACAAACAAGCATGAATGAGTAGGCACATTAGGGCTCAAACAACTCCTACTCATGCTAGTGGGTTTCATCTATTTACTGTGGCAAAGACAGGTCATGCAAAGGATAAAGGGGTTCAGCTACCGCAGCAAGTAATGATGAATCGTTGTTGTCCTAATGCAGTAAAAGAGAGCAGGAGCGAGAGAGTGGGATTATATCGAATGAACAAGGGGTTTTGCTTGCACGGCACTTCAAGATATTATAGTTCTTCATCGGTGTCATCGAACTCGCCGTCGGAACCACGCCTATCGAGAGGGACAAACACCCAGAATCGAGAAAGAACACAATCAATGCAATGCTACAATATGATGCATGATCATGACATGGCAATATGCTGTGATTTGAGCTAATGCACCTAGCTATGATTTAAATGAAGTTGGTTTGAATACATGATTCAAATTCCAACTCCATATATGATTATTTAAATGCCCTTTATTTGTTTTGTCCAAAACAGAGGACAAACATTGTTCAAACATGCATGGAAATGGTACAGATGGATTCCTTGAATTTTTCTGATAATTTTTCATATATAACTTGTTTAATTTGGAGTTACGGTTGATTTTCTATGGATTTTAGAAGTTTTGGGCATTTTCTGGAATTTCCTGATTAAAAATAAATACAAAAAAGATTAAGTGCGTCAGCATGACGTCGGGGTGACGTCATCAGGTCAAAGGCGCCAGCCCAGGTCAAACCTGACGGCTGGGACCCACGGGTCAGTGTAACAGGGCAAGAATAGAGATCCGACCAAGGTGGGGCGGTCAACGTACACGCCAAGATAGTCAAAGCAGCGCGCGGCCCGCCGCAATTAAGTTAACCTTAATCTATTTTTATTAGCCGATTAGTTAGGCGGTGGGGCCCGCTGTCATTGGCTCGGTGGTAGTTAGTGGGGTGATTAGCCCTAACAACCGGATTGGGTCGGCGGTTAGTCGCCACGACGCCCGTAGAGACAGCGGCGTTAGCCGGGTTTTGCCTCCGGCTACCAAATGGGCGGCGAGGGCTCTACGTGAAGCCGGGTCCGTGCGCATCCAACGGAGCAAACAGGCGAGCTGGGGTGGTCGTAATCCTCGCCGGCGTCGAGCTCAGCGGCTGCCGGACCTCGGACGTTGGCGGTAACGGCGCTACGAAGGACGGGAAGGCACGGGGTTAGCTCCTACGGATAGCTGAAGGTGCGCCTCATCCAACTAGGCGAGCGGCAGCGGCTGTGGTGGCCGGAGCTCGCCGGAAACGAGCTCGCGGCGGCGCTGGAGCTCTCGGCCACGACGGGGCTATGGCTTAGAGGTCGAAAGCGACCAGGGGAGCAGGGGGAAACGACTCAGGGGCTCACCGTGAGTCCGTTTGAAGGGTCAGTGGGCTCGAGGGCGGCCGGAGTGCAGCGAATCGACGGCGAGGGCTCGGGTGCCCGAGGTTGAAGATGATCGCGATGTCGATGAAGCGGGGCCTCCTGGCGTCTTGTAGCTCGATTGGGAGGACGAGGAGGTTCCGGCGGTTCTTCTGGACTCGGCGGAAGGGTGAGGGGTGCCCGGTGCCCGCGGTGGTGCTCGTCGGCGGCGGCGGGTGTGTTCGGTGAGGAGAACAGAGGAGGGGAAGAGCGCTCGGGGAGAGAGGGAGAGGGCATGGGAGAGGGAAGCGGTGCGAAGGGGTGCGTGGCGTCGTCCGGCGCGTCGAGGAGTAGCCAGCAGCAGGTGGGAGGAGGTGGCCGGGCGCGTGCTCAAGGCAGTGGCCACGCCGCCTTTCTGCCCTCCCCGGCAAAAGGAGGAAGACGACAGGGGGTGGAGATGGGCTGGGCGGCTTGAAAGAAGCAGCCGCATGTAGGCGCCTGTAGTCCTTCTCTCTCTCTCTTCTATTATTAATTCTTTACTGCTTTTCTATTTTGCTTTTCTGCTTTTGATTTAGTATTAATACTAAACCATTTTTAAAACTCCCGAGAAAATTTGTGGGCACTTTTAAAATGTTTACTAACAGCCCACAAATGTTTTTAAATTATTGAAGCATTTAAAATGTTTATAGCCATTAAATGCTCCAATTCAAATACTTATGATTTAATCCAAAAAACCTGAAATGACCTAGGGAAAATATGCACCAATTTTTGTCAGGGGTTTTCACCAGTTTCAAAAATTATGGACTTTTCCTTAAGTCACTTTGGGTTTATTGGAAGTGATTTTATTTGAGCCTATTTGAATTCATTTGGTGTTAGGGTTTGGTCAGTCCCCTATTTCAAGTTAAATAGAATTTAAACATGATGCAACACTCTAATGCAAGCACTAAGCATTACCAGAACTAGGGATGGGACAGCTCACCCCCACTAAACAAGAATCTCGCCCCGAGATTCAAGACGTGAGGTAGGAGGAAAAGGGGTCACAAAACTATCACGATCTTCAGGTTCCAACTGCCCTTCTCGAAGATGTTGATTCAATCCTTCATCTTGGTTTTGACATTTTGCCTTCGAGATCTTCACTCAACACGACAACGGGAAGAGGGGGGAAACTCTACTGGATTCGATCTTCTAGAAGATCGAACAACTCAGGATCACTCATCGAGTGAGACTTTGAAACATCTCTCGAGCTGAGAGGCAAAGCATGCAGCAGGAGAGACGGAAGAAAACAATTTGACGAGAGTTTTCAAAATAGCGAGAAAAGATTGCCATGATTCCATAACGTGGCACCTTGGGGGAGGTGACTCGTAGAAATATTCCCTTAAGTGGCAAAAGAATTACTTTTGATACAGAGATCATTGAAACTCTTAATACCAGCCTAAGGCAAATCACAATCGATTGGTTGAAAGAGTTCGAATAAAAGACATACTCATAGTAGAATGGATGATGTGGACTACCTTGTTGAAGACAACGCAATGGATGACTTTTGCTTATCACCGGAATGGATGGAACTCATGGCGGGTCCACTTTTGAGGATGATCCTAGACATCGACATCGAGAGGGCAGTCCATGGAAATTGGCACGATGGGGTGCAAGCCGGGAGCAACATGCAAATGTTGAAGTGTTCCAACCATCATATCTGCCGAGATTCAGATCCGGTTGGTGTCGGGATATTCCGACTCATCAAGTCTAGAAAGAAAATGAAGGTTTGCAACACAAGTCGGCGAGATGACATTGCGAGATTCTCGGGAGTGAACTACGATAGCAAGCTCCAAAACATGAGCTGGTTCTGCTACAACATGTGAACGTGTTGTCCGAGACAAGCATGAACACATGGTAGTCTTATAATAAAACGCTACCGAAGTTCGTAAGGGGAACCATCATCGAGGATATCAAGTCTTGTGTATTACCATGGATTAGCACTTAACTCCTTTTCCTTGAACAAGTCAACCAGTGGCTTGGTGTGCTAGGGAATTCATATGGAATGAAGATGATCAGTCTAACAGACCACGGAATACTCCGCACGTGCATAGCTGACTTGGGATGATTCTAGAGGAGGTAAAAAAACATGCTTTCTCGAATTCACGGCGGCAACTTGCATCAAATGCACATGAATTAGAGGAAGTCACTTATTTTCATCCAAGCATATGCTTCATGAGCTAGCATGAACAAATGCTTTCAAAAGTTTCCAACACTAGCTTAATGTTTAACAAAATTATGGAGAAGACAAGGATGTTGTCGATGGTCTCAACAACAATTCATCCAGATTCCCATGGAGATGGAATTCCATAACTATGTGAACAAGGTGATAGTATTGGTCAGACCCAAAAGATATAATGATGTATGCTCGAGGAAACAACCACGAGTAAGACAACATTACGAATATCGTTGGTTCTGATTTGATTTGACGATAGCCCATACTCAAATCAAAGATTGGATAACATAATAGATCCAGCAATTGACCATGAAGATCAATCAATGAGGATATCATCTTTCTTCAACACACACAAAGATATCCCTTTGGAATGAACTGAGTCGGACAAGCTTTTATCTTCCAACTCTCCAAGTTGTTGTTCATCTTAACCAACTAGCTCAGGGGTATCCAACATAGATTCTTGGAGAAAGGGTGGTTTACAAGAAACCATCTTGATAACGAGCTCAACATAGTAGTCAGGAGATAACCTGGTGATACTTCCGAGAAGATATTCAGAATATCACAAACCACCAATATATTACTAAGCTCGAGAACAATCTTGCTTTTCAGGGCAAGACGATATGATCACAAGAGCGAGGAACTGGCACAATCCTTAACTCATGGATCGAAGAGTGCACCAGGAAATAAGGACTAGGTAGCACAATCAGTATTAGAATGATGATTCAAGAACCAACACGCTAAGAATGAAATTATTGTCCATTTACTACCAAGCAACACAGTTGCTAGGAGTATTGAGTTCACACACCATGATTCACCTGTCGGCATTCCGGTTGCAACAACACGGAACCGAGAAATGAAAATGATGGCGAGAAGTATCACTGCGTCAAGAATTCATAAGAGGTGGTGCAATTCTCATGACAATCCTGACATAAAGAAGGTAATACTTCAAGGTGGAATGCACTGGTCGGATTGGCATTTTGATCTGCGGAATACAACTACTTTGACCCAATCCTGAATGTGGACGAGGTACTGGAGTTTGTTTCTCCTAGTCATCATGAATGGAATGGCTTGACGGACCGCAAGAATAATAAGCATTGATAACACGAATGCACAATTACTCCTAACTATCAATTGATAGACGAAGATCGGAATACGACTGAAGAGGGACAACTCAAAAGAACATATATCTTTCTGAGTTCTGGATGCATAGATTAGTATGTCGAGCAAAGCTCAACATTTCTTCCGGATAACCCATGCAAAAAGGTAGAACTAGCAGATTCACAATATAGAATGGAGAACTCATCGAGAGCACTCTTGTTGTGATCTTTTGGTTCAAAAGAACTCCTGCCAAGAATGGTTCATGGTATTTGGAAGAACGATATACCACGGACCTCGAGGACTATCGCAAAGGTTACTAATATCCTAAAGGAACTAGCAACACTATCAACACGAGGTAAGTAGAGTGAATCTTGGGTCAAGAAACCCGGAGTAGAATACCTATTACTAAATGGCATCATGGGATGCTTTCGAGAATGAAGGCCAGAATCATCACGCTGGGGCACAAATCATGGCTAGATTACTAGATGATCCCCTAAGGCACCTAGGGTCATAATAATAATTCCAACATATATGTCGAGGCAATAGAATACCTCAACTCAAAGAATTAGTGTGATTACCCCGCCCAAAGGAACATCGAACGGAGGAAGGGATTTTGCAAATGCTTCAGACTATTTAGAAACCTGGGATGACTCGGACAGCATAACGGCTGTAAATGCTCAAAAAGATTGGAGACATGCTACAAAAATGGTGGCATAGCCACTCAAAAGCACAATATCAAGGTTCCGAGACCAACTATGAACACACGGAAGTAGTACAAACTGAACTGAGATTTGAACTATCAATTCTATAAGTCTATGGTTTAGTAACACGTCATCCTGATAGATAGATGTGAAGGCCTAGTTCTTAATCCCCGTAGAAGAGAAGAGGATGACTCGGATCAGAAGGCCATGAGGGATAAGGAGTAAAAAGAGCCTTACGTTCCATCCCACAACCAATTCCCCTACATATAACTAAAGCATTTCTAGACTCAACTTCTACCAGTTTGGCTTGGTAATCCTACAGGCAATCAAGCTCTGATACCAAAGCTGTCAGGACCCCGACTCAATGCCACATCGATCTAGCATGTAGCACCTCATATCACTTTGCGGCCTCACGCACGGTATCCCCACGGGTGTCGCCTTACCTTTGCCCGGACCGCTTATGCCTTTTGGCACACGATATGATAGTGTCGCTAGCATCCATATGATAAGGAGCCCGGCTGACATGGCTAGTCGTAAACCCAAAGTGGCACTAACTTACGAGGACAGGCATACATGACCCGAAAGAACGAACGTGTCGGTCATCATCGAAAGTGAATCGAGTGCAGTAGCACTGGCTATGAGACTCCGTGAACCGGCTATAGCGGCTAACAGACTCCGGTATTCATCGCGTGACATTTCCCGAAGGCGATGTATACAGAACGAAGAACGACACATGCCGCCAACCTAAGTGTTCCGAGCAAGAGCAAGCTACCATGGCTCAATGGAAGCACTAGGAGACATTTCCGTAAGAGAGGCTACTAAAGATAAACAACTAGATAGTCAGATCCCACACATACCAAGCATTTCATTAACATACACACAATATGCTCGATATGTGCAAATACAACATGGCATCACAACATGACTCTACGACTCAAGTATTTATTCAATAGGCTCCGAGGAGCGAGATATTACAAACAGGGGTCTCATGACCCAACATTCAGAGCATACAAGTCAAAGCACACGCGGAAGCTTAACATGTCCGAGTACGCACATCTACAAATGAAAAAGGCTTAGAAGCCCGACTATCTACCGATCTCGCCGAGGGCACAAGATCGTGGCTGAGGTAACAAGCTAAACGTCAAGTCCACGCGGAACTACTAGCGACTCAAGTCTCTCTGCAAAAACATAAAATAGGCAAACGTGAGTACAAATGTACCCAAAGAAGACTTACATCGAACTAACTACATATGCATCATTATCAACAAAGGGTATGGTGGGGTTAACAAAGAAGCCAGCTTTGACTCGGTGGCTATCCCGAACTACGATCGCAAGTAACTCTTTTGAGGTTGCACACACGAGTCCACATATTCACCATATCAATACACCACTATGGATCCGCTCCGCCTCCCTCACGAGAACGCCATCCATAGCACTCACGCTTATCTTGCGCATTTTAGAGTATCCACTTTCACTTGTCTATGAACTGCATAAGGGTCCAAGTTTCCATATCCGAGGAATCCGCTATTCAATAGATAATGGTAACCTCGCAGGGTGTACTTCTTCACACACGCTCTCGCCACTTATCGCCTCAGACACGCTATGTACTTCAAAGAACCTTCAAGCGGAAGCCAAAGCGAGGAGTCGGCCACGACCTACCTAAACACTCAAGTCTCTCAACCAGGTTTATCGCCTATTCGGGTTCCATCCGCAAGGAGATCCGCCGGGTGTCGCCACGGCCCCAAACGATGTGTGTGGTTCCCGAGCCCACCATCCGGTGCCACTCGGTACACCAGTGCCACGTGTGTTTAGTCTGTCCCAAGCCCACCTCGCCGGGTGCCACTTGGTACAAAAATAGCACTACCTACAAACACCGTAAACTAGTTGCAACTCCCGGACAGAGAACAAGGGTGATTAAGAAGCCGAGAGGGGTCGAGTTACACGAACCCAATGTGTGGTAGTAACTGCTCATGGATCACAAACACGTAACTCAGTTCCTCGAGGACGGCTGCAATGAGACAACCCACCATGTACTCCTACATGGCCTCTCACCGCTACCTTTACCAAATCGTGTTCACACACTTAGCTCACACACAGTAGGACATGTTCACACGCCTCTGATTCATTCCCGATGAATCAGACTTGACTCAACTCTAAGCAATAGCAGGCATGACAAACAAGCATGAATGAGTAGGCACATCAGGGCTCAAACAACTCCTACTCATGCTAGTGGGTTTCATCTATTTACTGTGGCAAAGACAGGTCATGCAAAGGATAAAGGGTTCAGCTACCGCAGCAAGTAACAGATGAATCGTTGTTGTCCTAATGCAGTAAAAGAGAGCAGGAGCGAGAGAGTGGGATTATATCGGAATGAACAAGGGGGTTTTGCTTGCCTGGCACTTCTGAAGATATTATAGTTCTTCATCGGTGTCATCGAACTCGCCGTCGGAACCACGCCTATCGAGAGGGACAAACACCGAATCGAGAAAGAACACAATCAATGCAATGCTACAATATGATGCATGATCATGACATGGCAATATGCTGTGATTTGAGCTAATGCACCTAGTTATGATTTAAATGAAGTTGGTTTGAATACATGATTCAAATTCCAACTCCATATATGATTATTTAAATGCCCTTTATTTGTTTTGTCCAAAACAGAGGACAAACATTGTTCAAACATGCATGGAAATGGTACAGATGGATTCCTTGAATTTTTCTGATAATTTTTCATATATAACTTGTTTAATTTGGAGTTACGGTTGATTTTCTATGGATTTTAGAAGTTTTGGGCATTTTCTGGAATTTCCTGATTAAAAATAAATACAAAAAAGATTAAGTGCGTCAGCATGACGTCGGGGTGACGTCATCAGGTCAAAGGCGCCAGCCCAGGTCAAACCTGACGGCTGGGACCCACGGGTCAGTGTAACAGGGCAAGAATAGAGACCCACCGGGGGGCCAGTCAACGACACGCCAACATAGTCAAAGCGCACGCGTGGCCCGCCGCAATTAAGTTAACCTTAATCTATTTTTATTAGCCGATTAGTTAGGCAAAGGGGCCCGGCTGTCATTGGCTCGGTGGTAGTTAGTGGGGTGATTAGCCCCAACAACCGGATTGTCGGCGGTTAGTCGCCGGCGACGCCCGAGACGGCGGCGTTGCTCGGGTTTTGCCCTCCGGCTACCAAATGGGCGGCGGAGGGGCTTCACGTGAAGCCGGGTCCGTGCGCATCCAACGGAGCAAACAGGCGAGCTGGGGTGGTCGAATCTCGCCGCGCCGAGCTCGGCGCTGCCGGACCTCGGACGTTAAGCGTAACGGCGCTTCGGAAGGACGGAAGGCACGGGTTAGCTCCTACGGATAGTCAAGGTGCGCCGCATCCAACTAGGCGAAGCGGCAATGCTGGTGGCCGGAGCTCGCGGAACGAGCTTCAAGGGCGGCGCTGGAGCTCTCGGCCACGACGGGCTATGGCTTAGAGGTCGAAGCGACCGGGGAGCAGGGGAAACGACTCAGGCTCACCGTGAGTCCGCTTGAAGGGTCATGGGCTCGAGGGCGGCCGGAGTGCAGCGAATCGACGGCGAGGGCTCGGGTGCCCGAGGTTGAAGATGATCGCGATGTCGATGAAGCGGGCCCTCTGGCGCCTTGTAGCTCGATTGGGAGGACGAGGAGGTTCCGCGGTTCTTCCGACTCGGCGGAAGGGTGAGGGGTGCCCGTGCCCGCGGTGGTGCTCGCTGGCGGCGGGGGGTGTGTTCGTGAGGAGAACAGAGGAGGGAAGAGTGTTCGGGGAGAGAGGGAGAGGGCATGGGAGAGGGAAGCGGTGCAGGGGTGCGTGGCGCCGTCCCGGCGCGCCGAGGAGTAGCCAGCAGGCAGGGAGGGAGGAGGTGGCGGGCGCGTGCTCACTGGTGGGCCACGCCGCCTTGGCCCTCCCGGCAAAAGGAGGAAGACGACAGGGGGTGGAGATGGGCCGGGCCGGCCAGCAGAAGCCGCATGTGTGGCGCCAGTAGTCCTTCTCTCTCTCTTTCTATTATTAATTGTTTCATTTTTATTTTGCTTTTTCTGCTTTTTGATTTAGTATTAATACTAAACCATTTTTAAAACTCCCGAGAAAATTTGTGGGCACTTTTAAAATGTTTACTAACAGCCCACAAATGTTTTCGAATTATTGAAGCATTTAAAATGTTTATAGCCATTAAATGCTCCAATTCAAATACTTATGATTTAATCCAAAAAACCTGAAATGACCTAGGGAAAATATGCACCAATTTTTGTCAGGGGTTTTCACCAGTTTCAAAAATTATGGACTTTTCCTTAAGTCACTTTGGGTTTATTGGAAGTGATTTTATTTGAGCCTATTTGAATTCATTTGGTGTTAGGGTTTGGTCAGTCCCCTATTTCAAGTTAAATAGAATTTAAACATGATGCAACACTCTAATGCAAGCACTAAGCATTACCAGAACTAGGGATGGGACATACAGTGAGCCGCGTCACCCGGAGATCTCCGGCGGGGCACGGCACTGTTGCCATGCCTCCCCTGACCTCAGCCATAGTGCGCAAGTACTGTGCCCACGATGGTGGCAGGTACGGCCCGGAGATCGCCGGCCCCCCGTCAGTGAGAGAGAAGAAGATGGCCGACGAGCTCGAAGACGGCCCGGCGGGAGTCGGCCCCTCCAGAGCCGGCCGCCTCCCGGCCAGGGCCCCACAAGCCATAAACCAGATTGGATGGGGAGTGGCGACAGTGATCGCCTGACAGACGGCGGCACTGTTCCCACGACCTCCTGACCGAGCCTGCGTCATCGAGTGTTGACAAGTTGTTTCAGATAATCATGGGGCCCGCCAATGGCGGGCCCGTGGCCGGCAGGAGGATGGCTGCAGAGAGACGACGGCTGGGGCCACGCCCACAGATTATCACAGTACCCCGGGTAGGCCTATATAAACCCCTGAGCACCCATGCAAAGGGTTGGGCCCTAGATAGATTTGAGACACATAGCAAGAGGGAGAGAGCTAGCCTTGTTCCTCCCTCGCCTCCCAAACAGCTCGAGGAGCACCTTTGTACTATCATACCATAGTGATCATGCGGAGACCCCGCAGAGCAGCAGAGAGGTGTTATCTCCTGAGAGCCCCAAGCCGGGTAAGATTCGCCGCGTGCATGCTCTGCGCCATCCTGCTTCTGTGCACCGGCGACGTTGTACTCGCCCCCACCATGATAAGCCACCCGTTGGCATATGTCGCATCCAACCCCCGAGAATGATGCAATCTTTGCTTCATTTCAGGTGAACCGCGGAAAAAGGCACATGAATTGAATCATGGAACTCCAGGCAGACCTCATCCTAATGGAGCTGGAGGTTGAGTTCAAGGAGGCCGCTATTAAAGTGAAATCATGCTCTCCTGTCCCCTTGTTTGTGCTGTGCAAACATGTTGTGCAAACGGGAATACTCAACTACAGATGTTGTGACGGCCAAGAGCATTCGCCAAGTTCTTCGATTGTATGACATGGCTAGCCAAGATGGATTTAATCCCGATATTCACTTTATCAAAAGGCTCTAATGGGTTGGTTCTGAATCTTGCAAGCTGGGAATCAATGAGATGTGTAGGCATCTTTGTTGTACTTATTATTTGAATCTTATTTGTTGGTTCTGAATCTTGCAAGCTGGGAATCAATGAGATGTGTTGGCATCTTTGTTGTACTTATTATTTGGATCTTATTTGTTGGTTCTGAATCTTGCAAGCTGGGAATCAATGAGATGTGTAGGCATCTTTGTTGTACTTATTATTTGGATCTTATTTGTTGGTTCTGAATCTTGCAAGCTGGGAAACACGGCATGATGATGCAGAGGTCAGCAACCATAACAAACAGTTCAAACTTGGTAGTATTATCTTTGTGAAAGTGCGACAAATGTGCTGACCGTGTGCGTCCTGAGAACAATAATTCTAATTGTTGTGCATGTTGATCCCGAGGCACTGATAGAACGAGCAATGCATTGCTTGTTTTAAGTATAAATTTCTATGAAAGCTAATTAAATTTAAGTAAAGTGACCACTAACTCCTGTTATTACTCTACCAATACAGACCCGCTCGTGAACCGACGTGTGGCCGGAGTAGGTTTCTTAATGGAGGCGTTTGAATGCGCCGAGGTTGCATCTTATGCCGGGCGTGCAGCGGACGAGGGAGGGGTAGTAACTGTTATCGCCTATACACAGTCAGCTTACTATTGAATCCAGTTCCCCAAGAGCTCAAAAACGAACTGCTGCTACCGCCTACACACTCGTTCACTCGAAGAGACTCCAATGGCGATCCGATGGGTGAGCCTGCTGGATATGGACTTCAGCAAGGAGTTAGTTCGCCGTTCAGTCCTATGGCTGCACCAAGTTGAATGTGATGTACACCAACGATACGGACTCGGTGAAGCTCTGCCTTGCCTCAGTCCTATGGCTGCACCAGGTTCTGGAGCATTTGCCCGTTTCATCGGTAGCGCTGACTGCACCTTCGCTACTGAAAGTGCAACTATCCCTAGGTGGTTTTGGTAATTCATAGCAACATATAGCTCATTGAGCTAATGCTATTTGAAGACTATTATTTCAGGAAAGCTCAATGAATGGCATGGCATGGATGATGAAAGTGGATCCCTCAAAATACTAATGACAAAGAATTGGCTCAAGCTCAAAAGCTCAAGACTCTTCATTTTACATTTTAGTGATCCAAGATCACAATGAGTCTATAGGAAAAGCCAATACTATCAAGGAGGGATGAGGTGTTGCTTAATGAGCCTCTTGCTTCATGTGATTGGTGATATGCTCCAAAAACCCTCAACTACTTTCTCACATCCACAAATGACCTAAACCTAAAGCCAAAATCGGTCACACCGATTCTTCCTATCCAGCGCCATCGAGTTCTAATGTCATAGCCACTGCCACAAACCCTAGGCGAATCGGTCCTACCGATAGGGATCTCGGTCTCACTGAGATGGGATTGTAATCTCTCTGTTTCCCTTCGTAACGTTTTGGTCTAACCGAAGTGAGCGATCGGTCCCACCGAGATTGCAATGTAAACTCTCTGTTTCCCTTTTGTAACATTTCGGTCTCACCGAAAAGAGCAAATCGGTCCCCCCGAGTTTACCTTACCAACTCTCTGGAAAGCTTATTACCAAAACTGGTCCAACCGAGTTTGAGTGATCAGTCTTACCGAGATTACGTTATGCCCTAACCCTAACCGAATCGGTCCTACCGAGTTGCATGTCAGTCCCACCGAAAATCCTAACGGTCACTAGGTTTACTAAATCAGTCCGACCGAGTCTGTTGAATCGGTCCCACCGAGTTTGGTAAATTGTGTGTAACGGTTAGATTTTTTGTGGAGGCTATATATACCCCTCCACCTCCTCTTCATTCGTGGAGAGAGCCATCAGAACAAACCTACACTTCCAACTTAACATTTCTGAGGGAGAACCACCTACTCATGTGTTGAGGCCAAGATATTCCATTCCTACCATATGAATCTTGATCTCTAGCCTTCCCAAGTTGCTTTCCACTCAAATCTTCTTTCCACCAGATCCAAAACCTATGAGAGAGAGTTGAGTGTTGGGGAGACTATCATTTGAAGCAAAAGAGCAAGGAGTTCATCATCAACACACCATTTGTTACTTCTTGGAGAGTGGTGTCTCCTAGATTGGCTAGGTGTCACTTGGGAGCCTCCGACAAGATTGTGGAGTTGAACCAAGGAGTTTGTAAGGGCAAGCAGATCGCCTACTTCGTGAAGATCTACCGCTAGTGAGGCAAGTCCTTCGTGGGCGACGACCATGGTGGGATAGACAAGGTTGCTTCTTCGTGGACCCTTTGTGGGTGGAGCCCTCCGTGGACTCGTGCAACCGTTACCCTTCGTGGATTGAAGTCTCCATCAACATGGATGTACGATAGCACCACCTATCGGAACCACGCCAAAAACATCTGTGTCTCCAATTGCGTTTGAATCCTCCAAACCCTTCCCGTTACTTCCTTGCAAGTTGCATGCTTTAATTTCCGCTGCCTATATACTCTTTGCATGCTTTCTTGAATTGTGTGATGATTGCTTGACTTGTCCTATGATAGCTAAAATCTGCCAAACTCTAAAATTGGGAAAAGGTTAAGTTTTTAATTGGTCAAGTAGTCTAATCACACACGCCCCCCCCCCTAGACATACTTCAAGGTCCTACAAGTGGTATCAGAGCTTTGGTCTCCATTTGCTTTGATTTCCATAGCTTTTGGTGGTCATAGCCTTGGTTTCACAACCTAGGAGAGTATGACATCTAGTGAGGGAAATTATCACCGTAGAGGTCCTTACTTTGATTGTACTAATTTTGCTAGTTGGAAGCATAAGATGAAAATGCATATTCTTGGACATAACCCCGCCGTTTGGGCAATTATTTATATTGGCTTGCAAGGTGAATTCTTTGATGGGAGAGAGCCAAACCGTGAAGCTAATGCGGAAGAATTGAAGATGGTGCAATACAACGCTCAAGCTTGTGATATCATCTTCAACGGATTGTGCCCCGAAGAATTCAACAAAATCAGCCGTCTTGAGAATGCAAAGGAAATTTGGGATACTTTGATTGATATGCATGAAGGTACCGACTCCGTCAAGGAATCCAAGTTGGATGTGCTCCAAAGTCATCTTGACATGTTCAAAATGAAGGATGGTGAAGGTGTCACTGAAATGTACTCTAGGCTTGCACTTATCACAAATGAGATTGCCGGTTTAGGGAGTGAAGAGATGACCGACAAATTCATCATCAAGAAGATCCTAAGAGCAATGGATGGAAAGTATGATACCGTCTGCACATTGATCCAAATGATGCCAAACTATAAAGATCTCAAGCCAACGGAAGTCATTGGAAGAATTGTTGCTCATGAGATGTCACTCAAGGATAAGGAGGAACTTCACAACAAGTCAAGTGGTGCTTACAAAGCCTCAAGTGAAGCCCCCACATCATCAAGTGAGAAACAAACTTTCAATGAAGAATTGAGCTTAATGGTGAAGAACTTCAACAAATTCTACAAGAGTAGAAGCAAAGAAAGAAGCTCCAAGTCAAGGTCTTACAATGACAAAATATCTTCTAGTCAAGAGCGCAATTGCTACAATTGTGGGAGACCCGGACACTATTCCAATGAGTGTACGGCACCCTACAAAAGAAGAGAAGATTCTCCAAAAAGAAGAAGCAAAAGAGAAGAAACACCACTGAGAGAGAGGAGGAGTAGAGATGATCGTTATGAATGAAGACCCTCACGGAGAAGCAAAGATTCGGAAAGGAAGGACAAGTCATCAAGGAGCTACACAAAACAAAGACATCAAGCTCATGTTGGTGAATGGGTATCCGGCTTCGACTCCGACAATCACTCCGAGAGAAGCTATCACTCCGACTCTGAATATACTCAAGATGAAGGTGTTGCCGGTCTAGCACTTGTGTCAACCAACTCCTACAACATATTTGATTCACCAAATGAAGGAATTGGAAGATGCTTCATGGCCAAAGGTCCAAAGGTAACACATCCTGAGTATGTTGATTTCGATAGTGACGAAGATGACTTACTTGTGGATGATGATTTACTTGTTGACAACTCTAGTGATGAATACTATGATGAAACGTCAATTAATCATGCTAATCAAGATAAGACGAATGACAATGATAAGGAGAAGATTGAGCTTCTAACTAAAGAACTAAACACTCTTAAGTTAGCTCATGAAGCTATCTTCGAAATCATCAAGAACTTTTAAGGGCTCATGAGAAGTTACGCTTTGAAAAGCTAAATCTTGAGCAAGAGCATGAGTTCTTAAAAGCAATCAATGATGATCTCCGTAAGAAAAGTTCTTCTTACATTGCCAAGAGTTTACTCTTATCTACTTACATGCCTCAAGTCAAGTCTAGTAACAAGTACAAGAAAGATACTTCCTCTAGTAGTAACAATAATAATGTCAAATCCAATATTGTTGCTTCTAGTATTTCTCTTGATTCCACTAATGATTCTCTTAGCCAAGTTACACTTGAGCAAGAAAATAGCTTATTGATGGGAATTATAGAGAAAGGTGTTTACAAGAGCCTTGCCGGGAGTAAGCAATTCGAGGAAATTGTACGCAAGCAAGGAAGGCACCGGAAGAATCAAGGTGTTGGTTTTGAACGAAAGTTCAATGCCAATGGAGTTGAGTGGGAAGAAGATCAATACCCCAAGACGAAGTTTGTTCCTCAACAAGAGAAGTATGATCCTACTTCCTTCAAAGGAACACAAGCACAAGATGATCTTCCACCACAAGACCACAAGAACAAAGGCAAGGACAAGCTTCAAGAAGAGATTGATGCATTTGAAGAAGCACCTAAGGTCTCGGTCAAGAGGGTTCCCAAGACTACGTCAAGTTCTACTTCATCAAGTACAACTACAACTCCAAGGATTCCCATCAAGTTGATGTGGATCCCGAAGAAGAAGAACTAGAGAGTTCTTGAGGGTGACTCCGCCAACATTCTTCACTCATATAATTATGGCAAGAACAAGTGCAATCAACTTCCACATCTTGCACTAGTTCAAGGAGTCACAAACCCTCATGTTGGTAAGGCAAGGGACAAGGTAACCTAATAATTTCATGGACATCATCTTGTGTGTGCTTCACTCTATGTCTATGGATATTCTTGTTTGTTCCTTGTGGGACTAACCCATGTAGGTAAGTTGAAAGTGCAACTCACTCCAAAGGATTGCTCCAAATGATCTACATCAACATTGAGCATCCACATCTTCAACACCTACATGAAGTCATCATCGACAAAACCCAAGGTTGGTTCATCCCTCTAAAAGGGGATCTCACATCTAGGGGGAGCTTAACTCTAAGAATTGAGTCAAAGCAACTCTAATGGTGTGAACACATCAATGCATTATGTAAAAGTGGTAACCCCACTTAAGCTTAAACGATGAGTATGACCTATGATCAAATGTTTTCATTTGACTCCTAAGTCAATATACTCATATATAGATGACCTAGTCATCGCCAATTGTTTGATAGATGCTAGAATTGGTTGTGCATGTTTTGCCACATATTTCATTTGCCATCTTATTGTGCGAGCATGTTGGTGCATATTTTACTCATTTAAGGACATCCACTTGTTGTTTTGAGTGATTGGCCTCTTTTTCTTTTTGCCAAGTGGATGGACAAGAATGCCTAAGAACCTTCTCTAGCTATCTATGCTTTTCTCTTCTCAAACTCTTTTCATGCTACATCACAAAATTTGATCAAGACAGATTCAAACCACTCTGTGTGAGGAGCACTCGGAGTCCCCGATTCGTCATAGACTTAAACTTCCAAAACTTCTTTGTGATTCTCGGTCTGATCGATTCCTTCATTTCGGTCCTACCGAGATCACTAAATCGATCTAGGTTTTCAATCTCGGTGCAACCGATTTGAACTTTTCGGTCACACCGAGTTGCTGTAACTGTACACAGTTATGCATCTCGGTGCCACCGAGTTGTTCCACTCGGTCACACCGACAGGTCGGACTATATATAGTCACGGGCAAAATTTGAAATTTCTCCAACCTCTTCGCCGCACAATAGCTCGCTCGCCATCGTGGTCTCCGGATCGCCTCCTCGCCGCCACCGCCTCCTGTCAGCTGGTCTCCGCCGCCAATGGATTTCACCCCGCCGTTGCCGCCAGAAGCGAGTTCATCGCCAAGCTAGGGTATGGACTCGATCACTGTGCTATCCTCATCCGATTCCTAGCACATTGTGTTCTTAATGATTCTTGCCACGATTGAAACACTCCTATCCAGTCAATGCAATCCTTAGATTAGATGAGATTTGAAATTTTAGGGTTAGGTTTCCGCCGAAACCATCTCGGACCCACCGAGTTGAAAAACTCGGTCCCACCGATTTGGCTAACACCATTGCACTAGTAACAATCGGTCTGACCGAGAATTGCTAATTGGTGAGACCGATTTTAGGACTTTGTGAAACCCTAGCAGTCTCGGTGCCACCGAACTGTGACTCGGTCCAACCGAGTTCGTCAGTTTAGGTTCCAAAACTGCTTCGGTATCACCGAGTTTGAAAATTGGTTGATCCGAAATGCTTTCTGTAGAAAACTAAAACTGAATTTTTGAACCATTCTTTTGCAAAAATCTCTACATTTTGTGATGCTCATCCATTCTATCTCATCTATAACTCTTCACAGGGTCAGCAGTCAGTGATTTGCAGCATGTCAGACCAAAATGATAGTCAGAATAGGTCAGAAGAGCACAACCACATGAGTGAGGGCACTAGTCCCTCTAGCACTTCAGATGAAGGCAGCAGGAGCACCCCAAGCAATCTACCTAAAGCTGCCACTAGGACAAGGAAGAAGAGAACCTCAGATTCTGAGGATGATTATTATAGAGCAGAAGAGGATGAGGCTACCTCCAAGAAGGTAGTGCTCAAAAAGGAGTATGCCTCAGCACAAAACACTAAACCTGGACTCAATAGGAAGGTTCCTGCCAAGAGGACACCTATGCTGAAGGTCAGAGGATCTACTCAAGTGCCTGAAAAGTCTGAACCCAAAGAGGCACCTGCAAAGAGAGTCACAACTTCCAAACCCAAGAAAGTCCCCACCGGAGAAACTATGAAGTTTACCATTGAATCAAGATGAAGCTGCCGTCAGATAAGAAGAAGAAAAGAACCGTAACCACTACTGCCTGTGTTCTTGGAAATCCTCAATGAGGAGAGACTCAAGAGGAAGAAGAGGTTGTCGCACCAAAGACCCAAGGCACAAAAGCTTATGGGTGATGCAATTAAGTCAGGGGCTGCAACATCAAAGCCCAAGGAAGCACCCAAAGTTGCCCCCAAGCCCAAGATTGCACCAAAGAGGAATACCAGGAGTATTCCAGCTGCTGAGAAGAACAAGGCCCCAGTGCCTGACGTTGCTGATGAGGAAGATGAAGAAGGACAAGTCCTGAGGAAGCTCAAGCCCAAGATACCAGACCACAATGATGCCCATCCTGTGGCTGAGGACATGAAGATCAGAAGAGACTCAGGGTTGAGGCTATGGAGGATGACAGATCCATATGCCACAAGGAGAAGAACTGCTATTGATTACAGGTTCCATTCAAAGGAACAGCAGGACTTCTATGAGACAATCTTGTTGGACAAGAAGCCCATAGTGTGTGACATGAGGTGGGTCGACTGGACCTACATGAAAGATAATGAAGAACACTATCGTGGAGTGCAAGACTGTTTTGTTGCTTATGGAGTTGCAGATTTTGTTGGGCAAAAGCTCACCAACTGGAATGATGAACTCATTATGCAATTCTACTCCACAGCACACTTCTATCCAGATGGGAGGATAGTTTGGATGTCGGAAGGTACAAGGTACCAGTCAACCATTGAGGAGTGGGCAAAACTGATCAATGCCCCAAAGGAAAGTGAAGATGACTTGGATGTCTATGCCAAGAAGAAGATGGACCACAATTCCATGGCACACATGTAGAAGGAGATCCTGCATAAAGCTATAGAGACACATAAGTTTGGGTCACCCACTTTCTTCCGTCTGGGCTGCCAACTATCAACTGGATCCTAAGGCACACTCTATTGCCTAAGTCTGTGACCACAACATGATTAGAGGGCATGCAATCAACATGTTGCATTTGTTTGATGTGCCACAGAAATTCAAGGTCATGAGCCTTATGGTAGAGACCATTAAGAGGACTGCAGTAGACCAAAAGAGAAGTCGTGGATATGCCCTCGATTCAGGAGTTGATTAACTCAAAGATGGGCACAGAAAATATCTATTGATAAGGAACATTTTCCTCTCTATCCGCACTTTGAGGACAATCAGGTTGTCATGAATGAGAATGAACCATCATCAGTACAAGCTCAAGAGAAGAAGGAGAAGGCAAGGAAAGAGAAGGCTGCCAAGATGCCAACTCAAGAGGAGGCAGCTGAGTACTTTTTGAAGAACAAGCAGGAGCAACTTGGTTACTTGATAGCATCAACACTGAGGATTGAGAAGGGATTGGCCACCCTCACTCGGAATCAGGAGAGCTTGGAAAGAATCATGGAACGAAAATTCCATGATCTAGATGTCAAAGTAACTGAGATTCAGTCTGTCGTGGAGCAGCTACAGGATGACATGCAGGAGAAGAAGGGCAAGACTACCACTAATGTATTTGCCAGAGTGCCTAGAGCTCAGAGATCAGCTGTAGTGCCTATGATAGACACCAGAGCCACATCATCCGCACCACCACAGCCCCTACAGCTCCAAAGGCAACCAGCTCCAAGACCAACTCCTCCAAACCCTCTACTTCAACTGAAGCCTTCGTTCTTGGAGTTATCCGGACACCACCACCTGAAGATCAAGCCTGAGAGTCGATCTAGCACTATGCATTTTCTATGAACTTTTTGGTAACTTGTTGCCAAAGGGGGGATGTATAGATCATAGGCTTCGAGAGAGAGAGTGTTGTTTTTGTTCTCTCTTGCTTTGGTGGTTAAACTTTGTTTGCTTTTGATCGCTTGAGATACTATGCTGTTTTTGTGAGACATTGATGATCATGTGTTTGATCATAAGCTACACTTATGCATGTTTGATGATATTATCTTATCTTATCCATATGTGATCATTCACTTTGCTTGGTGATGAGTGCATGTATTCAATCTTTATCATTTTGAGCGATCCACCCAGATGTATGTGACATGGAAGAGTAACCCATGAGCCTAATTCCTTGTGCATTTGCAGTCCAAAGCAAATCTTAAACTATGCACAAATTTAGGGGGAGCTCTTGCTTATCACATACTTCTGAAAGCGGCGATGCTTTCAAACTTATTATCATTTGTCGAAGCTTTGATCTATATGTTGTCATCAATTACCAAAAAGGGGGAGATTGAAAGTGCAACTATCCCTAGGTGGTTTTGGTAATTCATAACAACATATAGCTCATTGAGCTAATGCTATTTCCAGACTATTATTTCAGGAAAGCTCAATGAATGGCATGGCATGGATGATGAAAGTGGATCCCTCAAAATACTAATGACAAAGGATTGGCTCAAGCTCAAAAGCTCAAGACCTTCATTTTACATTTTAGTGATCCAAGATCACATTGAGTCTATAGGAAAAGCCAATACTATCAAGGAGGGATGAGGTGTTGCTTAATGAGCCTCTTGCTTCATGTGCTTGGTGATATGCTCCAAAAACCCTCAACTACTTTCTCACATCCACAAATGACCTAAACCTAAAGCCAAAATCGGTCACACCGATTCTTCCTATCCGCGCCATCGAAGTTCTAATGTCATAGCCATTGCCACAAACCCTAGGCAAATCGGTCCTATCATTAGGGATCTCGGTCTCACCGAGATGGGATTGTAATCACTGCTTTCCTTCAGAGAATTTCGGTCTAACCGAAGTGAGCGATCAGTCCCACCGAGATTGCAATGTAAACTCTCTGTTTCCCTTTTGTAACATTTCGGTCTCACCGAAAAGAGCAAATCGGTCCCACCGAGTTTACCTGACCAACTCTCTGGAAAGCTTATTACCAAAATCGGTCCAACCGAGTTTGAGTGATCGGTCTTACCGAGAATACGTTATGCCCTAACCCTAACCGAATCGGTCCTACCGAGTTGCATGTCAGTCCCACCGAAAATCCTAACGGTCACTAGGTTTACTAAATCGGTCCGACCGAGTCTGTTGAATCGGTCCCACCGAGTTTGGTAAATTGTGTGTAACGGTTAGATTTTGTGTGGAGGCTATATATACCCCTCCACCTCCTCTTCATTCGTGGAGAGAGCCATCAGAACAAACCTACACTTCCAACTTATAATTTCTGAGAGAGAACCACCTACTCATGTGTTGAGGGCAAGATATTCCATTCCTACCATATGAATCTTGATCTCTAGCCTTCCCCAAGTTGCTTTCCACTCAAATCTTCTTTCCACCAGATCCAAAACCTATGAGAGAGAGTTGAGTGTTGGGGAGACTATCATTTGAAGCACAAGAGCAAGGAGTTCATCATCAACGCACCATTTGTTACTTCTTGGAGAGTGGTGTCTCCTAGATTGGCTAGGTGTCACTTGGGAGCCTCCGACAAGATTGTGAAGTTGAACCAAGGAGTTTGTAAGGGCAAGGATATCACCTACTTCGTGAAGATCTACCGCTAGTGAGGCAAGTCCTTCGTGGGCGACGGCCATGGTGGGATAGACAAGGTTGCTTCTTCGTGGACCCTTCGTGGGTGGAGCCTCCGTGGACTCACAAGAATGTTACTCCTTCGTGGGTTGAAGTCTCCATCAACGTGGATGTATGATAGCACCACCTATCGGAACCACGCCAAAAACATCCGTGTCTCCAATTGCGTTTTAATCCTCCAAACCCTTCCCTTTACTTTCTTGCAAGTTGCATGCTTTAATTTCCGCTACCTATATACTCTTTGCATGATTGCTTGAATTGTGTGATGATTGCTTGACTTGTCCTAAGATAGCTAAAATCTGCCAAACTCTAAAATTGGGAAAAGGTTAAGTTTTTAATTGGTCAAGTAGTCTAATCACCCCCCCCCCCTCTAGACATACTTCAAGGTCCTATAGCTACGGTGGAGAGAAGGAAGAACACGACGATTCGGCCATCTGGTGCAACAAGCTTGTCGACATACAGAAGCAATACAAGATCATCAGCAACGGGCAGGAGAAGGACTCCGTGGTTGACCTCGCTGAGACCATTATCGACCCCTGATACGCCAACATGAAAGAAGACGACCTGAACATGTGGGAGGTACCTCTGAATCTAGCTTACATAACCTACGCGGCCAAGGACGCATACGCATGCTACAATATGTACAGGCAGATCTTGGACATGAGGGCGGTTCGCTTCCAGAATCGACGAGTACACAGACAACCGCAGTTGTCATGATCAAGTGTGCCAGAAGGTCTAGATGTTGTACTTTATCCGCTTATAAGCACCTTTATCATCCGAGTGTTTCGCATTAGCCTATGTGTCGTAATTATCTGCTTTGTCCAAAATATTTCTTTTAAGAACCCATTAACCTGATTGCTTTTTTAGTGGCTATTTTCTTATGTATGTAAACTAGTTCACTTGTCCGTAAAAAACTAGTTCACTCGGCCGTCGTGCTTTGAATCTCCTTCCTCCCAACATATTCCTCTCCTTAGGTGGACCCAAAGAGGTCTTTGAATTTTGTCCCACTTTCTTTTTCGATGTAAACCGAAGTTTTCTCCTAGTACTTTCCCTAGAACCAACTCAACTGTCCCCACGCCTAGCCTAAAAATAATAATACCCCACGCACTATTAACTCATCAAATTAAAATGATATTTTATTTCGTAAGTTGAAAGTTCTACAAAATAATAATAATAATTGTTTATATATAACTTGCCAAGTTAACTCCTAGTGATTGCGTATATAAGCTTGCAAAGATTTTACCGACGTGCAATCATGTGTTTCGCTTTTATAACATTTCTCCGCCTAGCCCAACATGATATTTTCACCCAGCCCAAAGAAGTCCGCTGGATTTCGAGAAAAATGCAAATGAGATTTAAATGGGTTGCATAGATGCTACATCATTGTTTCACCCAGCCCACCAAATGGACTAAAAAAACAAATGGACTGACTGACATGTGGGCCAGTGGGTCGAAGCCTAAGAAGGCGTTGGATTTACATCCAACGGTCGGCATTCTTCTTCAATCTCTCGTCTTCTTCCCCAATACGCCGAATCGCTCGCCCAGCCTTCAAGGCCCAAATGTGTTGTTTTGTGCTCCTCAACAAACGCTACCCCGCCGACGGCAAGCCATCCCTCCACTCGCACCTCCTGTTATTCTCTGCCGAGTGTAGGCCCACCCCGCACCAACCAGTCAAGTTTCCCTCCTCTCCGTCGCAACTCCACTACCACGTCTTTTCCCATCTCCGGTCGTTCTAGTTCTGGGCCTTGCCGCCGCCCACCGCCTCGGTGCCGGGCGCGCGTGGTCAACATACGAGAGTAATCGGAAGAGGACTGTACGTGGAGAGCCTAACGGCTGGGACCCACGAGGTCCATGGTCGTACGCAAGGAAAGTTCCTCCTTATTACGCACTGTACATGCACTGTATGTGGGAAGGGCTTCTGTATTTCACAAAAAAACGTTCCCCTCGCTGACAGGTCGGACCCAACAGCTATATCTTCGCACGCAAGGAAGTGCCTCCTTATTACGCACCAAAAAATGAATACCCCCTGCTAGCTGGGACCCACCATAGTGGGTGGCTAACTTGTGGGCCTACTAAGTTGACGAGGACAGAGAGCTTTGTCAATTTAGTCAATATGAACGATTCTAGCTCCAGTGACCGTACGATGTCCATCCAACGGCCATAGTGCTTCTTCAACCTATGGTCTTCTTGCTCCACCGCCAAAGCAGCCACGGTCGTGCCGCGTGCTCCTGCCTCTCGTGGGTCGGGTCAGGATGCCGCAGAGGCCTCACCGCCCCTACTACTCCCACCGCTGGCCCAGGTATCCTCTACTCACCCACACCCCCGTTATTCTCAAGGCGACAAGAGCCTCACGCCAGCCGAACTAGTGAACCTCAGACTCATCTCCGTGGGCATCCATCTGCTGCGTCTTCCCGGCTCCGCCGTCCCCTTCCTAGGCTCGCCGTCGTCCACCGCCTTGGTGCTCTCGGCGCGGCGTGGTCAATGTGGTCAACGACCGACTTCCATCGGAAGAGTACTGTACATGGAGAGGCTGACAGCTGGGTCCAAGGCCACAACCCAGTTTTTTTGTGATTTGCCAAGTAAGTCGCTTTGTCAAGCCTATTGGGCTGCAAATCTTTCGAGACAAGGAGAGCTTCATTCGGCTGGCCGAGAAAATGGCCTATCAGTAATGAGAAATGGGTTGTACATTTTTGAAACACATCAAACCGGCAATTAGTTTCAAATATCTTTTTTTCATTTCAAGATTTTAAATTACATTAATTTTTATGCATGGAGAATTTGTTGGATTTTATATTGGTATACATTTATTTTTAAAATCAGTTTGAATGTGAGTCGAAATTTCGGGATTAAAACCAGTTCGGACCACACCGAAATATGCGAAATTTCGTATAATTTTTTAACTGTGGCCACAATATGGGTTGTAATGCTAACGAAAAGAATATGGGCTCCAAAAAAACCTTAAGAATTAGCAAATGGGCTGTAAATTATTAGAAATAATGGAAGATGGGTTGTATGTCTGTTTTCCACAGATTTGAGGCTTTCCTAAAAAAGGTTGACGACAAGCAAAGGATCGTTGGATGTCCATCCAATGGCCGCAGTGCTTCTTCAATCTCTGCTCTTCTGCTCCAAATGGCCAAACAAGCGCCAAGGGACTGCTCGCTTCCCTCCTCCTCATGGCCGGTCAGGTTGCCAAGCAGCCTCACCGCCCCACCGTACTCCCATCACTGGCCTAGCCATCCTCTACTCACCCACACTGCCGTTATTCTCCGGCGATGGCAGATGAACCAAGAACCTCAGATCAGATTCTCCGCGGGGAATCAATCGCCGAGTCTTCCCTGCCTCCGTGTCGTTCTCTTCCTAGGCCTCGCCGTCGTCCACCGCCCTGGTGCTTTCGGCGCGGCCTAGTCAACGTGGTCAACGACCGACATGCATCTGAAGTGGATTGTACGTGGAGAGGCCAACAGCTGGGTCCACGACCGCAGGCAAGGAAATGCCTCCTTATTACACGCAAAATAATGATTCCTCCACCTGACATCGGGGATCCACCGAAAGGGCCTCTGTATTTCGCGAAAAAAATGTTACCGCTGCTGACAGCTCGGACCCACCAGCTATATCTTCGCACGCAAGGAAGTGCCTCCTTATTACGCACAAAAAAAATGAATACTCCCCCTGTTAGCTGGGACCCAGTATAGTGGTAGGATGATTTGTGGGCCTACTAAGTTGAGGGGGACGGAGGGCTTTGTCAACTTAGTCAATATGCACGACTCTAGCTCCAGTGACCGTGTGATGTCCATCCAACGGCTGTAGTGCTTCTTCAACCTCTGGTCTTCTTGCTCCAGCCGCCCAAACCAGCGCCGGTCGTGCCTGGTGCTCCTGCCTCCGTGTCCGGCAAGATGCAGCGGAGGCCTCACCGCCTTACTACTCCCACCGCCGCCGTGCCATCCTCTACTCACCCACAGCCCTCGTTATTCTCGGTGTGACGACCTCACACCACAACAACCAAAGTGAACCTCGTACTTTCACGCATGGGCATCCATCGCCGCGTCTTCCCGGCTCCATGTTGTCCCTTCCTAGGCCTCGCCGCCCACCGCCTCGGTGCTCTCGGTGCGGCGTGGTCAACGTGGTCAAGGAATGGCTTCCATCGGACGTGGATCAGACGTGGAGAGGCTAACTCTTTGGTCCACGGCCGCAGAAGGAAGTGCCTCCTTATTACGCGCAAAATAATTATTCCTCCACCGACGACAATGGGACCCACCGGACGGGCCACCATATTTCACGAAAAAATGTTCCCCGATCGCCGGGACCCACTACTACATCTTCGCACGCAAGGAAGTGCGTCCGCAAAAAACGATTCGCTCCTCGATCGCTGGGACCCACTACTACATCTTCACAGCAAGAAAGTGCTCGGCGACCGACCCACCTGGTCGAAGCGCACGTAGGGTTGTCATTCGTCGCGAACGTACGCACATACCGGTCGTTGTAGAGGCGCGCGCGTAGCATGTACACGCACGCATGCAGCGAGGGTGCAAGAAAGAAAATACGACCACGCACGCACATACGGGCAGGTCTCAACGCCTACTCGCGCATACGCACATGGCTGGGTCGAAACGGAGAAACAAAGATCGCTGCTGTGTTCATGGGGAGCCAACCGCCGGTTCGGAATCGAATGCGTGGTCGTGTTCATCGGGAGGGCTTGGACGAACAGCGATGGAACGAGGCTGGCGTATCGCACAAGGAAACGGACCTCCTACATTCTAACGCGTCCCGTTGATCGGGAGGGTGTGGCATACCGCAAAGCGGAGGAAACGGACCTCCTACGGTCGAACCGGGGTCCTGCTGATCGAGGGTGTCGCGTACCCAAAACGGATTTAAACGGACCTCCTACGGTCAAAACGGGGGTCCTATTGATCGGGAGGGGTGTGGCGTACCGCAAAATGGACGAAACGGACTTGTGTTTGAGCGCCATCGTCAAACGGGGTCCCGTTCATCGGGAGGGTGTGGCGATCGCAAAACGGACTCCACGGATACTGCTCATCTCCACCGTCGACCTCCTCCACCTCCACGGCTACCGCGACCTCCTCCACCTCCACGGGCTCTGCTCATCCAGCCTCCACCGCGCTACTCCACCGCCATCGCTCAACCACCCATCCACCGCTCACTGCTCATCCAGCCCTCCACCATCTCTCGCTCATCTAGCCCTCCACACCACGGGTCCTGCTCAACCACCCTCCACGGCCACCCTCCACCGCTCATCGCTCATCCACCCTCCACACCACGGGTCCTGTTCATCCAGAGGCAACGCCACCGCCATCGCTCATCCAACCCCCACCTCCCCCCATAACGCCATCGCTCATCTAATCGATCGGCTTGCTTAGCGCAGAGCGGCGAATCGCCCATCGGGTTCGCCAACGACCATCGGTCGATCGCCGGGTTCAAGAACGCGAGCTGCGCAGCTGTAATCGCCGTGTTCGCTTAGAGCCCAACGCCTCACTCGGGTTCAGTTAGAGCCAACGCCTCACACGTGTACGAGAGAAACGCGCATCGCTCGGCCCCCAACCTCCCACCGTAACCAACAACTCACCGAAATTTTCCTCCCCCTCGCTTCTACCACGGTTTTTTCCGTCATGGACGGCCCAAAGAATGTCATGCAGCTGCGTTCCGGCCCGCCCAGGACGAAAAGCCCATTTTCTGTCATTATTTTTTGTCATAGAAGTGGGAGCCCAGCACATCTATGATGATACCGGGTTTTGTCACAATTATCGTCATAGAAGTGTCATATGTATGACAGAAAAAAAATTCGTTCAGCCCAAAATGTCACGGATGTGTCTTTTTTTTGTAGTGTTGACAAGGTAATTGTACCTTCTCCTGAATTGGAAAGTACTTCATCACAGAAATCGGTTCCAGTGATTCCTACACCAATTAGTGAGGAAGCTAATGATGATGATCATGAAACTTCAGATTATGTTACTACAGAACCTCGTAGGTCTTCCAGAGTAAGATCCGCACCAGAGTGGTACGGTAATCCTATTCTGGAGGTCATGTTACTTGACCGTGGCGAACCTACGAACTATGAGGAAGCGATGATGAGCCCAGATTCCGTGAAATGGCTTGAGGCCATGAAATCTGAGATTGGATCCATGTATGAGAACGAAGTGTGGACTTTGGTGGACTTGCCCGATGATCGGCAAGCCATAGAAAATAAATGGATCTTCAAGAGGAAGACGGACGCTGATAGTAGTGTTACTACCTACAAAGCTCGACTTGTCGCAAAAGGTTTTTTGACAAGTTCAAAGTGTTGAATACGATGAGATTTTCTCACTAGTATCGATGCTTAAGTCTGTCCGAATCATGTTAGCAATTGCCACATTTTATGAAATTTGGCAAATGGATGTCAAAACTACATTCCTTAATGGATTTATTAAAGAAGAGGTGTATATGATGCAACCAGAAGGTTATGTCAATCCTAAAGGTGCTAACAAAATGTGCAAGCTCTACTGATCCATCTATGGACTAGTGCAAGCATCTCGGAGTTGGAATATACGCTTTGATGAGTTGATCAAAGCATATAGTTTTATATAGACTTGCGGTGAAGCCTGTATTTACAAGAAAGTGAGTGGAAGCACTACAGCATTTCTGATAAGTATATGTGAATAACATATTGTTGATCGGAAATAATGTAGAATTTTCTGGAAAGTATAAAGGAGTATTTGAAAAGAGTTTTTCAAAGAAAGACCTCGGTGAAGCTGCTTACACATTGAGCATCAAGATCTATAGAGATAGATTAAGACGCTTGATAAGATTTTTCTAGGAGTACATACCTTGATAAGATTTTGAAGTAATTCAAAATGGAACAGTCAAAGAAGGAGTTCTTGCCTGTGTTGCAAGGTGTGAAGTTGAGTAAGACTCAAAACCCGACCATGGCAGAAAATAGAAAAGAATAAAAAGTCATTCCCTATGCCTCAGTCATAGGTTCTATAAAGTATGCTATGTTGTGTACCAGACCTATTGTATACCTTGCTCTGAGTTTGGTAAGGGAGTACAATTTTGATCTAGGAGTAGATCACTGGATAGTGGTCAAGAATATCCTTAGTGAGGACTAAGGAAATGTTTCTCTATTATGGAGGTGATAAAAGAGCTCGTTGTAAAGAGTTACATCGATGCAAGCTTTTACACCGATCCAGATGACTCTAAGTCTCAATCTGGATACATATTGAAAGTGGGAGCAATTAGCTAGAGTAGCTCCATGCAGAGCATTGTAGACATAGAATATTTGCAAAATACACACGGCTCAATATGATGTAATCTGTTGACTAAACTTCTCTCGCGAGCAAAACATGATCATACCTTAGTACTCTTTGGGTGTTAATCACATAGCGATGTGAACTAGATTATTGACTCTAGTAAACCTTTTGGGTGTTGTTCACATGACGATGTGAACTATGGATGTTAATCACATACAAATGTGAATATTGGTGTTAAATCACATCATGATGTGAACTAGATTATTGACTCTAATGCAAGTGGGAGACTGAAGAAATGTTTATTATTCATGCTAGAATTGTATTAACCTTAGAGGCAATAATAAAGTTATTATTTATTTCCTTATTTCATGATAAATGTTTATTATTCATGCTAGAATTGTATTAACCGGAAACATAATACATGTGTGAATACATAGACAAACATAGTGTCACTAGTATGCCTCTACTTGACTAGCTCGTTGATCAAAGATGGTTGAGTTTCCTAGCCATAGACATGAGTTGTCATTTGATTAACGGATCACATCATTAGGAGAATGATGTGATTGACTTGACCCATTCCGTTAGCTTAGCACTTGATCGCTTAGTATGTTGCTATTGCTTTCTTCATGACTTATACATGTTCCTATGACTATGAGATTATGCAACTCCTGCTTAACGGAGGAACACTTTGTGTGCTACCAAACGTCACAACGTGAATCGGATGATTATAAAGGAGCTCTACAGTGTCTCCGAAGGTACATGTTGAGTTGGCGATTTCGAGATTAGGATTTGTCACTCCGATTGCCTGGAGAGGTATCTCTGGGCCCTCTCGGTAATATACATCACTATAAGCCTTGCAAGCAATGTAGCTAATGAGTTAGTTATGGGATGATACATTACATAATGAGTAAAGAGACTTGCCGGTAACGAGATTGAACTAGGTATTGAGATACTGACGATCGAATCTCGGGCAAGTAACATACCGATGACAAAGGGAACAACGTATGTTGTTATGCGGTTTGACCGATAAAGATCTTCGTAGAATATGTAGGAGCCAGTATGAGCATCCAGATCTTCGTAGAATATGTCTACATAGTTCTCGAACCCGTAGGGTCCGCACGCTTAAAGTTCGGTGACGATCAGTATTATGAGTTTATGTGTTTTGATGTACCGAAGGTAGTTCGGAGTCCCAGATGAGATCGGAGACATGACGAGGAGTCTCGAAATGGTCAAGACGTAAAGATCGATATATTGGACGACTATATTCGGACATCGAAAAGGTTCCGAGTGATTCGGATATTTTTCGGAGTATTGGAGAGTTACGGGAATTCGCCGGAAGGGTCAATGGGCCTTCATGGGCTTTAGTGGAAATAGAGGGCAGCAAGGAAGTGTAGGGTGCGCCCCCCTAGGCCCAAACCGAATTGGTTTAGGGCTTTGGGGCCGCCCTCTTTCCTTCTCCCTCCTCCTCTTCCTTCCCTCCTAGTTGGATTAGAAAGGGGAACCTACTCCTAGTAGGAGTAGGATTCCCCCCTTGGGGCGCACCCTATGAGGCCGTCGGCCCCCTCCCCTTGCTCCTTTATATACGGGGGCAGGGGACACCTCTAGACACAACAATTGATGTCTTGACCTCTTAGCCGTGTGCGGTGCCCCCCTCCACCATATTCCACCTCGGTAATATCATAGCGGTGCTTAGGCGAAGCCCTGCGTCGGTAAGATCGTCGACACCGTCATCACGCCGTCGTGCTGACGGAACTCTCCCACAAAGATCTGCTGGATCGGAGTTCGTGCGACGTCATCGAGCTGAACGGGTGCTGAACTCGGAAATGCCGTACATTCGGTACTTGGATCGGGCGGATCGTGAAGACGTACGACTACATCAACCGCGTTGTGCTAACGCTTCCGCTTTCGGTCTACGAGGGTATGTGGACAACACTCTCCCCTCTCGTTGCTATGCATCACCATGATCTTGCGTGTGCGTAGAATTCTTTTTTTTTAAATTACTACGTTCCCCAACATTTAAGCCACACATTAATAAGTCCTGAACATTATCAGGTATATTATGCAAGTCAAAAGCACATTCCATTATTTTTCAAAGCATTTTAGCAACCGAGCAACAAAAAAAGATGGTCACTACTCTCATCTCTCCCACAGAAAGGGCAACTTTTATCTCCACATCCCCTCATGAGCAGATTATCTTTGGTAAGGATGCTATTTCAGAGCACCAATAAGAGAAAAGCATTCACTATGGGAGGCATTTTAATTTTCCTCATTAATTTATGTTGATATTTTTATCCCATTTTAAATCAGATATCTATAATACGATTTGACAGTATATATTCCATTTTTTGTCGAAGTCCACCTAGTGACATCTTTTTGATCTGTTAACATCACCCCGTCACAAACAGATTTGATGTGGTTCCAGAGCTCCAGAGAATCACCGTAAAGTGTTCTTCTAAATTGAACACAATCAAGCCCTCTACCCAACAGATCACTAACCAATCCGTTTTTTTCTCAAACACATATTATATAACCTGAGGAAATTTCCTTACGAGGTTTATTCCTAACCCAACAGTGCTCCCAAAATCTCACATTTTGCCCATTTCCACCACAAACCTGCAAATGTTCTTGATGTTTAATCAGTTTGGACCAAAACTGAGAATCTCCTTGTTTACGATTTATCCTAGCAAGGCATTTGTTAAGTTGCTTTTGTTTCTCCTTTCTTACAAGAAAATAAGTGCTTAAGATGACGAAAATCCATCTCTGCACTCGAGCTCATCTGCACCTGCGCTGACGAAAAAAATCAAAATAAATACTAGAAATATTCAAAAAATTCCAATTTTTTTGTGCAGTAGACAATTTGATGCGTGAGGTCCACTCCAATTTTCAAATCATTTGGACATCTAATCGGGGTCTGTAAAAAAGTTTACTGTTTATGTACTGTTTTGACCTGATTTGTTTTTTTTTTGCTGAGAGCTGCTTAGATGTTCAAATGATTTGAAATATGAAGCAGGCCTCTCGCATCAAATTTTCTACCGCGCAATTTTTTTTGGAATTTTTTGAATTTTTTTTATTTTCTACGATTTTTTTTTTAACCGGGTGCAAATGAGTCTGGGCACCGAAACGCCGCACATCTTCTATATCATTATTATCACTATCCTCCCATCCCCAATCAAATCTGTAATAGTATATTCCCTAGTTTCAATCACAGATCTCACCTCCTTAATAGGGGTTGAGTTTTTATTAAATTTATTTTTAACCCACATGTCCACCCTGACCTGCTCAACTCTTTTAATAAGGTTGATATTATAATCAACCATATTGGTCGTCCTAAGTCCACACCGACATCATGTGCAATAGTACCAATTTTATCATTAGCAGAAGTAAGCACAGTGGGGATGTGTTTCTCACCATAGGCATCATTGTCAGTAGTCCTTTCTTTTACGAAGTATTCAATCTTCTCTGTCCCTCAACCTGCCATTTTCTTTTAGAGATGATTGATGCAAAGAGAAGGCAATGATACGCCGCCATAATCTGAGTGTCCTCTACAAGGTTCTCGTCCCAGAACACATCCTTGTTTAACAGTGCACCCCAGAATACTTACGAGATGTGGTCGATCTGATCAAGATTAGTCGGGGTGGGGGAGGTTGTCACCATGCCAATCAGACCATGATCATGAGTGCAAGTATCGACTGCTAGCAAACAGACGTGCGTACGCACCAAACAACAGTAACAAAATGCATTGAACAAAAACAAAATCATGCAGCGTTCCGAAATGGCGCAGGGCTGCACACAGTAGTGCATTTATTACTGTTCAGACAGACTGGGGATGCAAATGTGGAACCTAAAGGGTACCCTCCGATCCTTTTTGGTTCAATCAAATGAACTAACTTCTCAGAATTCAAGTTAGTTCATTTAGTTGAACTATAAGTAGGGTCGAAGGATACCCTGGAGGTTCCAAATCTGCATCCCTAAGAAAGACGAAGATGAAGAAGAAAGCAAAGATAACAAGGCTAGCTGCCATATTATGGCTTCGAATTAAATGTTTTCTTGCTCGGATTCATGAAGTTGATGCACTCTACGTCCTGTTCCACACTCCCACAAGGCGTCCCTTTGTGCCGCACGTCCACTACGCCTCCTTTTTCCGGGTCGAATCGGCACCGGTAGAAGCTGCACAAACCACAGCCGCAAAATGTCAGGCCAAAAGTGTCACAAATAAGCTCGACTGGAACAGTGCACTTCAGTTCGGAGCAAATAAACTCAAAAGAGCAAGGGCAAATTCAAGTACAGTCGTATATATTTGACCAACCGTCCATTAATGCCGAGGATGAGAAGGGTGTTTGGCTGACTGCCGAACGCGACCAAGTACTTCGTGCCTTCAGGGACGCGGATCTGAGTCGACGACCATTCTGAACTGAAATAGCCCGGCAAGAATCCTGCAGGATTTGGATGTCAACCTTCAGTTCCTCACGCACATAGATATGCAGGAATCAAGATGAACTTTGTGTTTGGAGACCTGGACTCACACGTGTGAGTTATGAGTCTGAGTATATTACCTCCAGCGAACGACAGCGACGACCTCTTGTTGGCTGTAGCTACTGCTGGAGACAACGGCGCCGGGGCTGCTTGGAGACCGCCGGGACTGTTGCTGTCCTCCGGTGTCAGGCTTGGCAAATCGATATTGACGCTGAACACGTGCACGGTTGCCTTGTCGCTGCTGACCGCCAACCATTTTGAATCCGGAGAGAAGGCGATGCAGTGGATGTCTGCTCCGTCTCTGCCTCTCCTCAGCTAACAGGGACACGGACATGAAAATAACAGTTGTTTACCCATTTAGCCCGTACCCTAAACAAGAAGCAATGTGTGTACTGAACACATCTTGTTTTTGCATTTTCTCGAAACATATGCGTGAAGAACTCAATGTGCACAAATGCTAGAACTTAAATTCACAACAGGAAGTCTTTCTTCTTCTTTTAAACATGGACAAATCTGCTTGGAACAACTAAGAATGAATTCTACGGATTAAAGTCAAACCCGAGCTGGTGTTTCACAATCTCTCTTGCCTGTCTCCACTGGTAATTTCTTGCTAATCTATTCAAGAATATGTGTTTGTTTCGTGGTTTTTCTCTGTTACAACTGATTGAGAAAACATTCTCATTCTCCCATCTAGCTTTTTAATTGTCTCTTGTGCTCATCTAGCCATCTAGGTATTAGTTATGGCACAGTATGTGCCTAGTTTATTGCATCTATGAGGTCTTCAACCGGAAGAGACCTGCAAAAGTATCATGCTATTTTCCCTTGCTCTTTTGTATCCTCATTTGGCCGTTCCCTCATTTGTTTTGTATTACCAGTGATGGGTTACTCTGGGAGTGAAAGAAACTTTTAGCATTGATAACATGTATACATTGCTTAACCTATCTGTTCATTGTGCTTATCCCACATAATTAGCATAGAGTAAGGGATAGGTTTGATATAGCTGGATAGGTTAGCAGTTGACCACTTGGTATGCTACTTGCGTGACCTTACATCATTTTTATTTTTCTGAAGAAAATGCAAAAGCAATCCCATATATGCTTAGTCCCTGTGCCAGATTAAGGTGAGAGTAAGTGCAACATTATAAGCCTGCTAGCAAGCAAGGCCTGGCCTGACCTGGTCGAAACAATGTTTGCCTTAGCTGATCCAGGTTGGCCGGCCTTACCAGGTGCCCAACTCCAGACAGGTCTGGCAAAGACTGCCGGGTGCCAGGTTGCTGTTACTGTACTGCACTAAACTGTAGATAGTTGCAGAGAACGATTAACAAACCTACAGTTGGTTGCAGAGAATTGCTATCAAATAGTTGGTTGCAGAGAATAATTATCAAATCTAGTAAAATATTGCTGTCACAACTATCAGAAGAATCTTGCCGTAAGTTTATATGTCAAAAACTAGCATAATGTAAGTGCTTTTATGAAGCCACCACAATTTAAATGCACCCTCCAAAATAGGCAATGCTTTTCATTGTTAGCCTAACAAATGCTCTACCTTAGCGAAGTAGGTAAAACACATAATTGGGTCATTCTCACCCTTGTTGCATGATGTTCTGCAGTCGAATTTACATTGTTCCTGTGAGCTACTTCTCTTTGCAATAATGTCTTGGAGAGTTGATTTCTTTTTTGGTGGGATTGCCATAGCAATGGCTAAAAATTTGTACTTGGCTGAAATTTGTATTTCTTCAGGCATCATCCTTGAAGAGGCTGGTAGGGGGACTACAAGGGCGGAAGCCTTCAAAGTCCAATGGCATAGCGAAACTCTTCGGAAATAAATTATATACTCATTTTCCAAAGGTAAGTTTACACCATTTTAGTCTCTAAAAGTAGTATTATGTTATTCCTAGTGTTGATTGCGCTCTCCTGCTGATCTGAATCTGAAAACGTACTAACTACAAGCCCTCCTAGTTTGGACGATGCTGTTATCTTTACAGCTGTGTGATATCTCCTTTTATGTTCAGGATGATGAGCAACTGAGAGTTTTCAATAACCAGATTGCGGAGGACAAAAAAATAATCGTTTCAAGGCATAACCTTGTAGAATTGCAAAAGGTACTGGAAGAGCTATTTGAGCTATAATCAGTAGATTTAGTCAATTGCTTTTCATTTCCATTACTTGACCAGTTGACCTACATGTCATCTTGCGGTTGTGCCATGTGCTATACCTCCCTTATAATCATTCTATTTTCTTCTATCCTTGGAAAGATAAGACAGCTTTGTGTATGCACGATTTCTTCTTCTTATTTATTTGTTTTTATTTCAATTTTCCTTTCAACAAAATTTGACAAAACATAATCTGATATCGTAAAAAAAAGACATAATTTGATAGGCATCGTTGACTACCGGCGATCTTAGATCTATGCGCCGCCACTTACCTCTTGGAGCAACGCACCGTCGGTGGCGCTGAAGATGCGCACGAGGGTGCCCCTGACGCTAGCTGTGGCCACGAGCCGGCCGTCGCAAGACATGGCAATGGACGCAAGGCGGGAAGAGTGTGCACGTATGGCCACCACGGGCGCCGCGACCTCCCCCTCGTCCAACCACCGCTCGACGTGCACCTCACCATCCCTGGCGCCGGGGCACACGAACGCGAAGGACGCGCCTGACGACACGGCGCAGAGGCCAAGGGGATTGCCCCCGGTCACCACCGAGTGCAGCAACCAAAGCTCTTTGTCCTCGGTGTCCTTGGTCCTGCAGCCGAGCACCTCCAGCCGGTCAACGAGCACGACGACGGTCTTCGCACCGTGGACGCGCACTGCCCGCACGTCATCTTCGCCTCCGGTGTATGTCTTCTCCCCCTCGAAGTACCGCCAGTGGTAGTTCATGTATCCCGGCTTCCAACGCCGGATGAAGAACTTGGTGCTGTTGACGCGGCTCACGGTGGCGCATGCTGATTCCTTGAGGCTAAGCATATCGCCGGCCGCTGCGGCGATGGTCTTTCTGGCATCTTTTTCTTGGTAGAGGCCACGCAGGCTGAAGGTGTCGCATGAAAGCCAATGCACGCTGGAGGTGCCGGCGACGACGAAGCAGGACGCGTCGCTGCTGAAGGAGAGGTGGACAATAGGGGACGGCAGCGGAGGAGCAGGCCTCCTCCTCTCGGCAGGTGGGTCTGTCGACGCCATGGGAACAAGGATATGCGATTGTCTTCTCCAGATTCGATTCGAGGCAGCGGGTATCTCCTGAAATTTGGTACCAAAGGGAGAACTAGAGATAGATTTTGTTTTTGGAGAACTTGAGAAATATATTTTTTTCCATTAAATGAGGAGTCCTTGTAACACCCCGTCCCGCCTCCGCAGACCCTCAATTCACGCTAATCTAACCATCTAACCAACTCGCAGGAAAAGGAAACTGAACCTCGCCACCGCCCCAGACGAAGCTCAGCAGCACCGTCGCCTCCCTGCATGGCGACCTCGATCCCTGCATCGTATCGTCGCCGCCCTGCACCGCATCAACGCCGCCCTGCTGGGCTCCCTCGCCGCCCTGCACTGCACCGTCGAGTGGGCGGCCGCTCCTTCTTCACCTACAATCAAATATTCACAGATCGGCCAGGCTACAACAAGATAATTATGCAGTAATCTGCCTGAGTTTTGAAGCAGCAGGCAGCCCCATCAGATCGGCCAGGTATGCTTTCCACGGCCAATGGAAACCCCCCTAACGAGATAAAACCTCACCTTTTTTCTAGTATCTTTCACCATGAGCTGGGTGCGTGCACACCAGTGACCAGTCATGGTTATCAGTCTCGGTCTCAGTCTCAGTGCACACCAGTCCTTCTGCCTGTGTTTCAGTTTGCGTATGCAATTGCACCTGCATAGCGAAAATGGCTTCAAAAAAAGATTCAATAAGGTTGCACATCACCATATAATATAAAAGATCGTCTATTTTTCATGCCAATCCACATTAATCCAGCAATTATAGACAATGGGGTTCTGTAAATATAAGTTGCATTAGCATGATTTTTCACGGCAGAAATCACATATTTGACCTGAGGCCTAAATCAAATCACAAACTGACCTGCTTTCAAAAAAAATTCACTCTGCTGACCCTTTAGTGTGGCGCCCGACAGCTGGGCGCCGCACACTACTATGCAGCGCCTCTGCCTTAGGCGTTGCACCTCCTGCCAGCGTGGCAGCCCTGGTCCAGTTGCGGCCCCACAGACAGCACTGCAGCGCCTAAGGCTTAGGCGCCGCACTGTGTATATTGCAGTGCCCGTGTCTTAGGCGCCAGACGCCGACTTAGCCCGTGATCGGGCCAGCCCTCCTGTGCAGTTCTTCCACTTTGAGTAGTTGCTCTCTTGTGTACAGAGAGCGGCGGCGGCGCCCCCTACGGATCCCCCCCACACCCCCTCTCAGATCTGAAGTTTTGAGGCCTGGATTCGATCTCCAATCCTTCCTAGTACGTAAACTCCTCCGTTCCCTTTCTTTTCCTCCGTAAAATCGTTGCAATTTTAGGGATTTTCCCAAGATTAGGTGGAAACTTAGTTTTGCTTGGATTGGATCTTTGTTTGTCCAAGATTGTTGTGTTGTGATGGAGGATGTGTAGTCATATCCGGTAGTATATGATTCTTGTTAGTTAAACCTAGATTGTTTATTTTTTTAGATATATATGAGATGCCTAGTTTTGTAGATAATTATGAGATGTTGAGTTTTGTAGCTATATGTGAGATTGAGTTTTTTTAGATATATATTAGATGTTGAGTTTATTTGAAATATGAGATGTTGATTTATTTGAACACATATGTCATACGAGATTTATATGAGAATTTACAATCATTTATTCATTGTGTGAGAAGGAGATGTTGAGATTCTTGTAGATGAATACATATGAGATGTTTAGATGAACACATGAAATATTGAGTGTTTTCCGATATTTGAGATGAACTCATGTATGTTTATTGTTTGAAATTGTAAGGATGGTTTGGCTTCTGGACGATGTCTACGACGTGCAACACCGGTCCTACATGATGCGCGAGAAGGATAAGGTAATAATGAGTACTCTAAATCTTTTGCAAATTTGCCTTTAGTTGAAATTTACATGCCCTAAGATTTGTCATTACTTTTTTTTGCAGAAGCTTGAACCTCTGAAGATTCGGTATCACGGGGTCTCTGGTCCTACCATGCCTTACGACGAGCGGTACACACCGTACATCAAGCAGCAGACTACTCCCGTGGATTTTGTTGGTCACCGTCCACGCCGAATCAACGCCCATCGGTGTCCGCTTGTTGATCGATGCAGCCGGAGACGCACGCTTCCATCTTCGGACTAGGAGATGACCGTGACGCTTGAGGATGTCTCGCTGATCACCGGTCTTGTTATCGACGGAGGCCTCTCCGTATGAGCACCGATTCGATGGGTGGCGCGAAAGCGATGATTGCTCTAATCGGTATGGCTCCTACCGAGGCCGAGGCTGATGTAGAGGAGGAGAAGAGAAGAAGAAGAGGAAAGGAAAGCAGCCGAGCTGCTTTCACGTGATTCAAAATAACTTTGCGACGCGTTCTCCGGATGCCATCGATGATGTGATCCGCACACATGCTCGTGTGTATATGTGGTACGCTGTGTCGAGGACTTTGTTTCGACTCCACCGGCAAGAACGCCCATGGATGTGGTCAAGGCGCTGACCGCCTTCGATAGCAAATGGAGCCGGGTTCAGCGACTCTTGCCTACTTGTACCGGCTGTGTAGTTGGTCTATTTTGTGATCAACTCATTTCTTCATTAGCAATGCAAGCTTGTCGCAAGTTAACATTGTTTTTTTCTTTCATATGTAGCCGACGATGCGTGTTGCGGGATCACGATAGTCACGAGCATTGGTGGTAATCGCTTCTACTTTCAGATGGAGCCGAGCGTCGCTTGTTGGACGCCTCAAGAGCGCCAGTTTGATCCTTGGTATGCGATGAACATGACGAATTACGGCGCCCCACGTGGGCTTACGACGTCCATGTATTCTTTACCGTCATGATTGAGAACTCTGACTCCCTCACGGTTAGAGGGTGATCGACGCCCACATTCCTAACCCGGATGCGCTTAACAAGTGCGAGCATGGGAGATGAAGCAAAGACGGCCTCATGCAACCGCAATCACACCGTGTTAGGGAGACCTTGAAAGCCCAAATCCTCCGTGTCATGGCCATCATTTGTGGTTCCTCCTGCTCTTTCACCTCATACTTCCACTCGTTGTCGTCATATAGTACAGCTTCTTCGAATCGCCTTTCGTGATTGAAATTCCAACCATTCTTCAACCTTTGGTGGAAATTGTACTTGTGCTTATCCTTGTTCTCACCAAAGAATCGCTTATCGGTCCCATTGAGTGCTTCAAAAGTATTCATTCATCTTGTCAAATGTGTATTGAACTATTGCCGTCACGGGTAATGCACGACACCCTTGAGCACCTTATTGAAGCATTCCGCCATATTGCTTGTCATTCGACCGCATCTCCGCCATCTTCATCGAAAAGCACGCGCCCACATTCCTTTCGGCAATGTTCTTATTGAGAAACTCCCGACCGCGGGTCAAGTTTCTTGTGTCCGAGCAATGCATCAACAATGTGGAAAACCGCTTGTTGGTGAAAGCGAGACAACAACTCAAGATCATCACCAACTCCTTGATACCACATGCCCTATAGAAGTTTGCACAAAAGTGCCTCATGCACCATCGATAATGCAACTTTCTATGTCCGGAATGTCAATCACCACCGATTTAGAATTCCAAAGATGGCGATCCGATATGACACAAATTTCCTTTCACCAGAATACCCTTTGTTCTCGCCGACGCAAGAACCACTCCCGCTATCATTGTTCTCCACCTCAACCAAAGCGAAGCCAAAGGCAACACCCGGTTATTGGCATCACTTGCTATTGCAACCAATAAAGTGCCCTTGTATCGTCTCGGCCAAGAACGTGCCATCAATGGCGATGACGGGCCGACAATGCTCAAAAGCCCTCACGCATTGCTCAAAGGCCCAAAATGCACGGCCAAATACTCTGACGATCCTCCCGTTATGAATCAAAGTTTGGTGCCTATGAGGCTCAACCACGTGAACCATGCCCGGTTTGTGGCGCCATAGCTAACAACAACCTAGGGAGTCGGTTGTATGCTTCCTCCCAATTGCCATACAACATATTGAATGCGGCTTGCTTCGCCTTCCATGCCTTGTCGTATTTCACCTTGTAATGAAAGATGGCTTTCACAAGGTCAATGACACTCTTGATGCTCATTATTGAAGCGTGGATATTTGGTTGACAACACAGAAGCAATGAACTTCGGACGTGAGTTGTGCGGTTGCTGGTACACAAGCTTGCCATCCGCATTTTTGTGCGCAAGACATGTGAGTTGGTAGACAACTCACTATGCGCCAAGCTGGACCTCCTTTCCATGGCCTTGCACGCACAATCCATGGACATGTTGGCACTTCACAATTGACCGTAACGCACATTAACATCCGAAGTCCGCCACTTTATGTGGACGATAATGTAACCGAGTAGTTGTCGAGCCACATCTTCAATTCCAAGAAGGATTGAAACTCACAACCGGATATATCTTGCCGCCTTCCAAATCACGGTGAGAACTTGGCCTAGCTCCAAGAGATATGCATTTGCCACCATCCACAACGGCTTCATCCGCGAGACTAAGATCCTTGAACAATGGTGTCTTGTGATCCCGCCTCAATACCTTCTTGAATGCTTCGACCTCCATGCGTGAACCCTCCTCATCAACTTCTTCATCGGGACCATCGTCATCCGAGTCCGATGCATATGCACGGAAAAAGGGATGGATTGGTCCATTGTCTCTTGCACATGATATTGGTCGAGATCACCCACATTGTTGTCATGGAGGTCGACTTTGTTGTCATCCTCCTCAGACTCATCATTCTCCTCTTCAAAACCTTCATTTTGGTTGTTTGGAGTCGGGCTCAATGTTGGCCAATCTGGTTTTGAAGAGGAGAATGATGAGTACGAGGAGGATGACAACAAAGTTGACCTCCATGACAACAATGTGGGTGATCTCGACCAATATCATGTGCAAGAGTAATTGTCACATCCCCAAACTAGCAAGATTTGAGCAAATGTGACAATTCCTATGGATGAAAACGAGGGGATCGGAGGAGATTACCTTAAGGGAGGGGTTGGCTTCGAAATCCACGGTCAAATACTCCGGATTTGCAAGATTTGAGAAGGATTTGAGAGTGGAGAGGGAAGAGAGGAGGCCGCAAGCCTTAGGGTTTGGGTGGGGTGGGGGTGTGTGGGGTGGGGGAGGGAGAGAGGGGGGGCCAGCCCAAGTGGAACCACAGACTATGCAATACCACGAGCTAGGCGCCAGACATTACATGTGTGCCGCCTAAGACTTAGGCGCCAGCACAAAGTGTGTGGGGCCAGCAATGACCAGGGCTGCCACGCCGGTGAAGTGTGGCGCCTAAGTGATGGGCGCTGCACAGTAGGGTGCGGCGCCCAGCTGTAGGGCGTCACACCGAAGGGTCAGCAGAGTGAAATTTTTTCGTGACCAGGTCAGTTTGTGATTTGATTTCTGCCTCGGGTCAAATATGTGATTTTTGCCATTTTTCACAGGCTTGGCAGTACAAAATCGTTACTGCATACAAATACTATTTCCATTTAGTACAGAATAGCATGCTGCACCAGCAGCAGAAATAGTACACCACACCTCCATATATTTAACTACATCATTCCAATTGAGAAGACACGCATACTGGGGGAAAATATGAGATGCTGAAGGTATTGAACTGAGAGTTCGGTGTCCTTGGTGTCAACAATTTGTGCCAAAGAATCTCAAACTGTACTGCTCTATGCCATTGATAACTACTCCCCCTGTCCCATAATATAAGACGTTTTTGCAAGCTAACATAGCTTGCAAAAACATCTTATATTGTGAGATGGAGGGAGTACAGTACAATTTAATTCTACAGGAGGTAACTTTGTGAATCATCACACTCAAGGATCCCACGACTCGGCGCCAGCTATCCTATCCTTTGAGGCCCTTTTGTTCCATCCGTGACAATACCTAATGGCTTTGTTGACCACCCCACATTGTGAAGTTAGCTTCAGCAACAAGTCGCTTAGATTACCTATATCGATGCTTTTCAAGCAAATCCAGCATAACTAGACGCCTATGGCCCTTTCACCTAGCTGAGGTGAATTTCTACTTAAGAGTGGCAAAGCCATTGTCGGTTGGTTTACATTGGACATATGCACTAAACTAATGAGAGAAAAAAATACATTTCTATGCCTAATGTTTGCGAGATGAGTAAGTTCACAACATCAAAACTACTGACGCTAGCACTGTGAAGTGGCATAGATAGTTCTAGCATGTCCTAGACGACTAAGACAAAAATCATTGGAAGTAGCATGTTATAAAGAGCAAGATATCACCAATGTGAAGCACCCAGCACGCATTCCAACATATACATTTGGCCTGTAAGTACCCCAACACAAGATTTCCTTGTGATCGCCTTGGAACTGCAACGAGCCAACATTAACCATCAGAAACCTATCAACATTAATCACCAATGCTGGACGAAACAAGAACCGACAGGCTTGCATAGATACAACTCGAGCTTCTGTATTTCAAGATTTAGTTTCAGCAGTCCATAAAGAATACAAATATATGGACAACCGAGTTATTCCTGTTCCATGTTCTATTCAGGAACATCTGAAGAGCAAATGTGTGTGCACTTGATTATTCATCAACTCATAAGTATTTAACAGATAGTCAGGTTGGTCACCACGAGGCAGAATACATTTCAATACCTGCTACAACTGATCTACTCCCAGATAGTAACATTTTACTTGGTTGACATCCACTCAAATCAATATCCAGATTTTATTCTGAAGGAGACCGCACTATCTCTTTGATTGTAATTAGAACTAAGAGGTACACATATTTAGAGTTCATGTTGCACAATCAGACCGCCCTATCTCTTTTATTGTGACAAGTCAGCTCCTAGATTGGCATTGCACCCTAAAGTAGGAAACCAAATTGATTTTTTTTTTGGGGGGTGATTCCAAAACTGACATGACATGAGGATCCATGGGCGACGCCGTAGGTAGGCTGAGCTGAGGCACCGTAGATAGCGCTTGTACGGGAACCCCAAGAATAACTGCATCAGACGGGATCGAAGCCCCCTTTCAACCGGCTGCGCGAGGATGGCCAGCCCCTCACGCCCTCGCTCTTTAACTTTCTCCGTGGCCACACCAACCTCCACCGCTCCCGCCTCCCGCCCCGCGCTCGCCATGGAGCCGCTCAGCGCCGCAATCGTCGCCGCCTCCCCGAGGCCGACCACCACAACCCGCCGCCACGGCCACGGTGGCCCGCCATCTTGCTCCACGCCTTCATACTCAGAGCTGGGCGCGGGGGATGCCGGACGGCGTGTCTCACCGCGGGTGAGGCCAGGCGGGTCAGGGCGTCGCCGCCGGTGAGTCCCGCGCCTCCGCGTCCGCCTCAGACGGCGCCTAAGGCTGGCTCGCCCGCGAGCATGACGAGCTGGAGCGTCTCCTCGTGCACTTCGGCGACCGGATTCGACGGGACGGGGCGGGGAAGAGCAGGGCGTGTGAGTCCTCGCGCTGGAGGGACGAGGTCGAGAGAGGGCGTTGGCGAGTACGGAATGGGTAACGGCTGGAGAGAGGGAGTTGGCGAGTACGGAATGGGTAACGGCTGGGAGACAACTCGCGGGGCGGTGGTGGTGACGGGTTTGAGACCGTGAGAGCGAGTGTGGAGCTCTGGGCGTTATCCTCCATTTTACTTTTTCCAGTGTGTATTTTTTTTAAGGATTATTAGAGCGTGTCCTGTTTAGCTGTGAGTCGTGCGTTTTTTCTTGTAGATAGATAGGGCAGGGGTTAAAAAGAAATGTCAATCTTGATAATTTAATGATTTCAATTTTCGGCGATGCGCATTCAGTGGGAGGAGGCGTTCCCGTCGACGACGAGGTGACTACGATGACTTCGTAAATTTCAAGATGATATGCCCGCTCGGTCTTTCTGAGGTGCTCATCGGGGTAGGATGTGCGTGTGTGCGTTCATAAAGGTCAGTGTATGCGTGTGTATATGAGTGCTTGTGTCTGTACTGATGTTCAAAGAAATGTTCAGTCCTGATAATTTAATGATTTCAATTTTTTGTAGAACTATTGATATATATTGATAATTATTATTTTTGAATATATTCAAATTCTGTAATCATGCAGTTCATCCTGCAGTATGTGGATGTTAAATTTTATGGAGTACTTTATGGGGGATATTTTATCCGACACTTCTAAACATGTACATTTTGTATGTATCTTGATAATTTTTATGGTGTATCGTTATTTGAAAAGTAACTGCGTATACATGTTGCACATGATTTTTTGTTATAACATTGTTGTATATGTAGGATGACATTGAACCGAGGAGGCGATTTTTGATACATATTTTGAAGTATGCATGAAATTAAGATCTAACCAGCAATGGAACAAAGACCCAAGCATTATAGACTGCATAATTAGATTGACCTTTAAGAAAGAACCATCCAAGAATTAATTGTAGAGGATGTTGCTTAGTTACTATTTCTTGAGTATTTTTGTAACTAATTGTAATACATTTATGTGGTCGTGAATTTTATGTGAAGACTTGTGTTACACGCGCTCACATCGTTGCACATGGGACATATTTAAGTGGCTCGATAAAAGAAACTCACTAAAATATAATAAATAAAATTCAAATAGATGTTTCTATTGTAGATTATAAGACGTGCACGTTGCACCTGCACTGGTCTTAGGACACGTACCAAGATCATCAGTAAGTAATGAAAAAAGTACGTGACATATGCTTGTTTTCTGTTTTGCCAACAAATCGGATTGTGAGCCACGAGATTTGAGACATGATCTTTCGGCAGATGGGTTGGCCGAATATTTGACACTCTAGGAGATGGTTGCAGACATCGTAACATGGGCTTGGGAGGCTTCAGGTCAGTACTCTGTGCGCTCGGCCTACGCCAGTCTGTTCGTGGGTCGGGAGCTTGACTTGGGAGTAACGTTTACATGGCAATCGAGAGCTCCATTGAGATGCAAATTTTCCTGCTGGTTAGAAACAGATGTTGGACATCTGATGGTCTCATCAGACATGGATTGCCACACAAGAAGGCATGCCTATTGTGTGACCAGGCGGAGGAGCATAGACCACATGTTGATTGCCTGCCCGTTTGCTAGGGCGATCTGGTTTGAGACCTTGATTGCATGGGGGGCAACCGGCGCCATCCTCGGAAGATCACTTGCTTCCTTGGGGCACCTCCCTTCACTCGCTACAAATCTTCGGAGATCTACTAAAATTCGTCACCTTGGTGTTGTGGCAAAATTGGAAACACCGCAACGATGGTGTGTTCGAGAAGGTCATGCCCTCAATGCAAAGTGTAATTAGGAAGGTTTTAGAGGAGGGGCTGGAATGGTAAATGGCGAGCAAGTTTATGAGTGATGTGTTGCCGGTGTTCCAATGGTTATACGGGAGGATGAACTGTGAGTAGTCACATTTGTAATATGGTGGACATGTGTTCTCACCCTCTTCTTGTACGATCAAAAGGATAGGTCTAAAGGGGGTTTGAATATGCACTAACAAGGCAAAGGGTGCAATTTTTTATATTCTTGGTACTTGGACAGATTTTAGCACAAGTTAAGTGGCAAGCAATACGATCTACACATGCATATCTAGAGTATGGGAAGCGGGAAGTAAATAACATGCAAGTGCAAGAAAGTAAATGTGTAGAGTTTTGAGAAGATCAAATGCAACGAAGACACGGTGATTTTTCTCATGGTCCCGATAGGTGGTGCTATCATACACTCATGTTGATGGAGACTTCAACCCATAGAGGATAATGGTTGCGCGAGTCCATGGAGGGCTCCACCCACAAGGAGTCCACGAAGAAGCAACCTTGTCTATGCCATCATGGCTTACACCCACGAAGGACTAGCATCACTCGGTAGATCCTCACGAAGTAGGTGATCTCCTTGCCTGTACAAACTCGTTTGTTCAACTCCACATCTTGGAGGCTCCCAAGTGACACATAACGAATCTAGGAGACACCGCTCTCCAAAAGGTAATAGATGTTGTTGTTGATGATGAACTCCTTGCTCTTGTGCTTCAAAAGATAGTCTCCTCAACACTCAATCACTCTCTCACATATTTGGGTATTGACGACATCCAAGGCCAATATAAGATCCGGGGCAGCAAGACGCATGAGAAGGACTCACTGGTTCACCTTGCCGAGGCCATCATCGACCCCTACTATAGAGACATGAAGGATTCCTGCAATAAGGACAAGCGTGCCTGACACTCGGCCTGGATGAAGAAACTTGACAAAGCTCATGTCGTGCACGCAACCAAGGAGGCATAAACGAGCTACGAGATGTACAGGCGGATCATTGACATGAGGAAGTGCCTACTTCCCAAAAACAGCCAGGAATCCAACCAGAAGTAGAGCAATGGCAAGCGTCGTCACAACAAGAAGTAGATGATTAGATGATCGTTTCTCCTAGTTTACTATGCATGTAATTGTTTACTTTGGTGTGTGCAAATGTTATGTGTGTAGTCACTTATGTGATTGTATGTTTAATTTGGTTATGCAATCATGTCCTTATAAGTATATATGTTGTTCTGATGTAGACAGAGCGTAGATGTTGTGCTAACAGAGCAAATCACATCGCACACGGACTAAACTAGGGAATACGTCAGTGATGATTGAGGGAGTCCTGGATTTGGGGGGTCCTTGCGTGTTCGGACTATTTGATATGGGCCGGACTGATGGGTCGTGAAGACAAACAGAAGATTATCCCCCGTGTCAGGATAGGTCTCCTATGTGTGTAGAACGGCAAGTTTGGTGTCTGGGTGTAATGTTTCGTTCCTCTGCAAGCCGAATCTATACAAACCCTAGGCCCCTCCGGTGTGTATATAAACCGGAGGGTTTAGTCCATAGAGGCCATCAGAATAATCATAGGCTAGACGGCTAGGGTTTAGCCATTACGATCTCGTGGTAGATCAACTCTTGTAACCCCTATACTCATCGAATACAATCAAGCATGACGTAGGGTTTTACCTCCTTTGAGAGGGCCCGAACCTAGGTATGCTGCTTCCCTATTGTCCCTCGTTACCACCAATCCTTAGACTCACGGCTTGGGCCCCCCTACCCGAGATCTCCCGGTTTTGACACCGACAATGGTTCTTTCATTGAGAGCTCCGTTGTGTAGTCATGAAAAGCGATCCGTGGCTTGCCTTGTCATCAACGACGATATCACTTCTGGAAGGAGCCTAACTTCAGGACAGGTCCTCCAGCTTGGCGGTTTCACCGTGGGTGCCTGCATGGCCATCAAGCCGACAGCGTCCCCCGCGATCGCCAAGCACCACCCCTGCACCGGTCTTGAATACTCCAAAAAGATGGATCTGGCGGACACCTCGACCTTAAATGAGCTGGGGCTTTCAACGGCCAATGATCGGATCGGGCTTAAACCTGACCATAGGGAAATTAGTCTCCCACCGATCACTCACCTGGTAGCGGTCGTCGAGGAACAAGCCGAAAACACTTCTTCTCCTGAACTGAAGACAAGCTATGTTTGGACCTCCGAATTCCTTGAACCGGATACCCTTCCTTTGGGTGGGACTCTGCGCCCCCTGAACTCAGGGTCGAACATTGAGTCCAGGGAGCACTTGGATCTTCCCGGACCCGAAATAGTGACCTCAGAGACTTTACAAACTCCGGATACAATCTTGGGTCGGGATTCGAGTTTTAACCCACCTGAGCGAGTCCTGGATTAGGGGGTATCCGGACAGCCGGACTATATACTTCGTCCGGATTATTGGAGCGTGAAGATACAAGACTCAAGACTCAGTCTCGTGTCCGGATGGGACTCTCCTTTGCGTGGAAGACAAGCTTGGCGATCCGGATATTAGATTTCCTTCCTTGTAACCGACTCCATGTAAACCCTAGCCCTCTCCGGTGTCTACATAAACCGGAGAGGTTGGTCCTTAGAAGGCCGATCACAACTACAATCATAATCATCATAGGCTAGCTTCTAGGGTTTAGCCTCTATGATCTCGTGGTAGATCTACTCTTGTACTACTCATATCATCAATATTAATCAAGCAGGAAGTAGGGTTTTACCTCCATCGAGAGGGCCTGAACCTGGGTAAACATTGTGTCCCTTGCTTCCTGCTACCATCACCTAAGACGATAGATCGGGACCCCTACCCGAGATCCGCTGGTTTTGACACCGACATTGGTGCTTTCATTGAGAGTTCCTCCGTGTCGCCACCGCAAGGCTCGATGGCTCGCCTCGCTGTCAAGGACAACATTACCTCTGGGGAGCTCGATGTAGGCCAAACTCTCCGACTTGACGGCTTCATTATGGTCACCCCATCGGCCGTCGCATACCGACGATGGCCTCTCGGTCATCACGCATAACCTCTCGTGATCAATTCGAACTCGCCGAACAGATGGATCCGATAGAGCTCTCCTCCCTTAATGAGCTCTTGGATCGCATAGCCGCTTTGGGAGTCGCTACGGACTATGACCGGATCAGGCTTAAACCCGACCAAAGGGACATTAAATCACCGTCGGCCACCCATGAGATAGCGGTAGTGGAGGAACCACACAAGGATTACCCCTCTATTTTGAGGACGAATTATGTCCGGATCACCGAGCTCCCTGAGCCGGACACCCGCTCAAGGGAAGACATGACCCGGGTCTCGGACTTAGAATCGGGCATTGGGCCGGAGAAATTGGGCAGCACCCCGGATCCCGAGCTGTCAAACTCGGAAGCTCCCATGCCCCTGGGCACTAGATCGGATCAGAATCCGGATTCAGCTACGCCCACCCACCCGGACTTAAATAGTCTCTCCCATATCAGACAAGAGCCCCAGGAGATAGTATATCGCTACTGGGCCAGATTCCTCCTTGTGCTAAATAAGGTCAAGGACTGTCGCGAGGAGGACGTAGTCTCACTTTTCTGCAAAAACTGCACGAACAAAGGAATCCTTAATGCTATAAGTCGCCGTGACATGTACACTTTGCTGACTTGGCAACCATAGTACAGAAGTACTGTGCGATGGAAAGCGCCTGGAAAACCCAAACAGGATTTTGGGATAGTCCGTCTCTCACCAAAACCTTTGTCCGAACTAAACGGGCGAACTCTCGTAAGTCGGCCGATCCAATCCCCAAGAAACCAAAGCCCACCCCAGGGCGGGGAACCATATTGGAAGAATGGCTCAATGGGCCATGTAAACTCCATGGTACTCCAGACACAACACCAACTCATAGCCTTAGGGCATGTTGGATACTCCGGCAGGTTGCAAAAAGTGGCGAGGATCTGCTTGCAAGCCATAAAGTAGAACAACATCCCGCCAACGAACACAATACGGTACTAACAGTCTTCGAGACTTTTGCCTCAAACAATAGGCGCAAGCGAGCTCATCGGAGCTCCGCTGAAATCTGCCATGTGGGAAAAATAAATCCATGGAACGACACTGCTATAACCTTCAATGCCGTGATTTAACCTTGATTCCGCATCGTCCGGCACTAACCGCTCTCGTCCTTAGCCCAATCGTGGGCGGCTTTCGCTCACTAAAGTACTCATGGACGGCGGAAGCAGATTAAACTTGATCTACGAAGAAACACTCAACAAGATGGAATTGATAAAGGCCGATTGAACAAAGCGGCACAACCTTCGGGGGACTATCCCTAGTCGGAAGCGCGGTGTCTTGGGGAAAATCACACTCGATGTGGTAATCGGTACCGGAGAATTATAGGTCCAAGAAATCACGCCCAAGTGGCTCTTTTCAAAGGGATACCACGCCTTCTAGGGCGGGACGCGTTTGCAAGCTTCCAAGCTATACCCCGTTACGGGTACATGAAGCTTAAAATGCCCGGACCCAATGGAATCATCACTCTAGCCAGTGATCCGGACGTCGCACTTCGCGCCTAAAATAAAACCGCAACACTAGCCCTAGAAGCATTATCTGAAGCCCTAGCAGCCGAAGAATTAACAACACTACGGGCCACCGTGGACAGGGACGACGTGATACTCGACAAGCAACCCAAGTCCACCTCATTTAAACCCGCAGACGAGATAGTCAAATTCCAAATCCATCCAACAGACCCCACGAAGACAGCTTCCATCGGGACACAGTTGAGCCCCGCAATGGACGCCACACTGCGAGATTTCTTACGCGAGAATTGGGACATTTTCGCGGCACCCATCGGACATGCCAGGCATCCCACGCAGATTGGCTGAACATAGCCTCAATATACTAAAAGGATACAAACCTGTCAAATAGACCCTAAGGCGGTTTTCAGAGCCCAAACGGCAAGCCATGGGGGAAGAGCTAGCCAAGCTACTTGAGGCCGGATTCATCAGAGATACCAAGCATCCGGATTGGTGGCAACTGTAATGGTACCAAAGAAGGACAAATCTGGCGCTTATGCGCCGACTTCAAAGACCTCAACAAGGCTTGCCCCAAGGATCCTTTTCCTCCCTCGCATCGATCAAATCATCGATGCCACAAAGAAGACACGACTCATTGTGTTTCCTCGACGATACCGATACCATCAAATAAAGATGGCAGAGCCCGACCAAGCCGCAACAGCTTTCATAATGCCATATGGCCCTTTTGCTTCAACACTATGCCTTTCGGCTTAAGAATGCCGGCGCAACCTATCAACGCATGATTCAAACATGCCCGAAAAGCAAATCGGCAAAACAAAGGAGGTGATATGTGGACGACGTGGTTGTAAAAACAAGACACGCCGAAACCCTCATAGATGACTTGAGGCTTACATTCGATAACCTCCTGACATACGACATTGTCAACCCGAAAATGCGCTTTTCGGCGTCCCGCCGGGAAACCGCTGGCTTCATTGTTTCCAATAGAGGAATTGAAGCGAATCCGCAAAAATCCGAAGCTCGTCGTAGTTGGCTATACCAATGGACCTCAAGCACATCCGAAACTAGCTGGATGTGTGGCTGCTAAGCCGCTTTATCTCCGTGCTAGAGATAAGGCACTACCTCTTACCGCTTCTTGATTGCAATCAACACTTCGTGGATTTGATGCGGCGTGGCGGACTCAATGAAATAAAGACCTTATTGGCCAGTAATTCAGTCCTAACAGCGCCAAATATCGGCGAACCTATGCTGCTGTACATAGCTGCAACACATCAAGTTGTAAGCGCGGTGCTCGTCGTCGAACGAGAGGTTGACGGATACAAATTCCCGCTCCAAAAGTCGGTTTATTACGTATCCACGATCCTCACCCCATGCAAATCCCGATACCCACAATATCAAAAAATAGCATACGCGGTCTTCATGGCATCCCGGAAGCTACGACACTACTTTCAAGAGTGTTTGGTTACGGTGGCCTCCGAAGTACCACTCAACGACATAATAAATAACCGTGATGCTACGGGACGGATTGCTAAATGGGCCATCGAGCTCCTTCCGTTCGACATAACATACAAGCCACGGCGGGCCATCAAGTCGCAAGTACTAGCTGACTTTGTCGTCGAATGGATGAAGTTTAACCCCTAAAGAGTACTGCGATTTAACCGGATCATGCACTTCAATGCTCTAAAATGTCGGCGATTGGGAGCAGTGTAGTCGATGTCTCCCACGGAGACACGGTCCAAAGACATCCTCCAAATATTATACACAGACTCCAACAATGCAAATTAATATGAGGCTCACAGCACGGTCTTCGATGGCGCTCTATGGGCATTCAACGCCTAGAAGTGCGTGGGGATTCAAACCTCGCAATATCACAAAAACGGAGACTTTGATGCCAAGGATCCGAAAATGGCGGCTCACCGTAATGCCATCCTCCAAATGTCACTGGTTCGAGGGCTCAATTCCACCATGTGGCTCGAGAAAACAATCAAGCGGCAGATATCCTCGCCCGCATCGGGGCTAAGCGTGACCCTGTCCCACCTAACATATTCCTGGAAAGACTGTTCAAGCCATCCGTGGTATGGGAAGGGGAGTCCGGCAATACTAGCACGGATCCAAATACACCCCCAGATTCTGAACTATCAGACATAATAGGAGGCTCTACCACCGAAATAACATCTTTGGCCCACGAAATCATGGCTGTAATCGCCCCGTGGACTGAGACTTTCTTGGCCTACCTAAATAGGTAGGAGCTCCCCGAAGACCAAAATGAAGCACGCTGCATTGTTCGGCGTTCTAAAGCTTACAAAGTCCATGAAGGGGAACTCTATAAGAAAAGTGCGACCGAAGTGCTCCAAAGGTGCATCTCCGAAGAGGAAGGGCGGCAGCTCTTGGCTGAAATCCATGCCGGATCAAGGGCACCATGTCATGCTCGAGCACCGCTAGCAAGGCCTTCCAGACAGCTTCTATTGGCCGACGACCGAAAGCAGACGACAGACCTTGTCCAACACCGCTGGTTGCCGCCTCTTTGCCAATCGAGTCATATGCCCCTACCGCTCTCCAAACAATCCCCATAACCTCGCCCTTCGCGTCCGGGGCTGGATATGGTCGGACCTCTTAAAGGGGAAGCCATAAGAAAAAAATACTTATTGGTCATGGTGGACAAGTTCACCAAATGGATAGAAGCCAAACCACCAAAACGGCCAATCCGACCAATAATAGACTTCATATTCGGGTCGTTACATCGATACGGTGTCCCCACAAAGATCATCACCGATAATGGCTCAAATTTCACAACCGATGAAGTGAAAACTTGCGCGCAAAATGGGCATTAAGCTTGATTACGCCCGCCTACCATCCCCAAACAAACGGCCAGTCGAACGGGAAAGCGGTCTCATCATGAGCGCATCAAACCTGCATTAGTGCGATCCTTGACAGAGTCGGATACGACCGGGTCAAGAGCTCGACTCCATACTCTGGGGGCTGCGGACCACGCCGAATCGCACCACCAGATATACACCATTTTTTATGGTGTACGGCACGGAAGCAGTACTACCCTGCAACATAATACATGATTCGCCACGCGTACGCATGTACGAAGAGAAGGAAGCCGAGTTAGATCGACAGGATAACTTGGATGCCCTGGAGGAGGTGCGCGACGTTGCAAAAGCCCGCTCCGCATTCTATCAGCAGCAGGCTCGACGGTACCAAAGCAAAGAAGTGCGGGCCAAAACTTATAATATTGGCGAGCTCGTTCTACACCTACCAGAGAAGAAGAAGGACAAGCTCCAACCAAGTGGGAAGGTCCCTTCGTCATTGATAAAGTTCTCACCGGAGGAGCGTACCGCTTACGTAATGCATCCGATAACAGACTCGAGCCAAACCAATGGAACACGGCCAAACTCCGGAGATTCTACGCCTAGCACCGAACACAGTGTTCGTCTCCTTACCCCCTCCTTTTTAACTATGCTCCCTTCCTTTTCCTTTCTCGACACTTTTTCCCCTTCACACAAAGTATTTAATACAGTACTGACGCCCGAATCACTCCGGCCGTACTATGTGTGTAAGCAATACCTGGGGGCTTCCTATTCGGAAGCTAAATATAATTACTTTAATGGCTTTTTGCCCAGCACATATGTGTTCTTTTTCCATATGTGCCTTTTCTTCACCATTATATGCATCGATATGACTTAAGATGTGGCCAAGTTGGGTTGCCTGGATCTTGTGTTTATGCCCTACGTTCCCGTTAATTCGGCTAGGGCATAAGGGGAGCACCTCTGTGATTGTTACTGTTGGTTCAGCCAGATGTGTACCTCAGACTGGGTGAAGCCAAAAGCTAGCATCCTTAAGGGAATATTCGATCGGTGAACAAAAGATGTATTCATTTATCACAACGTAAATCCCCAGAAGTTTTGTATCCTGCGTCCTTGTTCGCAGTCCGGACATGTGCATCGTCGCATGCGTACCCAGGGAAAGGAACCCCTAACGGAACTATTCTCATTGGAAGATGTTTCTTACTATCCATATAATATAACATAACTAGTTGGGTACTTGTCTGTTCAAGCACTTATGACCCCTACACCTGGTTTCCACGCATACCCGGTTCTCAGATAACGATCGGGTATTCGACACACCCTGCATCAGAGGATCCGGGTCGAAGCGAAAGGTCCGCCATGGCAAATGATTTTAATCCGGCTAGGGACTACTTATGTCCATTGAATTACACAGTCACTCGGACTGACTATATTCCTCCTCTATACCCTCCAACTGGCTATCTAGCTTACAATCATGTTGAGAATACTTTGCGGCCAATGCTACCTGGTCATATACGAGACTCACGGGAATTTCTTGCCCATCTGGCCCCGCCGGTCTGACTTCGGCCATATGGTTCGGGTCCAGCTTGGTGTAGCGCGTCTTCACCATAGCCCAGGCTTCTCTTGCACCTTGCCGGCAGGCTGATATCTTCCACAATCAGAAGCACCGCCGTGCTCTTTAAAGCATATCCACAAGCTCCCCCATGCCATTCGGCAGGAAGCTTGATGGCCACAAGGGCTGAGCAATGCCCTGCATCACCTGCCGAGTTCGCTTGTGCAGTTGTGAGAGGTCTTGTAGTAAATCGCCTGCAGATGAGGGCATCTCCTCCTCAGGGCGACCCGTTAACATTCCTACAAGCAAAATCCTTTCAATATACTTCCGCGCCGAACTATACTACAGTTCGTCTAGGCACTTACCATAAATGTCGCGTCGAAGCCTTTTGTTTTCCTTCACGGAGTCCGCCAGCTGAGCGCGGACGTATTTTAATTCCACGTCCAGCTGGACTTTGGCATCTTGAAGATTGTTCTTCTCCTGCCTAACTTGCGTAAGAACGCGTTCGCCAGCCTTTAGCTGCCTTTTGAGATGTGACTCGTCATCTCTTACGCCCTCCGGATAAACCCCGGATGGTCTGCAAAATTTTGTGTTAGACTTATTATACCAGCCACTTACTACCTGGTGCATCTTCGTACAATTGAGACAAATGTTACCAGATAAGGCCTTCTGGGATCCCTCTAACTTGGCAACCGTGGCCCTCAGCTGGGCCTGGCACTCCTCCAGCTCCCGAGACAATTGGTCATTCTTATCTACAAGGACCTATGCATAAATTGATCCTTAAAACAGTTGTTCCAACTATTTCAAGTCTCAGGGGCTACTGCTATACATGCTTATCAAATTTTCTTACCAGATATCTTTGGTATATCGTCCGCTCGCCGGGCAAGCCCGCCTTGAGCAGCTTAGATGTATGCGTCTCCCGAATTGAAGGCATTAAATGCCTCTTCAGAAAAGATGTTGTTCCGAAGCACGGCCCGTCGGCACCGGTGATTCATGGCGCTCTCTACTTCGGAGTTCGTGGCCGAGAGCATATCCGCCCTCCGCCGAGAACTATGCAAAGATTGGCCCCGCTTCCGCCTCCGCTCTCGAAGCCGGTTCTGGAATCCGGCTGGTGGAGGCATGATTGGTGGGATCCCCGGATATAGTCCGGCTACTCCTCTTCCTGCCGGGACACAAAGGGCGCTATTATACTTCAAATACAATAATCGCAGGACAGGTTTTTGCCTTACCTCTGTAGCGGCGTGTCGACCCTAACCGCCTTCCTCTTGAGCCTGCCCGATCCGGACGCCCGTGTCCGACGAGTCCCTAGGGGCTCGCCCCATTCCCGACCGCGTCCTCGCAAAAACACGACACTTCAAGGGTAAGGCATGACATCTGAAGGGAGTCCTCTTCGGAGGATAGGGTTTTCTGGCTTGGCTTACACGCGATGTAGGTAGCAGTGCGGGATAGTCGACAATAATGGCCACTGAGGCGCCATCGCAGCTCGCTTGATAAAATATCCCGTTGATAAGCTCCACGGTAATATCTGGATCTTCTTCGAGTCCTGGATATAGGGCCCTTCCGGGGTCCTCGGGCTACAGGGAGGGGCTGGAGATTCCTTCTACGGCCCTCCTCAGTTCCTTCTCGGAAATATCGAGGCAGATAATCTTAGCGAAGAACGCCACAATAAGTGAAGCAGGGAAAGGAATGACGACTTACCCAGTTTGGGGGGTTGTACATGGAGAATCCATCCCGCGGTTTGATGTGAAGGAATTCTTTCTCTTCTTCTTTATATAAATCGGAGAATATCCTTGCTAGAGCAGTGGCGGAGTCCGGACCCTTACGGCCACAACGGGTGGCATCATCTTCCTCGTTGTAGTGCCACATGGGCTTCCCCCGGTATTGAAGCGATTGCACTCCCCGCATTATGCATATTGCCATAACCTCGACTATCGTCAGTCCGGATTTGGCCAGTAACTTTATCCTGCATATCAGGAAATGTATTTCCCTGGTATCCTCCTCTTGGGGGCCCTGGGGGCACCAGCTTAGACGTGTCTCTGCGGCGCGCATCAACTTGGGGAGACCTGTCCGGACCGGATCCGTAAGGGGAACGCCATCAATGTAAAACCACTCAAGGCCGCCTCGGTGCCTTCTTGGGAGTGCCGGATAGGTATCCGGTTTCGGCAATGCGCCATACTTCGGCCCTGCCCACTTGACATAGGGATTCTCCCTGGTTGCGGGGGACAAGGCAGAACAACTTCTTCCATAACCCGAAGTGAGCCTCGCAGCCTAAAAATAGCTCACAAAGGGTAAAGTACCCTGCTATATGTAGTACGGAGGTAGGGGTAAAGTTGTGCAACTGGAGGCCGTAGAACTCCAGGAGCCCGCGAAGGAAGGGGTGGATGGGAAACCCAACGCCCCTTAGCAGATGCGGGATGAGGCATATTCGCTCCTCTGGAGATGGATTAGGAGATCCCTTCGCCTGTTCCCCGCCGTTATAGGTGGCTATTTCGGCTCGGACGGAGACCATGAACGCCGGTGGGAGAAACCCTTGGATTTGTAACTCTATCAAACGGCTATGGGGAACTGAACACTCTTCCCAGTCCCCCGGTTTGGAACGAGGAGAGCGAGTAGAAGAGCTGCGATGACCGGCCATGTTGGAATGGTTTTTTTTTAGCGCTCTGTTGGATGCTTGCTTGAGGGGGGAGAGTGAGGTTTGGATCTGAGGATCCTCATCTCTTCAAATAGACAGTCAGCCCGAAGGATCGGGGGTGGCAAATGCAAAAATACCTTGGCTCCTCGCATTCGCTCGACATGTGGAGATGGTCATTATTGAGGCACAGAAGCCGAGGAGTACAACCTTGATGGGAAGCCGGACACTATTCATCGTAACAGGTACTTTGGAGTATTCGGAGAAGGAACCCACCTTGCAATGCCGAAGACAACACTGCGCGCCGGACTCATTGTCATTGAAGCCTGGTTCAGTGGCTACTGAGGAAGTCCTGGATTAGGGGGTATCCAGACAGCCGGACTATATACTTCGTCCAGATTATTGGAGCATGAAGATACAAGACTCAAGACTCCGTCTCGTGTCCGGATGGGACTTTCCTTTGTGTGGAAGACAAGCTTGCCGATCCGGATATTAGATTTCCTTCCTTGTAACCGACTCCATGTAAACCCTAGCCCTCTCCGGTGTCTATATAAACCGGAGAGGTTGGTCCTTAGAAGGCCGATCACAACTGCAATCATAATCATCATAGGCTAGCCTCTAGGGTTTAGCCTCTACGATCTCGTGGTAGATCTACTCTTGTACTACTCATATCATCAATATTAATCAAGCAGGAAGTAGGGTTTTACCTCCATCGAGAGGGCCCGAACCTGGGTAAACATTGTGTCCCTTGCTTCCTGTTACCATCGGCCTAAGACGCACAGATCAGGACCCCCTACCCGAGATCCGCCGGTTTTGACACCGACACCACCCACCCACCACAATCAATACTCTCCAAGTAATTCAGGCCCTCCAGACATATATGACCTAATGTATGTACGACAGCAACCTCAGGAAACGGTCCATCACTTTTGGGCCAGGTTCCTGCTTGCCAAAAATAGGATTAAAGATTGCTGCGATGATGATGCAGTTCCAGTCTTTCATCGCAATTGTACTGACAAGGGAATTTTGAATGCCCTCAACTGCCGCCGCATACATAGTTTCACGGAATTATCGCACTTAGTACGGAAGTAATACGCGATGGAAAGCACATGGAAGGCCCAGAAAACCCAGTTGGATCTTGCTGCCTTCAAGCAATGTATTGCCCGGGCAAAACGGATACACCCTCATGAGGCATCCGACCATAAGCCCGTCAACAAGAAAAACAAACCCTTTGCGGGATACAGGTCCGTTCTTGACGAACTCCTCGAAGCCTTGTCCGATACATGCGATGCCAAGCACAGACTCAACTCACAGCCCTCGAGCATGTTGGGTACTCCAGCAGGTAGCTAAAAGTGGGGAGGCCATCCTCACCACCGCCACTCCAGAGAAACACTCTCCAGAAGATGACGATTTTAATGTCCTTACGATCTTCGAGAATTTTCCTTCAAATAATCAGCGTAAGAGGGCACTTCGCGAACTCGCCAAAGTCCACCAAGTATCCGCGGTGAGCCCATGGAGCGACGCGGCAATAACCTTCACCGCTAACGACGAACCAAGGGCCTGATCAGTCCGAGCACCCGCCGCCTTAGTATTAAACGCAATTGTGGATGGCTTTCGACTTACCAAAGTGCTCAAGGATGGCAGCAGTGGGCTTAACCTCATTTACAAAGACACGCTCGACAAAATGCAGGTCGATAGAACATGCATCGAGCAAGGCAATACAACCTTTCGAGGCATCATCCCTAGTCGAGAAGCACGATGTTCGAGGAGAACTAAGCTTGATGTAGTATTCGGCACGCTTGAAAATTACAGGTCAGAACAGTTGCTCTTTCACATTGTTCCATTCAATAGCGGATATCAGGCCCTTCTAGGGCGGGACGCTTTCTCACACTTCCAAGCCGTTCCCCATTATGGGTACATGAAGCTTAAAATGCCAGGGCCCAATGGAATAATCACAGTTACGAGTGATCTGGATAAAGCACTCTGCGCCGAAAACAAAACTGCATCCTTGGCCTTCAAGGCACTACCCAAATCCTTTACGGCTGAAGAACTAACCACCCTATGATCCACGATGGACAAGGATGATGTGATTCTCGACAAGAGACCTAAATCCACCTCTTTCAAGCCAGCAGATGAAATGGTTAAATTTCAAGTTCACCCGACGGATCCTAATACAACGTCCATCGGAGCACAGCTGGACTCGACGGTAGACGCCGCCTTACGCGCGTTCCTACATGAAATTTAGGACATCTTTGCCTGGCACCCTTCGGACATGCCTAGGATCCCACGCAAACTGGGCAAACACAGCCTCAACATAATCAAAGTGTTCAACCAGTCAAGCAATCGTTACAGCAATTTTTCGAACCCAAACGACAAGCTATGGGGGAGGAGCTAGCCAAACTACTTGAAGCCGGGTTCATCAGAGAAATCAAACACCCGGATTGGCTAGACAACTTGGTCATGGTCCTGAAGAAGGATAAATCCTGGCGCCTTTGCGTCGACTTCAAAGACCTCAATAAGGCTTGCCCTAAAGACCCTTCCCCGTTGCCCCGCATTGACCAGATCATTGATGCAACCACGGGACATGACTCACTGTGTTTCCTCGATGCTTACTCCAAATATCATCAGATTAAAATGAAGGAGTCCGATCAGGCCACAATGGCGTTTATCACCTCATACAGGCCTTTCTATTTCAACACTATGCCTTTTGGGCTTAAAAACACTGGTGCCACTTATCAACGCATGATTCAAACATGCTTGGAACAACAAATTGGCAAGACAGTTGAAGCATATGTGGACAACGTAGTCATAAAGACTAAACACGTCGAATTATTGGTGGATGATCTCCGCCTCACGTTTGATAACCTCCGAACATATATTCGACATACAGCTCAATCCAGAAAAATGCGTCTTCAGCGTTCCAACCAGAAAGCTACTAGGGTTCATTATCTCCCATAGAGGAATTGAAGCAAACCCAGCTAAAATCCGAGCCTTGTCGCAATTGGCTACACCAACAGACTTAAAGCAGGTCCAAAAGCTAGCAGGGTGTGTGGCAGCTTTGAGCCGCTTCGTCTCTAGGTTAGGGGAAAAAGCATTGCCACTCTATAGGCTGCTTAGACACACCGACAACTTCGAATGGACGAAAGCGGCCACAGCCGGATTGGAAGAAGTGAAAACCTTGCTAGCAGGCAACCCAATCCTAACCGCCCCAAGTGTTGGCGAGCGTATGCTGCTTTACATCTCAGCAAATCAGCGGGTAGTGAGCGCCATACTCGTCATCGAACGAGAGGAAGAAGGACATAAATTCCTCATCCAAAAGCCAGTCTATTACGTATCAAAGGTCCTTACACCATGTAAATCCTGATACCCTAACTACAAAAGATAGATTATGCGGTCTTTATGGCATCCCAAAAACTCCGACACTATTTTCAAGAGTGTTCAATCACGGTGGCATCCGAAGTACCACTTAACAACATTATAAACAACAGGGACGCCACCGGCCGCATAGCTAAATGGGTCATTGAGCTCTTAACATTCTAAATAACATAAAAGCCATGCTGAGCTATTAAATCTCAGGTGCTGGCCGCCTTTGTTGCAGAGTGGATGGAAGCCGAGCTCCCTAAAGAGTACAGTTCATACTCCAACTGGATCATGTACTTTGACGGCTCTAAGATGCTAGTCGAACTAGGGGCTGGCATCATCTTGACATCCCCTACAGGGGACACAGTCCGCTACGTGTTGCAAATCATGTATACGGACTAAAACAATGCGGCCAAATACGAGGCACTACTACATGGTCTCCGCATGGCTCTCACCATGGGCATACAACGCCTAGAGGTGCGCAGTGACTCAAACCTCGCAATATCTCAGGTTAACGGAGAGTTCGATGCAAAATATCCAAAATTGCGGCATATCGAAATGCCATATTAAAAATGTCAGCTCGGTTCGAGGGGCTTGAATTTCATCACGTCGCTCGAGACAGTAACCAGGCAGCGGACATACTCGCTCGCATGGGCGCCAAGCATGACCCCATCCCGCCTAACACCTTTGTGGAAAGGCCATTCAAGCCATCCATGGTATGGTAGGACGAGAGTAGAGACGCCAGTTCGGACCTGATCACGCCCCCAGCAGCCGGACACAATACAAATATCATCAAGGGTTTGATACGTCTCCAACGTATCTATAATTTATGAAGTATTCATGCTATTATATTATCATTCTTGGATGTTTTACAATCATTTTATAGCAACTTTATATCATTTTTGGGACTAACCTATTGACCCAGTGCCCAGTGCCAGTTGCTATTTTTTGCTTGTTTTTTACATCGCAGGAAATCAATACCAAATAGAGTCCAAACACGACAAAACTTTTTGTGGATTTTTAATGGACCAGAAGACATCCAATGGGCCAGAGCAGCACCTAGGGGGTGCCCTGAGGGGGACACAACCCACCAGGGCACGCCTGGGGGCCCAGGCGCGCCCAGGGTTGTGCCCACCTTGGTGGCCCCCCGCACCCCCTCTTTGCCCCATAAATCACCAAATATTCCAAAAACACTCGGGGTAACCCCAGATCAGAAGTTCCATCACCGCAAGGCTCTGTAGCCATGAGAAACCAATCTAGACCTCGTTCCGGCACTCAGCCGGAGGGAGGAATCATAGCCGGTGGCCATCTTCATCATCCCGGGGGCCACCACGATGAGGAGGGAGTATTCCACCCTCAGGGCTGAGGATTTGTACCAGTAGCTATGTGTTTAATCTCTCTCTCTCTCTCTTGTGTTCTTGAGATGGCACGATTTTGATGTATCGCGGGCATTGTTAATGTAGTTGGATCATATGGTGTTTCCCCCTCTCTATCTTGTTGTGATGAATTGAGTTTTCCCTTTGAGATTTCATTTTATCGGATTGAATACTTTCATGGATTTGAGAGCACTTGATATATGTCTTGCATATGAATACTCCTGGTGACAATGGGGTATCATATTGATTCACTTTATATATGTTTTGGCACTCAACTCGCGGATTCCCGAGGTGACATTGGGGTAATCTATGCATAGGGGTTGATGCACGTTCTTGTCTTTGTTTCTCTGGTAGAAATCTTGGGGCACTCTTTGAGGTTCTTTGTGTTGGATTGAGTATTATGAATCTGAAATTATTTGGTGTCATTTTAGTATGAACTCTTGGATAGATCGATCAGAAAGAATAGCTTCGAGATGGTTTCGTACCCTACAAATAATTTCTTCTTATGTTCTTCGCTAGATAGGAACTTTTTGGAGTGATTCTTCATCGCACTTTGAGGGGTGGTTATATGATCCAATTATATCAGCACTGTTGAGAGATTGCACTAGCGAAAGTACGTACCCTAGGCCTTGTTTCCAAGCATTGCAATACTGTTTGTGCTCACTTTTATCGTTTGCTACCTTGCTATTTTTTATTATTCAGATTATAGACCTATATTTCTACCATCCATTTTACACTTTTATCATCATCTCTTCGCTGAACTAGTGCACCTATACAATTTTCCATTGTATTAGGTGTGTTGGGGACAGAAGAGACTTTTTATTATTTGGTTGCAGGGTTGTTTGAGATAGACCATCTTCATCCTACGCCTCCCATGGATTGATAAACCTTAGGTCATCCTCTTGAGGGAAAATTGCTACTGTCCTACAAAACTCTGCGCTTGGAGGCCCAACACGAGTCTACAAGAATAAAGTTGCGTAGTAGACATCAAGTTCTTTTCGGCCGCCATTGCCGGGGAGGTGAGTTCATGAAGGTATATCTTTAGATCTTGCAATTGAATCTTTTAGTTTCTTGTTTTATCACTAGTTTGGTTTATAAAACAAAACTACATAAAAAATGGAATTGAGGTTGCATCATATTCTTGATCATCTTTATAATATCTTTCTTGAAAATGATGGATCAGAAAATTGTGCTCAATTGTTAGAAGAAGAAGTCAATAAAATGTTTGGCATAGAATCCATGAATGATGAGCATGATTGCAATGTTGCTAGTATGAATTCTTTGTATATCCATGATGCTAGTGATATGCAAAGCCATAAGCTTCGGGATGCTATATTTGATGAAGATGATATTTTTAGTCCCCCAAGATTTGATGTGCAAATTTGTTATAATGATTGCATGCCTCCTATTTATGATGATTATATTGATGAAAGTGGGCTTGGAAGAATGTCAACTCTAGGTACTAATGACCCCACTATTTTGGAGGGTGTTGAATCTTATTATAATAATTATGAAAGTGGATTTGGAGAGGTCTTGACTTTATTTAGTGATGAATCCACTATTTTGGAAGAGGTTTCAATTGATTATGACAACAAAGTTGCTATCTATGATATATTATGTTGATGATATGTATGCTATAAAGAATAATGATAACCATGAAACTTGTCATCTTGATTTTAATTTTCAATCCCATGATAGTTATTTTGTTGAGTTTGCTCCCACTACTATTAATGAGAATAAATTTGCTTATGTGGAGAGTAACAAAATTTCTATGCTTATGCATCATGAAAAGAATGATTTGTGTGATAGCTATATTGTTGAATTCATTCATGATGCTACTGAAAATTATTATGAGAGAGGAACATTTGCTTGTAGGTATTGCAATAATATCGATTTTCCTCTCTATTTGTTGAAAATATTGAAGTTATGCTTGTTTTTCCATCCTATGCTAGTTGATTATTGCTCCCATAAGTTGCTTGCTCACAAAATCCCTATGCATAGGAAGTGGGTTAGACTTAAATGTGCTAGTCATATGCTTCATGATGCTCTCTTTGTGTTTCAATTCTTTACTTTTATGCGAGCATCATTGAAATCATCATGCCTAGCTAAAAGGCATTAGAGAAAAGCTCTTATTGGGAGACAATCCAACACTTTTACCTACTGCTTTTGTGTGTTCACATGATTATGCTACTGTATTAATCATGTTTTATAGATTTTGTTTCAATAAAGTGCCAAGTAAAGCCTTTTTTACTGGAACGTGCTTTTGATCTGAATCTTTTACAGGTGGTAGATATACAAATTCTCTACGTTGTCCTAACTTTTAAGAATATTTGGAGTAGCAGAAGTATGGTTGGAGTACAGATTACTACAGACTGTTCTGTTTTTGACAGATTCTATTTTCAATGCATAGTTTGCTTGTTTTCTAGTTTCTATGGCTTATATTGCTCAATATAAATTGTGGAAATGATAGGATACAGTAGGAATTGTGTGTAAACAATTATGAATCTTGTCTTTGACAGTACGAAACTGAAATGGTTTGCTCTTTATCATACTAACCTATCTCACGAAGTTCCGTTAAGTTCTGTGTGATTGAAGTTTTCAAGTTTTGTGAGATATCGATATGAGGAGAACAAGGATTGACAAGACCCTAAGCTTGGGGATGCCCAAGGCACCCCCAAGGTAATATTGAAGGAATATCCAAGCAACTAAGCTTGGGGATGCCCCGGAAGGCATCCCCTCTTTCGTCTCCAACATTATCGGTAACCTCACTTGGAGCTATATTTTCATTCGTTGCATGATATGTGTTTTGCTTGGAGCGTAATTTATTTTGCTAGGATTTGCTTATTGTTATTTAGAATAATGTTTTGTATCTTTTCTTTCAATAAAAGTGGCAAGCATAGCCTTTACCATGCTTATTTTGCAAGTATATGAGTTCCTGTTTCAAAACAGAAAGTTTATCGTTGTTGCAAAAATTCCCGTGAAAATTTAGAATGTGATAAAAATTTGAAACTTTTTGCAAAATAAGCTCTGATCAATTTTCTACAGTGTGGTATATTTTCATAATTTTTGGAGTTAAATAAGTATTGATACTCTTGCATTCTTTGTAGACTATACTGTTTTGCCATATTGCTGGTATGTTTGCATATGTTTGCTTGTTTAATGATTCTATTTGAGGATAGGAGTATTAAATATGCAGAGGCATTTAGTATGCAATGTTGAATAATAATTTTAGTAATTTGCTACAATAGAGAATGATAAGGTTTTTGCATTGGTTTATACTAACTTATCTCACGAGTTCTTGTTGAGTTTTGTGTGGATGAAGTATTTAAGATTTAGGGAAACCGTGATATGAAAGGAATTAAGGAGACAGAAAAGCTCAAGCTTGGGGATGGCCAAGGCATCCCAAGATAATATTTCAAGAAGTCTCAAGCATCTAAACTTGGGTATGCCCCAGTAGGCATCCCACCTTTCTTCATCAATAATTATCAATTAGTATCCGTTGATCCTAAGTTTTTGCTTCTTCACATGATGTGTGCTATTCTTGGAATGTCATTTTATTTTGTTTTTCTTGATGTTTTAATAAAATGCTTAAATATAAAAGTTTTTAAATAAGAGAGTGTCCAAAAATTAGCTACCTATTTACTTAACTACTCGTTTGATCTTCACTTATAAATTTTTGGAGTAGCTTGTCATTTACTCTTGTGCTTCACTTATATCCTATCAGTAAATTGTTGAATGAATTGAATACCATGAAGCTTAAATTATAAGTTCATATCATGCCTAGTGGTAGCTTCACATTGGGTTTAGAAAGTTAAATCTTTTGAAGCTTGACAATCACAATATTGGTCATACAAGCAATTCATGAATGATTGGTAGAAGGAAGAGAACTTTCACATGCAAATACACTATCTTGGAAATCTTTTGTTGCCGGGGGAGAGAGATCTGCCCGCCGCGGACACCTATGGGGCCGGGGCCCCTTCGTCTGTGCGGTACGAGGGTGGAGGGAGCACAGAGAGCAGATCGAGGCGAGCACGCGGGCGGATTTTACCCAGCTTCGAGCTCTCCTGAGAGATAAAACTCCTATCGCTGCTTTGTGTTTAGATTTGATCTTGCTCGAGAGTGCGAGCGATGGTGGTATTGCGGTGTCGAATGGACCGAACCCCTTCTACGCGCGCATGGGCCTCCCTTTATAGTAGGAAGGGGCGCCAACAGTGGCAACGAGGAGAAAGGGGTAAAAGCGTAAAAGAGGTGGCGCTTGGAACAGTCGAGGAACAAGTGAAGCTACAAGTCGTAAACAGTGGTTTCTACCTACTTTGACAAGGGGGACAAGGGCATTTAATGCCGTCGCCGTCGACCCCAAAAGCTCCCGCCTTGCGTCTCCGCTCGCCACGGCGATGGATCCACCACGCGTGAAGTGCCACCGTGTCCCCAGTGCTGCACAGCCATCCGCCACGCGCCTCTGAAAGGCCCCAGACGACGCTGGGCTGATGAGCTGAGCGCGAGCACACAGCAGCATTTCTCTCCGGCAAGTACCTTGCCGGGTCTTGACCTTGCCGCCCGGAGCTTGCTGGCTCAGAACTTGTCGCCTCCCGGGCCCTCGCCGACGCATATAGCGCCGAGGCGTGTCTTCTATGATGTAATCTTCTAGCCTTCCCGCGAGCTCCTCTCGCCGGGCCTTGTGTGAGTGATATAACCTTGAGCTCGATTTTTTCCGGCAAGCTCCGCTTGCCGGGTCTCGATCCTTTGTCTTGCACACTTTGTCTTCGAATGGCTCGACATGGAGTAGGAAAGATATCCGTGAGCACGTGGTAGACCTCGCCGCTGAAGTCAGAATCGCCTGCACAAGTTGGGGTACCGAGGTACCCCTACCTTAGTACACCGACAGAGCCCCTGCTGGGCCACACACGGTGCCGAGCGCTGTTGGGCCAGGCCCAAAACAGTGCACGGGCACACGCGGCCCACGGCGCGTCGAATCCACTTCCGCATCCGCCGTATCCCTCCGCAACGGCACGCGTCGATTGCGGCGTTGTGGGAGACGTGGGCGGCGGGTGCGGTCTTTAGAGCATCCACTCCCGTGATCGTGGTGCAGGGCGAGGTCACTTCACCCGCCGCCGCCCCGCTTTTTGCCACGCTGCCCTCATGCATGGGGGTCGGGCGGCGAAGGTGGGAGACCGAGCCACCACGGGCGAGGATGGGGAGTCGGCCCGCCTCCTCCCCTCCTCGCTTCTCGATTGGCCGGGCAGGGCGGTTGAGCCCCCACCTCGCCCTTTAAAAAGGGCGGAAGGGGAGCACAATGGCCTCACATTTCCTCTTCTCCCTTCGTCTTCAGCTTCCGTTCTTCTTTCTGTCATGGAAGGAGGAAATCCTAGCTCTTCAACGGTGGCAGCGAGGGTCGCCTCCAGGCAGCGCACCTCTCCCTATCCCGCTCCCGTGGCGGCGGAGCCGGCCATGAGGGGGAGAGGGAGGGGGCGAGGCCGCGGACGAGGCCGGGGGCGTGGTCGAGGCGGTCGGGGGAGAGGCGGTCGTGGCGCCGCGCCTCCCCCATCTCCTCCGGCGGCTCCTGTCCTCGAGGCGGTCCATACTGGAGACGATCCCTCGGAGTTCTTCATCAAGCTGCGCCGAGCGCCTGTTGCCGCCTCCGGCTGCCCCTGCCCTGCTCATGAGCGCTGATGGAACCGGATCCGCCGAGATGATGGAGTTAGCGATGAGGGGTCTGGGGATCAGCGGCACTCGAGTGAGTGTCGTGTCCCCAGCCCCGCGCCATGTACTTCGATCGAGGGTGGAAGACGTCGCCGGATCCACAGCTTGACGGCGGGGTTTACCCTCCATTTCAAGTTAATGGAGGGCGACCTTCTCGCCGCCAAGGTCTTCGGGACTCGGGACCCGGCGAGATGTCTGTGGACAACTCCTCCGATAGCGAAGGTCCCTCCTCGAGCGAGAGTGACGAGGAGGGGAGCGACAGCGGCGACGAGGGGATGGCGGGTCCGACTAGGCGCTTGACGCTGCCTCACAGGCCACCGGCGACCCCATCATCCGGTCGCCGCCTCAACTCCCCGGGCCGCCTCCTTGGGCGGCCGGGCGAGGGAGGCTGCGAAGAGGAAGAGGGGTGACGGCAGGCCGTTACGCCGAGTACGAGGGCGAGGAGCCTCGCCAGCGGCCGACGCCCCAAAGACCCGCCTTCAAGCTCGCCTCCGGCGCCTCCGCCTCCGCCAAGCTCCCGGCCGGCTCCCGGTGTTCTCTTGGTGTCTTCGCGCCTGTAGCTCACCTAGGCGCCTTTTTCTTCCCCAAGCTTCTCTTGCCGGGCCTCCTTGACCTACCTCCCGAACTCCCCGAACAGAGAAACAGAGAGGGATCACGGCATCTTATCTTTCAATTTGTAAGCCCTCGGGCCTTAGTTGCATTTAAAATATGTAATCCTCTCTATCATGTTTTTCATCCTCTATGGACTTGTACTAAACTAGGATTTTTTTTAATGAAAAGAGGGGAAAGCTTGTCGGACTGAGTCTTTTACTTGACTTTGTGCCTTGTATGTTCCCATTTACGCCTCGGGAGCTTGCCAGCGAACACGCTTGCCGAAAAGTGGACATCAAGAGTTCACCGGGCGGTGTTGCTTCCGCAAGCAGCCTTGCCGGGCCGCTTGCAACAAGACTTGTGTTTGTTGAGCGGACTCGAAATGCACTAAGGGCGAATCGGGCCACGACACAGCTCCTCCACGCACGGTTTTACAAGACACGCTCGCTCAAAGACGCAGCCCCGCCTTCCCGGTCCCATGAGAGGATGCATGACGAGGGATGAAAAACTTATCTGATGTCGCAGCCCCCAGCAACTCTGGCTTGCCGGAGATGAATCTTAGCACTCGCAGCCCCCAGCAACTCTGGCTCCACCAGAATCCAGGTGCAGGTGCGCTCTTCCGATTTCGCCTTGTGGCTGTAATTTCAGCCATGAAAACAGCTGAGATATGTCTGCAACGGTTTCATTATTTACGTGTATATGTATATAAATCCTTTCTATGCAACTTTGCAATACGATGCCGTGCCTTGCCCTTCTTCAGATGTTTATACTTCACGCCTCGGGGAGCTTGTCGGCCGAACACGCTTGTCGAGTCGTGAGCATCAAGAGTCACCGGCAAAGGTTGCTTCCGCAAGCAACCTTGCCGGGCGATTCTTGCAACAAGACTTGTGTTTGTTGAGCGGACTCGAAACAAACCAAGGGCGAATCGGGCCACGACTTGGCTCCTCCGCAAGACAAGTTTCTCATACGAAGGGCATCTTGCGGCAGGGCTTGCTATGTTACGCCTCTACTTTACACCCTTTGTGCGCTTTTACCCCACGCTTCTAGGGAACTTGCGGCGAGGGGCCCTTGTCGCGAAGCGCCGAGTGTCGAACTCAAGCAGCCTGCTGGCTAAGGTCTTACCGGCAAGCAACCTTGTTGCTGCTAGTCGCAACGCACTTAGCTTGCTGAGCGGACTCGAAACGAAACAAGGGCGCGACACTTGTCGCAGCTCACTTAAATCGCTGAGCGTGCTCGAAAGCAAGGTAAGGGTGCGCTATCCACGGTAGGTTCCTCTGCGCTCGTGTTTTATGCATAAAGGACTAACGCACGAGGAACATAACATAAAAATGCATGGAACTAAGGAGTGCTCGCACAAAAGCTCTGGACGACTTAGCTTTTCCGTCTTCTCGCGATCCGCAAGGCCGCACTTCTCCCTTGATTTCCTCCCTTGTACGCTTTCACCCTCACGCTTTGGAACCTGCGGCAAGAAACACACTTGCTGAAAAGCGAACATCGCGAGCCAGGTGGCGGTGTTGCCTCCGGCAGAAGAACTTGTCGGGCTAGTTGCAGCGCCTTCATCGCTGAGCGGACTCAAATGATCAAGGGCGCAACTTAGCCACGATTCGACCCCTATGCGCATGTGTTCTCCATACAGGTAGGGAATTTCAGGAATACAACTCAAAAGTTTGAAACGGCTGCTTTTTTGCCCTCATCGGCGGTGGAGCTCGATGGGATGTCCTCGACGGCGGCGCGAAGACTCGGAGAGGTGCGCTTGTCGAGCACGCGCCAGAGCTGTTCTTGCTGGCTTAGTCTGCTGCGGAGCTCGATGGTACGCCCTCGATGGCGGCGCGAAGACTCGGAGAGGTGCGCTTGCTCGAGCAGCACGAGCACTTGCGGACTTGGCCGACGGGCGTCCTCGACGGCAACAAGAAGACCAAGAGGTGCGATTGCGGAGTGGGCCCAGAGCACTCACAGACCTCCGTGGCCTTCGGAACTCCTGCTCGCTGTTATCCTCATCCTCCATGTCTTCGCTGTCATCTTCTTCATCCTTGTCGCGCCCCGGAGGTCGATCACCTTGCCGCCGCTTGGCCTTGTCGCAAGGCCCTCCCCGCCCATGAACGGCCGCTTCTTGCTCGGTTCTCCTCTCGCCACCTTGGGCCCTCTCCTTGTCGCGCCTCTCGATTCAGCTTTTTGCTGCTCGACGAGGTACTCGACGCTTGCGCTTGGTGAGATCGTGGCCCTTGGTGCGGTGGATTTTGCAAGATTGCTTGTCCGAGCCGCCCCGCTTGTCGGCTGCCGCTTCATGAGGCAGTTCTCCTTGCCGAGAAGCAACCCTGCGTTTGCTTGGCGGAGCCTCCTTGCCGGACTTCTCGACGGCAAGCACCTCTTTCTTATTCTTCCTTCGGTTGTTCCGCCGCCGCTCTTCCTTGCCGGGCGGTGTCGTCATTGCCGCTTTCTCCCGCGCCAAGATCCTCCCCGGGAGTCTCCTCCTCTCTTCACAGGCGCACTTGTCACCCGAGAGCATAGAGCTCACGACATCCCGAATCTTGGTCATCGCCATCTCTTCACGCATGCGGCGGTTACGCGACGCTCGTGGAACGCACCGATAACCGCGGCAGGTGGACATCGTGATGTTGTGCTTTGCACACGGTCAAGCGTTGGATATACTTGCGCAGGATTCTCCTTCCTTCGGGCCAAAATGTGGAGATCGCTCTCTGGCCGGGGGGTTGTGGTCGCAAGGAAGGCGCCAACAAACCGATGGCAAAGGTCGACCCAAGAAGAAATGGAGCCTTTCCGCAAGTGCATAAGCCAAGAACGAACGCTCGCTTAAGCACGAGCGGAAGTAGTTCGCCGAATCTTGTCATCGCGCCCGGAGTGGGCCCCAGAGCACTCACAGACCTCCGTGGCCTTCGAACTCCCCGCCGCTGTTATCCTCATCCTCCATGTCTTCGCTGTCATCTTCTTCATCCTTGTCGCGCCCCGGAGGTCGATCACCTTGCCGCTGCTTGGCCTTGTCGCGTCCCTCCCCGCCCATGAACGGCCGCTTGCTCGGTTCTCCTCTGCCACCTTGGGCCCTCTCCTTGTCGCGCCTCAGACTAGCTTTTTGCTGCTCGACGAGGTACTGGCGCTCGCTTGCGCTTGGTGAGATCGTGGCCCTTGGTGCGGTGGATTTTGCAAGATTGCTTGTCGGAGCCGTCCCCGCTTGTCGGCTGCCGCTTCTAGGCGAGCTCCTTGCCGGAGAAGCAACCTGCGCTTGCTTGGCGGGAGCCTCCTTGCCGGACTTCTCGACGGCAAGCACCTCTTTCTTATTCTTCCTTCGTTGTTCCGCCGCGCTCTTCCTTGCCGGGCGGTGTCGTCATTGCCGCTTTCTCTGCGCCAAAGATCCTCCCCGGGAGTCTCCTCCTCTTCCGCACAGGCGCACTTGTCGCCGAGAGCATAGAGCTCGTGACATCCCGAATCTTGGTCATCGCCATCTCTTCACGCATGCGGGCGGTTACGCGACGCTCGGTGGAACGCTACCGATAACCGCGGCAGGTGGACATCGAGATGTTGTGCCGCACACGGTGAAAGCGTTGGATATACTTGCGCAGGATTCTCCTTCCTTCGGGCCAAAATGTGGAGATCGCTCTCTGGCGTGGGGTTTGTGGCCGCCAAGGAAGGCGCCAACAAACTGATGGCAAAGGTCGACCCAAGAAGAAATGGAGCCTTCCGGCAAGTGCATAAGCCAAGAACGAACGCTCGCTTAAGCACGAGCGGAAGTAGTTCGCCAGATCTTGTCATCGCGCCCCGCAGCTCGCACCGCGATGGTGTAGACACCGAGGAACTCCGAGGGTGCGTATGCCGTCGTATTTCTCCGACGCGTCGGGCTTGAAGTTCTTCATGCTTTGGCCATCGACGCCGCCGCGCTTTCGCGGGTGAACGCAGGCAGCTCGCCACAGACGGACAAGTCGCTCTGTTCACCGGGCGCGACGCTGCGTCGACAGCTGCTCTCTGGTCCGATTGTCGCCGAAGCTTCTGGCGGCGCTCGATCGTGGTCCGAAGCGTCTTCTTGTCGCCGGCCGTCGAGGACCTGGCGTTGATCCCGACGAGCCCGCGGATCCGACGACGCCGTGGAGCCGTGTAGGATCGGAAGTATGTCTAGAGGGGGGGTGATTAGACTACTTGACAACTTAAAAATTTTGCCTTTTGATTGGAGTGGATTCTTAGCAAGTTCACAATGATAACCAAGTCAAGTATCACCCTACACATGCAATTCTAGAGTTGTGGCAGCGGAAAGTAAATTGCACGTATAGTAAATGAGAGGTGGAGAAGAGCAAACGCAAGTTGGTGACACGGAGATTTTTCTCGTGGTTCCGATAGGTGGTGCTATCGCCAATCCACGCTGATGGAGACTTCAACCCACGGAGGGTAACGGCTGCGAGTCCACGGAGGGCTCCACCCACGAAGGGTCCACGAAGAAGCAACCTTGTCTATGCCATCATGGCCTACGCCCACGGAGGACTAGCCTTACTCGGGTAGATCTTCACGAAGTAGGCGATCTCCTTGCCCTTACAAACTCCTTGGTTCAACTCCACATCATGACGGAGGCTCCCAAGTGACACCTAACCAATCTAGGAGGCACCACCTCCAAAAGGTAATAGATGGTGTTGGTGATGATGAACTCCTTGCTCTTGTGCTTCAAATGATATCTCCCCAACACTCAACTCTCCTCACCGATTTGGCTGTGGTGGAGGAAGGGATTGAGTGGAAAGCAACTTGGGAAGGCTAGAAATCAAGTTTCATATGGTGGGAGTGGAGCAACTTGATCTCAACACAAGGGTAGGTAGTTTTCTTCTCGTAAATGTAAGGTAGGAGTGGTAGTTCTTTCGATGGCTCTCTCCACGAATGAAGAGGAGGTGGAGGGTATTTATAGCCTCCACACAAAATCCAACTGCTACACACATTTGACCAATCTCGGTCGGACCGAAGTTGACAACTCGGTGAGACCGAAAGTTCAAATCTTGTGAACGTTGGGATTTTCGTGGGACCGAAAATACAATCTCGGTTTGTCCGATTCTTCCAAAGTCTAGGGTTTGCCAATTTCGGTGGGACCGACTTTCTCATCTCGGTGACACCGATTTGAGTACGTATGTTCTGAAGCTTGGCAACACCAATTTCGTATGACCGAGTTTGGAATCGGAAAATCCGAGAATCTTAGGGTTTGGGTATATGGTGAGGTGGTTCATCTCGGTGTGATGAGTTTGGAATCGGTGAAACCGAGATTACTTATGGGTTTATGTTGGAGTGAAAGATTGCGATAGTTTGAGAGATAAATCACTAAGCACTTGAGCAACCAGATCATCATCATAACCTCATCCCTTTAATAGTATTGGCTTTCCTATGGACTCAATGTGATCTTGGATCACTAAACCAAAATGGAGTCTTGAGCTTTTGCCAATGTTTTCCTTAGCATTTTGAGGGTCCACATCATCACCATTGCCATACCCATATCATCGAACTTTCTCAAATATTCTCAAGAAATGATTAGTTCAATGATATATATGTTGTTATTAATTACCAAAACCACCCGGGATTAGTTGCACTTTCAATCTCCCCTTTTGGTAATTGATGACAACATATAGATCAAAGCTTCGACAAATGATATAATCAATGAATAACATCGTCGCTTTGAGAAGTATGTGATAAGCAAGAGCTCCCCTAAATTTGTGCATTATTTAAGATTTATGCTTGAATGCAAATGCACAATCGATTAGGATCATGGGTTACTCTTCCATGTCACATACATCTTGGTGGAGCGCACAAAATGATAAGAATGAATAACATGCACCCAATCACCAAGACATGAGTAAATGATCATACAAGATATGAATGGAATATGATAAGCATCAAGCACACATTAAGCACAAGATGATCAAGCACTCATCAAGATAGAGCAAACGAGTATCAAACACACGAAGTATCTCAAAGAACTCAAAAGTATCTCAAGGAAAACCGCAAACGAAAGAGCAAAACGAGCACTCTCTCTCGAAGCCCTATGATCTATACACTTTCTCCCCTTTGGCAACAAGTTACCAAAAGTTCGAAGGTATAGAGCTAATCGTCACTCGGGACTCTGTTGGCGGCTCTGTCTGCGTCGATGGAGTGGAGATAGCTGCATCTGCAAAGCTTCTGCTGAAGTCTGTGGAGCCGGAGGAGTGGATATCGAGCTGGTGCTTTGAACCGACGGAGCTGTAGGAGGTGCCGATGTAGTAGCCCTCAGGGTCTCGACATCGAATAGCAAATGATCTGGGCTTTGTGGGCACTGGAGCAGCTGCTCATAGTCATCTGGACCATATCACCTTCCATCTCCTCATGAGCTCGCTTTTCCCTCTTAGCTTCCTCGATGTCCGCCTCAAGCTTGTTGACGGTGACTGCACTTCATCACTTGACGCCCAGAGCATGGAACTTATCCTCAACTATCCTCTCAAGGCTCTCCCGAGATCGCACTATGCTGGCAGCGAGCTCAATTCTCTGAGTGGCTTCAAGAAGTTGTTCGCAACGCCTTGGGCTTTGCTGCTTCCTTCTCGCTTTAGCTTGTTTGGCAGCTTCAGACTTAGCATGTCCTTCTACAGATGTGGGAGCATCCTCACCATCACAACCTCGTTATCCTCATGTTCAGCTGCAAGGCAAGTGGGGTCTATCCAATGTAGGTGTCCGTGCCAAACTTGGCATTAATGAGCATCTGAATATGCGAGCAAACCCACACGACCTCTTCTCTCGTCTGCTCATCCTCTTGATAGTCTCAACTATCGTGTCCATCACCTTAAAAGGTGTCTTCGATCTAGAATGTGCAGATGTTGATAGAATACCCTCTTATCATGCGGTGGTCTCTCGACTTAGGCATCAAAGTATGCCTCGTAATGGTGTTGGTGGTTGGGAGACCTGCTCAAGATAATAGATCAACCAAGCTTCCATATCTCAACATCCTTCTCTTTTACCTCATTGTACATGTTCTTCATCGACTCGTGATTTTTCTTCTAATGCCATACACATCAACATCATCATCCCTTGATATCGAGCATTCAGCAATGCTCTCCATTCTTCAACAGTTGAATGGAATCTCTCGCCTTCATCATCCATACAATTCTCGCCATCCGGATAGAAGTGTGCGGTGGCATAGAACTGCATGATCATCTCATCATTCCAAGCAATCAACCCGACCTACAAATTCTGCAATCCCACAAGCAAGTGAAGCTTTCATGCACATGTGGGAAGTAGTCTCTATGCTCTTCACTCGTCGATGTAATCCCGGTCTACATATCCGTGTCAAGAATAATTGGCTTCTTATCCATGAGCACTGCCTCATAAAAATCTTGTTGCTCTCTTGTGTGGAATCTTGAGTCAATCGCTGTTTTCTCCCGGTGGCATATGGATCTGCTTGCCTCCATAGCTCGAGACCTTTATCCTTCCTTTCTTTCATATTTTCAGCTCGAGGATGAGCTTCATTATGAACTCGCGCTTCGTCATCGAGCTTGAGCAAAACATGAGCCTCATCATCTGATTCTGCAGGTGGCACATTGTCCTTCTTCTTCTCTGAAGCAGGTATGTTCCTCACAGTCTTCTTTGGCTTGGCAGCAGGTTTGGCTTGGGCTGCCTTTGCTTGAACTGATGGCTTAGCTTTTGTGGGTGCTCCTGCCCTGATGGCATCTCCCATCAACTTCTGCTTCTGAGGAGGCTGAGGTGCTTCCTCATCAGAATCATCATCATCATCAGCTTCTTCATGAACTAGCCTCTTCCTCTTGGAAGTTTTCTTGATCTTGCTGGAGGTTTCTTCCATGCCGAGCTTCAGGCAACAAAGGATTTCTTCACCTTGCTGGTGCCTTTCTTTGATCTGTTTCCTTGATAGCCCTTGGCAACCACTTGCCTTTTGGCTTAGAATTTATTTCCTCATCTGCAACAAAGTCTGAATCCTCCTCATCGTAATTCCTCTTCCTCCTGCCTCGTAGCACCGCAGCAGTCCACTTGGAGTGCTTTCTCTCCATCATCTGAAAAACTGCTTGCTTCGACTTGTAGCCCTCTCGAATCTCAATCGGCATCTCGCACTGTTCTCGATGTCACTTCCATCGATATGACCGACAACCTGTGAATAGAATAGGTATAGGCGTAATAGAAGAGTTATCACAAACCGCAGAGGATTTTGCAAAAAGAATGAGTTCAAACTTTAGTTTTAGGTTTTCACAGAATACATGTCGGTCGACCGAGTCTATAAATTCGTGAAACCAAGTGTCTAAACAGACCACATACACCACTTTCGGTTGGACCGAAATGGGTTTCGCCTAGCCGAGACCACTAGGGTTTCACTCAATCTTCACTTCGGTCTTACCGATTTGCACAACTCGGTTTCACCGAAATGTGCGAAAGGTAATGGCCGAGGCCAAATCGGTCGATCCGAGAATGTCGAATCGGTCACACCGAGATGTGTTCGCGGAAACCTAACCCTAAAATTTTCACTCGAATTTGTTCTATGACCTAAACGACTGGATAGGGAGATCTCAATCTTGGCAAGAAACTTGACAACGCCTATCGTGCATTGAATCAGCGTTTGGAGCACGAGAGGGATGAAACTCACCCAATGCGGTGGAGCTTCACTACGGCGGCAACGGCGCGATGAGAAGGACCGCTGACGGCGATGGAGACCAGCGGGCGCAAAGCGATGCGATGGCGAGACGATCCGGAGACCAAGGCGACGGCAAATAAGGGTTTGAGGGCGAGCGCTTTGAAGAAGTAATCAACGCGCTGTCCTGGGTATATATACCTTCGGTTGTCGGTGGGACCGAAGTTTGAAAACTCGGTGGGACCGAGATGGTTAATCGCGTGCGCATACACACTTCGTCACGCCGAATTTGAAACTCGGTTTCACCGAGGTGAAAACCTAGATCAATCCAAGTGATTTCGGTCTGTCCGATTTGAGTATATCGGTTTGACCGAAAGTACTTAGAAGGTTTTGGAAGTTAGGCTTTTGACGGATCGGTGGCTCCGAGTGCTCCTCACTCGGCCTCGTCCAAAAAGTCTTGTTCAAAGTTTGTGATATAAGCATGAATAGAGTTTGAGACAAGAAAGCATAGATAGCTAGGGAGGAACTTAGGCATTCTTGTCCATCCATTTGGTCAAAAGAAAGAAAACCAAAAGACCAAAGCAACAAATGGATGTCCTCGAATGGATAAAATCATGCATCCAACATGCTCACACAATAAGATAGCAAATGAAATATGTGTCAAACATGCACAAACAAAACACTAACAGCTAGCACACAATTTGGCGATGACTAGGTCATCTATATATGAGTATATTGACTTAGGAGTCAAATGAGAACATTTGATCATAGGTCATACTCATCGCTTAAGCATAAGTGGGGTTACCACTTTTCCATAAAGCATTAATGTGTTCACATCATTAGAAGATGCTTTGGCTCATTTCTTTAGAGCAAAGCTCCCCTTGATGTGAGAACCCCTTTAAAGGGTCAAACTAACCTTGGGTTGTCGTTGAAGACTTCATGTAGATGTTGAAGATGTGGATGCTCAATGTTGATGAAGATCATCAAGAGTTGGGAGCAATCCTTTGATTCGGCACTTTCAATACCTACATGGGTTAGTCCCACAAGGAACAAACAAGAATATCCATGGACATAGATTGAAGTACACAATAGATGATGTCCATGAAAGCAATGATTACCTTGTCCCTTGACTTACCAACATGAGGGTTTGTGACTCCATGAACTAGTGCAAGATGTGGAAGTTGATTGCACAAGTCCTTGCCAAAATGAATGTGAGTGAAGTATGTTGGCGAGTCACCCTCAAGAACTCTCTAGTTCTTCTTCTTCGATCCACATCATCTTGATGGGAATCCTTGGGGTAGTAGTTGAGCTTGTCAAGTAGAACTTGAAGTTGCCTTGGGAACCCACTTGACCATGGCCTTGGGTGCTTCAATGAATGCATCAATCTCCTCTTGAAGCTTGTCCTTGCCTTTTAGCTTGTGGTCTTGTGGTGGAAGGTCATCTTGAGCTTGTTCCTCATTGGAAGAAGTAGGATCATACTTCTCCTCTTGAGAGACAAACTTTGGAGTGGGATATTGACCTTCTTCCCATTCAACACCCTCGGCGTTGAACTTTCGCTCAAAACCAATTCCTTGATTCTTCCTGTCTTCCTTGCTTGCGAACAATTTCTCAAAGCTTTGGCTTCCGAAGACTCTTGTAGACACCTTTCTCTATAATCCCTTTCAATAGACTATTTTCTTGCTCAAGTGAAACTTGGCTTGAAACATTGTTAGTGGAATCAAGAGAATTACTAGAAGTAACAACATTTGATTTAGCATGATTATTGTTACTACTAGATGAAGAATTTTCTTATGCTTGTCATGCTTAGTTTTGATAGGTGGCAAGAAATTAGACAAGAGAAGTCGTTTGGCAAGATATGAAGAACTCTTCTTTCAAGATCGCCATTGATAGCTTTTAGAAACTCATGTTCTTGCTCTAGATTGAGCTTCTCGAGCGTAGCTTCTCATGAGATCTTAGGAGCTCTCTATGATCTTCTTGAGTTGTTTCATGAGCTAACTTAAGAGTGTTTAGTTCTTTAGTTAGACGCTCAATCTCCTTCATAGCATTGTCATTCGACTCTTCTCGACTATAAAGACTACTAGCATGTTCATCATTACTAAGCTCACTAGATTTATCATGTAAAAGCTCATCTTCACCAAGCAAGTCATCCTCATCACTATCAAAGTCAATAAACTCAGGATGTGATACCTTGGGGCCTTTTGCCATGAAGCATCTTCCAATTCCCTCATTTGGTGAATCAAATATGTCATAGGAGTTGGAGTTGGAGGACACGAGAGCAAGACCGCAACACCTTCATCTTGACTGTATTCGAGTTGGAGTGATAGCTTCTTTCGAGTGATTGTCGAGTCGGAGCCGAAACCCATTCACCAACATGAGCTTGATGTTTTCTTCTTGTGTAGCTCCTTGATGACTTGTCTTTCCTTTCCTAATCCTTGCTTCTTCGAGAGGATCTTCGCTCATAACGATCATCTCTACTCCTTCTCTCTTTTCGAGGCGACTCTTCTCTTGAGCTTCTTCTTCTTGGAGATTCTTCTCTTCTCTTGTGGGGAGTAGAACACTCATTTGAGTAGTGTCCGGTCTTCCACAATTGTAGCAGCTTTCGATCACGACTAGAAGATCTCTTTTCATCATATGATCTAGACTTTGAGCTTCTTTCCTTGCTTCTACTCTTGTAGAATTTGTTGAAGTTCTTCACCATTAGGCTTATCTCTTCATTGGAAACTAGCTTGTCACTTGAGGATGTGGGAGCTTCAACTGCAGCCTTGTAAGCACCACTTGACTTGTTGTGAAGCTCTTCCTTATCTTTAAGTGTCATCTCATGAGCAACAATCCTTCCAATGACTTCGGTAGGCTTGAGATCTTTGTAGTTTGGCATCATTTGGATCAAAGTGCACACGGTGTCATACTTTCCATCCAAAGCTCTGAGAATCTTCTTGATGATGAATCGGTCGGTCATTTCTTCACTTCCTAAGCCTGCCATCTCATTGGTGATGAGAGCAAGCCTAGAATACATTTCAGCGACTCCTTCACCTTCCTTCATCTTGAACTTGTCAAGCTGACCTTGAAGAACATCTAGCTTTGATTCCTTCACGGACTCGGTACCTTCGTGCATTTCACCAAAGTATCCCAAATCTCTTTGCATTCTCAAGACGGCTGATCTTGTTGAACTCCTCGACACAAAGCATTGAAGAGAATGTCACAAGCTTGAGCATTGTTCAGAACATCCGCAACTCATTAGCAGAGCTTCATGATCCGAACTTTTCCTTCTTCAAGAACTCACCTTGCAAGCCAACACAAATAATGCCCCATGCGGCGGTTATGTCCAAGAATATGCATTTTCATTTTATGCTTCCAACTAGCAAAGTTTGAACCATCAAAGTAAGGACCTCTCGGAAATTACCCTCACTAGACGCCATACTCTCCTAGGTTGTGAAACCAAGCTTATGGAGTCCAATGCAATGGAAACCAATCCAATGGAGACCAAAGCTCGATACCACTTGTAGGATCGGAAGTATGTCTAGAGGGGGTGATTAGACTACTTGACAACTTAAAATTTTGCCTTTTGATTGGAGTGGATTCTTAGCAAGTTCACAATGATAACCAAGTCAAGTATCACCCTACACATGCAATTCTAGAGTTGTGGCAGCGGAAAGTAAATTGCACGATAGTAAATGAGAGGTGGAGAAGAGCAAACGCAAGTTGGTGACACGGAGATTTTTCTCGTGGTTCCGATAGGTGGTGCTATCGCCAATCCACGCTGATGGAGACTTCAACCCACGGAGGGTAACGGCTGCATGAGTCCACGGAGGGCTCCACCCACGAAGGGTCCACGAAGAAGCAACCTTGTCTATGCCATCATGGCCTACGCCCACGGAGGACTAGCCTTACTCGGGGTAGATCTTCACGAAGTAGGCGATCTCCTTGCCCTTACAAACTCCTTGGTTCAACTCCACATCATGACGGAGGCTCCCAAGTGACACCTAACCAATCTAGGAGGCACCACCTCCAAAAGGTAATAGATGGTGTTGGTGATGATGAACTCCTTGCTCTTGTGCTTCAAATGATAATCTCCCCAACACTCAACTCTCCTCACCGATTTGGCTGTGGTGGAGGAAGGGATTGAGTGGAAAGCAACTTGGGAAGGCTAGAAATCAAGTTTCATATGGTGGGAGTGGAGCAACTTGATCTCAACACAAGGGTAGGTAGTTTTCTTCTCGTAAATGTAAGGTAGGAGTGGTAGTTCTTTCGATGGCTCTCTCCACGAATGAAGAGGAGGTGGAGGGTATTTATAGCCTCCACACAAAATCCAACTGCTACACACATTTGACCAATCTCGGTCGGACCGAAGTTGACAACTCGGTGAGACCGAAAGTTCAAATCTTAGAACGTTGGGATTTTCGTGGGACCGAAAATACAATCTCGGTTTGTCCGATTCTTCCAAAGTCTAGGGTTTGCCAATTTCGGTGGGACCGACTTTCTCATCTCGGTGACACCGATTTGAGTACGTATGTTCTGTAAGCTTGGCAACACCAATTTCGTATGACCGAGTTTGGAATCGGAAAATCCGAGAATCTTAGGGTTTGGGTATATGGTCGAGGTGGTTCATCTCGGTGATCTGAGTTTGGAATCGGTGAAACCGAGATTACTTATGGGTTTATGTTGGAGTGAAAGATTGCTGATAGTTTGAGAGATAAATCACTAAGCACTTGAGCAACCAGATCATCATCATAACCTCATCCCCTTTTAATAGTATTGGCTTTCCTATGGACTCAATGTGATCTTGGATCACTAAACCAAAAATGGAGTCTTGAGCTTTTGCCAATGTTTTCCTTAGCATTTTGAGGGTCCACATCATCAATCATTGCCATACCCATATCATTGAACTTTCTGAAATATTCTCAAGAAATGATTAGTTCAATGATATATATGTTGTTATTAATTACCAAAACCACCCAGGGATTAGTTGCACTTTCAAGCCGTCGTCGGCGTTGTTCCCGCGGGACGGCGTCTTTTGCTTCAAGCGGGGAGTGCTCGGTGGTTGCACCCCAGCGGTCTTGTGCCGTCGGCCTTCGTCTTCTCAACTTGCCATGCCAGCGAGGTCGCCGCTGCTGTGAAGGGTCGTTGTTGGCGGCGACCAGGCTCTTGATGGTAGCCCTCCGCCTTGGCCTTGTCCGCCACCGGAGGAAGTCGAGGAGCAGCGCCCTTCACGAGCGCTTCTGCCGGAGTGGAGGGGAGCGGGAGCGAGCGGTGCGAGGAGCGGGGTAGGCTCGGACTCCTAACAGTGTTAGAAGGAGCAGGGTCCTGCCCCGGCGCCTTCGCTTTGCTCGTGTCCGGACGTTGGCCCGGAGCATCCCGCGAGCCTCCGGCGTGTCCTTGCCCCAGCAGGCGGATACCACCTCCCGTGGTATGGCGCTGCTGGGTTGTCGTGCGCTGAGATGGACGTGGATCCACGGAGACCGAAGCGCGGTCATCCGTCCTGTCCTTGGATCTGGTGGCGCCGCGAGTGTCTTCGCCGGCGACCACCCTTTCGACGGCGTCTCCTCCGCCCACCGTTGGCTCTGGTGGCGGCGGATGAGACGCAGCTGGGCCTGCGACCTCCGAAGCCTTCTTCTTCGGGGCCATGGCGTAGTTGTTGACGAAGTTGCTGATGAAATTGGAGAGGTTGATGACGAGCGTGCCCGCGCGAACGCCGGATCAGGTCCGCACAACCTCGACGCCCCCTACCTGGCGCGCCAAAGATGCCGGGGGAGAGAGATCTGCCCGCCGCGGACACCTATGGGGCCGGGTCCCCTTCATCTGTGCGGTACGAGGGCGGAGGGAGCACAGAGAGCAGATCGAGGCGAGCACGCGGGCGGATTTTTACCCAGCTTCGGAGCTCTCCGGAGAGATAAAACTCCTACTGCTGCTTTGTGTTTGTATTTGATCTTGCTCGAGAGTGCGAGCGTATGGTGGTATTGCGTGTGTCGAATGGACCGAACCCCTTCTACGTGCGCATGGGCCTCCCTTTTATAGTAGGAAGGGGGCGCCAACAGGTGGCAACGTAGGAGAAAGGGGTAAAAGCATAAAAGAGGTGGTAGTTGGAACAGTCAAGGGAACAAAGAAGCTACAAAGGCGTAAACAAAGTGGTTTCTACCTACTTTGACAATGGGGACAAGGGCATTTAATGCCGCCGCCGACCCCAAAAGCTCCCGCCCTTGCGTCTCCGTCTGCCACGGCGATGGATCCACCACCGTGAAGTGCCACCGTGTCCCCCAGGCTGCACAGCCATCCGCCACGCGTCTCTGGAAAGGCCCCAGGACGACGCGTGGGCTGATGAGCTGGAGCGCGAGCACACAACAGCATTTCTCCGGCAAGTACCTTGCCGGGGTCTTGACCTTGCCGGGCCCGGGAGCTTGCCGGGCTCTGTAACTTGTCGCTCCCCGGGCCCTCGCCGGGACGCACATAGCGCCGAGGCGTGTCTTCTATGATGTAATCTTCTAGCCTTCCCGGCGAGCTCCTCTCGCCGGGGCCTTGTGTGAGTGATATAACCTTGAGCTCGATTTGCCTTCCGGCAAGCTCCGCTTGTCGGGTCTCGATCCTTTGTCTTGCACACTTTGTCTTCGAATGGCTCGACATGGAGTAGGAAAGATATCCGGTGAGCACGTGGTAGACCCTGCCGCGGGAAGCTGCAACTGCCCGTGCACAAGTTGGGGTACTGAGGTACCCCTACCTTAGTACACCGACATTTGTGATTGTGAGCCCCCATCAAAATGTTATATGCCAAAATTGTTGACGTTGGACAAGAAAGACAACGTAATGGTTTATGTTTGTTCATATCCACATAGAAGTTATATTGTCATAGATCCTTCAATGTGGTGCTTGCCCCCCATCTTTGCTAGCCAAAAATTCTGCACCAAGTAGAGATACTACTTGTGCATCCAAAAACCCTTAAACCCAAATCTTATTTTCAAGAGTCCCCCATACCTACCTAAGGATTGAGCAAGATCCTTCAAGTAAGTTGTCATCGGTGCAATAAGGCAATAAAAATTGCTTCTAAGAGTGTTAGATCATTTAGTGTAAGAAAAAATTGAGCGTTGTACGAACTTGTGATGGCAAAGAATAAAAGTGACAGACTGCATAATAAAGGTTGCTATCATAAGGGGAAATATAACGTGATGTTCTTTTGCACTAAGGGGTTTAGCATACAAACAAATAAGCGCATGGCAACCTCTTCTTCCCTCCGCGAAGGGCCTATCTTTTACTTTTATGTATTTACTTTCATGCAAGAGTCAAAGTTTTTCTCTCTATTCCTTTTTATTTTTCTCTTTTGGCAAGCATCATGCGGTGAGGAAAGATCTAGGAATATATATCCAGTTGGATATGGGTAGCATGAGTTATTATTGTTGACATCACCCTTGAGGTGAATACGTTGGGAGGCGAAATTATAAGCCCCTATCTTTCTATGTGTCCGGTTGAAATGTTTTGCTCATGTGTATGAGGTGAGTGTTAGAAATCATAGAAGACTATATGATGGTTGAGTATGTGAATCTCTCACTTAAACTCTGTTGAATAAGTTGAATTACAATTGCTTGGTGACTGAGAACATAGGTTGTTGAGTTTCAAGAGAATTCATTATTTGAACCTTAACATGTGAATTGGCTGCTACTGTTAACATGATGGGTTTTAAGAGAAAGAGTTGCTGTTATGATGCTAGGAAAAGTGATTGAAATTATCATTGATCAAACTTATGCACTTTGCGAGCATTCACACTTCATAAATTATTTCTTTTATCATTTACCTACTCGAGGACGAGTAGGAATTAAGCTTAGATGCCGATCGCTCCAACGTATCTATAATTTATGAAGTATTCATGCTATTATATTATCATTCTTGGATGTTTTACAATCATTTTATAGCAACTTTATATCATTTTTTGGGACTAACCTATTGACCCAGTGCCTAGTGCCAGTTGCTATTTTTTGCTTGTTTTTTACATCGCAGGAAATTAATACCAAACGGAGTCCAAACACCGTGAAACTTTTTGTGGATTTGTATGGACCAGAAGACATCTAATGGGCCAGAGCAGCACCTAGGGGGTGCCTCGAGGGGGGCACAACCCACCAGGGTGCGCCTGGGGGCCCAGGCGCGCCCATGTGGGCTGTGCCCACCTCGGTTGCCTCCTTCACCCCCTCTTTGCCCTATAAATCAGCAAATATTCCAAAAACTCTCGGTGTAACCCTAGACCAAAAGTTCCACCACCGTAAGGCTCTGTAGCCACGAGAAACCAATCTAGACATTGTTCTAGCACTCCACCGGAGGGGGGAATCATCATCGGTGGCCATCTCATCATCCCGGCAGCCACCACGATGAGGAGGGAGTAGTCCACCCTTGGGGCTGAGGGTTTGTACCAGTAGTTATGTGTTTAATCTCTCTCTCTCCTGTTCTTGAGATGGCACGTTCTTGATGTATCTCGGGCTTTGTTAATGTAGTTGGATCATATGGTGTTTTCCCCTCTCTATCTTGTTGTGATGAATTGAGTTTTCCCTTTGAGATTTCATTTTATCGGATTGAATACTTTTATGGATTTGAGAGCACCTGATATATGCCTTGCATATGAATACTTGTGGTGACAATGGGGTATTGTATTGATTCACTTGATATATGTTTTGGCACTCAACTTGCGGATTCCCGAGGTGACATTGGGGTAATCTATGCATAGGGGTTGATGCACGTTCTTGTCTTTGTTTCTCCGGTAGAAATCTTGGGGCACTCTTTGAGGTTCTTTGTGTTGGATTGAGTATTATGATTCTGAAATTATTTGGTGTTATTTTAGTACGAACTCTTGGATAGATCGATCAGAAAGAATAGCTTCGAGGTGGTTTCGTACCCTACAAATAATTTCTTCTTATGTTCTCCGCTTGATAGGAACTTTGGAGTGATTCTTCATCACACTTTGAGGGGTGGTTATATGATCCAATTATATTAGCACTGTTTAGAGATTGCACTAGCAAAAGTACAAACCCTAGGCCTTGTTTCCAAGGATTGCAATACTATTTGTGCTCACTTTTATCGTTTGCTACCTTGCTTTTGAAAATATATTTCTACCACCCATATTACACTTTTATCACCATCTCTTCGCTGAACTAGTGCACCTATACAATTTGCCATTGTATTAGTTGTGTTGGGGACACAAAAGACTTTTTATTATTTGGTTGCAGGGTTTTTTGAGGGAGACCATCTTCATCCTACGCCTCCCATGGATTGATAAACATTAGGTCATCCACTTGAGGGAAAATTGCTACTGTCCTACAAAACTCCGCACTTGGAGGCCCAACATGAGTCTATTAGAATAAAGTTGCATAATAGACATCAGGGTTCGGATACTGAAATAACACCCTCTTCTCATGAGATCATGGTCATTATTGCTCCTTGAACCGAACCCTTCCTGGCCTACCTTAATAGGAAGGAGCTTCCCGATGATCAAAATGAGGCCCGTCGCATAGTTCGGCGTTCTAAAGCCTACAAAGTTCACAAAGGTGAGCTATACAAGAAAAGCACTACTGGAGTTCTCCAAAGGTGCATCTCTAAAGAGGAGGGACAACAACTCTTGGCCAAAATACATGCTGGTCTAGGCGGCCACCATGCGGCAGCTCGGGCCCTTGTAAGCAAAGCCTTCCAGACAGGCTTTTTCTAGCCAACAGACCGAGCAGATGCACAAGCCCTTGTCCAACGTTGTGTGGGATGTCAGCTTTTCGCCAATCAAAGTCATATGCCTCCCACTGCCTTAAGAACAATCCCAATTACTTGGCCCTTCGTGGTTTGGGGGCTCGATATGGTCGGACCCCTTAAAGGGGGAAGCCACAAAAAGAAATATTTACTGGTTATGGTGGATAAATTCACTAAGTGGATAGAGGCTAAACCAGTAAAAACGGCCGAAGCAGGACCAGTGATTGACTTTATATCCGGCGTGGTACACCGCTACGTGTCCCGCAGAGCATCATCATTATAATGGCTCCAATTTTATGACCGATGAGGTGAAAAACTGGTGTGCTAAATTGGGCATTAAACTCGACTATGCATCCGTCTACCACCCTCAAACAAACGGTCAGGTTGAACGGGCCAATGGGCTTATAATGAGCGTCACTAAACCCCGACTAGTGCGCTCCATACGGGGGTCAGATAAGCACTGGGTTGACGAACTCGATTCCGTTCTCTGGGGGCTGCGGACTACACCTAATCGAACAACCGGATACACACCTTTCTTCATGGTGTACGACGCAGAAGCTGTCCTGCGATGCGATATTATTCATGACTCACCTTGAGTGCGCATGTACGAAGAGCGAGAAGCCAAGCTCAAACGGCAGGATGACCTAGATGGCCTCGAAGAGGAGCACGATACCACACAAGCCCGTTCCACATTCTATCAAAAACAGGCCAGGCGATATCAAAGCAGAGAAGTGTGGGCCAAGACATAGAATGTTTGCGATCTCGTCTTGCGTCTCCCAGAGAAGAAAAAGGATAAGCTCAAACCAAGATGGGAGGGCCCCTTCATCATCGATGAAGTTCTCACAAGAGGAGCCTATCGCCTTCATAATGCATTAGATAATCGCCTCGAGCCGAATCCATGGAACGCTGCTCGGCTCCAATGATTCTACAGATAGTTCGGTAGCACCTTTTTTCCCTTTGACTAGGTTCCTTTTTCTCCTCCCCTTTTTATTTTTCCTCTTAATTTCCCAGGGTGTGTTCGGATTGACTGAACTGTTAGGGGTACACATCTTTAAATGTACATACCCCACTATAGCTGGGGGCTTCTTTGACGAAGCTTATTACTAAAAGCTTATTGCTTACATTGTTTATGTCATTCGTACTATACATTTTTTGCCATTATATGCACCTTTATGACTTAAGTTTTTGCCAAGCTGGGTTGCCTTGCTCTTGTGTTTATACCCTACGTTCCCTATTGTTCGGCTAGGGTTTAAAGGGAGCACCTCTGCGATTGTTACAACCGGGTAATCTGGATCTATACCTCAGACGGGTGAAGCCGAAAGCTAGTGTTCTTAAGGGAATAATTGGTCGGCAAACAACGACAAATTTATTTACGTTTATGTAATTCTTCTCAAAAATAAGGGATAGGTTGCCCGTAATTCTATTTTAGGATCAAAGCCTAGGCATGCATAATTAAGCATGCTGACCCAAGGAAAGGAACCCTTAACGGAACTATTTTCCATGGAAGATGTTTCTTATGTTAAATAGTAATATAACATAACTCCACGAAGAAATTTTGTCTGCTTGAGCAATATGACCAGATTGCCTGGTTTTCGAGCATAATGAGTGTTTATTACATTCCAACATGGTATCCGAAAACACTCCAACTTTTTGGTTCGGAGGTTGAAGCCAAAGGCCTGCGATGACAAATTTCAACAAGTTTGGTTGGAGATAAGTTTGATGATAATGTACATTGATACATCAAATCAAACGCCTACTCTTTATTTATGCCATCTATAAGACCGTCTAAGTTACAGTCTTCTTGCGAATATTTCACAGCTATCATCACTTGGTTATATACCAAGTTCACGTGAATCTCTTTTCCATCCGGTCCCCGAGGTCTAACTCGGGCCATGTGATTAGGCTCAAGCCCGATGTAGCATGTTTTCACCATTGCCCATGCCTCTCGCGCACCTTCCCGGCACGATGAAGCCTTCCATACCTCAAAATGGCGCCGGGTACCTTTGAACAGGTTCGCCAAATCCTCCATACTTTCTGGAGGGGCATCGGATGGCCATAGGGCTTTGACCGTACTCTTCATGGCTTTCCGAGCCCATTCATGGACTATGGAAAGCTCTTTTAGAACTTCGCCTTGGAATCTGGATACTTCCTCTTCATGACACCCGGTTAACAGACCTACAAGAACAACATTATAATACTCTGAATTACCGGATAATATGAGTCCCCTCGATGGTGCAAAGGTCATACCGAATATGCCACCTTTCAACTTTGTATTTTCTTTTAGTGCGTCCGATAATTGAGCCTTTAAGCTCTTTATCTCTTCAGCTTGCTTATCATTTTCCTCCTCCAGTTTGTTCTTTTGATCAATGGTCCGGGCTAGTACTCGATGATTGTCTGCTTCTTGCCCTTCAGCATATTCCTGGGCTTTCTTGGCAGCCTTGAAACTCTTTCCAAGTTGACCTATCGATTTTGTTGCTAAAATACAACAATGCATGCTTAAACATCATTGCAGCGGATCATATTTTTTGGATACTATTTTCCTTACCAGGAGCTCCCCTCGTGAATTTCTTCATTTCCTCTAGCTCTATGGTGGCATCACTTAGCTTTGTCAGGCACGTTTCAAGTCCTGGGACAGCACGTTGTTCTTCTCTTTGAGAACCTGCGGTCATAACGATCCTTAAATCGGTTGGTCTAATCGCTTCAAGTCTCGGGGGCTACTGGCATATATCTACTAAATTTACACAAACTCTCACCTGCATATCCTTTGAAAACAGGTGAGCGACTCCTGCAAGTCTGTCCTGGGTGGCTCGGATATATGCATCCATGGAGCTGCGGGCATTGAATTCCTGTTCAGTAAAAGCTGGAGCACGCATAGTCTCTTTTAGTCATCGATGATTCATAACACTCTCCACTTTGGAATTTGTGATGGATACGTCATCCGAATCCTCATGAGGTGGATGATTTGGCGCTGCATCTGTATTGGCTCTCATCCTGGTTTATGAGTCCGGTGCTGGGTTAGCTGGTGATTGGCTACCTGGGTCTTCGGACATGGTTCACCAGTGATCCTTTTGAAATAAGACAGGAAGTGTGACAATCTGGTCTTATGCTTAATCACATATTAAAAATTATACCTCTTTGATGAAGGAGGCGTCTCGACGGTGCTCCCCGTTTCTTTTCGCTTTGAAGGCTCGCCCTGCGTAGGCGCTATCTTCTTAGAAGCCGCCCTCGATGCAGTGCAACGTGCTGAGAGCCGACCCTTTTGAGCATGAGTCAGTGCAGTGGGTGAGGCGCAAGGGGAGGGCTCCATTTTTTAGGATATCTTCTGGGTACTTACATCGGAGGAAGGGAGAAGGCCGGGATAATCGGCCATAATAGCTACTTCCGAGCCATCAAGGCTTGCTTGATAAAAGAGTCCATCACCAAGCTCTATAAATATATCTGGATCCTCATTGAATTCAGGGTCTTCGTCACGAGCATAGTCCTCTGGCTGTGGGGCGGGACAATGAACCTTTTCGAGTACCTTCCTCCATGTCTGTTTTAAAACGACCGGAAGAATTTGATTAGCACATCTCAATAATGAGGTTGGATAATGCCGATAATCGACAAACTTACCTGTTCCATAGGGTTATACATGGAAAAACCTTCCTGACAATTTAAATGGGCGAACTCTTATTTCTCCCCCTTATAAAGATCCACCAGAATGGCGGCCAAGGCGGCTGTGGTATTCGGACCCTCGCGCTTGTAACGAGACGCGTCGTCCATCCCATTATAACACCATAAAGGGACCCCCTAGATTGAAGGGGCTGGACGCATCGCTTTATCGCGATAGCCATGACTTTTATTGAGAGTTTAGAATGGGCAAGTACCCTGACCTTGTTAGCTAACCTCTTAACTTCCTCGCTATCTCCTTGCTTGGGGCTCTGGGGGCACCAATTGAAGCGTTTCTTTGAAGGAGCGCTAGAGAATTCGGGAAGTCCGCACCGAGCTGGGTCCGGAAGGGGAACGTCTTTGATATAAAACCATTCCGAAGTCCATTCTTCGGATTCCTTCTTTTGAGTGCCGACAAGGTAACCTGTTCCAGCTATGCGCCATACTTTAGCGCCGCCCACTTCAAATATGGAACCCCCTTGGGAACGAGGGACAAGGCAAAACAACTTTCTCCATAGTTTGAAATGAGCCTCATAGCCTAAGAATAGCTCGTAGAGAGCGACAAAACCCGAAATATGCAGGATAGAACCTGGTGTGAGATTGTGTAGTTGGATCCCGTAGAATTCCAATAGACCTATGAGGAAGGGATGGATCGGGAAACCTATGCCCCTTAGAAGAAATGAGACGAAGCACACCCTCTCCTGCTTGCTAGGGTTGGGAAATTTTTCTGCTAGCACCTCATTTCCAATTGAGGCCAATCCCATCCGCACGGAGACTAGATCTGTAGGGGGAGATATCCCTCTGTCTAAAGTCAATTCAGCTAGAGGTGAGACACTGAGCAACTTCCCTAATCACCCGCTTGAGGGACATGGGGGCGCGAGGAAGAGCTAGGGGCGACTATCATGCTTTGAAGTTTTTTGTGGTTTGCTCTGATGCTCTTTGCGTGATGTGGAAGGGCATCTAGGATCTGATCTCCTTAAATAGATACTGCCCTTGCACGATAAGGGGTTTATCTGTAAAAAAATATGTGGATCATTTGCATTCACCTGACGCATGTAAATCGAGGTGACGATGGGAAGGAATCGCAAGTCAAAGCCGGACTGTCATCACTCGGAGTATAATAAGGAACCCGCCTTGCAAAGCCGAAGACACAAAGCCGAATACTACATCGTCATTGAAGGCAAGTTCGGGGGCTACTAAGGGAGTCCTGGATTTGGGGGGTCCTCAGGTTTTCAGACTATTCAATATGGGCCGGACTGATGGGCCGTAAAGACAAATTAGAAGATTATCCCCTATGTCAGGATAGGACTCCTATGTGTGTAGAACGACAAGTTTGGTGTCCGGGTGTAATGTTTCCTTCCTCTGCAAGCCGACTCTGTACAAATCCTAGGCCCCTCTGATGTGTATATAAACCGGAGGGTTTAGTCCGTAGAGGCCATCAGAATAATCATAGGCTAGATGGCTAGTGTTTAGCCATTACGATCTTGAGGTAGATCAACTCTTGTAACCCCTATACTCATCGAATACAATCAAGCAGGATGTAGGGTTTTACCTCCTTTGAGAGGGCCCGAACCTGGGTAAATACCATGTCCCTATTGTCCCTCATTACCACTGATCCTTAGACTCACATCTTGGGCCCCCCTATCCGAGATCTGCCGGTTTTGACACCGACAATGATTTCATCAATCGCTGACAATTGTATACCGGCAAGCGTTTGCCCACAACACACATGGCTTGTTAGCAGGAAACGTGTGCGTTGTTATATGTCTTCCCACGCATTTGTGATTACTGACCTGTTTGCCGCGTATCACACACATCTTGTTAAATTGACCCATTTCTGTTGTTTTGCCCATCACACACAGTTCATCCGAGGCAGCTGTATGTCGTCTATCTTACACACCTTGATCTGGCTAACCTTTCTGTTGTCTTGGCTCATCACAAATAGTTCACCTAAGTGAACTATATGCCGTCTATCGCACACACCATGATCCGGCTGACCTTTTCTGTTGTGTTGCCTAATCACAAACAATTCATCCGAGTGCACTCTATGCCTTATATCGCACACACCTTTATCTGACTGACCATTTCTGTTGTTATGCTTATCGTAAACAGTTCGTATGGATCAATTGTTCGCCACGTATCGCACACGCAACTATAATCGAAATCGTACTTGATGTCTCCGCCATTGCAAATGGTTCATATAATTTTTTACGGTTTTCTTACACCACCATTCGCGATTTATGCACCACACAAAGTTTCATCGAAGGCTCTCTGATTGTAGTGTCGCGTTAGCAGCATCCTGCCGTAGTGTTTCTGAAGCCTCTTGAACTGAGGAGGATCATTTTCCTCAATGTCCTTGGACGCCTCCCTCCTCCTTTTAGGAGAAGATGCCTCACCCTCTAATACGTGTCCAACGTATCTATATTTTTTGCTTGTTCCATGCTATTATATTATCATTCTTGGATGTTTTACAATCATTTTATAGCAACTTTATATCATTTTTTGGGACTAACCTATTTACATAGTGCCTAGTGCCAGTTGCTGTTTTTGCTTCTTTTTTACTTTGCAGAATATCAGTACCAAACAGAGTCCAAACGCAGCAAAACTTTTTGGAGAAAATTTTTTTGGACCAGAAGACACAAGATGGGCCAAATAGGTACGAGAGGGGAGGCCCGAGGGGAGTACAACCCCCCAGGGTGCGCATAGGAGCCCATGCGTGCCCTGGTGGGTTGTGCCCACCTCGGTGACCTCCCGCGCCGCCTCTTCGCCCTATAAACACCCAAATATTCTAGAAACCCTAGGGGAGTCGACGAAACACAATTCTAGCCGCCGCAAGTTCCAGAACCACGAGATCCAATCTAGGCACCATCACGGAGGGGTTCATCATCCTCATTGGTGCCGCTCCGATGCTACGTGAGTAGTTCATTATAGACCTATGGGTCCATAGGAAGTAGCTAGATGGCTTCCTCTCTCTCTTTTGATTCTCAATACAATGTTCTCTTGGAGATCTATTTGATGTAACTCTTTTTTGCGGTATGTTTGTGGGGATCCGATGAACTTTGAGTTTATGATCAGATCTATATCCATGAATATTATTTGAGTCTTCTTTTGATCTGTTATATGCATGACTGTTTATAGCCTTGTATTTCTTCTCTGAATCTTTGGTTTAGTTAGGCCAACTAGATCGATTTTTCTTGCAATGGGAAGAGGTGCTTTGTGATGGGTTCGATCATGCGGTGTTCTTTCCTAGTGATAGAAGTGGCAGCAAGACACGCATGTATCGTTGCTATTAAGGATAACAAGATGGGGGCTATTCCTACATGAATAGATCTCTTCTACATCATGTCATCATTCTTATTGCATTACTCCATTTTTCCATAAACTTAATACACTAGATGCATGTTGGATAGCGGTCGATGTGTGGAGTAATATTAGTAGACGGAGGCAGGAGTTGGTCTAGTAATCTTGGACATGATGCCTATATATTGATCATTTCCTTGGATATCGTCACAATTGTTCGATCTTTTATCAATTTCCCAACAGTAATTTGTTTACCCATCGTGTGCTATTTTCTTGAGAGAAGCCACTAGCAAAATTTATGGCCCGCGGGTCTATTGTTTATCATATTTGCTATGAGATCTATTTTTATTCGCTTTTATTTTTAGATCTATTATTCCAAAAATACAAAAATACCTTGTTGCACTTTTCTATTATTTATTTTATTTCACATTTTATCGAGATCTATTTATCCAATCTACACAAATTTTATCCCCTCAACTTGACAATTTCTAGCATCGTTACCCGTAGAGGGATCGACAACCCCTCATAAGCGTCGGATTGCAAGTATTTGTTCTTTGTGTGCAGGTACTGTTTACATAGTTTTCTTGGTTCTCCTACTGGATTGATGATACGTCTCCGTCGTATCTGTAATTTTTAATTGTTTCATGCCAATATTCTACAACTTTCATATACTTTTGGCAACTTTTTATACTATTTTTGGGACTAAAATATTGATCAAGTACCCAATGCCAGTTCCTGTTTGTTGTATGTTTTTTGTTTCGCAGAATATCCATACCAAACAAAGTCCAAACTGATAAAAACTTAAGGAGATTTTGTTTGGAATATATGTGATTTTTGGGAATTGGAATCAACGCGAGACGATGCTCGAAGGGCCCACAAGCCCTAGAGGTGCGCCCCTCCCTAGGGCACGATCAGGAGTCTTGTGGGAACGATCATGCTGAAATTTCAGCCCAATTGGAGTTACGGATCTCCGGGAATTTAAGAAACGATGAAAGGCCAGAAAACAGGAACGCAGAAACAGAAGGAAACAGAGAGAGAGAGAGAGAGAGAGAGAGAGAGAGAGAGAGAGAGAGAGAGAGAGAGATCCAATCTTGGAGGGGCTCCCGCCCCTCTGCTGCCATTGAGGCCAAGGACCAGAGGGGAAAGCCTCCTCCCATCTAGGGGGAGGTCAAGGAAGAAGAACAAGGGGGCTCTCTCCCCTCTCTCCCAGTGGCGCCGGAACGCCGCCGAGGCAATCATCATGTGACGGCAATCTAGTCCAACAACTCCGTCATCTTCACCAACACCACCATCACCTTCCCCCATCTATCTACAGTGGTCCACTCTCCCGCAACCCGCTGTACCCTCTACTTGAACATGGTGCTTTATGCTTCATATTATTATCCAATGATGTGTTGCTATCCTATGATGTCTGAGTAGATTTTTGTTGTCTTATTGGTGATTGGTGAATTGCTATGATTGGTTTAATTTGCTTGTGGTTATGTTTTTGTCCTTTGGTGCCCATCATATGAGCGCGCATGTGGATCACACCATTGGGTTAGTTGTATGTTGATAGGACTATGTATTGGAGGGCAAGTGTGATAACAACTTTAGTTTAGCATAGAAATTGATGCATACGGGATCGAAGGGGGACCAATATATCTTAATGCTATGGTTGGGTTTTACCTTAATGAACGTTCGTAGTTGCGGATGCTTGCTAATAGTTCCAATCATAAGTGCATAGAATTCTAAGTAAGGGATGACACGCTAGCAGTGCCCTCTCCCACATAAAACTTGCTATCGGTCTAGTAACATAGTCAATTGCTTAGGGACAATTCCGCGACTCCTACCACCACTTTTCCACACTCTCTATACTAACTTAATTGTTTATTTATCTAAAACAGCCCCTAGTTTTTATTTACGTGCTCTTTATTATCTTGCAAACCTATTCTACAACACCTACAAAGTACTTCTAGTTTCATACTTGTTCTAGGTAAAGCGAACGTTAAGTGTGCATAGAGCTGTATCGGTGGTCGATAGAACTTGAGGGAATTTTTGTTCTACCTTTAGCTCCTCGTTGGGTTCAACACTCTTATTTATCGAGAAAGGATACAACTGACCCCCTATACTTGTGGGTTATCAAAACCTTTTTCTGGCGCCATTGCCAGGGAGCAATAGCGTGGGGTGAATATTCTCGTGTGTGTTTGTTTGCTTTATCACTAAGTTGATTTTATTTGTTGTTCTAAGTTGCTCTCTATCTTTAGTTATGGATATGGAACACGAAATACCAAAAAAAATAGGTTTACTTGCTACTCATGGAGATGGGGAACCTCCTAAAACCATCGATGCTCGCTATGTGGAAAATATTAAACACTACTTTGATAATTCTGAGAAAACCCCGTTCAAATTGATAATGGGAGACACGTTGGATCAACACGAATACTTTAGGGATTATCGCTTGACTCTAAAAGGGAACTATTACGTGATCAAATTCATATGTTGCATTGGTATGCTTGGAATTTATGCTAGAGATATGATTATACTTGTTGCTCTAGGATGAAGGCTCCACACCTTCCCTTTTCATGTAAAATTAATGATAATGAAACCTTGGCTTCTTATGCTAATGGTATATATGATTACTATGATGTGGAACGAATAGAAGAACTTGTTGCTTTTAAGGGTGCTTATGAAATTGAATCTTTGTTTAACAAGTGTGAAAATCGTGATGATGCTGTTTACAGACCTAGAAATCATGCTATACTTAAATATTGCTATGAGAAGTATGAATATAATGCCAATATTTATGAGTTTATTGAGAAAGTCTCAGTTGTCCAAGTAGAGATTAATATTTTGCAGGAATCTATCGAACAAGAAATTGATGACACTATGAGCTCATTAGCTGAAAAATATGAGGTGAGCAAAGAACAAAAGGAGGAAGAGTGGATTGATCACCCGTGCCTACCTTCTAATGAGAGTAACTCTTTATCCCATACATTGTTTAATTTCCCTTCATGCTTACCGAAGGATGAATGATATGATCCCTTGGATTCATTTGAAATATCCCTTTTTGATGAACTTGATGCGTTCTATGCTTGTGGCCATGATACCAATATGAATTATGTTTATGGAGATGAACTTTCTATAGTTCCTTATGTTAAGAATGAAATTGTTGCTATTGCATCCACGCATGATAGTCCTATTATCTTTTTGAATTCTCCCAATTACACTATATCAGAGAAGTTTGCGCTTATTAAGGACTATATTGATGGGTTGCATTCTACTATTGCACATGATGATTTTGATAAATATAATATACATGTGCTTGCTGCTCCTACTTGCAATTATTATGAGAGAGGAACTACATCTCCACCTCTCTATGTTTCCAATACAATAAAATTGCAAGAAACTGTTTATGCTATGTATCAGCCTTTATTATGTGTGCATGAATTGTTCTTTTACGACATGCCGATGCATAGGAAGATAGTTAGACTTCGTTGTTGCATGATATATGTTGTGTTGTGCTCTACTAAATTACAAATCACTGTTAATTAAAATTGGCTTTGATATACCTTGGGATCCAGGTGGATCCATTACTTGAGCACTATATGCCTAGCTTATTGGCTTTAAAGAAAGCGCTGCCAGGGAGACAACCCGGAAGTTTAGAGAGTCATTTATTTCTGTTGAGTACTTTTAAAAGGTTTAAAAAAAAATAAAATAAAGTGGGGAACCTAAAACTTTTCAGAAAGAAAAGTGAAAGTAAGAAGGACGAGCATCGTTGAAGTGGGGGAGCTCCTTGAACTTTGTTCATGCACATGGAAACTTTGCAAATCTTGAATTACAAAAACTTTTCAACAAAAATAATTATCCGCTTGTACAAATCCATTGTATTATAAAAATAATGTGCCAAGATTTTCCTTTACAATGATTAGATTGCTTGTTTGGTATGTGCAGTGGAAAAACAAAAACTTTGGTTGTAGCGCATGAATTTACACTTATTACTAGAATGCCAAAGTTTCTGAAGTTTTTAGACAATATTGTTATACAATTTTTTTATTTTGTCCTAATTTTTCATAATTTTTGGAGTTACAGAAGTATGGTTAATGTTCAGATTACTACAGACTGTCCTGTTTAAGACAAATTTTGTTTTTGATGCATTCTTTTGCTAGTTTTGATGAAACTATCAATTTTATCGGTGGTATAAGCCATGAAAAAGTTATAATACAATAGCTACAATGCAAAAACAAAATATGAATGGGTTTGCAACAATACTTAAAATGGTGATTTGTTTTATTGACGGATCTCATGAGGGTTTTGTTAAGTTTTGTGTGATTGAAGTTTTCATGTTTTGGGTGAGATCACGATGGATGAAGGAATAAGGAGTGGCAAGAGCCTAAGCTTGGGGCCCCAAGGTAATATTGAAGGACTCCCAAGCAACTAAGCTTCTCTTTCTTCTAATTACCATCGGTAATTTTGCTTGGAGCTATATTTTTATTCGTCACATGATATGCATAAATTCTTGGAGCGTCTTTTGGGTTTATTTCCCCTTTTTCTTTTATGCACCATGATAGTATGAGATAGTCCTTGGTTGATTTATAGAATGATCTTTGCACTTCACTTATATCTTTTGAGTATGGCTTTATAGAATGCTTCATGTGTTTCACTTATATCATTTGAAGTTTGGATTGCCTATTTCTCTACACATAAAAAACCGCCATTTGTAGAATCCTCTTTTGCTTCACTTATATTTGTTAGAGCATGGGCATCTCTTTTGTAGAAAGAATTAAACACTCATGCTTCGCTTATATTTATTTAGAGAGTCGACAGGAATTGGTCATTCACATGGTTAGTCATAACATCCTACATAAAACTTGTAGATCACTGAATATGATATGTTTGATTCCTCGCAATAGTTTTGCGATATAAAGATGGTGATATTAGAGTCATGCTAGTGAGTAATTGTGGATTGGTAGATATACTTGTGTTAAGGTTTGTGATTCCCGAAGCATGCACGTATGGTGAACCATTATGCGATGAAGTCGGAGCATGATTTATTTTTGATGGTCTTTTCCTACCAATCTATCCCCCTAGGAGCATGCATATTAGTACTTTGTTTTGATGGCTAATAAAATTTTGCAATAAATATGTGAGTTCTTTATGGCTAATGTTGAGTCCATGGATTATGCGCCCTCTCACCCTTCCATCATTGCGAGCCTCTTCGGTACCGTGCATTGCCCTTTCTCACCTCGAGAGTCAGTGCAAACTTCGCCGGCGCATCAAAACCCCGTGATATGGTACGCTCTATCACACATAAGACTCCTTATATCTTCCTCAAAACAACCACCATACCTACCTATCATGGCATTTCCATAGCCATTCCGAGATATATTGCCATGCAACTTCCATCATCATCGTATACATGACTTGAGCATTCATTGTCATATTGCTTTGCATGATCGTAAGATAGCTAGCATGATATTTTCATGTCTTGTCCATTTTTTTGATATCTTTGCTATGCTAGATCATTGCACATCCTGGTACACTGCCAGAGGCATTCATATAGAGTCATACTTTGTTCTAGATATCGAGTTGTAAGTAAATAGAAGTGTGATCATCATCATTATTAGAGCATTGTCCCAGTGAGGAAAGGATGATGGAGACTATGATTCCCCCACAAGTCGGGATGAGACTCTGGACGAATAATAAAAGAAATAAAAAATAGGCCAAAAAATAGAGATCCCCAAAAAATAAAACAAAAAATGAGAGAAAAAGAGAGAAGGGGCATTTTCTACTATCCTTTTACCACACTTGTGCTTCAGAGTAGCACCATGTTCTTCATATAGAGAGTCTCTTGAGTTATCACTTTCATATACTAGTGGGAATTTTGATTATAGAACTTGGCTTGTATATTCCGATGATGGGCTTCCTCGAATGCCCGAGGTCTTCATGAGCAAGCAAGTTGGATGCACACCCACTTCATTTTCAGTTTGAGCTTTCATACACTTATAGCTCTTAGTGCATTCGTTGCATGGCAATCCCTACTCCTCACATGGACATCAATTGATGGGCATCCCCATAACCCATTGATTAGCCGCGTCGATGTGAGAGTTTCTCCTTTTCTGTCTTCTCCACGCAACCTCCACCATCATATTCTATTCCACCTATAGTGTTATATCCATGGCTCACCCTCATGTATTGCGTGAAAGGTGAAAATGCTTGAGAACATTAGAAGTATGAAACAATTGCTTGGCTTGTCATCGGGGTTGTGCATGATGAAATACTTTGTGTGACGAAGATGGAGCGTAGGCAAACTATATGATTTTGTAGGGATAACTTTATTTGTCCATGTTATTTTGAGAAGACATGATTGCTTTATTAGTATGCTTGAAGTATTGTTGTCTTAATGTCAAATGGTAGACTATTGTTTTGAATCGCCCGTGTCTTAATATTCATGCCATGATTAGATTATATGATCAAGATTATGCTAGGTAGCATTCCACATCAAAAATTATCTTTTTTATCATTTACCTACTCGAGGACAAGCAGGAATTAAGCTTGGGGATGCTGATACGTCTCCGTCGTATCTATAATTTTTGATTGTTTCATGCCAATATTCTACAACTTTCATATGCTTTTGGCAACTTTTTATACTATTTTTGGGACTAACATATTGATCTAGTGCCCAGTGCTAGTTCCTGTTTGTTGCATGTTTTTTGTTTCATAGAATATCCATACCAAACAAAGTACAAACGCGATAAAAAACTTACAAAGATTTTTTTGGAATATATGTGATTTTTGGGAATTTGAATCAACACGAGACGATGCCCGAGGGGCCCATAAGCCCTGGAGTTGCGCCCCTCCCCAAGGCGCGTCCAGGAGGCTTGTGGCCACCCTATAAGGCGGTTGGTGCCCTTCTTTAGCCGCAAAAAAAGCTAATATCCGGATAAAAATCAGGTTAAATTTCAGCCCAATCAGAGTTACGGATCTCCAGGAATTTAAGAAACGGTGAAAGGCCAGAAAACAGAAACACAGAAACAGAAGGAAACAGAGAGAGAGATCCAGTCTCGGAGGGGCTCCCACCCCTCCGCCGCCATGGACGCCAAGGACCATAGGGGAAACCCTCCTCCCATCTAGGGGAGAGGTCAAGGAAGAATAAGAAGGATGAGAGCTCTCTCCCCCTCTCTCCCGGTGGCGCCGGAACGCCACCGGAGAAATGATACGTCTCCAACGTATCTATAATTTTTGATTGTTCCATGCAATTATATTATCTGATTTGGATGTTTTATATGCATTAATATGCTATTTTATATGATTTTTGGGACTAAACTATTGACCTAGAGCCCAGTGCCAGTTTATGTTTTTCCTTGTTTTTGAGTTTTGCAGAAAAGGAACATCAAACGGAGTCCAATTGACCTGAAAATTTACGGAGAATATTTTTGGAAAATATAAGAAATACTCAAATGAAAAGTTATCAGAGAGGAGTCCCGTCACCTCGTGGGCCCCCCTAGGGCGTGCCCCTCGTCCATGTCGTTGTCTCATGGCCCCTCCTGACTTGTTCCCGATGCCAACACCTCTTATAAGTCCCCAAAACCCTAGAACAGAACCTAGACCGGGAGTACCACCGTCGCAAGCCTCTGTAGCCATGAAAAACCAATCGGGAGCCCGTTCCGGCACCCTGCCGAAGGGGGAATCCATCACCAGTCGCTATCTTCATCATCCCGGCACTCTCCATGACGAGGATGGAGTAGTTCACCCTCGGGGCTGAGGGTACGTACTAGTAGCTATGTGTTTGATCTCTCTCTCTATCTCTCTCTCATGTTCTTGATATGGCACGATCTTGATGTACTGCGAGCTTTGCTATTATAGTTGGATCTTATGATGTTTCTCCCCCTCTACCTTCTTGTAATGGGTTGAGTTTTCCATTTGAAGTTATCTTATCAGATTGAGTCTTTATGAATTTGAGAACACTTGATGTATGTCTTGCATGTGCTTATCTGTGGTGACAATGGGATATTCACATGATCTACTTGATGTATGTTTTGGTGACCAACTTGCGGGTTCTGTGACCTTGTGAACTTATGCATAGGGGTTGGCATACGTTTTCATCTTGACTCTCCGGTAGAAACTTTGGGGCACTCTTTGAAGTTCTTTGTGTTGGTTTGAATAGATGAATCTGAGGTTGTGTGATGCATATCGTATAATCAAACCCACGGATACTTGTGGTGACATTGGAGTATCTTGGTGACATTAGGGTTTTGGTTGATGTGTGTCTTAAGGTGTTATTTTAGTATGAATCTAGGGCTGTTTGTGACACTTATAGTAATAGCCCAATAGATCGATCCCAAATAATAACTTTGAGGTGGTTACGTACCCTACAATAATCTCTTCGTTTATTCTCCGCTATTAGTGACTTTGGAGTGACTCTTGTTGCACATTGAGCGATTGTTATATGATCTAATTATGTTATCATTGTTGAGAGAACTTGCACTAGTGAAAGTATGAACCCTAGGCCTTGTTTCCAAGCATTGCAATACTGTTTTCGCTCACTTTTGTTACTTGCTACCTTGCTGTTTTTATTTTTTCAGATTACAAAAACCTATATCTACCATCCATATTGCACTTGTATTACCATCTCTTCGCCGAACTAGTGCACCTATACAATTTACCACTGTATTGGATGTGTTGGGGACACAAGAGACTCTTTGTTATTTGGTTGCAGGGATGTTTGAGAGAGACCATCTTCATCCTAAGCCTCCCATGGATTGATAAACCTTAGGTCATCCAATTGAGGGAAATTTGCTGATGTACTACAAAACTCTGCGCTTGGAGGCCCAACGCGAGTCTACAAGAAGAAGGTTGTGTAGTAGACATCAGGCAATCATCGTGTGACGGCGATCTACTCCAACAACTTCGTCATCTTCACCAACACCTCCATCAGCTTCCCCCATTTATCTACAGCGGTCCACTCTCCTGCAACCCGATGTACCCTTTACTTGAACATGGTGCTTTATGCTTCATATTATTATCCAATGATGTTTTGCCATCCTATGATGTCTGACTAGATTTTTGTTGTCCTATCGGTGACTGGTGAATTGCTATGATTGGTTTAATTTGCTTGTGGTTATGTTGCTGTCCTTTGGTGCCCATCATATGAGTGCGCGTGTGGATCACACCATAGGGTTAGTTGTATGTTGATGGGACTATGTATTGGAGGGCAAGGGTGATAGCAGCTTCAGCCTAGCATAGAAATTGATGCATACCGGATTGAAGGTGGACCAATATATCTTAATACTATGGTTGGGATTTTACCTTAATGAATGTTAGTAGTTTCGAATGCTTGCTAATATTTCCAATCATAAGTGCATAGAATTCCAAGTAAGGGATGACATGCTAGCAGTGGCCTCTCCCACATCAAACTTGTTATCGGTTTAGTAACGTAGTCAATTGCTTAGGGACAATTCCGCAACTCCCACCACCACTTTTCCACACTCGCTATGCTAACTTAATTGTTTATTTATCTAAACAACCCTAGTTTTTATTTAAATGCTCTTTATTATCTTGCAAACCTATCCTACAACACCTACAAAGTACTTCTAGTTTCATGCTTGTTCTAGGTAAAGCGAACGTTAAGCGTGTGTAGAGTTGTACCGGTGGTCGATAGAACTTGAGGGAATATTTGTTCTACCTTTAGCTCCTCGTTGGGTTCGACACTCTTATTTATCGAGAAAGGCTATAACTGATCCCCTATACTTGTGTGTTATGAATTGATACCTTGGTTTCATAACTGAGGGAAATACCTACCGTAGCTTTGATGCATCATCCCTTCCTCTTTGGGGAAATTCCGACGTAGTTCAAGCGACATCAAAAGGAATTTCTGGTGCCATTGTCGAGGATACATCATCAACATCTATCAGGTTCCTAATCATAAATCTATGGTCCTGGAATTTACATTATTTTCCATTTGCTTCTCATTTTCATCTCCTCCACTTCACAAAAAATTGCCTTTTTATTTGCCTTCTTTTCCATTTTTCCTTTTTCTTGTTAGATCTCTTGTTTGCTATCTCTACTTGTGTTACCATGTGCCTTCTATTTGCTCGCATCTTTTCTTGCTAAAAGTCTATTGATATGGTTCCTCATCCACTTGCTAATCTTTTCAAAAGATCCAATTATGATGAACCAATTGATAGTGAATTGAGTTCACTAGATTATCGTCATGAAGTTTTGCTTGAGATTCATCAATCGGAAAATTATGATGAATTGTTAAATGAAGAAATTTATAAAGTGATTCATGATAGCATGATTGCAATGATGTTATTATAAATTCTATTAATGTCAGTTGTGTTAGTGATATGCAAAACCCCAAGCTTGGGGATGCTTGTTTTGTTATGTTCACTACTTATTGAAATGATCATGATTGGTGTGATAATGATTCTTATGATCTTGAAAATTTATTTAAACCTCATGATGAATATGCTTGCGGTAATATTAAAAGTGGGTTTGGAAGAGTGTCAACTTTATGTAAAAATAATCCTACATATTTGGAGAGTTTTCAATCTTATGAAATCCTTGATAAAGGTGGGCTTGGAGAGGTCATGACTTTATTTGATGAACATCCCACTATTTTGGAAGAGTGTCAACTTTGCATGCATGTGGATCATGAAGAGAATATTTTATGTGATAGTTATATTGTTGAATTTGATTATGATGCTACATGTAATTATTATGAGAGAGAAAAATATGGTTGTAGAAATTTTCATGTTACTAAATTACGTCTCGTTATATTAAGACCGTCATTGTTTTACTCCTCTTCTTTGCATATGTTAGATGTTTCTTGTCTTGATAATTTGTTTGCTTATAAAATTCCTATGCATAGGAAGTATGTTAGACTTAAATGTGTTTGTCATATGTTTCATGATGCTCTCTTTGTGTTTCAATTCTTATCTTCCGTGTGAGCATCGTTGAAATCTTAGGCCTATCTTAATGGCTATAAAGAAAGAGCTTGTTGGGAGGCAACCCAATGAATAAAAATTATTTTTGACCTTTTCTTTCTGTTCTTGAGTGTTTGCACAATTATGCCACTATTATGATTGTGTTTTTTTATGTTTTAGTTAGTGTTTGTGCCAAGTAAAACTTTGGGATCATGTTGGGTGATAGTTGATTTGATCTTGTTGAAAAACACAAACTTTTGTGTCCGGTAGCAGAATTTTGTAATATCACAGAAGCAACAAAAAATTCTGATTTTTTTACACAAGATTGATATACAAATTGCCCACGTTGTTCTCATTTTCATAACTTTTAGAGTTATAGAAGTATACGAAGTTTCTAGATTACTACAAACTGTTCTGTTTTTGACAGATTCTATTTTCGTTGCATTGTGTGCTTATTTTGATGAATCTATGGATTGCATCAGGAGGTATAAGCCATTGTAAAGTTGGAATAGATTAGATATAATGCAATAATAAAATATGAATTGGTTTGCATAGTACTTAGAGTGGTGATTTGCTTTATTGTACTAATGGATCTCACAAAGGTTTTGCTAGGTTTTGTGTGATTGAAGTTTTCAAGTTTTGGGTGAGATCACGATGGATGAAGGAATAAGGAGTGAAAAGAGACTAAGCTTGGGATGCCCCATGGCACCCCAAGATAATATTCTAGGAGAACCAAGCAACTAAGCTTGGGGATGCCCCGGAAGGCATCCCCTCTTTCTTCTAACGACCATCGTTATTTTACTTGGAGCTATATTTTTATTCGCCACATATCATGAGTTTTGCTTGGAGCGTCTTGTATTATATGAGTCTTTGCTTGTTTTGCTTTTCAGTTTGTCACAAGTACCCTTGCTGGACACACCTAATTGAGAGAGCCAAAATTATGCTATGATTTGTTAGAATTGCTCTTTATGCTTCACTTAATTTTTTTTGAGCTATGGAATTGCTCTAGTGCTTCACTTATATCTTTTTGAGCATGGTCTGCTTTAATATTTGTGAAGAAATGCTCTCATGCTTCATTTAGATTTATTAGAGAGTTAGTAAAACTTTGAAGAAATTCTGTCATGCTTCACTTATATTATTCAGAGAGACGGAAAAATATACTCATGTTCTTCACTTAAATTTGTTTGAGCTTGTCAAAAGTGATTACAATATATGAAACTAGTCCCAAAGTGATAGATATTCAAGAGGGATATAATAAAAACTTTCATGAAGATCAT